>OZ038516.1:29854199-29931699 GCA_964036315.1 Acanthosepion esculentum | reverse complement strand
AATTAAAGCTATTTGTTCAATTTTGGAGTTGATTGTTGTGGTTTGTTCTGACTATTATTTTGGCGGGAACATTTTTAATTTATTTATTTGGATTAATTATCTTTATTTGTTTTTTTTTTAAACGGCGAGTTTGTCGATATCGGTTGTTAGTTTATTCGGATGTATTTAGATCAATTTATTTTACTTGTTGTTATTTATTTGTTACACTGTATATTTTCTCTTTTTGGTTTTCGATTTTTAAGTAACGCAGTATATTATTTTTTTTATTTTTTATTCATTTTTTTATCGCAGTTATGCCAATTTTTCCTCCGGTTTTTTGTTTTGATTTTTATAGTCTAATATTTTGGTCGTAATAGTTTGCTAATTTGTTTATTATTTACTGTATTTATTGATTTTGTTTCTTATTTTTCATTCTATTTCGTCTATTCTAACAGGTGTGATTTCGTAATTTGTTTGGATTAATTTATTTTGTTTATTTTATTGTTATTTTGTTTGTTTATGTATTTATTTATTTTTTCTGTTTTCGATTTTTAAGTTACGTAGTAAAAATTTGTTTTCATGTCTGCATTTTGAGATTAGCTCGGATCTTTTATTTAATAATTTATTTTGGTCTGGGAAGGTAATGATAGCTATTTTTCCTCCAAGCAAAGTTTGCATGTTTTTGATTGATTGTTGTAGGCTGGTGATTTTTTCCTTATTTTCCAAGATATTTTTGGTGTGGTGTGCGTTTTGTTTTTTTTATTTCCCAGATATACAAGGTAACCAAAAAAGTTCTGTCCGTTTTTTGATTAGTCATTGAATGAACTTGAAATATATACGAAATGCTTGTAGCAATTGTTTTCAAATTCGGACAGCCGGAAGTAGGAACATCAGACGTTATAAAAAACACGCGCACCGTGCCCGGCTATCAGTTATAAGCCGGACAGCTGTGAGAAGGTTGGAAGTGTCTAGAGATCTCGTTCGGGGCTGTTTGCTTTACGACTTCAAAGTGGGCTTATCAGCAGCTGCATCAAGTCGCCGCATATGTCAAGCATTTGGGGATAGTGCTGTGAATGAACGTACTGCAAGGCGTTGGTTTCGAAAATTCAAGTCGGGAGATTTGTCTCTCCATGATGAGCCTCGCAGTGGACGACCACATGACGGTTACCTGAAGGCGGCCATTGAAGAGGACAGTAGTCTAACGTGTGGTGAACTTGAAAGACAGTTCAACGTTTCCGATGAAACAGTTAGACTTCACCTGCACCGCCTAGGTAAGACTTACAAACTGAGCAAGTTCGTTCCGCAAACGCTGTTGGAGGTCCACGAGTGGCCGCCTGCGTATCGCTGCTTTCTCGACATCGTACCACATCCGTATTCAATCGAATGCTTACCAGTGATGAAAAGTGGGTTCTGTACGAAACTTCCAAGCGTTCTAGACATTGGTTGTCTCCTCAGGATGCTGTCCCTCACACCGCAAGACCGCCTATGCACCCACGCAAGATTATGCTTTGTGTCTGGTGGACAGGTCGTCAAGTGGTTCATTATGAACTTCTACCAACGGGCGAAACGGTCACTGGAGACCTATACTCGCAGCAATTGAAACGTGTGCAACAGGCATTGCGCCAGAAGGAGCCAGCACTGGTGAATCGCAATGGTGTGCTTTTCCTCCATGACAACGCCAGGCCGCATGTCGCGTGAGTGGTCAGGGATACCATACAGCAACTTGGGTGGGAAACTTTGTGCCATCCACCTTATTCATCTGACCTTGCGCCATCCGATTACCACCTCTTCCACTCCCTGGATAATCATCTTCGTAAGAAATCCTTCACCAATGATGCAGACTTGCGCAAAGCCCTCACGGACTTCCAACCTCCCCCCGATTTCTACCGCAAGGGCATTGAACAGCTGGAGGCACGTTGGCAGAGGATGCTGGATGCCGATTACTTCAAGGACTAAATATAACTACACATACTGTGAAGCGTTATTTTTTCCTTTAAAAACGGACAGAACTTTTTTGGTTACCTTATACTTAGAAAGCATTGCGCTTTTCGTATATTTACTATTTGTGAAAGATGTTTTGTGTATATATCTATATATGTAGTGTATATATATATATATATATATATATATATATATATATGTATATATTATAAATTAATAGATTTAAAATATGGTTTTACCGCTACATAGTGATAACCATGTTTCAGAAATGGAAGCTAAAGCCCCTGAATTTAATTTTGTTATTAAATTTTGGAACTAATGTCTTTGGTTTAATAACAAAATTAAATTCAGGGGCTTTAGCTTCCATTTCTGAAACATGGTTATCACTGTGTAGCGGTAAAACCATATTTTAAATCTATTAATTTATAATATTAATGCTCTGTAAATTTAAATTTACATAGAGCACTATTGTGTAAAAATAAAAATATCTATAAGAACACCGGATTTTATATCTTACTGTTCTTTCCTTTTTATTTATATATATATATATATATATATATATATATATATATATATATATATGTATTTTGTATATATATATATATATATATATATATATATATATATATATATATATATATATGGGTATTTGGCCATTATGTGAGGATGTTGTGTGTTTTTGCGTAGGGGTTAGGATCTATTTGGTGGTGGTTTGGATTTGTTTATGAAGTTTTTTTTCTTTTATTTGTGGGTAAGAATAATTGTCTGTTTCGTATATTGGCATTTGCAGTTTCTCTCTTATTTTTAAAAAATACACTTTTCTCTTGTTGGAACAACTATAAACTCTTCCCTACATATATATATATATATATATATATATATATATATATATATATATATATATATATATATATATAAAAGTACAAAAGAATATAATTATAATATAATTCAAACGTTCATGTCATTTTAAAAAAGGGCTCAGTACAAGAGTAGAGCAATAAATATTTATTATAAACAGTTGCATTAGAACATGCAAGTTACCACTACAGAATTGCATATTCTAATCTAAAATCTTTTATGATATATATATATATATATATGTGTGTGTGTGTGTGTGTGTGTGTGTGTGTGTGTTAATCTGTCTGTCTGTCTGTTTCAAGTGAAAGTCGCTATAACTTTAGTCACACGCATTCACTTGATATCGTTACTATATTCACAATTATCCCGAAACACACACACACACACACACACACACACACACACACACACACTGATTACTTAACGGCATTTTCTCAACAAATAATCTTACAAAATGAAACAAGGAGTGAAAACTTATTTTCTCCTTACAAGAGTTTCATCATAGTAAATTGTTTTTTTTTTTCTCTTTTTCTGACACTGTATGCCACGTCTTCAGTCTTAGTATAAAATGTATTGATTGTTATTTTAATATAACATATGTATTCTTGGTAATTTTTTATAAAAAATATATTGCTAGTATTTTTACTTAAAATTGTATTTTTAAACATTCCTAGTGTTTTGATGCTTTTTTGGGGGGGTTACTATTTACCCATAGCTGGGACCCTAACAAGAGGTACCAACCCGGGTCAGGGTGGACCTGGGTACAACAGCAATTAAGAGCTCCTCAAAACATCCAATCTCTTGACCAGACGCTATTGTTGCCAGATGTCGTCACACCCCGGACTACTCATTGGTGGGGGTCTTACCCCTCCACAATGGCGTAGTCGGCATATTCTACAGCCTCTGTAGATAGGGAGTATATGATAATGTTCTGAAGGGACATGGCATTCAGAAAAAAGTATTTTATTTTTACTATATTAAAAAGTTTCCGGAAACAATGATTTTTAAATTTCGGTTAGATTTGAATGTTTACAAACAGAATATCACATAGCTGTTGATAAACTGCTTTTTTCTGGTTTTGCAAAGGATAAAATACTAATTTTTTAGAGACGTAAGTGTTTTTCTGGCATCGGATGACCTGGTAGTAGTTTTCTTCCTTTTCTGCTTATTATTGTATGATAATTAAGGGAACCCCCAGCTATGGATTAAATAGGATGGTACTTATGAATCTATAATTTTGGGTGCCAATCAGTCAAAGAGAAGGAAAACTCTGAATTCCTGACCATTCAGAAGACAACAAAAAACTCCAAAAATGCATATCAGTTTCCTAAAGAGAATCCCGTATATACTCGTGTATAAGACGACTGTTTAGTGCGACCACTGGATTTTTTTTTCTAGAATAAGTTTACCTGGGTATAATGCAACCGGTTACTGAAAATGCATGATTTTTAACCTCTTCAAAAAATTATAGTGTGACCCCCTAATTTTTGCGTAAAAAACTCCATCATAAAACTCACGCTAAACTCGAGTATCTACCGTGTGCGGAGAGCCATGACCCTGAAAACTTGATATTTATAAAAATGAATAAACAGTATAAACTGGAATTTTCAGTTTGGCCGCATCTATTGGGAGATGAAAGTTAGTATTCCAAATGGTCTTACTGATAGATTATTGAAGTTTTTCCTTGAGCCAAAAGTTTTAGTCTGTAAAAATTTGATTTCTGTCAGAGCTCATGAAGAAGTAAACATTGTTCCTTATTTGGGATTTTTCTGATAGAACCACCATGTTTTTTAATCTATTCAGAATTCACTCGTATGTACCTTTGTATCACTTATTGCTTAATTTTCTGACAGTAATTCCATTTCTATCAAATGTAAGCTATCCAAAGTTCATCATTAGTATAAATGTACTTAAGTTCCACACACACACACACACACACACACACACACACACACACACACACACACACACACACACACATACACACACCACACGCAGATAGATAGATAGAGAGAGATAAATAGATAGATAGATCACGCATAGGGTTGTAGGGGCAACACATGTTCTGAAGTCGCAGTAGAATCCAACCATCTCCAGGCCAGTTTTGAATTCAAAGTTTCCTTCTCCTAGACCGTTTGCCACCCAGGGTTTATGCAATCCTAGTCTGTTCTGCTATTTACCCATAGTTGGGGAGAGAAGAAGAGGATTCACACCATTCCCAAGGGTGATAGTAAGTAAGTGAATGTAATGGATCCGACGGGAATTCGATCTCGGCTCTCCGATTCCTCAATTCGCGCTGCTATCCATGACTCCACCGTGCCCCCTAAAGTTCCTAATATCAGAGAGTCGGATCCCCGATGATGTTTGTAAGATGAAAATTATGCAAGGTATAAAATTGTCTAAGTTCCTATTAAGTCCAATTTGATAAAAGTCAGATCCAAGATGTTTTTGTAAAATTAAGTTATATAATGAAAATCACTAATTTCTTATCATATAGAGTTCAAATTTCTAACTGTCAGTGTTTATAAAATATAAGTTATATAATGTATATCACTAATTTTCTATCATATAGAGTTCATTTTTCTGTCAGATCCCTTATGTGTTTATAAAATTAAAACTATATAATGTATATCAATAGCTAACAAGTTCCTATAGTATATGATTCAATTATCTATCATGCAGATTCCCTTTCTTTTTTAAATTTAAGCTATTCAGTGTATATAAATATCTTAGGTCCTATCGGATATAATTCGAATTTTCAACAGTTCGATCCGCTGTTTATAAAATTTAAGAATGCCAATATCTAATTTATTATTATAGTTTAATAATATACTCATAAAAATACTCATTATTTTAATCCAATATGTCGTTTGATTAATCAATGTGTTACTCCTTCATATGAAAATACTTCCAGGATGGGCAAAAAATATCGTCGTCAAATCAGTTAAGTCGTCAGTTTCTTTAGTGATCAGATTCGAAACTCAGCTGTTGTTCCGCATACTTCTAACAATCCCTTGTGGCTGGATACAAGTTCGACTGAACGAGCAACTTGCCACCAATGACTCACCATTCATTTTAACGATGCAACAATCAATCAATACGTATTGTTTGATTCCGAGCATAGCTTCGGTGATCCTAGCCATAAATTTTGATTTAAAGCCAAAAGCATACGATAAGATGAAGATTGTCTTTGACAACATGTCCACTCCCCGCAATACCTCATCACTCGTTCATTTTCACTTCTCTGCACCGTCCATATCACAAAATGTATTACTCTTTAACTCTGTACTTTATTTCTTCCTTCCTGCTGCAATACCGTCGCTTTCTTGTTATTTATTTCGATTAATTTTTCTAGCTTTCTTATTATCTTTCTCTGATTGTTCCAGTTTTCTTTCCTGCAATTTTTATCGCCTGTTCGTTCGCGTATCTTGTTTTTGTCTCGCACAGTTTTTATCATCGTTTCTGTTTGCCGTCTTCTCTGAGTTCGTATTTTCAAGATGGAGTCAATTTCATCTTGCAAAACACAAGAAAATTAATACATAAAATGTACCAAAAGTGTATTCTTTTATAAATCATGATGACCTTTCCTTGATCCACGCCCTTATAATAAAAATAGAAAAGTAAATTCGTACTGAATCAAGTAGTGTGTTTGTATTATTCTGTTTGCAATCTGCTAGGTCAGTCCACCGAGATAGTCATAAAAAATTAGCTCCACTTAGAGCAAAAGACTTGTAACCGAGAGGTTTCATTTACATGCCGAGCAACTTCTTTTTGCCGTTCATTTATTTGAAGTCAACGAAAAATTATTATTCATTTAAAAAAAACAAAAATAAACAGATTAATAGACAGGAAAATTCCGCCAAAAAAAGAGAAGATCGCTGGACTGTTATTTGATATTTATTCTTTTATATTAGAGTGAATACTGGACATTTTCTTCATATAAAGGCAACCTGAGGCAACAGAGATGTTTTCTTTACAATAATGTTCACACTGCACACGGCTCAAGAGTCACTCGAGGTAGAGAGTTATAGAATAATAGGTAAGAGGTGCAGTTTATAGGGATATGTGGGGATGATAACGGTTAATCCTACTCTGGATTAGAGTAAGATCGGAAAAGCATCCTTTTAGGAGTAGGTTCCATAAAGTAAAGGTGCGTGGAAAGAAGCTGCTCGAGTGGATCTTACATCTCACCAATGGAATGAGGGTGCTTCGCTACAATGTACGTGGCATGATGAGTCTTAGCTGTAGAGGTTAGAACTTTTTTTTTCATCGAATTTACCCCAAATCTTGCAGTAAAGCCCTTAACGCAGAAGGGGTTACCGGGCGTGAAAGAACTAGAAAACAGAAACCTTGTGAAGGAACGCGAACAATAGAAGAGCAATCAGTAGATAAGGACTGACATTGCATTTCAATTTTTCAAAGTTGGCCGGAAGGCATAGAACCGGAAGAGAGTTTCACAAGCGACAGATTTCCATTTGTTTCGATCACTAGACCATTTCATAAGTGACAGAATATTCAGAAACAAACAAGTTGAAAACAGACTTTCAAATATTTCCGGGCAACATTCTAGATTTCTTTGAACGAGGAATCTAAACTTCCGTGGTCGGTAATAAAGTGAGGAAAAAGTCACGAAAAAGTCACACTTTTGGCTAGGAAAAAAGTCACTTGGTTTTACCTGTCATTAACCAATCGTAGCAGATTTTTTAAACACGCATATAACTGACAATAATTTCCATAGCAAAAGGGGTAAAAATTAACTTTCATTAATCCAAGTATTGCTCATCCACAACAGTCTTCTGGATTAGGGTTAGGGTTAGAAGTTAGTGTTAGGGATCCTTGGTTTCGCATTAGTGTTAAAACCTTCTATTAAAGAAAAATAGCAGAAACAGTACTCACATTGCCCTGTTTCTTTGTTTCCTGTGACTTTTTCCTGTGACTTTTTTGATGTAACTTTTTACCTGTGACATTTTACGTGGATTCTAAAATTCGGCTTACGATTGAATTGCGGTCGTTGAAAAGGAATGTGAATAGCTAGTAATAAAATCACATCAAAATCACAGTTTTTGCTAGAAATAATATGTTAAAACCAAATTGTGTCTTTTTCCTGTGTTTTTTCACAGGAAAAAGACACAATTTGGTTTTGCGAATGACATATTGTGGAAGAATTTTGAACCACGCATATTACTGACAATAATTTCCAAGGCAAGAGGCGAAAAAATCGTTGATCGACAACACCACTGAAATCCGAGATTTCCACAATTCACACTGTCTTCCGGATTAGGTTAGAGTTAGAGAAACTAGGGTTAGGGTTATGGTTATGGTTAGAGAAACTAAGGTTAGGGTTATGGTTAGGGTTAGAGCAACTAGGGTTATGGTTAGGGTTAGAGAAACTAGGGTTAGGGTTATGGTTAGGGTTAGAGAAAATAGGGTTAGGGTTAGGGTTAGGGTTAGAGAAACTAGGGTTAGGGTTATGGTTAGGGTTAGAGAAAATAGGGTTAGGGTTATGGTTAGGGTTAGAGAAACTAGGGTTAGGGTTATGGTTAGGGTTAGAGATACTAGGGTTAGGGTTATGGTTAGGGTTAGAGAAACTAGTGTTAGCGTTATTGTTAGGGTTAGAGAAACTAGGGTTAGGGTTATGGTTAGGGTTAGAGAAACTAGGGTTAGGGTTAGGGTTAGAGAAACTAGGGTTAGGGTTATGGTTAGGGTTAGAGAAACTAGGGTCAGGGTTATGGTTAGGGTTAGAGAAAGTAGGGTTAGGGTTATGGCTATGGTTAGAGATACTAGGGTTAGGGTTATGGTTAGGGTTAGAGAAACTAGGGTTAGCGTTATTGTTAGGGTTAGAGAAACAAGGGTTAGGTTTATGGTTAGGGTTAGAGAAACTAGGGTTATGTTTAGGGTTAGAGAAGCTAGGGTTAGGGTTATGGTTAGGGTTAGAGCAACTAGGGTTATGGTTAGGGTTAGAGAAACTAGGGTTAGGGTTAGGGTTAGAGAAACTAGGGTTAGGGTTATGGTTAGGGTTAGAGAAACTAGGGTTATGGTTATGGTTAGGGTTAGAGAAACTAGGGTTAGGGTTATGGTTAGGGTTAGAGAAACTAGGGTTAGGGTTATGGTTAGGGTTAGAGAAACTAGGGTTAGGGTTATGGTTAGGGTTAGAGCAACTAGGGTTATGGTTAGGGTTAGAGAAACTAGGGTTAGGGTTATGGTTAGGGTTAGAGAAGCTAGGGTTAGGGTTATGGTTAGGGTTAGAGAAACTAGGGTTAGGGTTATGGTTAGGGTTAGAGAAACTAGGGTTAGGGTTATGGTTAGGGTTAGAGATACTAGGGTTAGGGTTATGGTTAGGGTTAGAGAAGCTAGGGTTAGGGTTATCGTTAGGGTTAGAGAAACTAGGGTTGGGGTTATGGTTAGGGTTAGAGCAACTAGGGTTATGGTTAGGGTTAGAGAAACTAGGGTTAGGGTTATGGTTAAGGTTAGAGAAACTAGGGTTATGGTTATGGTTAGGGTTAGAGAAACTATGGTTAGGGTTATGGTTAGGGTTAGAGAAACTAGGGTTAGGGTTATGGTTAGGGTTAGAGAAACTAGGGTTAGGGTTATGGTTAGGGTTAGAGAAACTAGGGTTAGGGTTATGGTTAGGGTTAGAGAAACTAGTGTTAGGGTTTTAAAATGTATATTAAATAAATCGCATGAACATTATCCTGTTTTCTTTTACTGGTAATTTTTTTCCTGTAACTTTTTCCGTGACTTTTTCTTGTGACTTGCTTACTTGTGAATTTTTTACCTGGATTCGTTGGATCAAAGACTCCGAACATCCTGATTTTTGCAGGTGAAAAGTACCTTGCCAATATGTGTAAATCTTAACCATAGAACACTAACCATCAATTAAAGTTACACCACTACTAAACATGGGTATATCATACCCGATTATGAAGATATTAAAAAAAAAAATTAAATATAAATCTTTATTTGAAATATTTTACATGCAGGCACATCAAACTTTGAGTTACCATTAATAGGAACTGAAAAACATATTACTTAGGTATGAAAATCAGGTACTAAATTTATAATTAAAAATAGGAAAATTTACGCTGGGTACTATATACCTATGGTTAGTGTTCTAGGGTTAAAGAGCATAATTAATATATTATGCCAATTATGACGTGCGAGTACGAGACAAAATCCTATAGAAAAGCAAATCATGAATGCAGTTAAGTAAATGAAATTCAAGGAGTCATAACAAAGACAGTCAGGATACATAACAAAAAGAAAAGATACCAGGTGAAACAGGAGGGTGCTTAATTGGTACCTAATTTAATCTGGTAGGAAAATATCAGGCAGAAAACAGATACTCCAAGTTTAGAACGTACAGATCTTCATTTGTTTTGATCGCTAAAACGTTTCATAAGCGGCAGGACGTTATGAAATACAGTTGAAAACGGCGTTTCAAACATCTCCTGTTAATTCCCCTCTCGAAGTTTTCCACTGCCTTAACTGGGTATTGCATTCACACTCTTTGGCTCCTGTCACTGGATCTAACCAACGCCTTTATCCATTGTGTCATGTGTCCTCGAGGACTGACATCCATTAAACATGGAACGTGGAACTAGAACAGTCTACCCCTATGAGCGAAATAAAGGGTTTAGTTCGACGTTCCAACCACCTGAAGAAGGCCGGAGCGTACAACGGCCGAAACGTTGTAATAAATATGGCGACAAAGATGAGGACAATAGTCCGAATAATGTAATTAGTGTAAATACCAGAGGGTCAAGGTGAATTTTTTTGTGATACCTCCCAGCTTAGCTAACTTAATCGCAAAGACGCCTCGGACGTCGTTTATTGATTTGCAAGAGAAAGTATTTAAAATATCTTTTCTTTCTATCGATCAGTCTTTATACAGGCACGAAATAAGAGTTATACAAATAGTGCAAAAATATGTATGTAGCAAGAAGTTTAAACATATATATATATATATATATATATATATATATATATAATCATAGCAAAGAAAGATAACAACAGAAGTTCCTAGACTAGAGTAGTAAAGAAAGAGAGATGAAAGGACTAACCACCAACTTGTTATTATCGAATCGCTACACCACTCCGATCCAGCGTTGCACATGTAGCCTACTAAGGCTATGGCACCTCGGCGTGGTGTAATGCTTGTCTCATTAGATCAGTTACGACTGAAAAGCGAGTTCGATCCTCACCAATTGCCCCATACTTTCGACCTTGTGCCACATCTAAGCTACACTTAGAAAATAACTTTTGGGCACCTCGAGGCGGTGTAATGGTTTGCAAGCTTGTCTCGCTAGAACAATTACGACAGTGTAGTGTGTTCGAACCTCACTGGGTGTGTGTGTGTGCGCGCACACGCGTGTGTGTGTGTTAAATAAAGTTTGGTATATTTATAGAAGTACGCACAATATCTGAGATAGCGACACAATGTTCAATTTGGGTTGATTTGTAAACGTCAACAAACATCATCCCGTATACCTGCTATTAAATCAATCGTTTTCTTCCATTTTGCAAGAATATCCATCTCAACATCAAAACCAAAACCTCAGTATTGTAAGGTCTTCGAGAGCAGTCAATGGAATATAAGTTCTGTTTATTGAAATCTCTTAGAATAAAACAAGTCGGTCACATAAGATGGCCGCCATCAATAGTGAGATTCTTCAAAGTGACAATGCAACCCCACAAGAACAAAAGTGTCTCAGCTGTAGTTCACGGTCTCCATATCCGCAATGTCACCCTCATATTATTTCTGCAAGCGAACTTCTAAAACTATTTGTCCGATTTAATGCGACAAAAAAGGGAAACTGACATTATTTGGTATTTCTCACCCACAAGGCTACTCCACACTTTAATGCCCGAAGATAGAAAACATATGTATATATATATATAACCAAAATTTCTACACAACATATATTCAGGATAAAGATAAACATTTTTAAAGTTAAATATGTCCCGAGATCCTGGCTATTGCCCAATATTTGAACGTGTATGCAGGTCGACATATATATATATATATATATATATATATATATATATATATATATATATATATATTATACATATATATATTAAACATATATATATATATATATATATATATATATATATATATACCCTGAATTAATACCAGTAAATACCCTGAAGATCCGTTATGTGAAACCATGGTAGATAGGTTCTGACTCACTAGAGTTTTTTTTTTTTAGATTTTACTCTAATTTGTGTATTGAGCAATTTTACGTTTTTAAATTTAATTTACTCTGACGTTTATTTTTTTTCTTTTGGCCAGGCATTGCGGTGCTGATTGATTATTTTCCACCAACACAGATGTCTTTAGTCTTTTCATTTTTTTATTGACTTTTCCCCTTATATCGGTTTGTTCAAATATATTTACAAATCGTATTATCCGGGGTTTTTTTTCACACTGCCCGAGACGAATACATTAGTAGGTTCGATTACATTGACGAATATATATAAAGATAGATCGATAAATATGCATAAATTTAAGGTCATACGTCCATACACATTAAAATTCGTCTGTGCACACTTAAATGGGCGAGAACAGAACAGAAAAAGAACTGATATAAATAACATACTAATATATATATATATATATATATATATATATATATATATATATATATATATATATATATATATATATATAACATATGCAGAAGCAAACAGATTCTAAAATTTCGATGGCAACTTGTAAGCACGCTTTGCACTGGAGGCTAAAAAAGCGCATGCGCAGATAACAACACGACGAAGACGTGCAGAAGCATGCTGGGTAATCGTCTGCTGTGCCTGTAGGTGTTGAAGCGGTCTTTCTAATTAACACTTGATGGTGTTTACTCGGGATAATTCGAACACACAACAATAAATTGAACTTTAAGGGATAGGAAGGGTAAGGTTTTGTAATGATACGTGTAAGGGATGATGGTTTGGGTGGAGGCGGCGAACGTTCGATTGTAAAGGGTGGGAGAAGAAGTAAAAGGAAGAGACGAAGCCTGTGAATGAAATGTAGATGGCGGGGGGAAGAGAATAGGATAAATTAGTAAAGAAAAAGTGAAAATGGAATAAGAGTAAAGAAAAGGAAGAAAGAAAGAAGGAACGAAAATCAGAAAGAAAGAAAGAAGGAACGAAAATCAGAAAGAAAGAAAGAAAGAAAGAAAGAAAGAACGAACGAAAATCAGAAAGAAAGAAAGAAAGAAAGAACGAACGAACGAAAATCAGAAAGAAAAAAGAAAGAAAGAACGAACGAAAATCAGAAAGAAAGAAAGAACGAACGAAAATCAGAAAGAAAGAAAGAAAGAACGAACGAAAATCAGAAAGAAAGAAAGAAAGAACGAACGAAAATCAGAAAGAAAGAAAGAAAGAACGAAAATCAGAAAGAAAGAAAGAAAGAAAGAACGAAAATCAGAAAGAAAGAAAGAACGAACGAAAATCAGAAAGAAAGAAAGAAAGAACGAACGAAAATCAGAAAGAAAGAAAGAACGAACGAAAATCAGAAAGAAAGAAAGAAAGAAAGAAAGAACGAAAATCAGAAAGAAAGAAAGAACGAACGAAAATCAGAAAGAAAGAAAGAAAGAACGAACGAAAATCAGAAAGAAAGAAAGAACGAACGAAAATCAGAAAGAAAGAAAGAAAGAACGAACGAAAATCAGAAAGAAAGAAAGAAAGAACGAACGAAAATCAGAAAGAAAGAAAGAAAGAACGAACGAAAATCAGAAAGAAAGAAAGAAAGAACGAACGAAAATCAGAAAGAAAGAAAGAACGAACGAAAATCAGAAAGAAAGAAAGAAAGAAAGAACGAAAATCAGAAAGAAAGAAAGAACGAACGAAAATCAGAAAGAAAGAAAGAAAGAACGAACGAAAATCAGAAAGAAAGAAAGAACGAACGAAAATCAGAAAGAAAGAAAGAAAGAACGAACGAAAATCAGAAAGAAAGAAAGAACGAACGAAAATCAGAAAGAAAGAAAGAACGAACGAAAATCAGAAAGAAAGAAAGAACGAACGAAAATCAGAAAGAAAGAACGAACGAAAATCAGAAAGAAAGAAAGAACGAACGAAAATCAGAAAGAAAGAAAGAACGAAAATCAGAAAGAAAGAAAGAACGAACGAAAATCAGAAAGAAAGAAAGAAAGAACGAACGAAAATCAGAAAGAAAGAAAGAACGAACGAAAATCAGAAAGAAAGAAAGAAAGAAAGAACGAAAATCAGAAAGAAAGAAAGAACGAACGAAAATCAGAAAGAAAGAAAGAAAGAACGAACGAAAATCAGAAAGAAAGAAAGAACGAACGAAAATCAGAAAGAAAGAAAGAAAGAACGAACGAAAATCAGAAAGAAAGAAAGAACGAACCAAAATCAGAAAGAAAGAAAGAAAGAAAGAACGAAAATCAGAAAGAAAGAAAGAACGAACGAAAATCAGAAAGAAAGAAAGAAAGAACGATCGAAAATCAGAAAGAAAGAAAGAAAGAACGAACGAAAATCAGAAAGAAAGAAAGAAAGAACGAACGAAAATCAGAAAGAAAGAAAGAACGAACGAAAATCAGAAAGAAAGAAAGAAAGAAAGAACGAACGAAAATCAGAAAGAAAGAAAGAAAGAAAGAACGAACGAAAATCAGAAAGAAAGAAAGAACGAACGAACGAAAATCAGAAAGAAAGAAAGAAAGAACGAACGAAAATCAGAAAGAAAGAAAGAAAGAACGAACGAAAATCAGAAAGAAAGAACGAACGAAAATCAGAAAGAATGAAAGAACGAAAATCAGAAAGAAAGAAAGAACGAACGAAAATCAGAAAGAAAGAACGAACGAAAATCAGAAAGAAAGAAAGAACGAACGAAAATCAGAAAGAAAGAAAGAAAGAAAGAACGAAAATCAGAAAGAAAGAAAGAAAGAAAGAAAGAACGAACGAAAATCAGAAAGAAAGAAAGAAAGAACGAACGAAAATCAGAAAGAAAGAACGAACGAAAATCAGAAAGAAAGAAAGAACGAACGAAAATCAGAAAGAAAGAAAGAACGAAAATCAGAAAGAAAGAAAGAACGAACGAAAATCAGAAAGAAAGAAAGAAAGAACGAACGAAAATCAGAAAGAAAGAAAGAACGAACGAACGAAAATCAGAAAGAAAGAAAGAAAGAACGAACGAAAATCAGAAAGAAAGAAAGAAAGAACGAACGAAAATCAGAAAGAATGAAAGAACGAAAATCAGAAAGAAAGAAAGAACGAACGAAAATCAGAAAGAAAGAAAGAACGAACGAAAATCAGAAAGAAAGAAAGAACGAACGAAAATCAGAAAGAAAGAAAGAAAGAAAGAAAGAAAGAACGAAAATCAGAAAGAAAGAAAGAACGAACGAAAATCAGAAAGAAAGAAAGAAAGAACGAACGAAAATCAGAAAGAAAGAAAGAACGAACGAAAATCAGAAAGAAAGAAAGAAAGAACGAACGAAAATCAGAAAGAAAGAAAGAAAGAAAGAACGAACGAAAATCAGAAAGAAAGAAAGAACGAACGAACGAAAATCAGAAAGAAAGAAAGAAAGAACGAACGAAAATCAGAAAGAAAGAACGAACGAAAATCAGAAAGAATGAAAGAACGAAAATCAGAAAGAAAGAAAGAACGAACGAAAATCAGAAAGAAAGAAAGAAAGAACGAACGAAAATCAGAAAGAAAGAAAGAACGAACGAAAATCAGAAAGAAAGAAAGAAAGAACGAACGAAAATCAGAAAGAAAGAAAGAAAGAAAGAACGAACGAAAATCAGAAAGAAAGAAAGAAAGAACGAACGAAAATCAGAAAGAAAGAACGAACGAAAATCAGAAAGAAAGAAAGAACGAACGAAAATCAGAAAGAAAGAAAGAACGAAAATCAGAAAGAAAGAAAGAACGAACGAAAATCAGAAAGAAAGAAAGAAAGAACGAACGAAAATCAGAAAGAAAGAAAGAACGAACGAACGAAAATCAGAAAGAAAGAAAGAAAGAACGAACGAAAATCAGAAAGAAAGAAAGAAAGAACGAACGAAAATCAGAAAGAAAGAACGAACGAAAATCAGAAAGAATGAAAGAACGAAAATCAGAAAGAAAGAAAGAACGAACGAAAATCAGAAAGAAAGAAAGAACGAACGAAAATCAGAAAGAAAGAAAGAACGAACGAAAATCAGAAAGAAAGAAAGAAAGAAAGAAAGAAAGAAAGAACGAAAATCAGAAAGAAAGAAAGAACGAACGAAAATCAGAAAGAAAGAAAGAAAGAACGAACGAAAATCAGAAAGAAAGAAAGAACGAACGAAAATCAGAAAGAAAGAAAGAAAGAACGAACGAAAATCAGAAAGAAAGAAAGAACGAACGAAAATCAGAAAGAAAGAAAGAAAGAACGAACGAAAATCAGAAAGAAAGAAAGAAAGAACGAAAATCAGAAAGAAAGAAAGAACGAAAATCAGAAAGAAAGAAAGAACGAACGAAAATCAGAAAGAAAGAAAGAAAGAAAGAACGAAAATCACAAAGAAAGAAAGAAAGAAAGCAGAAAAGAAAGAAAGAAAGAAAGAAAGCAGAAAAGAAAGAAAGAAAGAAAGAAAGAAAGAAAGAAAAAAATCAAAAACATAAAAGAAAATCGAAAATGAAATGAATGAAAGGAAGAGAGAATAAATTGTTGAATGTGCAAAGAAAGAAAGAAAATCTGATGGCATGAAAACACTGATGGAAAATTGAAAAAATAAAGAAAGAAAATTGGAGAGGTTAAAAAGAAATCTGATGAAAATAGGAAGAAAGAAAGAAAGAAAGAAAGAAAGAAGAAAGAAAAAAGAAAAAAGAAAGAAAGAATATCAGAGAACGTAGAAAAATCCAAAGGAAAATCGAAAAATGGAAAAAAGAAGGAAAAACGGAAGTAAAAAAAGCAATAAAAAGAAACAGAAAGAAAGAAAAAAGTAAGAAAGAATGAAAGAATGAACGAAGGAACGAATGAATGAATAAATGATAGAAAAAAGAAAGAAAGTAAATTTGGGAGCACTGAGAAACCGAAAGGAAAATCAAGAAATGCAAAGAAGGAAACGGAACGCATAAAGAAAGAAAGAAAGAAAGAAAGAAAGAAAGAAAGAAAGAAAGAAAGGGAAAGAAAGAAAGAGAAAGAAAGAAAGAATATCAGAGTGTAAACAAATCTCAATGAAAATCTAAAAATAGCAAAAACTTGAAGAAAAACGGAAGTGAAAATAACAGTAAAGAGAAATAGAAAGAAAGAAAGAAAGAATGAATGAATGAATGAATGATAGAAAAAAGAAATTAAATTGGAAGGCGTTGAGAAATCTAAAGGAAAATCAAAATGGAAAGAAAGAAAGAAAGAAAGAAAGAAAGAAAGAAAGAAATAGAAAAAGACGACTGCAAGAAAATAGTCGGAGGAGGAACGAGAATATATGTAAAACTTTTGAAAAGAAAAACCTCAAAGCAAACTAAAGGTGAAGGACGAGCAATTAGGTAGGAATTTATAAACAAATTTCTTCCAAGCTAAATTTAAAATAAATATTTAGCAAATGTCTGTCGAAAGAATTGCGTTTGTCAGGACAATGTATCAATGACAGAATGACAACATAGAAGTAAGAAATGTTTCGTGTTGGGAGAGATGAGTGCATACAAATCACAGCTAAAATCATTGTATGGACAAATGATTAATTTTATATATATATACATACATGCATACATACATATATATATATATATATATATATATATATATATATATATATATATTAACACAATATAAGTATAGCTAAGCAGAAATACACACACACACACACAGACATATATATATATATATATATATATATATATATATATGTCTGTGTGTGTGTGTGTGTGTGTGTGTGTGTATTTCTGCTTAGCTATACTTATATGCATTGTGTTAATCAATATCTGTACGTGAGGCGCGTGTCAGCAGAATTGTTTGTGTCATGTGTATAGTATAAATGCTGGCATCATTTTCGCCAAGTCGATTGGTTACGTCAGATGGATGATTAGAGATTTTGAGAGACGTATCTATCCGCTCATATCACAGTGAATGCTGGACAACCTCCCCACAGATGAAGAGAACACGAGGCAACAATCTATAGAAGGATGCTGAAAATTCTATGGACGGTCCTAGTAAGCATCAAGGAAGACTTAAAGAAATTGCAACAGAAAGATTTTTTTATTCTAACCGTTTCACTCGAACCAAGTCAATAAAGACATTAAGAGAATTAAATCTATTAAAGAGAGACATAAATAAAAGTACAAGAATTAAGAAGACAGAATATAACGATTGACATTGCATTTAAATTTTTGATGATCAAAGTTGACGGGAAAGCAAGAATCTGGAAGTGTGTTTCACATTCGAGAAGTGCTGGAGAACAAGCTATTAGCATAGAACTTCCGGTTAGATCTAGCACTTTCAACTATAAAATGATGAGACCTTGCCGTCAATTTAGTACTGCACATAAATTCATAAAATCTGGGTACCATAGAGGAAAATTCATCAGAACAATTACCATGAATTATTTACAGAAAAGGCACAGAGAACCGGCATTACCACGGGGTCGAGTAGGGGAGTGCGTGACTGAAGACGAGATGCTAGGTCAGGACCAATAACATTGCAGATTCTTCTTTAGGTTTTATCAAGAATCTCTGAATATATAGCCGGAACACCAGATCAAGGATGAAGGGTAGAGACTTGTAAATATGTAAGAGATTCTGAAGAGAATATTGTCTAACACGACACAATGAACCAACTTTCTTAGCTGCGGAGCCAGAACCAGAAAAAGACAGCTGAGATTTCTTGGACATATAACGAGGTAGGGGGGCTTGCAAGCTTACTTGCAGGGCATATTGAGGGCAAAAAAAGATAGTGGAAGGCAGCGAACCGCCTACCTGAAGATCTTGTGTGAATGGATGGTACAACGTGCGGTGTGAGTCTTGGCAAAGGGAATAGACCTGTTAAGAACCCCATAGAATTGGAAAGCCATAATCGCCTATGCCCTGAAGCGACGCAGTGCATAGAAATATTCATATATTTACCAAGCCATCACGTAATGCTTCTAGAAATGGAAATGAGCAAACACACTGACTGCTGGATTTTTCTAGCTGATGCTTTGAATTCATTATTGGATACTGCGATCATTCAGATAAAAGATAATTACCGGGTGTAATAACAAAATTTTTCAAATCGTGTAAGCATAATTGTCCATCCTACAAAATTATAATATCTATAAAAAAACTAAAAAGAACTAATTCAGTTTCTTTTTCCAGGTTTTCAGATAAGACGTTTAGCCATCTTGACGCCATTTGTCGTGAGAATCGCTGAAAAAAAACTTTTGAGTTATTCAGGTAAAAAGAGATCAGGTTAAAACTGCTTTGTGTCAGACTCCTTCAGCAATGATAACAACATTCATACACTGGCTTCCATCTTCGAGGTCCATTCAGGAACCATCAAGAGAATGGTGAATAATTTTTAAAAAAGAGGGAACAGTAGAGAAGAAAATTGCATCAGGAGGTCGCAACAGGAAGAGGGATCATCATTTCAACTTAGAGCTAAAGAGATCAATTAGAAAAGATCCAACTCATTTCATAAGACGTTTGGCATGATAGTCCAAAGAGAAGTGAGAAAAAAAAAAACTTGGAAATGAAATCGTACATGAAACGTGTGAGACATCTTGTTACTTCAGGTAAGAAACTTAGAAGGTCAGAAAGGACGAAGATCATCTTGAATAAGTTAGAATATGATCCTGGAATAATATTGATATATTTGAATATTTCAATAATTCATGATCCTTATCTATGATTAATTAATGATGAAAACATATCACTTTCATTTATGATCGATTTCATCACGATTCTTCTTTTAAGCTTGGATTGTATTGAGACACTGCTCAATGTAGAGTCCAATAGTGTTATAAAAGCCTCGGTGAATTCCAGTAAGATATATTTTACCATTTCTAAGATACAACGGTTCAGAGCTTAATCTAACAATTGGACAATTTTGCTGTTACACCCGGCATATATATATATATATGTCGACCTGCATACACGTTCAAATATTGGGCAATAGCCAGGATCTCGGGACATAGCAACAGGGATATTTACTGATGCTTTTCGCCGTTGGATTTCATCTCTTAGCCGGTCAATACGACTGATTTCGAAATGTCCGATATCACTGTCAAAAATATCTCCAGTTATTTCTATCCAGGGAAACTCGCTCGAAGTTAGTGTGAGAGGTTACTCTTTAGCATGTCTTTATATCTGAACCATGGCCGTCCAACAGTCCTTTGTCCTCAGGCTATACATGAGGATCTTAGGTATTCGGTCGTCACTCATCCTTACAACATGACCAGCCCAGCGAAGGTGTGACAGCATCAGAGAATTCTCAGTTCCGTCAATATTGTATTTTGCGAGAAAATCAGCGTTGAACACCCTATCATCAAAAGTATAGCCACAGATCGCGCGGAGACAAGTTTTGGGGAAGACATCCAGTTGATTGATATGGGACCTATATGGGATCCACGATCATATATATTTCTAAAGAAGTAATAGATTTATGTTAATTATTAATCAGACAGATTTTATTATTTGAACGTTATTTCCAATGGATACTCTTATTTGAGTAGACGCTCCGTTATTTATTGAACTGTATATCTATTTACTTTCATTTACCGGCCGGAATATTCGAGGAATCTTTTTAAAGAAAAAGATGCGCTATTCGGCAGGTTACGAACCTGCGTCCCCACACCCAAACCAATTTTGCTGGAGAAACCTTAGTAGATCAGACGTACTTTACACCGACTCAGCCACGACGTGCGTCGTCTATCAGGCTACGTTGAACGTATATTTTTCACCAATAAGATTTCAGGAACACTCAGACCGGTAGACGAAAATAAATATACAGTTTAATAAATAAACGGAGCATCTAATCAAATGTGGGTATTAACTAAAAATAATGTTTAATAATGTTTGAATGATATTACACACACACACACACACACACACACACACACACACATATATATATATATATATATATATATATATATATATATATATATATATATATATATATGAGATAATAAAAAATGAGATAATAAAAAATGACGTATATAAGGCTGGTGATAGATGTTGCCACCTATGTATGCAGGGAAAATTAGCAATAAGCTCTGACAACAACCCTAATGAATTACTTAACCAGAGAACGGAAATACTTAATGCTTGTAAGAATAAAAAAAAATCTGGTTACTTATCAAATAGAAGGTGGTTTTTTTATGCTAAATGTTTTTATTCTTTCTGGTAGCAGCTTTATCAATAAAATGTCTTTTGGCCCAACCCTCTTTCGTCAGAATTATCCTGATGATCCGGTAGGTGAAACCTAGATAGATAAGCTCTGGTTCTTTAGGTATTCCAATTTTGCTTTACTTAGTGCATTGAGCACTTTTACGTATCAGCTTAAGTAACTCTGTCATTGTTTTTCTTTCTATACATTGCAGTGCTGGTTGATTCTTTTCAAGCAGTACGGATGTTTTTACTCTTTTTTATCTTTATTTTTTCCCCGATATCAGTTTGTGTAATTTATTTTTTTATTTACAAATTACATCAACTGTTTTTTTACGCCGCCAGAGTTAGAGTATAGGTATAAAAAAAAATAAACATATATATATATATATATATATATATATATATATATATATATATATATATATATATATATATATATGTATGTATAATTATTTATTCGAAAATTGTAACATAAATATGTTATAAAATCACTAGAAAAATAGTCATTTTGTTTCAACACTTCTGTTGTCTTATCAGTGGTGTGTGGACATTTTCCCGATTATAAACATCGGTCAAAGTTTAGGTACGTTAACTCGCAAGCGTCCTAAGTTTGAGAGGTTGGGGAGGGAAGATAGCGATAGGGGATAATATTACATTTGAGTAGGTAAAAGATTTTCGAGTTATCTTTTATAATTATTAGGAGTAGTTGTTTTTAGGTTTTTCTATAAGATTTCTAAAGTTGGATTGCATTTCTTTATGTTTGGGTTATCACTATTTATTTTGTAATCGAAAGAGAGTTTTTTGTGTATATATAATTATAAAAGGTTCATAGTTATGGAATTGAGAATTTAGCAAGATTGTAGTGCTAAATCCTTAGTATGTCTACAGAAAACAGTAGTCTCATATCTATTTTAGCTGTGATTTGTATAGACTCATTTGCTTCCAACATGGGATAATTCTATGTTGTCATTTTGTCACTGATACATTGTCTTGACAGACTCAATTTTTCCGACAGACATTTGCTAAATATTCATTTTAAATTTGGTTTCGAAGAGGAATTTTTAAGAATTCCTTCCTAGTTTCTAATCCTTCTCATTCATTTTTATTTGATCTTTTCTTCACAAAGGTTTTTACAGATATTCTCTTTCTCTTTCTTCTTCCGCCAACCATTTTCTTTCAGTCGTTTTTTCGCTTCCTTTCTTTCCTTTTTCTTTCTTCTTTCTTTCTTTTTTTTTTTTTCATTCTTTCTTTATTTATTTATTTATTTCCAGTTTTTTAGTTTTTTTCATTTTATTTCCTGTTTTTAGTTTTACTTTACTTTTTGAGAATCTCGGGAAGGTTTTACGTTTATAAGGCACTATTTGAATTTCCCTCTCTGATGACGCAATCCGTGGCTGAATCGGTATAGAGCACGTCGGATCTAACGACAGTTTCACCCGCAGAGGGGGACGCGGATTCGAATCCAACCGGAGATCGCATATTTTTCTTTAATAAGTTTTCTCGAATATTCAGGCCGGCAGATAAACGTACTGTTTAATAAATAAACGGAGCGTCTACTCAAATATGACACTACACTACACTAAAAATAAAGTTTTAATGATATAGTGATAATATATATATATACTTGGATTGATGTGAGTTTCTGACTCTGGGTTTCACGCGCTTTGCGATCGTCAGTGTCTGACGATCGCGAAGAGCGTGAAACCAAGGGTCACAAACTCACATCAATCCAACTAAATATGTTAGCTCTATCATTGATATTAAGCGCTTTTCAATAAATAATGCGCATATTTAATATATAAATGATACGTAGAAAAATTGTATGAATGTGTATATATATATATATATATATATATATATATATATATGCACACACACATTTTACACGCACACACATACATATATATATATATATATGCACACACACATTTTACACACACACACACATACATATATATATGTATATATATGCAGACACACATTTTACACACACACATACATACATACATATATATATATATGCACACATATTTTACACACACACACACACATATATATATATATATATATATATATATATATATATATATATGCACACACACATTTTACACACACACACATACATACATATATATATATGCACACACACATTTTACACACACACACATACATATATATATATATATATATATATATATATATATGCAGACACACATTTTACACACACATGCATACATATATATATATATATATATATATATGCACACACACATTTTACACACACACGCACACACATACATACATATATATATATATGCACGCACACATTTTACACACACACACACACATACATACATATATATATATATATATATATATATATATATATATATATATATATATATATATATATATATATATTAAAAACGACAGACAGGGTACTACGGTTAAATTTTTTTTTTTAATTTTTTCTTGTGTTCGTACAAGAGCTTTTTTTCTGGACAAAGGGTGTGTAAGAACTGTCCAAATGTTTTATATTTCCGAGCGCTTTCGGCTATACCTTTAGCCATTATCAAGGATGATTCGATTTTTCAGCTTAATTGAGTGTGTACATTATGTGTATGTTCTAGTGTGTTGTAGGGATGTTTTTAATTTCCGAATACGGTTAGCACATTGTGGCCTTGTTCGTAGTTAATATTGTGAAAAGTTGGCTTTTTCTTTTGTTATTATTAAAGCTTCCATTATTTTTCATCTTTTTTACAGGTGGATGCAGTTAATATATTTGTGTTTTCTACTAGTATGTTTCTAATGGTGTGTGTTTAAATGGGTTCTAATGGAGCTGTAAACAGATAGGTGTAACGAAAGGCGTCTGGATAAGCATGTAGTTGTGTAATGATGTAATTATTTATGTGTCCGGCTTGATCAGGAACATAGTTCCTTACGGAGCACTTGAAATCATCGATAATGTTCGTTTTTTGTACTTATGGTTGAGCTGGTGTGTTGTTATTTTTGAGGATAAGGTTAGCTGTCTTAAATTTTTTTATGCATATATATTTTTTTATGGATGTATATTGTTTAAAGTAATAACAAATGATGCCTGAGTATAAAAATATCATATCTGTTATTCTGCTTTCACAATTGAGTACATGGCAGATGATACTCAGCTTTTGAGCATATACATGTTTCTGTGGACGTAATTACGAGTGTTGTTTTATTGAAGTTATATTTTGGTATATAGTTTGATTTCTTTAAGAAATTGTAGGATATTATATGGACTAATGCCATGAAAAGTTATTTCATATTGTTTGGTATTTTGAACGAATTTAGCTGAAGTCGCTACAATTTGTTAGTAAATGCGAATTGTCGGTAATTTTATTATAAATGTATATAGGTGGTAATTTTTATGTAAAAATGTATCGCTGGTATTTTTACTATGAAATGTATTTTTATACTTTCATAGTATTGTGTTTTTGTTGTTAGGCGTAGCATCAACTTCTTATGCGTCATTTAATGCCGAAATTTAATTTTCTTGGGAGCATTAATAATTTCTTTTACAAAAATATATTGATCGTAATGTTTTTTCTTCAAAAATGTATTGCTTGAAAATTTTCTTTTGTCCATTATTTGCCCAAACATGGGACCCTAACTGGTGCTACCACCCAAGATCAGGATGGAAATGGAAATAACAGCAAGGTGATTCCACGCCCCTCAAAATACCAATCTCCCTATTAGACACCTTGCTGCCGGATATAGTTTATCGTCATACCCATGACGAGCAAGGAGGAAGTCTTAAATAAAATGGCGACAAAATGAACACACGTTCAGAATCAAGAAGAGACAGCTGAAATTCCTTGGATACATAATGAAGGCCGGCGTGGAAAACTTAACCCTCATGGGTAAAGCATTGGGTCCTCTAGCTTGTGGTGGTGGAACGGGGGACAGGAGTCTTGGCAAAGGGAGAAACGCTGCTCGGGTACATTAAGGATAAAATATTATGAAAAAACCCACGATCTCCCGTGTCCTGAAGGGACACTGCACATACAATAAGAGATTCTAAGCTGCAGGAATAATCTATACGTTTATATCGGGTTTCTCTTACGGGTCGGAAGTACGTCTCACAACCGTTAAATAAACAATAAACTTGTATTTGTTCAATTTTGATCTATTGATTAGCGCTTCTTTCCTGCTTACAAATGTGTGTCTGTTTGAGTCTGTGTATGTGTACGTGTATGTGTGTGTGCTATTTGTGTTTTTACGTCTCCGTATGTCCGCATGTATGTGCTTGCAGGACACGGGAGATCGTGGCTTTTCCATAACATTTTATCCCTTATGGTGCGTGTGTGTGTGTGTGTCCGTGATTTTTACGTACGTGTGTGTGTGTGTGTGTGTGTGTGTGTATAGACATGTGTAAGTTTATTCTGTGCATGAATGTGTGTGAACCCACTTTTGTGTGTTTGTGCGTGTGTATGTGTGTGTTTGGTTTTGATTTGTTTTTTACTTCTCCGTGTGTCCACATGCATGTACTTGTGCCAATGGGTGCTCGCGTGTATGTCCAGGATTTGTATGTGTGTATTTGTGTGTGTGTGTGGGGGGGGTTGTAACGTCTCCGTGTGTCTGCAGGCATGTACTTGTGCTTATGGGTGTGCGCTTGTGTGTCCGTGATTTGTACGTGTACGTATACGCATCTGTAAGTTTATTCTGTGTGTGAATGTGTGAGAGCGCCCATGTGTGTGTGTGTGTGTGTGTGTGTGTGTGTGTGTGTGTGTGTGTGTGTGTGTGTGTGTGTGTGTGTTTATTTAACGGCATATCAACTCTTTATGTGTTATCTAATGCCGAAATTTATTTTGCTTCGAAGTTTTCGTAATACTTTTCTTTTTTTGTACTAATCTATTGCTGGAAATGTTTACTATCAGAATATATGTTTATACTATCATAGTGTTTTAACCCTAGTTTGGAGGTTCCCTATTTAACCATAGCTGGGGCCCTAACAAGTGCTACAACCCAGAGTCAGGGTGGACCTCGAAACAACAACAATTAAGAGGTGGTTCCACGCTCCTCAAAGCCTCCAATCTCTCAATCAGTAATGTTGCTGCCGGATTTAGTTTATCGTGTGTAAGTGTGTATATTTGTACGCGTAGGTGCGCATGTGTATTTTCGTATGTCTTTATATGTGAGTGTATGTGCGTAATTACGTGCATGTGCATTTGTGTGGACGTGTCCATAAATAAATCTACCATTCGTCGATACATTGAATACTGCTGTTATATTTGATCTGTTTCTCCTACTATATATCTCCTGATTTTTGACGAAATCCAAAGAAGGGTCTCTACTGTAATCGATCCTGGACAGGTCTTCTCGACTTCAGTCACTTTCTCACCGACGTAACCTGACTTCCCCCCCCTCTTTTCTACAAATATCTACATGGCAACTGCTCTGATGAACTTTTCCCCCCTGGTGCCCCGACTACATCAATTTATGCATGCGACTAGATTAACAACTGGATATCACCAGTTTACTTGCTGTACTAACTAGATGCAAACTGACACTTCCACTCCAACGGCTTCTTTTATCGCACTTCTCGCCTGTGGAACTCCCTTCCGATTTCTTGCTTCCCGGACAACTACAATCTTCAAAGATTTAAATGCAATGTCAATCGTCATCATCTGTTTCTCAATCCTCCCCCCATTCTCAGTTTTCTCACTTTCACTCCTTCCAATCCCCCTCCCGCGGTCTAGTAACATTATCGTCTTGCATAGGATGAAACGGTTAAAAAAATGTGTGTATGCGTACAAGTTTATAGATGCGTATGCGGGCGTGAGTGCGCGTGTGTGTGTGTGCTCGTGCGTCTTTACATGTGTGCATAAATGTATTGGTTTAAATATATACTAAATGTCACTACATGTGGGCGCGTGGTTACAACGTTCGCTTTCTGACCATGAGACCCGAGTTCGAATCTTACCACTGAGTCTTCCTGGCATTATCAGAATGTGCCTGAAAACCATACCACGGATTCACCCAAGCCTTGTGAGTGCAATTGGGCCGTCGATAGCGGTGCTAGCACCAAGTCACAAGTCATCGTGACCGAGGGTTTGAGCGTGCTGGCGTTGTTCAGATTGTTGATCATGCTAGATAACACGCTCTCTCCCGTAGTTGCAGTATAAACCACAGGTTGGCTCTGTGGGTGTTGAACAAACACAAATGCGCCTGAGCAAGCTTCTGCAATAGGGATTGGCTAGGCGTAACAGGGATTGGTTAACCCCCCCTAGTAGACGGGTATCCTCGAATAAGAGTGGCCAGCTATTATTATTAAATGTAACTACACCGGAATAAAAGCACTAAAGACTAGATGCCGGCTCATTTAACATAACATTTTTCTTTTCCTTAAATGTCTATTTAAGAATCCGGTCTTCATGCAAGATGAGTTACAGTACTTACCCATACACCCTTTTATATATATCTATATCTATATCTATATATTCATACATGTATACACGATTTGAACATTCATCCATTCGCCTATACTTGTTTCTATGAATGTATCCCAGCATGCGCCAAACTTGTCTGACTCTAAGTACGTATTTACAACTAAGTGTTTCTTTCTCACCCTCCTAAAGTCAATAACACCTTATAACCACGACATTGAATGTGTGTAATCTAAGTTGTATCCGAAAATATCATTGAAATGTCCATTGGCGGCAGAGTCGTGTTCACAAGAATTAAAAATTGAAACATGACTCATCTTCACACACTTTTAGTTAACATTTCACACTCGTTATTCAAAAACCGAAATTGCCTATCCGCTAAGTTTAGTCTGACACAAGGACACACATATGAAGCACCTAGTGAGAACCCAACTCACAATTACCGCATTTGCCGGCCTATTGTACGCACCCATGCATTAGACGCACCCAGATTTTGACATGGAATATTTATGAAAAACAAAAGCATACATCACAACAACGAAATATCTAAATTATAACTTTACCTTTATGTGACCTTCTCACTAACCATGAAGAAACACTTACAGTATTAGCATAAATTATACTACTGGTCCATTTTTTAATAGAAGGTTTAATTACCAGGGCATTTTTTGGAAATGAAGAATTTTAGAACGTTTCGTTATTCTTTTAATGGAAATTGTTTTAGTTGTTTTTCGGAGAGCAACATATGTACATGCAGTATTTTCATAATAGCTACAAAGAAATCTACTGATATCAGTGAACACTGGTACATATGGTCATAGGGAAAAAAGCCCAGAAATATGGTACTTGTTGGTAAATGAAGTCCCATACCATAGATGCAGAAAAGCAAATTCCAATCCCTGTATATCAATAAAAGAAAAACCAAACAGACAAAGCAAGAAGCAATATACCAGACAAAGCAAATATTTCTGTAAAATTTGGTATTTCTACAAAACAAGCAGCAAAATATTGAGCAATTCTATAAATTTCTTTTTCCTGGGTGAATTTTTCAGGGATATTTTTTTATTGATATCATGTTTGTTCACTTCCAGGAATCCTAGTTACAGACCTGAGTTCTATGCATGCACTGGTTCCTGGGGAACCCCACTTTTTTCGTAGACTTCATGTCCCACTCATGCATGATACTGCTGTATTGGACGCAGGGTAATTCTTTGGTGCATTGGTGCATTTTGGGGGAAAGTATCTGCGTTCAGTAGGCTGGCAATTACAGTAGGTAGTAACGGTCAGCTAGCCTCGTTAAGCATTACTCTATTCAAAGGTGTCCAGATTTTTTGAGTCAGTCTACCAACTGAAAATGACCCCGTTTCTAACCAGAATAGACTATAATTTTCTAATGTTGAATAAAACCCCATCCAACATCATTAGTCGGTGTTCGAGTGCAGTCGAATGGTAGAATTTTAACTCCGATTTTCAGGGTAGGTACATTTTCCTTATTTTTGAGTTCGAAGAAACTTCATCACGAAGACTGATTTAAAATAACAATAATAATAATAATAATAATAATAATAATAATAATAATAATAATAATAATAATACGGACAGACATACATACACGCTTACAGAGATAGGACCTGTAACATCGTGATCAAAGACCAAAGAATAGAATGTGTGTTCTTATTGACATGACATTCACTGCAGAAGATCTTCAAAAAACTATCAAAATACAAGAATCTTGAAGTAGAAATCTCCAAAATGTGGCGCATGAAGACATCAATAATTCAGTTGCACTTGGAGCTCTCGGATTGATTAGAAAAGGTTCCGATGGACTCATTGAAGGGATCTCTGGTAGACTATGCCGTAAATAAATACAAAAACCTGACACGCAAGCCGGTGGACCTCTAGCGGTCCGCCATTGATAAAAACTGCAGAGTCGAACACGCTGGCGATCCAACATCGGACCACCATCGGTAAACGCTAGTGGCATGCCACCTAGTGGCAGATTGGTGGCTTGCCTGTAGCGTAATACATCTCATACATTACGAAAAGCTTTATCTCTGCAAAATGTGAGTGATCGTTCTTTCTTTTTTTTTTTCAAAAATGCTCAGTGGAAAATGTCATGGAGCCCTTTCGGACCTTTGTCAGTAATTAACAATCGTCTGATGAGATGCATTGATACGCATTGAAAAACGACTGCAATTGTGTAGCGATTTGTACATGTTTTCGGTGTAATATCCTAAAACAAACACACACACATACACACACACACACACAGACACACACACACACACATATATATATATATATATATATATAACAAACTAGAAAAAGTTTTGTGACACTTTTTTACAGTTTGTCATATTTTTCTAAATACTGTTTGGTTTTATATAAAATTATACAATGTTATATATCGCTATATCACACACACACACACACATATATATATATACATACATATATATATATATATATATTTTTTTGTCATCCACAGACCGACTGTTTTGCCTTTTCACAGCTCATCAGCGCTGTTAGACGTCCGGTTGCCTTTAGCTAGGATCGAAACCCGACTGAATTTGCGTCAGTCAGAACTTCTCCCACTAAGCCGTCGGCGCACCAATGAAGGTGAATTTTAGCGTGTTTATTTTTAGATTTAGATAAACACACAGTGACTGACAGTGACTCAATATATATATATGTATGTATGTAAGTGGATATATATAAGTCAACACCTTGCTTGAACCCAATCTTCAGATCATTTACATTGGCTCAATCTCTGATTATGAGCACCTTTGCCCGTAAATGTAGCATACGTAATTGTATTTTTATCAGATATAACTTTAGTTGAGATATACTAGATAATTCTGATCCGATTAACTTTATTTTTTTTTTAAATCCCCTCGTAGCCCGGTAAACTTTAATAAGTTTATTTAAATTATACAACTTTGACACAATTGCTTATTTGATATCTAATTGTTTCTTTCGTGTTAGTCAGCTGTTGGCTCTCACGCTGGCCAATAGAATCTTCCTGCCTATTCGTGGCAGCCAGCTATAGGCTCTCACTCTGGCCAGTAGAAAATGGCCGCAAACTACATGAAAACTACCGTAGAAGCATGAAAAAATCGATTATTTCCACTATCGATGGGAGTTGAGAAATGCAAAGTTGGTCTTGGCCTTTTTACTAACTTGGAGCATGTGCATGTAAATTTTGGTGCAAATCCGTCGGAAATTGCGACCGTGCATTCGTTACACACACACACACACACACACACACACACACACACACACACACACACACACACACACACACACACATCCTGCCTTTTATAGACAGAGATACTTTATTTCATCGTCATTTTTAATGTCATCTTTCATCAGCATGATTATTGTCACGAATTATATGTGTAATTGCTTTTATTGTTGACCTTCTCAATCATTGTGAATATTTTTTTGTATTATTATTATTATTATTATTATTAGACACATTTTCCTTCTCTATTTTCTTGTCTTTTTGTGTGTGTAATTTTGAGCAGGGTTTTCTTATTTTTCTTTTTAGCTGTTTTAATGCATTTTATGCTTAATTTCATCTTTCGTCTCCCTGCGTCTTGTCGACGCGAACAAACTCTTTCATACACTGGCAGGTTGAAAAGACTTTCAGGTATAAATTATGTAAGCTACAATTACAACTGTCTTTACAAGCAGATGAAATTGCGTAAAAGAAAAAGAACTCAGGTTGGGGGAGACAGTCAGAAACGGGGAAAGGCTCGAGTGGGTGGGAGCTCCTGTTACAAATTAAAACTGTTCTTTTCTTAAAATAAAAATTCAAGTAGGATGTCTTATTTTTTTCCCTCTCGATTCTTTCCGCAAATACACAAACGTGCCTATGTGTGCGTCATGAAAATGTCTCCCGTTCGATGCGCGCTCAAACTTACAGATGAACAAACAAATTGACAATTTTATTACCTAGTCGATGAATATTGATGTATGTGGATGTAAGTAGGGTTCTCTTGGTTTCTAAATAACCAGTTTTTTTTTAGAAATTACAAGAACTTTCATTCCAACCAGCTACGTGAAACGGATTGTGCACCCGATTATGCGTTGTAAAATTGTGTTAGGTTATGAATCAATGACAGTGCTATTGCGTTCGTAAATGGTTTTGAAGCATCCCATAATCAAACAATTCTCCTTACAGCCAATAACGAAGGGTATGTTATTAAAGACAACAGGGGTTTTGTGTCGATTAATTTTATTGGTCGATTTTTCTAAGTTACAAATCATCTTTTTCAGATAAGGATGAAATTCCGTTAAAAATTGGCCAAAGTTCCTTTTGGAAGCTGAGAAGTTTAGTCTTTAATTAAAGATCATTTGTCGCCTAAATATACACCATATATATATATATATATATATATATATATATATATATATATATATATATATTATAATTTTATCATATAGACAAAATCAGTTTACTCACTACAAAGATGCAGCTTCGTTTCGGTGAGAACCGAAAATGGTTATGAATAATTCTGCTTTTGGTCAAGCCGTATGTGAAACGTTACTTCCTTTTTCCCATTTGTTTGAGAAAAATATACATGAAGCAAAAAGGTGACGAAGTGAAACAATAGTACTTGTTGATAGCAGTTTGGTGAAGGATAGGTGGTATGTTGACTGCTGGCTAGTCTTGGAAGATTCCTTGCCGATAAACGACGGTCAAAATTTTAGGCACAGCATCTCACAAGCGTCCTAAGAGTAAGGGGTAGGGAGGAAAGTGGGAATAGGAGATAGTAATACGATGGAAGAGGTTGGAGGGATAAATTCTAGAGATAGTTATAGTAGTAATTGGGAATGTCTTTTTTTGTTTTTGTTTTTTTGGTTTACTATTAAAAAAAAATCAAGCCAAAGCTGATTGCATATATTTAGGTTGGAGTTATCACTACTAATTTTGTAATCAGTGAAAATGTTTTGTAAATTAATAAATTTAGAGGTGGTGATTTCTTCTTCGTATGTTGGATATATAAGTTATTCGGGTTTTAAAAAAGCCGTTTTGATTTAGAAATTAAATATAAGTAGAAAATATATTTTTTAAAGTATTGGATATTAATATAGCTTTTATAATCTAATTTTGATCTATTTTCGGACAGTATGACGTGTAGAATAAGTATGGGTGTAAAACAATTTATCTGAAAGTATTACTAGTAATATATATACAAAAAATATTTTAAGAATCATAATCTAAGATAAATTAGTGGAGAGTAATAGTAATTAAGTCACGGGAAAAAATCACAGAAAAAGTCACAATTTTGACTAGGACAAAAATCACAACTTGGTTTTTGCGAGTGATATGTTTGGCATAGATGAATCCATTTTAGCAGATTTTTGAACCACGCTTTCTACTCTAAGGTAAGAGGTGTAAAAATTACTTTTCACTAAATCCAAGAATCCACAACAGCAGTGAGATCCGAAATTTCCACTAACCATGATGTCTTCCGGATTAGGATTAGGGATACTAGGATTAGTGTTAAGGTGAAAAAAAATCTATTAAAGAAAGACGCAGAAATAGTACTAAGATTGACCTGTTTCTTTTTTTCCAAAGACTTTTTCCGTGACTTTTTTCCACGACTTTTTCCATGACTTTTATCCGTGACTTTATTTTACCTGTGATTTTATTTACCTGGATTCTTTGACCAAATACAAATATGCATGAGCAGGAGTCTACAACAGGGATTGGCTACTCGTGCTCGAAGACGGCTATGCGCGGAAACGAGTACATGTTTGGTTTGTTTGTTTAGTGGCACATCAATTCCTTATGGGTCATTTAATACCGAAATTTAATTTTCTTGGGAGCATTAATAATTTATTTTACAAAAATGTATTGCTGGTAAATGATTTTTTTCTTTTTATTAATTATTTTCCCATAGCCGGTCCCCTAATAGATGCTACCACCCCGGGTTAGGGTGGACCTTGAAACAACAGCAATTAATCTCACGATCAGAGGCCTCGCTGTCGGCTGTAGTTTATCGTCATACCCTGGATGAGAAAACGAGTACGACCATTAATATGCTTCTAAAATACCCAAGCTACTGGAGATACAAGAATCGCTGAGGTGATGTAGGCATCTTCATCGCATCGATGTCATGTTTGAAACCGAAACATTGTTTAATAAGAAGCCTCACAATATCCGACACAAAAGACCTTGATATGATAAATCTTGTTTGCCTCATTAGAAAAATTTTCTATTGTGTGTGAATGATAAGTCTCTTTTTTTAGACATGATAAATCGATTTTCTGAATGAGAAATATTAATCTCTGCCAAAGATTTTTTCCCCTTTCTATGTTCATGATAACATTGTCCACCGCCCTGAATATATGAAAACATGGAACCAATATATCCCCAAGATGAATCACGAAATGAAAAAAAATTGTAGATGAATTGCGCACATGTCAATTAAATAAGAAAGCCATTTCAGGCCACTTTATGGTTAGGCAAGTGTGTACATAATTGGATGTACAGGGTGTTTTAAAAACATTTTATATCATTTGAGATAAAGAGTCATTAGTTAGTCTAGTGCAGGGATTCTCAGCAGGTGTTCCCCGGAACCATAGGGCCTCACAAGAGGTCGATAGGCCTTCAGTGAGAAATAAGCTAATTCATTTTTGAGTAATTTTTGTTTAACTTTTATATTCTTAATTTTATTTGGTTATTATAATAAAGGCTTCAACCTCTTATATTAGTTAATATTATTAATCATCAGCGGCATATCAACCTCCATGGGTCATTTAATGCCGAAATCTAAATATTTGAACACAATTTTTATGCTTTCAACTACAGATAAAATGCAATGCTGGTCATTTTACTATAAATTGTTGGTCCTTTTTTATACGAAAATATATTACTTTTTTTTTTTACTATAAAAATGTATTTTTATACTTTCATATTGTTTTTTGTTTTTTGTTTTTGTTTTTTTGCTTCGTGGGGAAGATATTTGCTCATAGCTGGCACCCAACAGGTGCTACCATCTCCGGTCAGGATAGACCTTGGAACAATAACAATTAAGAGGTGATTCCACGCTCCTTAAAACCTCCCAATCAGTGGCCTTGCTGCCGGATGTACGTAACGCTCAAAATTTGAATGAGAAATTCAAAGTTATGTAGATTCCATGAACGATTTTACAAGTTTTCAATAGGCGCACCGCCTGTGAGACAGCACACGTTAAGTTGGCAGACCAGCTTCTGCCAAACACGCTGCTTTGGGCAACAGCCTCCAGTGTGGTAAGGATTCTCTGCTTGTGTTCCTCTAGGCTCGTCTTCAAGTTTCTCTTGAATATCGAGACAGAACTGGTTGCGCTTGTGGTGCTTACTGTCTGTCTTTTAAGCCTGAACAAAATGCAGCTTAGAAGGTATCATTCGCAAGCATTTCCTTGCAATATACCCCAAACAGTCATTGGAGGAATCTGGCTTTCCAGACTTGCTCTTCTTCCTGGAGATGAAATGTTTCCCAAACCCGCTCGGCCATCTCTTGGGATACCGGTGATCGTTCAGATACTTTTGACTCACCCAGACGTCCTTCCTCTTTGAAATATATGTGCCATGTCCAAACCTACATTGCAATCGTTCCACTTCAGCGATTTCCTTCACAAATGCATTCCGTCTTGTTTGACTATGTTCGACCATACTTTAATACACACAATGCCTTTTCATTTCCACCCAATGGCATTTCTAGAGCTGAGAAGCAAAAGCATAAAATAAATCTTTAAACAGAATTCTGAGTTCACTATTTACATTATTCGGACTATTGTCCTCATCTTTGTCGCCATATTTATTACAACGTTTCGGCCGTTGTAGGCTCCGGCCTTCTTCAGGTAGTTGGAATGTCCAACTGAACCCTCTATTTTGCTCACTGGTGTAGACTGTTCTAATTCCATGTGTCATTTTTAATTGATGCCAGTTATCTGTTATCTCCTGTTAATTACCCTCTCCAAGTTCTCCACTGCCTTAACCGGGTATTGAACTCACATTCTTTAGGTCTTGTCACTGGATCTAACCAACGCCTTTATCCACTGTGCCATGTGTCCTTGCAGGAGATAACTGATAACTGACATCCATTAAACAGGGTTCAGTTCGACATTTCAACTACCTGAAGAAGGTCGGAGCCTACAACGGCCGAAATATATATATACATGTTTCATTAAAGACGACAGACAAGGTAATACGATTAAGCTTTTTATTTAATTTTTCTTGTGTCCGAACAAGTGTTTTCTTTTAGGAACACGGTCACAATGTGCTAACTGTGTTCGGAAAATAAAACATCTCTATAACACTAAAAACATTCACACAACGCACACACTCAATTAAATTGCAAAAAATAAAATCATCCTTGATAATGGCGAAAAGCAGAGCCAAAAGTGCTCGGAATTATAGAACATTTGGACAGTTTCTACACACTATGTGTTCCAAAAGGAAAACACTTGTTCGAACGCAAGAAAAATTAAATTAAAAGCTTAATCGTTGTACCTTGTCTGTCGTCTTTTATGAAACATGTATAAATGGAGGACTGCTGCTTGAATACACAATATATATATATATATATATATATATATATATATATATATATATATATATATATATATATATATATATATATATAGGAAGGGCATGTACACACGTGTTTGTCCACATATAGAAAAATAGTGCCGTATTCTGCTGCCAGCGAAATCCTACGCTGGCACAATTGATGGATGTTGCCTATTTCCGGCAGGCTACTATAAATCACTCGTAACTGAATGAAACGTTGCATGATGGTCGTGGCGTATGCAAAGAGGCATCGTCCCGGAATCGGCTTGCACATGATTCTAAGAAGTATAGTGATTGAACCTCATGTTTTGTCAGGGGGAAATTTACGTCTCTCTTTTCGTATTGTCTTGTTTATCGATCTTTTGAAGGAATATTTCATTGTCCTTGTCGCAAATCCATTTTTCTATACATTTATTCCCCTTTCTTTATTTTCGGGCTGCAGATTTTAAATTCCGTGTAATATTTTTTCTCTTTTGTTTTTTTTTTAATTTGACCAAAAATGGAGTATTGCTACCATATTTCGGCTGGAGCTGCTCAGTCTTTATGCGCTAAAATCGTTGAAATCGTCTTTTAATATTGTTATACAGGAATAAAGTGTCGCTGCCGACACTTGAGTTTGAACATAGATCGCCAGTGAGCAAACACGGGCGACCCCGTTATTGAATTAAGTAGATCACGTGGCCATAAAGGAAACGCATAGCTAGGAAGTTACGTGACGTCTAACTGATCACCATTTCTATTCTATCCTCTATACTATACGGACCGCATTTCTATTCTATCCACAGTACTATAGGGGTCGCTATTTATGCTCTATCCTCTATTACTATACAGACCGGTATTCTCTACTCTGTTCACTATACTAATTACTCTATACTGATCACTATGACTGTTAGAGCGAGTATTATCGAGTAGGTACTATTAGTACGAGTGTTAATCGAAGGCGTCTGACACCAGTATTGTTCAACAGCGTATTATAGTTGTATCTGCGGTTACAAAGTCTCTACTACAACGAGCATTACGAAAGTGACAACGAGTATTCGTTGATATCACAAACGTGGCAACATGTGTTCGCTGACATCACAAAAAATATATTACATTCTTTACTGTTATTCCCAACACAACATCACAAGCCTATCAGTTCGTAATCACCATTTCCCTGGCAAATGCTCAGATGAGCTCCATTGGGAAAGCGAACATAGAAAAAGCTGCGCCGGGGGTATTTTCGCTCTACACCACAAATTGCTACAGGACCAAAATTGCTACATCAATTTGAAAACTCGAGTCAAGTTCTTAAATAACTTCATTGGACCGAGGCTTTCATATCGATGTCATGCGTGGTACCAAACCCGTCAGAAATATTTAAACTCTCAGCTGTATAGAACCGCTTCCTACGTTCAATGGTAAAAAAAAATGCTTTGAGGAAGTGAAACCGGAGCGCCGTGGTAAAGACCATCCTTCTTTGAACATTGAGTACTGACGCTACATATTCACAAAGAACTGTATCAAATAACAGAAACCACATCACTTCAGGACTACCAATAGCTGCAACATCTAAAATGGATATCACTAATAAGGCGAAGAATAAACATGATATTATCAAGATAGTCACATTCCACACTACTTCAAATAAAAGTTAGGAAGGAAACCCCCACCTATACTGGAAAGAGCAATAACAGCTACTGGACATAAGAAACATGTTTTAAGAGAAATATTTTATAAATTTCAAACGAAAATAGTTCTAACTGCTCGGTCAATGAATGCTAAATATTTCCTGACAGGGAAATCGTTAATATTACCATTACAATTTGTTGAGGGGTCTCCCCCTTTTTACACAAATGGACTCACCCAGGGTATACATATACTACTGCTAGTAAATACCTGGGAGAACGAACAGTCACACACAGAAGACAGTCGGAGAGAAGAGTAGAATAACGTAGCGGCAAGAGTCACAGTAACCAGCACGTAGACTCAGTAAGAAGTCATACAGTGATACGTCGATATCACGACTATATATATTTTTTTTTCATACTAACCCGCATTCCTGGAACTACTAACCCGTATTACCAGTTTGTATTATTACGTTAGTACATTTATTTTCCTATATTCATTCTTGGCGTTTATTATTATTTGATACCGGATTTCATCCCGGAATCCACAACACAATTGAATCCGCTGTTTATTTTATATAACTCGAAGAGAAAAGGTTACTAAAGAAACCCCCATCAATACTGGAGAGAGTGATAAAAGCTACTGGACTTGAGAAACCTGTTTTATAATTTTCAACCGAAAGCAGTACTGGTTGCTCGGTTAATCAATGCTAATTGTTTCCTTGTAGGGAAACGGCTAATATTACTATTACCAGTGTAGACATTTATAACCAGATTATTCCACGCTACAACCACAGATTCGAATCATCCTCATTTCCACCGTCTTCCAAATGTAAACAGGATGTTCAACTCATACTGCTTTTTTCCCCACAAGATTGGTTTGCTTTGCTTTGCTTTGTTTACGGTATATCAACCTCAATTGGTTATTTAATGTCGACAAAATTGTTATTGCTGGTAATATTTTTGTTCAAAAATGTATTCTGGTAATAATTTTTTCTTCAAATATTTATTGCTGGTAATAATTTTTTACCAAAATGTATTGCTGGTATTAAAACCTATTTTTACACTTTCATAGTGTTTTGGCCCCAGTTTGGGGTTAACTGTTTGCCTATAGTTGGGACCCTAACAGATGCTACCACCCCGGGTCAGGTTGAACCTGGGAACACCAGCAATTAAGAGGTGGTTCCACGCTCAGATCAGAGGCCTTGCTGTCGGATGTAGTATATCGTTTTACCCAGAACGCGGATGTAGTTTATCGTCATACTCAGAACGCGGGTGTGTTTATCGTCTTACCCAGGACGCGGATGTAGTTTATCGTCTTACCCTGGAGGGTTTTCCACAAGAACTGCTACTCTGCGGACCAGACTCGTGCGTGGATCTTTTCGTAGATATTTCAGTCTTAACTTCTTCAAGTCGAGGTTCAATCGTTATCGATGTTCCTTATACCTATACTGATCTTCATTTCCTACCACTTTCTCTTGCCTCCATATAAGGCACCTCATTCAGTAACCTTCAACCTTGAGTGGCTCTTGAGGCTTGTATTGAATGACCTCTAGTAAAAAAAAAAATTCTTCAGTTGACTTAATAGTAACTGGCCATTTTCAAGATCTCACAAATAAGAATGAATATCCTTGACAATTATTCTTGATATGAAGTAACGTTTTGGTAGTGTTTATAATGTTGATTAACGGTGTGCGGATAGCGGAACGGTTATCAGTGCAGGCAGTGGAATCGGAAAACCGAGGGCAAATTCAGTATTTACGTTCTGCGTTTACTTTCGCACTAATACCTTTGGGGAAAGAATGAATCTATCACCTTTCCCTACTAGTTATGGATTAAATAACAGGGTGGACTCTCTATCTTTGGATAGTAGCCATTCTTAGAGAAGGAATTCAAAATCGTAAAAGAATGTCAAAGGAAAACCATGCCACTATGTCGTTCCATTATTCGCAGGTAATAAAGCAAAGAAGATTGTGGAAAGCCACGACCAACTAATTCCTGACAGGACATAGCATTTAAAAATCAATATTAGATTGTTTTATTCATAATTAAAAACATTTAGTCTGTTTTTTCACCATATGCGTAATATTGTATGTTATAATTTTATTTTAAATAACTGATCACACAATAGATGGCACGAGAGCCACTCAGTGTAGTGGGCTACATAATGGTGGTAAGAAGTGAAGATTATGGGGATATGTAGGAAAGATATCTGTTGACAGTAGACTTGAAGAGGCAGAGATTGTAGCACTGAGGCTAACATGTAGAATTTTATATTTTGACGACGTTCAAGACTTCATTATAGAGTACGATAAGAAGAACAATTCACTCTCAACTGTACGATATCTTGTTGAATTTCATGTAACAAGACTGATATTTGAATTTCTGAAGCTCTAACTTCCATCTTCTTAATTCTACTTCCTGTCAAACATGCCCAATTGTTCCCCTACCCTCGACGTTTACTTTAGTCAATATTTGTGGATAACTATTTCGGCCTGGCTGTCATCTCTCATTATTTTGCAAAACTGATTTTTTGTTTTCTGTCTGTAATTCTGTTCAGTCTAATTCACTCTTGCGTCTTCTAATAATCTTTCCCGGCATTTTTCATTCCTGACTTATTTCAATTATTTTCGTCATAAGCGTATTTCCAGTGCCGTGATCATCTTTCCTTTTCTTGATTGTTTAAATGTCTGATCTGTGTAAAATTTTCTGCCAACTAAACAATTTTCTTCTTTATCGGATTTCCATAAGCACTTTACGAACTGAACATCCAAGCCTTACACTGCGACTAAATATAGCCGGCTTTTTATGTTATATTCTAAAGAATACAATAGAATTAGAGTATAAGACGGTTTATTTCTTACGTAACATTGATGATTGGTTGAATTTTTTTCGGCTTATCAATCTTCCGCATATTTAAAAGCCAGAAAATACTTTTAAGTTGCAAGATTTTTTTGGAGATAATAGCGATAACTGATATAACTCTTACTATTTAACCCATAGCTGGAGCGAGAAAAGTGGTGGATTCCTCCATTTCCCAAGGAGTATGTGTGCATAAGTAAATATAACTAACCCGACTAGAATTGGAACGCGACTCTCCGATTTCCAATTTTGAGCCGGGAGGTGTAATGTATCCATTACACCTCCCGCACACCAAAGCTTACTATAGCTGCTATTCCCAAACGGCCACCCATCTACGTAGTGACCAGGCTCGAATATTAGTTAGTACAGTAAAATTATAGTTTATTTCCTTCTGGGTTGCGTTAGTTAATGTCGGCGTGAGAGTATGTTGATTCGGGGACTTTCTTGGAACATTGATACACTTCTTGCGATGATGTGAGAAACTGACTTTTCTCGCTCGAGTGGGGTGTTTACATAATTTCCTGTAATACGGTTATCTGGCGTGTGCACATCTTAAACTCAGGTGAGTCGACTTCCTGTTTGCATATCGATACAGACGCTAACATCAATTGAGGCCCGATTCTGAAACTGGTGGCTATGAGGGTACCTTCCTTCTGATGCACTAGCACTTTTGATATCCTAGGATGATACTTTGTCTACTTTGGTATCTCTTAGTACATAGTGGGGCCATCACAGCTCAACTCCTCTTAGAAAAAATTGTTCCTTATTGGCATTAAATTTAGATCTCTGGCATTTCCTTCTTTACATATTACTCTAGACCAGGGATTGCCAACCTTTTTTAAGTCACCGCCCACTTTCACATGAAAATAATTTCCCCCGCCCTCCTGAAATCATAGCAAAATTGTTTGGTAAAAGTTTGTTACTGGCGTTATGATCTAATAAAAATACCAAAAGGAATTTAAAAATAACACCGTCTGCTACTTTATTAAATGACAAACAAAAGCAAAATTGACCATTGAAACTATATATATATTTAATGATTCATCGAGTCTGAAACCTCTACAGAAAGTACTTGAGGGCCGTTTCGTCCTATATTTGGGATTCATCAGCAGTGCGCATCCACTACCGAGAATTGAAACCCTGACAGTTAGGTTGTGAAGCAAACACCATACTAACTGTTCCAACGGGCCTTGGTGACGAAGTGGTAGCAAATCAGACTCAATATAGCGCCGCTCACTCACAAATTCCTTGGTGGAACTCTACTGAGATTCACTTTAACCATAGGACGGTGTCTCCCGGAGCCACGACTACTATCACCAAGTCGCTCACTCCAGAGCATTAGAAGCCGGTTCAAGCAATGATATACAATTTGAAATTATTAGGAGAAATTGATAATTATATTTAATGATTCATCGAGTCTGAAACCTCTACAGAATGCAGAAAGTACTGGACTTTATTACCCACCAAAGTTTCCCATTACCCATCATTTTCTGTTCAGTTGCTTATCGCCCAGCCAACAGTTGAAATCGCCCACCGGTAGGCGATATCGCCCATGTTGGGAAACCCTGCTCTAGACTAACAATGAGTACATAGGAAAAAACAAAAATTCATATAATCGGGCAGGTTTACCCTTTCCATACACGAGTGCATATAACTCATCTAATAACAAACAAGATCACAATTCAGAGAATTAAGTGATGAGTTACGGACAAATTGATCCACTTTTATTCATGTGCTCTTAAGTCTGGACTAACAGTGGAGGATGGAATAAAAGAGTAGGTTATATAATTCATTTAAAATTAAATTTATTTCACGACAAAAAGGGAGGGAGTTCGGGTTTGAATAAACGGGCAGGTTGGAATAAACAAACATGTTGGAAAAAATGAATATAAAATAAACGTGGAGTCTGGAATAACAGAGGATGGGTTGGAATAAAATAAAATTTAAATAGCAAGCCAGGCATATCTATACCAGACGAGAGATTAAAATGGAATAATTATATTTTTTAACCAATTTCCTCAGATCAATATACACACATAAAAGTGAATATAAAAACAATTATTTTGCGGAAAATAATTCCCAAGAAATCTACCCCAACAAATATCAGAAAATAACATAATACATGCCTGTATTCAAACGAGAATAAAATGAATACAGCTAAAGACATTGTTTTAGAGGTCGTTGCGACAAATTCTATGTTTAGTTTAGATACATTCTTTCCAGTTGTAGTTGTGATACAAACTGGTGGCTATGAAGGCACCTTCCTTCTGATGCACTAGCACTTTTGATATCCTAGGATGATACTTTGTCTACTTTGGTATATCTTAGTACATAGTGGGGCCACCACAGCTCAACTCCTCTTAGAAAAAATTGTTCCTTATTGGCATTAAATTTAGATCTCTGGCATTTCCTTCTTTACATATTACTCTAGACCAGGGATTGCCAAACTTTTTTAAGTCACCGCCCACTTTCACATGAAAATAATTTCCACCGCCCTCCTGAAATCATAGCAAAATTGTTTGGTAAAAGTTGGTCGGTAGCAATATGCTTTTATTCCTTTGATTTGTCAACGACGACCACTTTTTTTTAAATAATTTATGAGCCAATTTTTGCATTGAATATGAAATAATTAGGGTATTTAAAGAGCTTAAATGTATTTTCAATGTATTTCACCTCTTCCTGTAAAAAGTGAGGGCAGCAAATTCTGAGTACTCTTAAATAGTGTCCAGCGCCAATCAACTAATAAAAATGATCTCATAAATTTCTATTCTCACCATAAGAACAAAATAAAATCCGAGATAATCATCGGATTTTATTTTAGAACCAACAGAATCTGTAGCCGTCATTATTTAAATGAAGCGAAGAAATACATTGAAAATATTCTAACTCTACCAGTCCTCCAATTATTTCATATCAACACGAAACAAAAGGCTCATTAAATATTTCAAATCAGAAAAGTGATCCTCCATGACAAACTGAAACGAATCAAATATATCACCAAATCTATCACAACTGTACTTGAAAAGACTTAGTTCTTTTATTTTTATGTGTCGTGACCTTTCAGGGTGTAGGCGATCGTGGCTCTCCACTACCCCCTACCCGTTGTAGCTCTCAATAAGTTTCGCGCCTCTGCCAGTCCACGTTCTGCCATCCACTTGCTTAAGCCCGCCAGGTATGTCATGTGTTGCTTTCCCTTGTCTCTTTTCCCCTCTATTCGACATATGAGTATCAGATTCTCCAGGCCCTCTTTTCTCATCACGTGTCCCAGAAATTTCATCTGCCTTTTCCTTATGTTAAGTATAAATTTCCTCCTTGGTTGCGTCCTTTCCAAGACCTCACCATTGGTCACACGCTAACTCCGTGATATGCTTAGCAGCCTTCTGTAGAACCACCTCCGCTGCTTGGAGTCTCGTCTTCATCTTTGAGGAGACCGTTCAACATTCGCTGCCCTATAGGAGAACAGACGTCTCGTAGCAGCTCAGTACTCTTTTCTTTGTCACCAAAGAAATCCTCCTGCCTCGCAGTACTCTGCCCGGCTTTTGGAATGCATCTTTGGCCATCCCAATCCGTCTTCGGATCTCAGCGTCGCACCTACCGCCCTCAGTCTAAACACTTCCTAGATATTTAAACTTTCGCACATGCTTGATTTTAGTGTCCCCGACCCGCAAATTGCATTTCAGGTTCGTCCTTTTACTAATGATCATGCATTCTGTCTTCTTGTAGTTTATACTTAGTCCCTTCCTCTCGCTCTCTCTCGATATCTTCTGTAGTAGGTTTTGTAGTTTCTTTTCCGTGTCTGCTATCAGTACTGTGTCGTCTGCGTATCTTATGATGGTAAGAATTTGGCCGTCAATGCTGAATCCCGTAGGATCTCCAATTCTCTCAGAGTAGTGATTTTAGTAATAATAGTGATTTTAGTAATTTCAACAATTCCTTGATTGGAATGAGAGGAAATGATTGAATAAATTTACATTCTTAACTTCCTCGACAATTCTAAAATAACTAGAAGTCCTACAAGGATTTATTATTTGGTGCTATGATCTTAACAGCATAAGACACGCAGATGATACCATGTTGATGGCAGAGAGAGAAAGAAAATTGTGGAAAATCCTAGACAATGTAGTAAAGAAAAGCGGGAAGAAAGGACTAAGCGTCAAATGTAAGAAACAAATTTGTCATCAAGAGGAACAGATCAAGATGAAGGCTACAAGTACAGGAATTTAAATATCTGGGTGGGGGGAAAGAACACGAGAATATTGGAAACCGAAATCCGAAGAGTCAGCGAACAGCGAAATGTGTCTTCCAAATGCTTATTAAAGTATAATGATAAATACTCATATTTTTATAGATATGTATAAAGTATAAAGTATATATAAATAAGAATATAAAGTAAATACAGTGTAACCCGGATATAAGAGAGTTGTCGGGACCGGAGAAGAAGTCTCTTATATTCGGGTTTCTCTTATATCCGGGTTTGGTCTATTATATATACATTAACACAGGCTCTAATTTCGGACCAGAGAAAATCTCTCTTATATCAGGGTTTCTCTTATATCCGGGTTTGGTCTATTATATATACATTAACACAGGCTCTAATTTGGGACCAGATAAAATCTATCTTATATACGGGTTTCTCTTATATCCGGGTTTGGTCTATTATATATACATTAACACAGGCTCTAATTTGGAACCAGAGAACATCTCTCTTATATCGGGTTTCTCTTATATCCGGGTTTGGTCTATTATATATACATTAAAACAGGCTCTAATTTGGGACCAGATAAAATCTCTATTATATCCGGGTTTCTCTTATATCCGGGTTTGGTCTATTATATATACATTAACACAGGCTCTAATTTGGGACCAGAGAACATCTCTCTTATACCCGGGTTTCTCTTATATCCGGATTTGGTCTATTATATATACATTAACACAGGCTCTAATTTGGGACCAGAGAACATCTCTCTTATATCCGGGTTTGGTCTATTATATATACATTAACACAGGCTCTAATTTGGGACCAGATAAAATCTCTCTTATATACGGGTTTCTCTTATATCCGGGTTTGGTCTATTATATATACATTAACACAGGCTCTAATTTGGGACCAGAGAACATCTCTCTTATATCCGGGTTTCTCTTATATCCGAGTTTGGTCTATTATATATACATTAACACAGGCTCTAATTTGGGACCAGATAACATCTCTCTTATATCCGGGTTTCTCTTATATCCGAGTTTGGTCTATTATATATACATTAACACAGGCTCTAATTTGAGACCAGAGAACATCTCTCTTATATCCGGGTTTCTCTTATATCCGGGTTTGGTCTATAATATATACATTAACACAGGCTCTAATTTGGGACCAGAGAACTCTCTTATATCGGGTTTCTCTTATATCCGGGTTTGGTCTATTATATATACATTAACACAGGCTCTAATTTGGGACCAGAGAACATCTCTCTTATATTCGGGTTTCTCTTATATCCGGGTTTGGTCTATTATATATACATTAACACAGGCTCTAATTTGGGACCAGAGAACATCTCTCTTATATCCGGGTTTCTCTTATATCCGGGTTTGGTCTATTATATATACATTAACACAGGCTCTAATTTGGGACCAGAGAACATCTCTCTTATATCCGGGTTTCTCTTATATCCGAGTTTGGTCTATTATATATACATTAACACAGGCTCTAATTTGGGACCAGAGAACATCTCTCTTATATCCGGGTTTCTCTTATATCCGGGTTTGGTCTATTATATATACATTAACACAGGCTCTAATTTGGGACCAGAGAACATCTCTCTTATATCCGGGTTTCTCTTATATCCGAGTTTGGTCTATTATATATACATTAACACAGGCTCTAATTTGGGACCAGAGAAAACCTCTCTTATATCCGGGTTTCTCTTAGATCCGTGTCTCTTATATCCGGGTTACACTGTATATATAAAGTATAAAGATAAATACTCATATATTATATATTGATATTTACATCAATGTATAAATAAATTAAAATATAAAAGTATTAAGAAAGAGGAAAAATTCGCTTGAAGCAAAGAAGAGAATTCTGAACTACTATGAATATCAATCTTCATTTCATGCCAGTGAATGCGGGACAATTTCCCCAGAGAAAAAAAAAGAGGAGACTCGTTGGAACAGAAAAGTGGTTTTACAAAAGGATGCTGAGAATACCATGGAAGAATCATGTGAGCAACAAGGGAGTTTTAAGAAAAACTGAAACACTAAAGACCATTACGTTTAGAATCTGAAAGAGACAGTTGAAATTTTCAGAACAGATTATGAGGAAAAGTGGCTTGGAAAATTTGGTACACGCGGGATAACAAGAGGGAAACATTAAGAAACATACCTAAGAAGTTTGTGTAAAGGATAGCAAAAATAAAAAAGAGGAGACTTGAGGCAACAGAGATGTAGTTGTACAGGAGGATGCTGAGAATACCTAGAACGGAGCATATTAGTAATAATGGAAGTTTTAAGAAAAATTACGTTTAGAATCAGAAAGAGACAGTTGAAATTTTCGGAATAAATTATGAGGAAAGGTGGCTTGGAAAATTTGGTGCACGCAGGATATATTGAAGGCAAGAAAAAACATCAAGAAATCTACCTAACGGAAATGATAGTAAAAAAAGTAAAGCATTGTAAAAATAAAAAATAAAAAAACGCATATAGAAAAAAATTACTAAGTTCTACAAAGTATAAGAAGTTGTGAAGAGCCATGATTGCCCACATCCTGATGGGGCACGGCGCATAAAAGAAGCTGATTTTACTGCTATATTCCCACTGATATTCAAGCAACAACGTTCAGAAACGAGATCTCTCCTCAAGCAGCCAACAAATTTGATTGGTTATTCTACTGGCTGTTACCAAGGCAACCAGATCGAATCGGTGCAAAGCCATTCTTCTTCTCCTCCTTCCATCCCCCTCTTGTAATTTTACATCTGTAATGATTTATCATCACTTCAGGTTTATGTAAGTACCGTCCGCCACCCGTCGACCACATCAAACAGACAATCCGAATAACATCAAACATGACACGTACAATTCATTTGCAGTGTCCCAAACTACAACGATGTCACAAATTTAACTAGAATTTTGGGATGGCGCGCGGTTGTTTGGCTATTGAATGCGTCGTAGAAAATTGTCAGTGGGCGGAGTAAGGGGAACTCTGAAACCAAGCAAACGAATCCGGTCGACAAGCTCTGAGATCTCTCTGCGAATCAGGCAAAACAGCGCGATTGATAGTAGCAAGTAAGAAAAGAGGGAAATTGAGACCAACCAGTTGCTTTGTAGAACGGCTTTCATTGTGTCGGCGGCTCAGATATTAAAGAGGATATCTCCATACAAATAGCAATGAAAAGAAAAGTCATGTATTTGTGCAGGCAAACAGAGTTAATGTTTATTGGTGAAAGATCGCATAGAAATTCCCCGTCTGTAAACTGAACGCTACGTTGCAAACGTTTCTAATTTAATTGTTGGCCGTGCACATAAAATAAGGTAAAATAAGGCAAAGTGTACTTCGCGAACGGAACCAAGTTTAATAACATTTTTATATGTGTTATGTGCATAGATATGTTTCTATATATCAGCGATTCTCAACTGCCGTGTCTTGACTCGTGTACTGCGCGTTCGTTTTAAGTGTGCCGCAAAATACTGTCACAGCATACATATATATTTGCGTGTGATGGTACAGTGTTAGTATTTGAATAAATGTATCAAAGTTTCTTTTTCAAATAATTCTTTTCACTATTAATCGATTATGAAGAAGAATTGGCCACCATCTCTAATGATCGAGAGCTGAAAATTAAAAAATTCGGCGGTATCCATTGATACATTTTGGATTTCAATACAAAAGGAATATCCCACATTATCTAAAAAGTCTTTATCAGTTTTATTACAAATTTCTACTTCTTATTTGTGTGAATTAAGCTTCTCAGCCCTAAACAACATCAAAAATAAGAAGCAAGGAAGACTACGCTCAACTGAAGAAGACATGGGGGTTTGCTTATCACCTATTGATACATTTTGGATTTCAATACAAAAGGAATATCCAACATGCATGAAACAGCCTGTCGCCTCTGAGTGTTGACTTTTATATTTATATTTTTATTCTCTCTATCTCTGATATTGAGCACTTTATCCCATAAATATAACATACCTTAAAACTATATTTCTCTCTCTCTCTCTCTCTCTCTCTATATATATATATATATATATATATATATATATGTGTGTGTGTGTGTGTGTGTGTGTGTGTGTGTAGATAGATAGATAGATAGATAGAAGCTGACTAAGATAGATAGAATGAGAAAAGTAAATTATTCAGCCTCTCTTTAGAAGAACGGAATCTCTTCAATGATCATCCCACGTCAATATGCATGTATATGACTATACAGCCCAGACTCACTCTTACATGGTCATATGAAGAGAGATAAAGAGATATTGAGATAGATGTGTAAGTTTTACTTTAGTAAAAACCGTTACTTAAGTAAAAACCGTTATGTTGGAAATGAAAAACGAAATAAAATTGTTATTTATTCGTTTTCTGTTCATTTTGTGGAGAAGTTTGTCACGAATTCTTTCCAGAATTATTGGAACACCTCTTGTCTCCCCTTGAACGTTTCCATGACTGATTCCGACTGCAACAGATAACTTCTAGCTATTTGGACTGTCTCCCTATATTTATCACTAACAAATATTTCGATTTTTTCTTAAAATCGCTCACAACCCCAGACGTTACTCAACCGCCAAATATGTATAGACGCTCAACTGACCAAAAGGGACGGAGTAGTTTTCATTCAAATATTATCCAACCAAAAGAGAACATTCATATTCCTGACAAGTAAACAGAGATGATTCTTGTTATATGAAATACGAGTTAGATCCAGAGCTACAGTAAAATCGTTTTTATTTTGATGACAATTCATGACAGCTGATCTCTCCTCTGAACAAACTATCACAGCTCAATGGGGAAAAGACTGGCTGGTATCATTCAATACATCCAAAAGTAAACTCGTAACATTCTTCATCAGAGCCCAAATCTATACAGATCCTGATCAGTGATCATACCCTGAACAAGGCCTCTCGCCTCGAATGCCTAATAGGGCTAAAGCTCATCCACGGCCTAAAATGGAACGTGTATATTGGTGCCATCACGAAAGATGCTGGAAGAATGGTCGTTTCATTGAATCTCTCCAGAAAATACCTAACTCCCACTGCTATGCTTTTTATTTACAAAAGTGAGATCAGACCAAGAATGGTATATTGTTGCAATATCTCGGCTGGTGCTGACCAACTCTCACTGTCTAGCCTCGACAATGCTTTCTTATCGTAAAACATTTACAACGCATTCTTATAATAAAAAAAACCTTTGGAATTCATTCTTAATGGAAATACTGTTTGTTCACATGGGCTATCTTGATGCAAAGGGAGATAACTGTTACCGATAAATATTTCAGTCTTCACATATGTCTATCATACTGATAAATGAATAGAGAATTTTGGTAGATACTGTTGATCTGTACAAATATTTGATTCTGTGATTTTCCAAAGAACCCAAATCTACAGATTATTATATTCATGTTCATATCGGCCCTTAGTAAATATATATACAGATGATACCATAGTGAATGGGTGCACCTCCAAATATCTTGATGACCCGTCCCAGGCAGCTGATCTCTCCTTTGACCTATCTTTCACGGATCAATGTGGAAAAGACTGGCTGGTATCATTCAATACATCCAAAACTAAAGTCGTAACATTTCATCACCACCGAGCAGACCCCAAACCTATACAGATCCTGATGAGTGATCATACCCTGAACAAGGCCTCTCGCCTCGAATGCCTAATGGGGCTAAAGCTCATTCACGACGAAAAATGGAACGTGTACATTGGTGCCATCGCTAAAGATCCTGGAAGAATGGTCGTTTCATTGAATCTCTCCAGAAAATACCAAACTCCCACTGCTATGCTTTTTATTTACAAGAATGGAATATTGAAGACAATCTATTTTGGTGAGTTATTTTCGCTATGCCCACAACAGATAGATATATCTGGCGCAAGTACTGAATAACAAATACGTCTTCACCATTGCTCTGGCCACACGACTTAATCGAAATACTGTTTGTTCACATGGGCTATCTTGATGCAAAGGGAGATAACTGTTACCGATAAATATTTCAGTCTTCAAATATGTCTATCATACTGATAAATGAATAGAGAATTTTGGTAGATACTGTTGATCTGTACAAATATTTGATTCAGTGATTTTCCAAAGAACCCAAATCTACAGATTTTTATATTCCTGTTCATATCAGCCCTTAGTAAATATATATACAGATGATACCATAGTGAATATCTTGATCACCCGTCCCAGGCTGCTGATCTCTTCTTTGACCTATCTTTCACGGATCAATGTAGAAAAGACTGGCTGGTATCATTCAATATGTAGCGGTCCGAGGGGGGGTGATATGTGAAGAGATATCTCTCTGGGTTACGATTTCCTGCTAGCCGGTCCAGCTACATAGGAATGTTGAACTTTAATGGAGTCCAAAGAAGATAAAGAAACAAACAAGACCGATATACATGTATGCAAACAAATCTATATTAATAACAAATTACAATGACATGAAGACATGAAAAGTTACAGAGTGTTTGTATGGAGAAGTTATGTGTGTGTTGAGTGTCCGTACGAACGCGTATATTGTTTTAGCGTGTTCCCAGAATATGGGAAACGCTGTTTGTGTGAGAGGTCACATATTGGTGTAAATGAGAAAGAGAAAGTTTTATACCTCGCCTCCGTACGAGGTAGCGGCTCAAGGCCTGAGTTGAAAAAGAGCTTTTTTTACCTCATCTCCCCGCGAGATGACCGCCCGAGGCGTAAGCCGGAAAAAGAGAAAGAGGCGAAAGGTCAGCCAGTACTTATACTCGTGGGAGATAGACCCCTGTTGAAGGATTAAGGAAATGAGGAGGAGATAACTCCGAGAAATACATCCAAAACTAAACTTGAAATATCTCATCACCACCGAGCAGACCCCAGACCAGCACTAATACTGGTGGATGGTAATACTCTCCAAGAGGCCCCTTTCCTCGAACGCCTATTGGGGGCTAAAGCTCACTCCCGACCTCAAATGGAACATATCCGTGCAATCGGAAAAGATGCGGAAAAAAATGATCAGTTCATTGAATCTCTCCAAAAATAGCTAGTTCCTGCTGCCATGCCCTATCTCTATAAGAGTCGGATCAGACCAAGAATGGAGTATTGCATTCGAAAAGCACTTACGTGGCCTTGCGGGTGATGAATTATTCTCCGCCCTCCAAGCCTTATCAAACAAAACGTGGCCAGCCTTTCTTTATCGAGAAAATTGTTCGAAAGAATTATTCAAAAAACATTTACTCAAATTGTAAATTGTTTGAATTAAAATTAATCGAAAGGACTAAATACTAAATAATAATTATTATTATTAATCGAAAGGACTAAATACTAAATAATAATTATTATTATTAATCGAAAGGTCTAAATACTAAATAATAATTATTATTATTAATCGAAAGGACTAAATACTAAATAATAATTATTATTATTAATCGAAAGGACTAAATACTAAATAATAATTATTATTATTAATCGAAAGGACTAAATACTAAATAATAATTATTATTATTAATCGAACGGACTAAATACTAAATAATAATTATTATTATTAATCGAACGGACTAAATACTAAATAATAATTATTATTATCAATCGAACGGACTAAATACTAAATAATAATTATTATTATCAATCGAACGGACTAAATACTAAATAATAATTATTATTATCAATCGAACGGACTAAATACTAAATAATAATTATTATTATCAATCGAACGGACTAAATACTAAATAATAATTATTATTATCAATCGAACGGACTAAATACTAAATAATAATTATTCTAAATACCTATGTTTGAAAAACGCATGTAGTTTTTCTTTGAGGAAGTCAATGATGAATTACCTAGAACTAATAACGCCCTAGAAGGATGGCATAGGGTTTTTTTGCAGCAAGTGTCAACCCATCCGTGTTTCTTTGATAAAAAGCAAGTTCTACTGGCAGCTTATTTCTCCAGAACTATTACTTTGTGAAACAAACTCCCGAGGGAATGCTTCCTTGACAACTACAATCTTTGACTCTTTATGTCCAGGATCAACCGATAACTATCCTACTCGTCCTCATTATACACTCCTACTTCCACCTTCTATACAATCATATTAAGTAACACTCTAACTTGAGTGGTCCTTGTAACTATTAGTAAAAATAAATCTGATCATTGTTGAGTAAATCTGCTTGTTTTGAAAATAAGAAATTGTTTCGAAAATTTTAGAAGGCTGAAGCCAATAGAATGTTGTAGTATCAAATTCAGTTAAATTCTGAAAAGCTGAAGCTCGGATATTGTTATAAGATTGAATTAAAAATAAAGGAACTTTGTATCAAGCAACAGTGAAAGTAAGAATAGAACTGTATCGAACGTTTCTGTTGCATTCTTCAATGGTCATGCCATTTTAATTAAAGTGACTGGTTTGTATTTGACCATTCGTCAATTTCACTTGTGAATCTGTCAGCTTTTGACCCGCACGCGGAACTCTCCAATGTGGAGGTCAGAAGTTCAGATCCACAACTCTGCGAGTCTAATTGATATGCACGCTCTCCTGTGAATGAAGATAAATATGCTACAAAAGATGGCGCACTTTCCTTTTCACTTGTAAAACGACCAGCGACTTGGCCATTGCGATTTCCAGATAGATTAGCATTATGTGTATACGTGTGAGTGCATGTGGAATTATGTCAGTGTGTGCGCGTGCGTGTTTGTGGATAGAGATAGCATTCAAAAGAATATAATTTTTTACAAATTTATATATATATGACGTGTATGTATGTGCGTCTGCATACTTAAGAAAAATGGGATTTTTTCTGGTGGTAGGGCCAGATTGTTTAGTTCTTTATATTAAATATATACTAATAGATTTGCGCTAATATGCATTTGTATTATTAGGCGATCGATTGTAGCTTTGCCAAAGTTAATATATACTTGTTTTGTCTGTACTTAACAGGAAAATAAACAAAATATTGCATTAGTATTATTACGAATTTCATTATTGGATGAATAATAATAATTCTATCTGCATCCTAAATGTCATAGTTATAAATTGCGACAGAAATAAGAGGAACGAAATGCTAGTTGAAAATGAATAATAATTGACAATGCTTCATCAAAAAAGGCTAACCAGCTGGAGTCATTCAAATTTAGCCATATAGCTATATTCTCTGCTTCTACTTCTTATGGATGGAAGTTGCAATAAAAAGCAAGAGAAATGAAGATGAAAGAAATACTAGTGAAAAATGAATAATAATTGACAATGCTTCATCTAAGAAGGCTAACCAGCAGGAGTCATTCAAATTTAGCCATATAGCTATATTCTCTGCTTCTACTTCTTATGGATGGAAGTTGCAATAAAAAGCAAGAGAAATGAAGATGAAAGAAATACTAGTGAAAAATGAATAATAATTGACAATGCTTCATCTAAGAAGGCTAACCAGCAGGAGTCATTCAAATTTAGCCATATAGCTATATTCTCTACTTCTACTTCTTCTGGATGGGAGTTGCAATAAAAAGCAAGAGAAATGAAGATGAAAGAAATACTAGTGAAAAATGAATAATAATTGGCAATGCTTCATCTAAGAAGGCTAACCAGCAGGAGTCATTCAAATTTAGCCATATAGCTATATTCTCTACTTCTACATCTTATGGATGGCAGTTGCAATAAAAAGCAAGAGAAATGAAGATGAAAGAAATACTAGTGAAAAATGAATAATAATTGACAATGCTTCATCTAAGAAGGCTAACCAGCAGGAGTCATTCAAATTTAGCCATATAGCTATATTCTCTACTTCTACTTCTTATGGATGGGAGTTGCAATAAAAAGCAAGAGAAATGAAGATGAAAGAAATACTAGTGAAAAATGAATAATAATTGGCAATGCTTCATCTAAGAAGGCTAACCAGCAGGAGTCATTCAAATTTAGCCATATAGCTATATTCTCTACTTCTACTTCTTATGGATGGGAGTTGCAATAAAAAACAAGAGAAATGAAGATGAAAGAAATACTAGTGAAAAATGAATAATAATTGACAATGCTTCATCTAAGAAGGCTAACCAGCAGGAGTCATTCAAATTTAGCCATATAGCTATATTCTCTGCTTCTACTTCTTATGGATGGAAGTTGCAATAAAAAGCAAGAGAAATGAAGATGAAAGAAATACTAGTGAAAAATGAATAATAATTGACAATGCTTCATCTAAGAAAGCTAACCAGCAGGAGTCATTCAAATTTAGCCATATAGCTATATTCTCTACTTCTACTTCTTATGGATGGGAGTTGCAATAAAAAGCAAGAGAAATGAAGATGAAAGAAATACTAGTGAAAAATGAATAATAATTGGCAATGCTTCATCTAAGAAGGCTAACCAGCAGGAGTCATTCAAATTTAGCCATATAGCTATATTCTCTACTTCTACATCTTATGGATGGCAGTTGCAATAAAAAGCAAGAGAAATGAAGATGAAAGAAATACTAGTGAAAAATGAATAATAATTGGCAATGCTTCATCTAAGAAGGCTAACCAGCAGGAGTCATTCAAATTTAGCCATATAGCTATATTCTCTGCTTCTACTTCTTATGGATGGAAGTTGCAATAAAAAGCAAGAGAAATGAAGATGAAAGAAATACTAGTAAAAAATGAATAATAATTGACAATGCTTCATCTAAGAAGGCTAACCAGCAGGAGTCATTCAAATTTAGCCATATAGCTATATTCTCTACTTCTACATCTTATGGATGGCAGTTGCAATAAAAAGCAAGAGAAATAAAGATGAAAGAAATACTAGTGAAAAATGAATAATTGACAATGCTTCATCTAAGAAGGTTAACCAGCATGAGTCATTCAAATTTAGCCATATAGCTATATTCTCTACTTCTACTTCTTATGGATGGCAGTTGCAATAAAAAGCAAGAGAAATAAAGATGAAAGAAATACTAGTGAAAAATGAATAATAATTTTACAATGCTTCATTTATGAAGGCTAGCCAACGCAAGACATTCAAATTTAGAAATATTGTCTACTTGTACTTATATATGGGAGTTATAATAAAAAGCAAGAGAAATACGACGCAAGAAATACGAGTCAACAAGTCATAATAATAATTGACAATTCTTCATTATAAAAATCAGATTCAAAATAATATTCCTCCGAACAGAAATATTATATCTAGACAAAGTTGACGGTATATCAGGCGTTTGTAGAAAATAAAGAATGAAAACTCTACGGTTTCTGTAAATTATGGCTTTTTGACTTAATAGTTAAGCCCGCTGATCAGAGGAGAAAGGGCGTTGTCTTGAATATCGACGGTGGTTTATTCGTTATTTTCATTCTCCCTAAACTTACTATCCACAATATAATGATGTTCTAAGTATTGTGATGAAAGATAAGAAAAATAAGGTTTTGTTATGTCAGCGAACACTCGTTGCCACTTTTGTAATGCCAACGAATACTCGTTGTCATTTTCGTAATGCTTGTTGTAGTGGAGACTTGTAATCGCAGATACAACTATAGTAACGCCGTTGAACAATACTGGTGTCAGACGCCTTCGAATAATCTCGCAGTAATAGTACTTGCTCGATAATCCTTGCTCGAATAGTAATCCGTATAGTGATCAGTATATAGAAATAGTATAGTGAATAGTATAGAGAAATAGTACAGTGAATAGAGTAGAGAATAACAGTCCGTATAGTATCAGAGGATAGACTAGAAATGCAGATCCGAATAGTAATAGAGGATAGACTAGAAATAGAGATCAATTAGACGCCAAGCTACTTTCTGCTTATGCGTTTCCCCCATGGTCACGTGATCCACTTAATTCAATAATGGGACCGCCTGTGTTTGCTCACTGGCGATCTACGTTCAACTCAAGTGTCGGCAGCGATAACTTATTCCTATATAACATAAGGGTAAAGAAATTTAGTCATTATTTGGTTGCTATCTATGAAATAATCTGTTGAAAGCGTAAAAAACAAATCCACAAAACGTAATCTATCGAGTTTGGATGCATGTACCTTTATTTTGTCATTTAAGATATGAAAACAGTCTTCTGTCTATGCTTTCCTATTTGCCGTCTTCTCTTGTTACGTACACTTGTAGACAGCTAATCGAACAAATAAATTAGTATAAGGGAAGCACACTTATTCTCTTGATAATTCCTCGGGCAATTAGACATTTTGTCTGCTTAATTCATTTACGGCAAGTTGATCCGATTGTGTTGTCTTTGTGCGTTGGAAAGCGTACGGTTGTCTCGGTGTATAACTGAACAGCTTTCTTTTCTGAGTCTGATTGATCAGTTGTTGTATGATGTAGGGATATTGTTATTGTTACAAATACATAAAGTAATAATAATAATAAAAAATTATAAATAAAATTTTAAAAAAAATAATACTTAACCTGCGTTTAAAATAAATTAAATAAAAATGATAAAAACAACAAAACCTGTTCCTGCCGGAAATACAGACATCCCACCAAAAGACATAAAATTCAACCTCTTCGCCCCAAAACTATCGGGATGACAACACGTGTGTAACGTCCCTCCGTGATAGGACTTGTGATATGACGGAGTAACTTACTCCCTTTTATAACTTGAACATTATGACAATTGTAACGCAAAATACACACACACACACACACACACACACACACACACACACACAAATACATAAATAAAATTGAATGAAATCACCAGACAATTTCTCAGGCCTTCTCTGTAATGTGTACATTTATTCTTCCTGTTTTTATCTTCGTAAAAACAAGCCTAAAATTCTACTACCACTACTCCTTTGGTGTGAGTAAATATCCCATAATGCACATCTCAACACTCAACGTTTCTCCTGTTCTCTCAGGACTAGAATACGCTGACGACAAACCCTACAGAGAGTAAAACCCAGCCTCTAAAATTACTTCCAAGTAAATGCTTACGGATTTAAGTATAAGCGACATTTTTTATCTATAGAATCAAGTAATAATATCGACTCTATACTTATATACTCAAGAATAAATAGCAACCTTTACCTATATACTCACGGATAAACAATCTTTCCTATAGTCTCAAGTATAAACAACAAATCTTTACATATAGACTCATATATAAATAATCAATCTCTACCTATGTATTCAAGTATAAATAGCAACCTTTATCTATCGGCTGAAGTATAAACAAAGAATTTTTACCTATACATACACGTATAAACGACCAATCCTTTCTAAAGTCTCAAGTATAAACAACATATATTTACAGATACTCAAATATAAATATCAAATATATATACTTATATACTCAAGTATAAATAGTAAGCTTTATCTATAGACTCATATATAAAAAAGTAATATTTACATATCGACTAGCGTATAGGCTCAAATATAAATATCCCATCTATACCTCAAGTATAAACAAGCAAACCTTTACTCATAGACTCATATATATAAACGACCAAGCGTAATCTATAGTCTCAAGTATAAACTAATACTCGTTACCAATAGACTCAAGTATAAACAAGCAATCTTTATAGACTAGCATATAAACGCCCCATCTTAATATATTGCTCAAGTATAAACGACTAATATTTACCCATAGTCTCAAGTGTAAACATGCAATCTATAGCTATATACTTAAGTATAAATAACAATTTTTTACCTCTAGACTCAAGTATAAACAAGTAATGGATTTCTCGAATATTCAGGCCGGTAGACGAATATAAATAAATATATATATATATATATATATATATATATATATATATATATATATATATATATATATATATAACTGTTTAATAAGTAAACGGAGTGTCTACTCAAATACGAATATCCACGAGAAATAACGCATAAAATGATAAAAAAATATGTCGGATTAATAAAAGTCCATTACATTCATTAGAAAATTCTTTTTGCCTCCGTTTGGATACGAAACTGTGCATCTGCTCTACTCTGTATTGAGCACTCTTTAAAGAATAATAATTGTTGGTTATTGGAATTTACTCCGTATATACCAATCCCACACTTGGATATATATATATATATATATATATATATATATATATATATATATAGAGAGAGAGAGAGAGAGAGAGAGAGAGAGAGAGGGGAGGGAGAGAATGATACGATGTGGTATATGGAATTTACATTATTAGTCCTAAAAGATTAGTCTATTGCTTTAATAAATAGCATTTTTTTCATGTTATCAGCGAACTTCGTGGATTTTTTCCAGACTATTCCGACTTTTTTTGCGTTGCTTGTGATTGGTTGATCTGAACACTTAACATATCGAGCCAACACTCGGACGGCCTCGGAATGCTTGTGCAACTAAAAAGAACTTACGATAAAACCGAAACAAAACTTTCGGAGGGTCGAAGACAATCTGAACATCCTACAAAATCTTGATGGAGGCACGTTGCTCAAATCTGTCACTCATCGTAAAGATTGTTCCCGTACAAAGTTTCAAAAACGTCGTTTAATAACTAAAACACAGGTCGATAGCATGAATCTTACTGACAGACTGACTCAATAGACTGGCTACCAATGAGGTCTGAATGAAGTAATAACAGCGCATACAGTCTTGGAATTGTTTGGATACTGCTTTATATATGATTAGTTATGCTTATTGACTTATATACATATTTTTATAGATATAAATTGTGCAGCTTTTGTGACTGGAATAAGTAATAACAAAATAGTATTCTCTTCACTTCTGTCATAACATTATTCTTGCAAATCCCATGTTTTTACCTTCTTCGTTTTGGCATCCCACAAGGAAGTTCTTAGAAAGTAACGATAATACTAAGTTATTCCAAACTCTATTGAAGATGTGAGTCCCAAAACAGGGATAACGTCATATTTGCTAATAAATAAATATTTTTCATTCGGACAATGCACATATGTGTAGTTGCCGATATTCCTCTGGGTACCAATTCAATATCGATTTTTGTTTTCATCGTTTTTCCTGTGTATGCATATAAATTGCTATTAAATATTCTCCAGCCAGTCAGTCGAGGAGAATGAATTAAAAATTGTGGAGAAAGCAACGGGAAGTCACTGCACTATTTTTTCCTAAGATGCCATAGTAATTCACAGGAATTACAGAAAAGGAATCTGTGGAGAGCCATGACCGCCCACGTTCTGTACAGACCAAAAGATTATGGCTATCACAGATAATAAAGAAATGAATCTGTGGCGTGTCATGATCGTTTACGTTCTCTAGAGATCGAGAAGTTATAGCAGTTCACAGACAATAAAAAAAACGGGAAACCCATAGAGAGCCATCATCGCTGACGTTCTACAGGGACTAAGTAGTCATGTGAATTCACAGATAATAATTTAAAAGAATCTGTGGAGTGCTATGATCGCCCAAGTTCTGTGGGGACGAAGAAGTCGTGGCAATTCACACATAATAAAGAAATGGAACCCGTGGAGAGTCATCATCGCCTTTGTTGTGCAGAGACCAAGAAGTTATTGCAATTCACAGAATAAAAAGAAAGGGAATCTGTGGAAAGACATGATCACCTATTTTCTATAGGTACCAAGAATGCATGGCAATTCACCGATAATAAAGAAACAGTAATTTTTGGAGGGCCATGATCACATACGTTCTATGTTTTTAAAGAAACAACCTGTTCAATAGTTGCAGTTGTCTTACTGTTACCATTGATCAGTGTTCAAGCTCTCGTGAAAAGATTGAATTTCAACTGCTAGTTTTTCAGGAAAACATGTCACTATCTTCTTACCTTTAGGGTTTACCAGTTTTCTCGTATCGTAATAGTTTTGATTCTTTCTATAGCCCACTTCAACTCTATAACAACTCCGCTTAAACTCTGAAATGTTATTTATTATTTATTTTTTATTTTTTCCTCAATAGGAGTAGATAAGGTCACCTATCACCCGATTCAAACACCTCCCCGTTTTTTAACATATGTAGTAGTTTCTCTCTTTTTTCATGTTCATGATTGGATTTCGGGTTCCTTCTAAAATATATTTCGGCTCTATACTTCTTACGTTTACGCCTAAAGACTGAATTTTGATTTACTATTTATTTATTTTCCATCAATAAGAGTAGATAAGTTCGCCTATCATACCGGTTCATAATCTTCCCCTGTCTTTCGAACGGGAGTGTCATTTGATCTTTTGTTTCCTGTTTAGGATTGTGCATCCGATTCCTTGTAAAGTCTTCTCATTTTCTTTCACTCCCAGTAGCCCCTTGCGTCTTAGTGGCATTGTCGCCTTGCTTGAGGCGAATTGGTTAAAGAACAAGGATACAAAAGATTCACTTAATATGGTACAAGATAATCATGACCCTCCACAGACTTCTTTTCTTTAGTATCTTTGAAGAGCTAGGACGGCTTAGGAAAGATAGTAGAGTAGTTCGGTCTTATAAAGATAGGAGACAGCATAACAAATTAGTTAAATGTTACAACCACTTGCAGCAACTGCGCATGTGCAGTCACCCACGTAAGCACTGATACACGTACAAACACTCACCTCGGCACACTTAAACTAAGATATTAAGGAAGAAACATTCGTAAGTTTATACATATATGTCGTTATAGATATACACATTTTTTAAAAGCCATGTCCTGCAGAAAGTAGGCGGTTCAGGGCCTTCCACACAGCTTACTTTTTTTTTAAAAAAAAGTAAATTACCATACTTTTTCTGGAAATATTTCACCGATTGTCAAGGCTAGAGAGCCCAGTCTAACCTACATTTAATCCATACCTTATTAGGGTTGGGTGAATAAAAGTTATGTCTGCGTCTTTCCCAAGGGGATTTGTGAGAAAGTGAACATAGCAGTCTAGGCTGGAATTTGAACTGGGTTCGCCGAATCTGCGCTCATAAACGCTGCGCTGTGCGCACATCCAGGTAGAAATGTACACTATTGGACAATGATGATTCTAAAGAAAAAAATTCCAATTTTATATAGTGACGAAATCATCTCACATTTTACCCCCACAAATTCCATGAACACGAAATTCCCTGATTGTTTTCTATCGATACCTTCCCGACTTTTTATCCAACTGAGCATTTCATGATTGGTCTTTGCAAAAAAAGTAAGGCCAATGAGAAATGTTTAATTCCCTCGTTATCTCTATCTATAAAAGGCAGGATGTGTGTGTGTGTGTGTGTGTGTGTGTGTGTGTGTGTGTGTGTGTGTGTGTGTGTGTGTGTGTGTGTGTGTGTGTGACGAATGCACGGCCGCGGATTTGCACCAAAATTTACATGCACATGCTCCAAGTTAGCCGGAAGGCCAAGACCGATTTTGCATTTCCCAATTCCCCTCGATAGTGGAAATAATCGATTCTTTTATGCTTCTACGGTAGTTTTCATGTAGTTTGCGGCCATTTTCTACTGGCCAGAGTGAGAGCCTATAGCTGGCTGCCACGAATAGGCAGAAAGATTCTATTGGCCAGCGTGAGAGCCAACAGCTGACTGACGCAAATGTTAACTAGCATGCAAAAAAATCGATAGCTGCATTCGTCACAAGTGGGATAAATTTAAATCTGCATGGCACTTTACTCCAATTGGTTCATTCGCTTGCTTAAACTCAACGTTGATTCTGATTCCGCTGAACTGGGTTGGGTGTGAAAAAGTATTTGTTGTTAACATTCTTTTTTCATTCGGTTTTTCCAGTTACGAGACCTTTTTTAAAGCTGATCGTTTTGTGTTCATTTTGTTTAGTTCTTTTTTCGTAACAGATTTAATGTTTAGTATAGAACTTAGAAAAATTCGCAGTGTGAGATAGGCAAGAAGTAAGGCATGTAGCAACATCAGCACGGCAAAGGGCACTCCTTTAAAGGCAAGGAAGGGCAAAAATATTTTAAGTCAAGTGATAGCGATTGCTGTATGAGTCGTACGATTTTTGAATCAAGGACGGGCAACGCCAAGCCATGCTGCTAGTACGATATAAAAATGAATCCCCAAAGAATATTAAAGCCATACTTTAAAATACTTTCTATTTATGCACGTCTTCGCTTATATCTCATTATGAGAGCGCGGTTTTGTGTGTATGAGGCGAGTGCGTTTGTCTTCGCGGATGGGGTCTGTTTCTGAAAGCGTCTGTGTAATTCTGCTAATTTGAATAAAGATTTGACATCGTTTGACCTCTTCGAGGTCAACCCCCCTCTACACTTAACAGTACTCAAGACGGCAGACTATTGAAGCTAGAATGAACATATGCAAACAATTGCAAATTCAATCGCCCGGCCGGTGAGGGACGTCACACATTTTCAATCTGAAAACAGAATCGATACGAATACGACAGAAATCAATGAACGAATTATTCAGATACGGTGGACAGTTTATATTCGGTCATTGCACTGATAAAAAAAATATTTTAACAACGACAACATTTTATTGGCTGATGAACTTATGGTAATTTTCTTCCTAAGAGGCCAACGTGTATTATGTGAAAAAGAAAAAAATTCATTCATTCATATTCACTTTTTGAGGAAACAATTCTTTAGCCTTCAATATATGATATATTAATGGTAATTATTAGATATTGTAGGAATTTTAAATTAGCCCATATTGAAAACTAAAAGTTTGGCAGCTAGATTTGACATTCACTGATTTTCTTTTTTTTGGTGGGGGAATTCGCAATTTTTAAAACGTTTGAACATCTCGTTAAAAAATATCTGCTATATTTCTGAGATGCGGTTTTGTAATTATTTACATTATTTACATTGTTCGAACTGTTATCCTCATCTTTATTGTCATAGGTGAATATGGCAATAAAGATGAGGACAACAGTCGACAAGTCCACCAGATACAGAACATGATTTTGTGTAGTTGTAGAGGTGAAATTTGGGTGTGAAGCAGACGGTCACGTGGTGACAATCAATGGGAGTGTCTTACAGGACCCACTTTTGTTACTGGTGAGCACTCGATCAAATATATGGGTGTTGCGGTGCCGAGGGAGCAACAAGGAACAGGTTTCGTTGTTGGCTTCCGAGAGTGTGTGGGGTACTCACTTACCCAACTTGTACGACTTCCCGATGTGGTGCAGGTAAAGTCTGATTGTTTCATCAGAAACTTGAAAGCGTTCGGCAAGCTCACCGCAGGTTTGGCTGTCGTCCTCCTATTTGGCCGTTCCCGAGACTTCATCGTCCAGGATTTGTGGTAGGCCACTGCAGGGTTCATTAAAAAGGGACAGATTTCCCGGCTTGAACTTCTTCAACCAATGCCTGGTGGTGCGTTCCCTCACAGCATTATCCCCAAAGGCTTGACGTATTCGGCGATTAGATGCGGCTTCAGATAAACCTCCGTTAAAATCATAAAGCACACAACACCAAACGAGTTGCTTCGACACCGCCATGTTTTCTCGCGGCTGCCCGAGTTATGATTGATATGTTTGCGCCACGCATCTACATTGGTCAAGAGCAATGCTCACACCGCTTTCCTGGAACGTGACGCACGCATTTGCGTATCAGTGATTGGCTGTTGACGTCCTATTTGGCTGCCCCCAAGAACTCATCAAGTGGTCGGACACTGTGGGGTTCATTACAAAGAGACAGATTTCCTGACTTGAACTTCTGGAACCAATGCCTGGCGGTGCCTTCACTGACATCTTCATCCCCAAAGACTTGACGTATTCTCCGACTTGATGCAACTGCGGACAAACCCACCTTAATGTCATAAAGCAGACAACCCCGAAGAAGTTGCTTCGACGCCCTCATGTTTTCCTCGGCGCTACTCGAGCTATGAGTGATGTGTGTGCGCAACGCATCCGCATTGGTCATATAGATAACATGTTTGATTTTAGTTGAGAATATTTAAATTAGTAGTGATTTTAATTTTCTAAATAGTTATAAACTTATATTTATATTGATTGTTTTATTGTTATAATGCCGGCGATAAACATATGCTTTTTTTTTTTTTTTTTACTACGACTGTGTTGAAATATACGCAAATTTGCTTTTCAATAAATAATAAATTACTGGTAGTTCTTAAAGAAGATTTTTATTGACACACAAAAGATAGCTATTCCAGTTTATTTAAAGAATTTAGAACAAGTTTACTTCAAGCTATGTAAATGTCGCTAAACTATATCACGAGTAGAAAGTATTCAAGAAGAGCGTGCGTGAGTTAGATAGTGAGTCAGTCTGAGAGGTCCATAATTTCATTAGCCTAGGGGTAAGAAGTCATAATCCGGCCGTATGCGTATCAAAGTTGCTATGTTTTCCTGTAAGTTTAAATTAGTCTTTTTGGAGCTCTGGTTTGAGAGATATCGGTTCATCAGTCATAATATCCCAAGCTTATCATCAATAACAATAATAACTCCTGAAATAATACAAAAGTACATAGGGCCAACATAATTTTTGAATTAAAAGGCGTTGCCGATGAAAACGAATTAATAAATTATCTAGAAGGAAACAATGAACCTCGCAGCAGACCATATGACCGTGTCAGTTGTAAACGTTAGACCCACAGGTGTAGCGAGATGCTCTACTGGAGATTAGCAGCAGCAATGCAGATGGAAGGAAAAAACAGATTTAAAGAGAGCAGTTTGGTTTTATTTCAAATCCCCATATATAATACGCATTTTTTTTCTAAAAATAATAAGCAAAATGTCGGGGTGCGTATTATGAATTGCACGGTGGAGTATCGGATAGCAGCTACGAAGGAATCGGAGTTCGAATTCCTGTCGAATCCACTACATTCACTTACGTGCTCATACTCTTGGGAAGGGTATGAGTCCTCTTCTACCCTCAGCTATTGATAAATAGAAGGATAGACCGGGTTCTATAGCCTTGGATGGCAACTGATCTACCACAGAAAGAAATGGCAACATACTGCGGGAAAAAATCTGCTTCGTCAGTCATGTATCGAAAGTTACATGATCGCCTAAGCGTGTATCCCGCATGGCACATAACTGACTGAGTATGGATGAAGGCGTATTATACATGGGGTATTACGGTATTTAAAATCCCCATGCTAATCGGCGAATGCATATTTCTAAAGTCACAGAAGCGCCAGAACTGTACAATGCAAAAATATCACTTGGCCCGAGGAGTTCTGCTTTCGAACGGGAAGGAATGCGCATGTCCTTATCCCGAGGAAGCGATGGCATCAGGACATAGTGGAAACAATTGACGGAAGTAATTTTCAGCAACGTTGTCAAAAAATATTTGTATCTTTGTCATATAAGAAGAAAATGAATAACTACCGACACCGAGGTTCGAGCGTGACTCGCTGGATTTATGAATATATGTTTTCCGACAGATGTATAAATAGTGGTGTCAGGCTACTGACAGCAATGATTATTTAGTGAATATTGAGTGGAACTATCCAGTCGAATTAGTGTGAATTATTGTGCGTCGATGATTTGGGATTTGATTTAGGATTTACTGGACGTTAAGTCGAGGCGCGCTACTAACAAGGTATTCACTGAAATGGTTAATTATCTTTGGTTGACTTTTACTTCTTTGTTCTTGTTAAGTATTTATTTGCGGTTGTAATTAAATACTGTTTTATTTTAACATTGAAGGCTTGACTTATAATTAATTATCAACGGCCACTGCCCGTCACAAAAATCTTCTCATTCTTACGGAAGATACATTGTCAAGTCCTACCTAACTTAAAATCATTGAAATCCAGGTATACATACTAATGACAACAATCTTTTGTTGTATACTGTTATGAAAATAGAATAAATAATGTACCCTCGGAAATTTTCCAAGGACATTGATGTTTATGACAATACACTGAGTCGACTCATCTTCATTTCCTTTATACTTCATTCGTAAGGAGGAGCTTCTTTTGCAGAACAGTTGCATTATGAAAGAGACACAATCTACGCCCTTAAAACGACTTCATTAAGTATCTCTATACCTTGAGTGGCGCTTGGGCCTATGTTGGAGGAACAGTAGTAAGAAAAAAATCTCCTCAGGAGTTAATCTCATTGAATAATTATAGGATGTACAGAACTAGAATGTTCGCTCTGCAAACCCCCACCACGTAAATTTCATCAGTTATATGGACTATTCTTAAAATCCTAGCATCAGATCCCAAGGGAAATTTTTGGGGATCTTGTATAGTCCACGCTTCATTGGTCAAGAACTGTTTTGTGAGCATGTGGATGTCCAACAGCTTATTAGGGGCGGGCGTCATACCGTTATATCACATCTGTATATTTAAGTATAGATGTGGGGGCGGGATGCGCGCATGTGGATGTGAGTAGGGGGAGAAGGGATATGATAAAGAAATAGATAGATAGAGAGTGAGAGAGAGAGAGAGAGAGAGTTGCAAATTGAAAGATGAAGACATGAGACCGGAAGTAAATAAAACATATTTGTGTCCGATAAATGAAATAAAAAATCCAGTTTTCCACTATCTGTTCATTCCCCACCAGTTATTAACTTACGACAATTTATACTCTGTGACACGCAGGCGAACAGAAGTGGCAGGACATGTTAGTATAGTAACTGTAAGTGTAGTCCATATTGAAGTATTATGAAAATAGTTTCTTTACCCTTTAATTTATCTAATGATAATAGTAATATTCCCCGTTTCCTTACAAGGAAACATTCGGCATTCATTAATAGTAATAGTAATATGCCACGTTTCCTTAAAGGAAACATTCAACAGTCATTAATGGTGATAGTAATATTCCCCGTTTCCTTATAAGGAAACATTCGGCATTCATTAATTGTAATAGTAATATTCACCGTTTCCTTATAAGGAAACATTCTGCATTCATTAATTGTAATAGTATTATTCCCCGTTTCCTTATTAGAAAACATTCAACATTCATTAATGTTGATAGCAATATTCCCCGTTTCCTTATGAGGAAACATTCAACATTCGTTAAGGGTAATAATAATATTCCCCTTTTATTTATAAGGAAACATCCAACATTCATTCAAGGTAATAGTAATATTCCCCGCTTCCTTATAAGGAAACATTCAACATTCATTAATGGTGATAGTAATATTCCTGGTGTTCCATATAAGGAAACATTCGGCATTCATTAATGATAATAGTAATATTCGCGTTTCCTTATTAGGAAACATTCAAACTCATTAATAGTAATATTCCCCGTTTCCTTATAAGGAAACACTTGGCATTCATTAATGATAATAGTAATATTCACCATTTCCTTATGAGGAAACACTCAAAAGTCATTAATAGTAATATTCCCCGTTTCCTTTTAAGGAAACATTCGGCATTCATTAATGGTGATAGCATTATTCCCCGTTTCCTTATAAGGAAACATTCAACATTCATTAATGGTAATAGTAATATTAACCGTTTCCTTATAAGGAAACATTCGGCATTCATTAATATTGATAGTAATATTTCCTGTTTCCTTATAAGGAAACATTTAACATTCATTAATGGTAATTGCAATATTCCCCGTTTGCTTATAAGGAACATTCGGCATCCATTAATGGTGATAGTATTATTCCCCGTTTCCTTATAAAGAAACATTCGGCATTTATTAATGGAGTTAGTAATATTCCCCGTTTCCTTATAAGGAAACATTGAACATTCATTAATAGTAATAGTAATATTCCCCGTCCCTTATAAGGAGACATTCTGCATTCATTAATGCTGATAGTAATATTTGCTGTTTCCTTATAAGGAAACATTGAACATTCATTAATAGTAAGAGTAATATTCCCCGTTTACTTATTAGGAATTATTCAACATTTATTAATGGTGATAGTAATATTCCCCGTTTCCTTATAAGGAAACATTCTGCATTTTTAATGGTGATAGTAATATTCCCCGTTGAGCGAACTGCTAGTGCTACTCGTTACGCTTTTCCTCACTCTTCAGCCATAGGGCTGAGATCAAAGTGTAATATCTGTTCCCGGATCGCTCGCTTAATGATCGCCTTTTGGCTGAGATTCGATCACTGATACATGCCTGGCACAGAGATTCGTCCCTGCGCTGGTAGTATCGCGGCTACGTCTAGCTATGGCCAGCTCTGACCAGCTTGGACAAGCTAGGACCACCGGTCCGAGTTGAAACACTCGGGTCAAACCTCTCCCTCGCCCCACGTTAAAAACCGACCTTGTGTCATTACCTGACTCAGTGGGGGTCAAGTAGATACCAAGTGTAGTATCTGTCTTCATTTCATCTCTCAATTTGGTCTCGGTCCCCGGACGGAGCGCAACTGAAAATATTATTGAGACAATATTAGTGATATCTGGGGAACAGATGCACGTGGTAGTATCTCCCTCATTGCACTAAGGAGAGGGGGATTGGTAGCAATACTGATACCGGCGCAACAGACAGCTGCGTGACCTGGCCTACTTTTGAACCTGCTGCCAATGCACATGCTTGGGCTCTTCACATTAAACTGAACTTGTGTCACATTCTTGACAGCGTGGAGCGGCAAATAAAGTGCTGTTCTGGTTTCGCTTGAAATTCATAAAATCTTTCTATCAAAAGAATTCTTCCGATTTTTCTTGGGTCCACTAACTGCTATCGCTCTTTCCAGTATTGATGAGGGTTTTCCTTCCTAGGCTTTTGTTTGAAGTAGTTTGGAATGTCAGCTTTTTTATTATATCATTATTTCCTCGTTGATTTACGTGTGTAATCCATTCAAGTCTTCGAGTCATGTGATTTCTCTTATTTTGTACAGTTCTTTATGATTCTGTAAAATTCGTACACAGGATTCGATGAAGGATGGTCCTTGCTATAACCTACAGGATTCATAAAGTTTTAAAATTGTACTCAATCCGAAATGCTTTTTTTTTCGTTTGGTTTACGACATATCAACCTATTAGATCATTTAATGCCGAAATCTAATTTTCTTACAATCATTAGTCATTTCTTTAATAAAATATGCTGGTATTGTTTTTTTTTTTGTTTTTTTTACCAAAATGTATTGCTGGTAACATTTTTTTCCTAAAAGAAATGTATTCTGTAATGCTTTTACTGCGAAAATGTATTGGTTTTTACTATAAACATATATTTTTTATACTTTCATAGTGTTTTGATACCAGTTTTTGGGGTTAATTACTTGCCCATAGGTGGGACCTTGACAAGGGCTACCACCCCGGTTCAGAGTGTACTTGGGAACAACAACATGTAAGAGGTGGTATCATGCTCCTCAAAACCACTAATCACCTGATCAGACGCCTTGCTGCCGGGTGTAGTTTGTCATCATGCCGAGGACGCGAAATACTTTGGTATTAATTATTGAAACGTTTTAAATTCCCAAATGTGAAAGCAAAAGGAACAACCTCTAAACATTGATTAAGGGGAATAAAGAAGAAAATAAGAAAAAAACTAAATGTAATTATATCTCCGCTGATTGAATAACTTTCGTTGAAATTAAAATAACTTCGTCTTGTGTATTCTGGATCGTTTAGCTTTTATTAGATTAAGCGAAAATGTTAAAACACTTGAAGTCGATTTGAAACCTTGCAACATGTCGGGTTGCAGAGGGAAGAATTGGATTGATGTCAGGTGAATAGAAAATGGTGCAAATTTAAACATTGATCAAATTCTAAGATTAACACTTTGTTAAACTTTTGATTGGTATCTCTGCGAAGGGTTTTCTGATCAGCTGACAGCTTGGACGGTCTACTTTGATGTCTAATTGTGAAAAGCCCGCGTCGGTTGGTGTTAATGTAGAATTTCGAAAATAAATGAAGGACAATTTCAGTCAAAAATATTTAACCATAGAAATGAACATGAAACTCTTGTGAAAACAAAAACAATGATTTCTTTAATTTTATAAGCAGCATAGATGTTTACTATTTTTGGTACAATGAATGTCGTGTATATTGTATTCAGACATGCAGTGTATGTTGAATCTTTCGTTGACTGATGGGTTGAGCAGCACCAGCGTTGGACTGGTATGTGATCTGATGTATTGATTTGTTTCATTGTACTTCTAGGATTGAAAAGTTAAAAAGCTATGATGTTTATATTGTGCATGTCATTGTAAAAGTTTCAAATTATATGTAAACAAAACCGCAAGAGCCCCGAGATAAGGTAATAAAGGAAAGCAAGAAAAAAGGAATAACGATAACCATAAGAAGACAATGTATGATCTTTAGAAAGAGGGGAATCTCAAAATGGAATCGGAATGCCAAAATCAAGTAAGTTGAGAAATGTAATTATCTGGGAAGTGTTGTAATAGTCGACAGAGAATGTGGCACCGAAATCAGAATGTGTAAACAATGTATTAAGAAAGACGTAAACTGCGTTAGAAAAATGAAATGAGTGCCGAACTTCTCTGTAATATTAACCCTCATATATATGACAGAAATTATTATTTACCTTGCTCGGAATGTTGTCCTCATGTTTATTGCCATATTCATGACGTTTCGACCGTTGTGCGCTATGGCCTTCTTCAAGTGATTGGAATTTTGAACTGAACCCTTTATTTCGTCCACCAGGGTAGATTGTTCTAGTTCCCCATGCCATTCCACTTCCAAATGTCTCAGTTATCTCTTTAACTCAACCGTCCAAATTTTTGTTCACCATTGCTGCAGCCAGGAGGTATTGAACTCACAACACTTTGGTTCCAGTTACTGAATTCAACCAACGCTTTTATCCACTGCCGTTGATCGCTGTCTAGTGGAATTTCCAAGGAGTACTGCATTTCGAGCTGGTGTCTCACGGTCACGCCATCATCGCCCAGCTGTATTGCCAGCAGCTAGACCGCGTATACGACAAGCTAAAAAAGGAATATCCTGTTTTAGTCAATCGATGTTGGGCTTTGTTTCAGCAAGACAGTGCGATGATACACACTGCCAGGTTGACTAAGGAGAACCTTAAACAGATGAGCGGTGTTAAGATTCTTCCACATCCACCATTCAGTCCTGATGCTGCTCTGGGTGACTATGGCCTATTCCGTACAATGGCACACTTCCTCCGTGATAGAAATGAAGGAAGCTTGATTACAGTTTTTGATTCGAAGCCAGCGGACTGGTATCTGGGACAGATTCGGATGCTGACTGATCGCTGACAGAAGATCTTATTTTGAAAAATAAATGTTGGTGTGACTCCATAAAATTTTGTTGTTTTCTTTCCGCTCCATGAGACAGGATTTTCTGGCAAACCTAATATTTAAATCAAACCAACACAAGAATAGATGATTAAGGTTTTTGATCCTTTTGTGTATTTGCTCTCTCCAGGCTTTCATTTAACAACATTGGATCCAATTCGGAATCACATGATATCAAAAGCGGATATCCCATGATATCAAAAGCAAATAACGCATGATATCGAATGTAAATATCATATGATGTCAAAAGTCAAAATATTTCATATCAAAAGCAGAAATCACATCATATCAGAAGTGAATATCACATAATATCAAAAAGCCATATCGCATGACATCAACATTTTATGCCCCATCATATCAAAATTTGATAACACATCAAACAAAATGTTGATATGTTATCATATCGAAAGATGATATCACATATCAAACGTTGATACCTCGTGCGAGTAGATTGCATATCAAATCAAAGTTGATATCACATTGTATCGCAAGATATCAAAAGTTGATGTTCTATCTTATCGAAAGTTGATACCACATATTAAAAGTTGATATATCACGAGATTAAAACTAAATTGCCCATCAAATCAAAATTAATATCACATTATATCGCAAGATATCAAAAGTCGATATCACATGATATCAAATGATGAAATTATTTCATATCAAAAGATGAAATCCCATAATATTAGAATTTTATATCACATTATATCAAAAGTTGATATTAAAAATTTGATATCATATATCAAAAGAAAAGCTCTAAAAAGTCTGTAATCTCTTACTTTACTATCGTGGATGTGCCAGACATTGATGGAAAACTCTATTGAAGAATGGTAAGCAATAATTTGTCAGCGAACAGAAAACAGGAAAATGGATGCAACGAACTAACCCAAAACTCTTCAATCTTAACGAGTCGTCTGAAAAAAAATGCTGATTAACACATTTTATAGACTTTGCTAGTAAAATATGGCTGCGTCATAATGAAGTTAGATGATCGATCTGTATTTTATTTTAGAAAACGGCCAACCAAAACGTTCGATTTAATTAATATGATAGATGTATATTGTGTTAATGACTTGCAAATTTCTCAGTGTTGTTTGACTTAAAAATATTCAGTTATTTCGGTTTTATTGGTCATTTAAAATCACATCGTACAGTAAAGGCAAACATACGTACAGCAAACAGAAACGAGCGGATTCGAACAAGTTTCTTTGATTTCAAAGAGTTTACATTTTCTTTACTGCCGACTTTTCAAACAAATATTTATTCAAATAATGTGAACATATCAGAGGCATTTTTAAACAAGGATTTTATCGTCATATTTCTTTGGAGTTTAAATTCTTCGTTTCGTAATGTTTTCTCAAATAAAGCTATTCAAACATGACAAAGGCAACCATAAGGAAGTTATCACCATTATATTTCATTGAAGTTTACATTATGTGTTTTTTTCCCCTAATAATTCGCAGATATCAGAAGCATTTTTAACTATATTGAATTTAATTTCATATTTCTTTCTAGATGTTAAATGTGAAAGCACAATGATGTTGAATTAAGGAAGACCAGTCAAACTTGCTATTTAACCCATAGCTACGAGGGGAGATGCATTCCCGCAAAGAGTGAAAAGAGAATATACTAAAGGAGACTGGAAAATAAACTCAGCCTGCCGATTTAATTTTTAGCGTCCATAACTAAGGAGGCGGAGAAATGGTTTCATGCGCAGAGGGGACATATCAAAACGAGGTTGTACTATTAACGCAGCTTGCCGATTTTCACTTTCAGCGCCCATAGCTACCTGGGGGTGGGGAGATTGATTCCTGCATTTTGCCAAGTGTATTAGAGTAAAGAAAAGAAACCAGACAAGACTGGAATATTATCTCGGCTTGCTGATTCCACTTTCAGCGCTCATAGCTACGGGGTAAAGTGATGAATTCATTCCGTTCCCAGGCAGGGTTAGTACAAAAAGAACACGCCTTACAAGTCTGGAATATGAACTCTGCCTACCGATTTCCTCTTTCAGCGCCCATAACCGCTACGCTGCCCGTACAACCCTTGACTTTTTCCGGACATATACGAAAATTTAGATATTATAACGAACTGTATTCTAGTCTCTAGCAAATGTTTCTATCGTAGTTGATCATTTTTGCAACTTATTTAAATGTGTGAATATCGCTTCATTGAATGACACCAGATACATCGAATAAACCGGGGTATGACGATAAACTACATCCGGCATCAGGGCCTCTGATCGGGAAGTTTTGAGGAGCAGAGGACCACCTCTTAATTGCTGGTGTCACTAGTTTCACCATGACACGCGGTAGTAGCAACTGTTAGGGTCCCAGCTAAGGGAAAATAGTGCTTTGATTTTTGTTTGTTGGTACAAAAATACATTATGGTAAAAACACCAGCAATATATTGACGAGAAGTAAAAATTTTTATAGCAAAATGACGATTAATATAACACTGAAGTTTAAAAATACATAATTACCTGCAATAGATTTATCTCCAAATTATATATCATAACATATGTTTTCCCTAAAAATATAAAATTATGAATAAAATATCAGTACTTGAAGCCATGAAATTGCGTACTAAATATTTAGATTTCGGCATTAAATAACCCATAGAGGTGTTGATATGCAGCTAAACAAAAACAACAATCCCACCGAAACACTGAATATTTTTAAGTCAAACAACAATAGCACATTAGCAACACATTAACAATATATATATATATATATATATATATATATATATATATATATATATATATATATAAAACAGAGAAAGAACAGATGGAGTAAAATTCCACTGTTCGTAGCATTGACTTTAAGAGAATTTGAATATGCCATATTTGTCTACAATCACGATGCATTTGTTGCTTACATGTTTTCTGCAATTGTCAATGATGATCTGTCTAAGTTCCGGTTTATCATGTCATAAGAAATAACTTCTCCATCTCCAACCCCTGAGCTTAATGTTCTATTTAAAGTAGATCTTACACTTAATTGGTTTATCAAGACAAACCCACAAGTCCATGTTTAATTCTGATCTTGTGTTTTCTCACCCCTCCTTATCTTTCGAAAAAAAAAAAGGTAACTCTTTGCATATTAAATTTTCTTAAAAATCATTTAATCACCAGTTACTTACCTTCGCCTGAAGAGGCACAACAGTGCCAAAACATGAAAGCTATTGTGTAGCGATTTCGACAAGTTTTTGTTCTAATGACTTATAATAATAAAAATATATATTAATTTAATTTTAAGACCCTTACCCATATGGCTCTTATGATCTGTTCTGAAATCAAGTTGGATGACTAACTCAGGTTTATTACTTCTACCCTCTGCAACAATGCCTACCCATTGGGCATTGTTCAAGCAATTATTAAGAATAAAATTGCTGAATTCAACAAAGTCAAACCTGCTATAGTAAAAAGATGTCCTGTGTACATACGCCTTCCTTGGCTAGGTAGTATCAGTGATAGGTTTGCTAAGCAGGTTTCTACTGAAGTTCGACATTGTTACTTTACCGCTAACACTTGTGTTGTTTTCTCTGCCAGGCCTGTCCTTCTATCTATGCGTAAGGATGTTCTCCCACCACATCATAATAGTTCATTAATTTATTCTTTTAAATGTAGTTGCGGTTCGTATTACATAGCGAGAACGACGCAAAGGCAGGATGTTAGAATAAAACAACACGTTCCAGCAAAAATCCGAAACCGTAAGTACACTCCCTCGGACATTTTGACCAATACATACGGGTCTTCCATCGCAGAACACCTAATAAATAACCATAATTGTGCTGTTAGTTTTAGTGTGGACTCATTTACCATCCTTAGCAAGTCCCACTCTAATTACCACCTAAAAGTGTTGGAGGCCATCTATATTTTATCATTGAAGCCTTCTCTATGTAAACAGAAGGACTTTGTATGAGGCCTCCAACTAATCACCATTAATTTTTTCCCAATACACTTTATCCATTTTTCTCTTTTTTAGATAATATATATATATATATATATATATATATATATATATATATATATATATATATAAAGGTGAACATAGAAGTCAACACTTAGAGGCGACAGTATGTCTCATGCTAGATGCAATCGTCAGACCTGACGATTGCATCTAGCATGAAACAGACTGTCGCCTCTAAGTGTTGACGTCTATGTTGACTTTTATATTTACACACGCTCTACTCTGATATTGAGCACTTTATCCCATAACATATTTTAAGACTATATTTCTTGATATATATATATATATATATATATATATATATATGGGTGATAAACTCTCCATCGTTCACGTTTGGTTGTTTCGCACAAGTATTTTCGATTTTGACGTCTATGTTGACTTTTATACTTACACACGCTCTACTCTGATATTGAGCACTTTATCCCATAACATATTTTAAGACTATATTTCTTTATATATATATATATATATATATATATATATATATATATATATATATATATATATATATGGGTGATAAACTCTCCATCGTTCACGTTTGGTTGTTTCGCACAAGTATTTTCGATTTTCGTTATTATCAAGATCTGGGTATTGTCAGTCATGCCAGAGAAGCTTTTCTTGAAATAAAAGTTTCAAATTAAAAATGAATCCATTTATTCCTTAGAAATTGCTTTACTGACGTTTTGGATACGAAATATGAGAATAATATCTGAATGAAGAATTGTGCTTTCCTTTAAAAAAAAACCTTTATTTAGTCCATAGGAGTAAACTGTTCTAGTTCCAGCTGCTATGTCCTTTCTGGATATCTCAGTTTCAGTTATTTTCCCTAACTCCCGAATTTTGTGTTCACCTCTGCTCTGGCCAGGTATTGAACTTGACAACAGCCCGAACAACATACATAGTGTAAATAGTTACAATGCCTAATCTCAAAAATATAGACAGAAGTTGAATTAATTTATATATATGTATATATATATATATAATAAAATGGCTTAAACACTAATATTCCATGGTCATAATTTATTCCACTGGAATCGTAAATACGATCCAATTCATCAGACCTACAAATTCAAAAAGAAAATAGAAAAAATATCCTCTATTGTGTGTGTATGTCACCACAAAATGTATACTCTTTGCCAGTGTATCTTTAATGTATTAGACATTTGAAAATATTCATATTTCCCTCGCTTAAAACCGTCTTTGAGTCCCCTCTTTAAAACTACTCTCTGTTAAATTTTAATCCCCCCTTCATCTTTAGACCTTCCTGTTCTTCTCTCGTCTGTTACCCCTCCCTATAGCTTTCATTTACTCTAGCATTCGCCCCACACTCTCATACATACACTCTCACTCAATTTTATTTTTTATTCCCGAAGTTGTTTTTTCTGTTTTCTTTTTGAATTTGTAGGTCTGATGAATTAGATCGTATTTACGATTCCAATGGAATAAATTATGACCATGGAATATTAGTGATAAAGCCTTTTTATTATATCCTTACTGTTCTACCTGGATTCTATCCTCTTGGAATTATTTTTTATACATATATATATGTATGTGTATGTATGTATGTATATATATTTATATATTTTAGATATATGATTGCATATGTATGTTTATATTTACCACTAATATTATCAATATATATATGTGTGTGTGTGTGTGTGTGTGTGTGTGTGTGTGTGTGTGTGTGTGTGTATACAGGGTACGATGCGTAAATCAACGCCATTTTATGTTTTTACTTTCGCGCATGCGCGCTGTTTGTTTTTGATTTTTCCGTGGCACAGTAGAGTCGGGTCAGTTGGGTACAATCGGTGCGAAAAAGAGCACCATGACGCAATTCACTCCGCCAGAAATTTGAAAACGGCATAATATGCTGCTTGTCATTCG
>OZ038516.1:29649199-29851699 GCA_964036315.1 Acanthosepion esculentum | reverse complement strand
TTAGAACGTTCGTTTTCTGATCATGAGAGCGGGTTTGGTTTGGTTTGGTTTACGGAATATCAACCTCTATGAGATATTTAATGCCGACAAGATTTTTTATTGCTGGTATTTTTTTTTTTTCAAAACTGTATTGTGACTATTTTTTTCCAAAAATGTATTGCTGGTAATAATTTATTTCTTCAGAAATGAATTGCTGGTAATAACCTTTTACGAAAAGGTATTGCCGGTATGAGAAAACGTTGAACCTTCCCAGCCATATAGGCGGATCGATATTATATAACACTTGGAATTTTCTCATTTCTTAAAACTTTAATTAGTTTGTGGAAGGTATCTTTCACGATACCAATGAGACTTCGGATTTCGATGTCACATTAAAACACTACCATATTTAAATTTCTGTATTTGCTTGATTTTCATATCTTCAAATTGTAACTCACATCTCAGGTTTTTTTTTTGTTTTGCTGACAATCATACATTCTGTTATCGTACAATTGATAGTCTTTTCTTCTCGCTTTCCTTGACTTCATTGCCTCAGAGATCCTGCAGTTTCCTTTCTATATCTTCCATCAACACGGTCCCATATGCAAATGCAGATTGTGCCTACCAGTAATAAAAAATACCGAGATTCGCTGATCATCGAACCACAAACCTTTTTCTTTCTTTCTCCTTTAAAATGACAACCTTTTTTTTTTCTTTTTTTAAAAATATTTGCATGGTAATTATATTGATGAACTTTCCTTTTTGGTACCTTGTCTTTACGAATTTACGTGCAGTACTAAATTGGCAGCTAGGTCTCATTATTTTACATTTGAAATGACCAGATGCAACCGTAAATTTCATACTTAGCCTTCCTTCTCGCATAATCCTTGCTTGCGAAACTCTCTTCCGACCTCTTACTTTCCAGTCAACACTTATTTTCAAACATTTAAACCAATGCCAATCGTTGTCTTCTCTCTTCTTAATTCCTATACTTATTATTTTTCTTCTTTTTTTTTAAACAATTCGCCCCATACATGCTGATAACGTCACGAGACGCAAAGGACGACAACTGGTAGTGAAAGAGAATGAAAAGACTTTAGAAGGAACCGGAGACCCTATTCTAAACAAGAAACAAAGAATAAACCTCTACTCCTGTTCAAAATACCGAGAGGAGAGGGAACTGGATGATAGGAGAATCTATCTACTTCTGTTAAAAAAAATTGATGGTAAATAAAGCTTCAGTGTTTAGGCGGAGACGTTAGAAGTATAGAGTTGAAGTAGACTTTAGAACAAACCGGAAACCCAATCCTAAACGGGAAACAAGGGATAAACCGCGACTCTTGTTCGAAAGACCAAAGAGTGTGAAGTGGATGATTAGAGAAACTATTTTCTTCTGTTGAGAAAAAAATAAAAAAATAAATAAATGTTAAATAAAATTTCAGAGTATAGGCGGAGTTGTTAGAGGTATAGAGTGGAAGTAGTAGACTTTAGAAAAAAATCAAACTTATTACATTATCAGACAACTGGTAAACTGGTAGGAAAATAGAGATATGTTTTCCTGAACAACTTACAGTCGAAATCCAATCTTTTCACGAGAGCTTTGTCTTTGTAGAGATATGTAAATGACTGCCTAATTAGCATAGCTAAACCATAAATACCCAAGCAGTAAGGGTAGACCAGATCTCTCTATGCGAGTATCGTTTGCTGACCGGTAGAGGTGTGTGCCAATAATATTCACCCCAGGGTGGCATCCCTCCAAACAGTACTTCTCTTTCTGGAGTGGGGCTGGGTTTACTGTTCGACGCAAAATATGGGGAAATGATGAGGAAATTTGAGAATCTTTCTGCGGTATTGCCGTAAAAAACACTTTAAATTCCGCTTTGTCTCACATTCGATAGCGACGTGGCCGCACCGAAAAATCAAGTCCTCGGTACGCGAGATAACCGACTACCGCTGTACTAGTAAAAATGAAAGAAAGTATAACAGTCTTCATAATGACTGTTCGTTTATTGTGTTCCTTCCTCATTAATAATGTATCTTCTTTTTTTCATATTCTCTCACACTCTCCGTAATCTCCTTACGTCTCAGTGGCTTACTTTGGGTGAAATGCTTGAAACAAAAAACAAAACAATAACAAAAACAAAAACAACAACAATACTTCTGTATTAATGTCACATAAAGAACTTTCTTCTCCATCCATTTTACGTATTGGGCATCACGCAATGAACACGCTTCATCCCGATTGCCAGCCTCCTACTCTTTAAATCCGCTGTCAGTTTGTACATTTTTTAATCATTGTAAAACTAGGATATTAACTTCGACTCTTCGGTGATATATCGATTCATGGTCCTGTTAATTTTAGACACTACCCTGACCTTGGCACAAACGCTAATAAATCAAACAAAATGATAATATCATTATTCCCCGGATGCTCCCTGCTTTCTTGCTTTCAATTCTTGTCCTTGTGCTGGCAAATCAATGTTTTGTATGCAATTTGTACGCAGTCTAACTATCAGTCTAGTGGACCATTATCGCTTGACCAGTCAAAGTACAAGCACCTGCAGTAGATCTACTCGGCTCAGTGTATATTATAACTTTCGTTTTAATACTAGTTCACACGTACAATCAAAAAGTAACAACTCAACTAAGTAAATATTCACGACTATTTACATTGTTCGTACCTGTTGTCCTCATCTTTATTGTCATATTCACGACTGTTTACATTGTTCGGACTTTTGTCTACTTAAGAAATATTCTTAATGGCATCAATTATTTTTACTGCATATGTGTAAATAAAGTGATTCTACGACTTCTTTCTAAATCTTTGCGTAACTCATGAGAGTCGTGGAAGTACCCTATGTACTGTAGCTGTAACAGAAGTGGGTATGCCGTGAGCAGAATGGCTTAATGAGTCCATCAATCTATAGGCTGGATTTGAATCCAGAGTTTTCCTTCTCCTAATGCGTTTGATATCCAAGTCAAAAGAGTTCAGTCTGTATTGCTATTTAACCCATAGCTGGAGGAAAATCTTCCATGCCATTTACAAGGAGGTTAGCGCGAATTGAAAAAAATAGACATTGAACTCAGTACGCTGATTTCACCTTCCGCGCCCATAACTGTTACACCATCTGCACATCCAGAAGTATTATTTTTTTTACATCAGTGAAAGTAAAAAAAAAAAAAAATGAACAAAACGAAATAAAAATAAATGTATTACTAATCTGTAATCCCATACTTAATAGTAAGTTATTATGGTAATACGAAGTATGTTCGCTTATTGGTGTCACTGGCTACTTTAAAAACAAGCATATTAAGAAGTAGGAGAGATCAGGATGCATGAACGATAAATATATAAATTGCGTTTTACACTAAAGAGTATATTTCTCAGATTAAAAAAAGAAAACACAATTAGGAAGTTATTCATCAGCAAACATACAAAAGAATTTAAAATCTTATTGGAAAATACAAAATTTAATCACTATAATATAAAATTAAACATATTTAAAAAGAAGAGAAAATTTGAAAGAAAATATGGCGATCATAAAAAGGAACATGAAAAGAAAATATTAGGAATATTCTGCTATGTATCCATCAAGTGTCTGAGAGGCTGACTAGGAAGGTGGGGTGAAAACTTATAGCCTGACCAAGGTACTCTCATGAAATCGGATCAAAGGAGGTTCATTTTTCAATATAGTTACCTTTGCGGTCTACATTGGGGTTACAGTGTGTTGAGATGTGGAGTGTTTCCACGTGAATATATGGTAATAACGAACAAACACAGTCGTAGGGAAAAATACTAGTATATTCAGAGAGGTATTTACATCAGAGAGATTAGTAGTAGAACGAACGTAGGTTAGTAGCAACAATAAGTAATAGTAATAAAGTCCAACAGTATCTTCCAGTCAAGAAATGGAAGTGTAACTGATCACTACAGAAGTCTCACTCTGCACTGCACTACACTACTCTACTGCTCTAGAACTACTGTTCTATTTATAATAATAGGATCAGTCTATTATGGTTGTGAATGTGGGTGCGCCCCAACACAGTGGTTGGATCCCATTGGTGAAGAAGCCTTCATCCTGTTGGTAAAAAATGTCATCTAAAGCGGATATGACGTCATCATTATTTTGATTATGCTTCCCCGCCAAGTTTTTGTTTTTATGTTGGAGAACAGATGGAGCCAAATCAGGTGAATAAAGAGAATTATCATCCAGTTCAAAGCTATATTCACGCTGAGCAACCATTGAGATTTGTATGCGAGACCATTGTCCTGATGAAAAAAAGACACCTTTCGTTAGTTTTTCTGGATGTTTTGGCCTTGGTAGTCTTTTGTAACTGCCTCAGCAATTTGGCATAAATCTCTATTTTGATATGATGTCAGTAAACATAATTCCTTTTATATCCCAAGAATGAGACCATTAACTTCCCTGCAGTTGAAACAATTTTGGCCTTATTTGAAGAAGCTAAGGAAGGGTATTTCCACTGCATGGATTGTCGCTTTGTTTCTGGCTCAAAGTGAGTAACCCAACACTCATCCTGGATTAGGAAACCTTCAAGAAAACCAGCTAGATCTGCTTCAAAATATGCCAGATTTTCTCGTGATGTAGTATGCTTGTTGCGCTTTTGATAAGGTGTCAGAAGACAGAAGACGTGACATCCATTGAGACCAAACCTTCATCATGTCAAGTTCTTTATGCAGAATATTCTCAACTCACGGCATATGCTAATTGCATTGGCTGTTTGATTTATAGTCAGTTGCCTGTCACCCATCAACGAGTGATGAACAAGATCTAGCTTTTACTCGGTGGTGACAGCTGCAGGTCGTCCAAACATTCAACTCTCTTCCTCCCCCTCCTAAATTCAGATGCCCACATTTGCTCTTTTGATAAAGCTGGAACGTCATCCATTAACATTCTTTGCGGCCCTTAGCAAGGTTTGTCTTTTCGCCATCTCTTTTATCCCTGATCTGCTAACCATTTACACAAGCTCATGGAGTAGCAAAGAGCTCAAGACAAATAGCAGGGGCGCCGGGCGATAGGCAGATTTACTCTACCCCCTTTTGCATTCAATATGCCCTGTGAGAGACAAATACCCTAAACCTTCATTTCTCGTCATCTATCTTGGAAATGTCAATTGCCTCTCTCTAGCTCGAAGTATAAGCGTCATTGTTGCTTCCGTTTTCCCTAAAGTTTCATCTCTTCTCACATGTTCAATCCATTGTGTACTCAGTATCCTTCTGTAGAACCATATTTCTGTTACCTCAAGTCTCTTCCTCAATCTCTGTGAGAAGATTGTCCTCGAATATTATGCAATACAGTACGACTTGTATTACAGAACAGTTCAGTACACTTTTCTTTAGTTCTAACGAATTTTTCCTGTTTCTTAATACTTTGCTTGACTTTTGGAAGGCATCTTCCGCTATTCCAATCCGCCTTCGAATTTCAGTTTCTTATTTTTCGTTGTCTGGTAAAACACTTCCATAAAATTTAGATTTTTTTACTTGCTTGATTTGGATGTCTGCAAGTTCTTTGTCTACTCTAATTCCAAATGGAATTACCTATATCAATCTAATGTGATATGATGGAAGTCGTTAATACTTTTATTAATGTAGCTAGGATTTTACAAGCTGCAACAAAAAACTGTTTTACACTGATTAAATATTTAACTCAATGGTATTCCGTCCCCATTCTTAACTATCATAGAGAGGTTTTGTATTTAGATGAAATTCGGGCCTGAAGAAAATGGGAGGGACTCAAAAGTCTCCAGATCCATAATTTAAAAATTAACCCCCCAAAATAGAAATTCACGATTTGGATTGAGTTAATCTGTTGTTGTTTTTTGGGGGGAGTATTACGACTTATCAACATTTTGCAGGTTATTTAAAGCCTGAAAATGTTTTTAGATTGTAAATATTTTTTGAAGATAATATTGATTTTAATGATAAAAAACCTACTAATTAGCTGAGGCGGGGGAGAAGTGGATTCATGCCTTTCCCAAGGGTATTTGCGCATAAGTGAATATTACGAACCTGACTGGAATTGGAACTCGTCTCTCCAATTAAGAATTCCGAGTCATTATCAATTACACCACTTGCACATCCAAGCTTACAGCACCTGGTATTCCCAGGTGGTTACCCATCTAGGTACTGACTAGAGTCGACGTCGCTTAACTTTAGTGATCGCTCGAGAACCGGCGTTTCTATGTGACATATCTATAGGACAGGATTTCAGGATCTATAGAATCTTTGAATAGAAATTCGGATGTCAAACGCGACCGACTTTTATTAAATAACTGGAATTCGACAAAAATTATAAGGTAAGAAAAAAACGGGTACATTACATGGCACGATATGTTTGGGCGAAATAAAACAGACGCTTAAATCGGATCCATCGCGTGTCGTGAATTGTCTCATCTGGAATCTGGTTTTAAGTCAGAGAACAATGCGCAGATCGACGTTTCGTTAAACAGTATCTAGCAGTTTGGGATTTTACCCAGCTGTCAAGAATTGATTAATGTGTCTGTTGTTAAGAGACCTCATACATAAAGCGTAATTTGTGGTTCTAATCATTCACGGGGTAGATGGTCGCAAAGATCTCTGCAAGCCACACGAATTAAAGATTGCGATAATTGATTATTCGAACGAACCGCGAAAAGATTTTTTTTTTCTTTACCGTTAAATTACACGAGATCACTTACGACCGAGTTGTGAGTTCAATTCTCGCTGGATGCGCCATACTTTTGACCTAGTGTCACATTTAATCTGCGTTTAGTAAATCGCTATATATTTTTGGCTACTTAGACATACTAAAATCTCTCTCTCTCTCTCTCTCTCTCTATCTATCTATCTATCTCTCACACACACACATTATATATATATGTATGTGTGTGTGTGTGCGTGAGTGTGTGTATGTGTGTGCATGTGAAGCGCGAACGAAATACGTCACAAAAACTTTTTCAAAGTTGTCGTATATATTTTCTTTCTTTCAAAACTGTTCATAATATATAAAAATTTATGTCGTTATCCAATATATATATATATATATATATATATATATGTGTGTGTGTGTGTGTGTGTGTGTGTGTGTGTGTGTGTGTGTGTGTGTGCACTTAGGCAGCATCCTTTCTTTTAAACACGTTGTATTAAACGCCAAAGACAACCTAGTCCTGCTGATTTTCTTTTGTATTTTCTCTTATTTTCGAATGAGACTTTTTATTTCAAAATTATATTGATATATATATATTTTCCAAAAGACAACCGAGTAGTTTCGAACGTCATCGTTCATCATCAGGATCAAATTTTTTAACTTTAGCCAATTGCCTTGCCGCGGAATCGTATTGCTACATTTATACAAACCAAATAAACGTTACGAATTATTTTTAATTCAAAAGATGCGTTAATGTTATCACGTGCAGGCGAAGACATATGATCGTATGAAGGGTTGAAAAAGATTTTTTACTTTAAATACCTAAAGATCAAAAATACGTTATGGAATTTTTAAAAAATCAAGGGAAATGATTATGTGATTATCTAATTACGTAGAAATATATTATAGACATTGAAGGATGTTTCCAGAAATATTATCAGCTGTGCGATTAATAAGAGGTCTATTGCTTTTAATATGTAGTGCCTCTAAAATTTTAAGGCGTCTAATGTCTTTATGTTGATCAATAATTTTAGTATTGTCTAAAAGGATTTTACGAATGTCAGAATGCAGAATGGAAACAGTATGTGACAGAAGATGTTTTTCAATAGCACTAGAATTATTTAAATGCATGGTTAACCGTCTGGAGAGCCGGGTGGTTGTAAATCCAATGTATGTATGTGGATTAGAAGAGCATTCTTCCAAAGGACATTTAAACTCACACACAACATTAGTTCTATCAACCACTAGATAACCATTAGATAATCACATATCATATATATATATATATATATATATATATATATATATATATATATATATATATATATATATATATGAAGAAAAGAATGTCAGATTTATAATCCACATTTTTTAGCATTTATTCTTAAAACTAGTGAGCCTAATGGAGCTTAATATTATAATATTATTATTTAAAATTATGTATTCATCGCGACACAGAAATTACTATATTAAGGGACTAAAAACTAAATTTTAAATTGAACATAAAATTGAAGTTTTTGTCCCATTCTCAAGGTATGTTGAATAACTTTCGAAAAAGATTATTTTTTTCGAAAGTTATTTGACATCACTTGAGAATGTGTTATGGGAACTTACCCATAATAGTAATGGACTATCCCGTACACCATAAATACTGCCCCTCAAGAGGAAGCAATAGTGCGAGATCCAGTCCTTTTTGGACGTCTCGGCTATTCGGTCGAACTCTCTGCCTCTGAGGCAGAGGGGAACTCTCTGCCTTTGGGCAGAGAGGAACTCGGACGAGGCTCCGCCGAAGGGCAGAACCTCGTTCGAGGTGGTTGACCACCCCGATCCCGTTTATACGGGTTCTACGGGCAATTTTTGCCCGAGCCTACGGGCTCGGAAAGCCCACATTAAACCGGCCTTGTGCCACATTCGACACACGTGGGCGTGTTGTTAAACATCGGGCGAGTTCAGTCTTTTTTGGACGACTCAGCTAGCCGGTCGAACTCTCTGCCTCTGAGGCAGAGGGGAACTCTCTGCCTCTGGGCAGGGAGGAACCCGGACGAGGCTCCGCCGAAGGGCAGAGCCACGTTCGGGGAGGTTGACCAACCCGATCCCGTTTTACGGGTTCTACGGGCAATTTTTGCCCGAGCCTACGGGCTCAGAAAGCCCATATTAAACCGGCTTTGTGCCACATTCGACACACGTGGGCGTGTTGTTGAACATCGTGTGAGTTCAGTCTTTTTCGACGACTCGGCTAGACGGTCGAACGCTCAGCCTCTGGGCAGAGGGGAACTCTCTGCCTCTGGGCATAGAGGAACCCGGACTTGGCTCCGCTGAAGGGCAGAGCCTCTTTCGGGGAGGTTGACCAACCCGATCCCGTTTATACGGGTTCTACGGGCATTTTTTGGCCGAGCCTATGGGCTCGGAAAGCCCACATTAAACCGGCCTTCTGCCACATTCGACACAGTGGGCGTGTTGTTGAACATCGAGTGAGTTCAGTCTTTTTGGTCCACTCGGCTAGACGGTCGAACTCTCTGCCTCTGGGCAGAGGGGAACTATATATATATATATATATATATATATATATATATATATATATATATATATATATATAAATTCCCAAGAGTATGGAATCCAGGTAGAACTTAATGTGTCCAGGATAGAGTAAGTATAAAATATAAAAAGGCTTAATCACTAATATTCCATGGTTATAATTTATTACATTGGAATCGTAATCACAATCCAAATCATGAGACCTACAAATTCTAAAATTTTGGAGAATTTGTAGTTCTGATGATTTGGATCATGATTACGAATCGTAATAAATGTAATAAATTATAACCATGGAATATTAGTGTTTGAGCCTTTTACATATATATATATATATATATATATATATATATATATATATATATATATATATATATATATATATCTGTACCTCCAAAGTTTTTATAATAAACGGCATACCATGTTGCAAAAAGGGCCAAACAAACTTGAAAAAACAAAGTTTTATCGTCAAAATGTTTATGCTTTTATTAATAGGAAAGAGCAAAATATTTTTTTTATTATTTCCTTAATTTTTAATCCTTTCTCTCACGTTTGAAATCTTGGTTAAAATTCTTGTTTTTCTTGCGTCAGTAATATGCCAAATTTAGTGTCATTTTGCGGTAAAAAAAACACAGTGTTTTGGAAATTTTTGCAAAAATCGAATAATTTTCAGATTTTAATGACATTTTCAGGACTCCTTCACAAATGAATGAAATATCACGAACTTCAGATCATGATTGTTAGTCAACTCTGCCAAATAGCACAATTAGTCTTTTCACGGGAGAATTTTGCCCGTTACCACTTACGTTCATTCTTATGCTAGGCACGTCAGGATCTTCCTGAAAATGTGCTGAACATTTCAATCTAAATAGATTCTGTCCATTTCTGACAATCAACACACGTGAATATGTGATTATAACATTTAATAATCGCACTTATGCATTATTCTTATCTCGATAGATTAACAAATGCAAAAACTTATAGATCAACAACGATTTACACATCGATTATAGTGGAAAAAGAACACCTGTGTGCGTGCACAAAAACACACACATTCGCGCGCGAGCACACACACACAAACTCATGTTATAATCTGTTGTATTACAAGTATTACCGTAATTCGACATGTATAATACGCTTTCATCCATAATACGCACACCTAAAATTGTGGTGAATGTGTGGGAAAATTCTTCTACTCATACATAATACGCACCTCTTGTTTGGTAATCAAACCCTATAAATTGTACTTCTCCAATTTCATTACGGCCAGCGTTTCCTACACTTATTTAAAAAAAAAATGATTTTAAACATAGATTAATATTATTCTAATTTAGTTTTATGATACTTCTTATTTTATTTTACCTTTGTACGTATTGTTAGGTATTACATTTGACATTCTTATGGGGTCGCAATCGTCAAATTTTAGTGTCAAATTTCAGTGTCAAATTTTAGTGTCAAATTTCAGTGTCAAATTTTAGTGTCAAATTTCAGTGTCAAATTTTAGTGTCAGATTTTAGTGTCAAATTTCAGTGTCAAATTTTAGTGTCAACTTTTAGTGTCAAATTTTAGTGTCAAATTGTCGTATGTTTCTAGTGAGTAGTTATTTCGCAACTGAAACGGCAATTTTTTAAAGATTTTTTTTTTGTAGCGTTCTATAATACTTAACTTTACTTATTATTTTTTAGAAATATGCGTATTACACATCGGGAATTACGGCGTCTTTTTAAAGCGATTGAGTGTTGAGCGCAAAGCTTGCTGGGAAATATTGTTTGATTTTATTGGAGGAAGCAGTGTTAACCGTTGCTATTAATTTTTGTCTAGTATTTACTTACATCTGCATTTTTATTATTAGGTGAAGTATTGTCAACAATTAATAACTTTTACTATTTTTTTAAAATCGGTATCACCCTAGGCGAAGCCGTAAAGCTACTAAGACACAAGGGGTTACATGGTGTGGGGGAATAACAAACAGAAACATTAAAAATAGACAGGAAGAGAAAAGAGTAATCAGGAGACCAGTAGATAGCGATATGACATTTCACTTCAATCTTTTGCTGTTTAAAGTTGGCTGGAAAGCGTCGTGCCGAAAGGGAGTTCCACAAGCGAGAAGTGCGAGGAAAAAAAACTGTTAGCATAGAACTTACGGCTACATCTAGCTAACTCAACTGTAGATTGATGAGATCTCGACGCCTGTCTAGTACTGCGTTTAAATTCAAAATGTCTAGGTACCGTAGGGAAGAGCTCATTCAAACAATTGCCATAAAAGTATTTTTAGAAATCACACAGAGAGGCAACCTTACGGCGGTGGAAAAGTGACTGAAGCCGAGCCGCCAGGATCAATAATATTGCTGATTCTTCTTTGGATTTTATCAAGGTAAATATCAGGAGCACCGGACCATATGTGGCAGCAATATTCTAAGTATGAAAGAATGTTAGACTTATAAACATGAAATGTAATTATTTCATTTTTATCTTCATTTTATTGATTTTTATCGAATTTTTACATTCATCTTCATTTCTTAAAAAAACCCTTTTCACCTCCATTATTTAATTTGTCTCGTATTTCAGTCATATAATATTTTATGAAATGAAGCATTGTCAATTATTATTATTAAATTCGTGTGAGAATTCTGATTTAGTTTTTATTTATAATTAGATTAAACATTGACAACCATTATAATAAATTTTTAATAATATTTACTTCATTGGTCATGTTTTATTAGATGAAGCATTATCAACCACTATTATTCTTCTTCTCTAGAATTTACTTTCACTTTCATTTTTATATCGTGATGTACCGTCTTCCATTATAAATATTTTTTTGTTTATTTACTTTAGTGTTTATTAAATAATGGATTGTCAAACATTATTATTTTTTATATTATCTACTTTCATCTTAGTTTTTTATTATTTGATGAATTGTCAAATATTATTATTTTTTTCAAATATTTACATACACTTACACACACACACACACACACACACACACACATATATATATATATATATATATATATATATATATATATATATATATGAGTTGGCATTGAGGTGACAGTGTGTTTCATGTCTAAACGCAACATTCAGGGCCTGAATATTGCGTTTATATATATATATATATATATATATATATATATATATATATATATATATATATATATATATATGTATGTATATTTCCTCACCGCCAGCATGACTCAGTGTATCATGGATTACACAATATTCAGGTACTGACTATAGTCTCTACTCAGCACCTGAAGATTGCATTTTGCGTGAAAATCCGAGTCGTGATAACGCTGAGGAATTATATATATATATATATATATATATATATATATATATATATATATATATATATGATATTCAACGTCGATAGCACTACTCGCAGTTTCATGCAATCTTCAGGTGGATTCTGACTGTTATCTGTCGCGTTCTCGTGATGGTGATTCTAAATTGGTTTTACAGACTTGTCTACTTAAAAAATATTATTAACTATTAATAATTTATATCATTCAAGTTCATAAGTAGGAGAAATGAGAATAATAAAAAATAAATGTAAAAAAATAAGATATTATATTTCTATCTGTGTTATGTTAACGAATATAATTCCGGTTTATCATGCTAACAATACGAGAGTTACCCCCCTGGAAATTTTTATTTTATTTCCAGAAACCAAATTCAAATTTAAAATACTTTTTTATTTTTTATTTGCTTTTTTATTGTACGTATTTCTCCAACTTTGGACTGTATGAACTTGAACGATATAAATTATTAATAGTTAATTCTATATTTTAAATAAAGTTTGGCAAACAACTAAAGGAAAACTATTAGATTTTATCTGTAATATAACACCTGCGGAAAAATATATTCCCCCCACCCCCCAAAAAAGGCAACTTTATTTCTTACTTCTCACTGAAATATGCGACAGGCGTGTCCGATTTTTAACACCATTTCTCACGATTGGTCAAAAGACGTTCTAATGTACACTACATAGTATTAGTCTTATTATTATTGTTTTTTATCACTCGAATTGCTTAAATCGGCCTACGACATATATATATATATATATATATATATATATATATATATATATATATATATATATATATATATATATATATATATATATATTATGTTTAACGTTCTTTTTATAGATACAAGTATTTAATAATAAACAGTATTAAATAACAATTACCGGCCTGAATGTCCGAGAAATTTTCATAGAAAATTTTCGCTCTCCGACAGGAAATCGAACCTGTATCCTATACGGAACCATTATTTCGCGTGATGTGCCTTAACCGTTCGGCCACAGATGAGCGTCTGGTTAGCAAGGTCGATTTTACTATCTTTAAACTTAAATCTTCCATGAATCTCTTCTATTCATATCTGCTCTAGCGTATCAAATGTAAACAAATGACGTCATATATTTTAGAATTGGACATAGTCCGACAATTTATTTAAAGACATTTATATTATGTTTAACGTTCTTTTTATAGATACAAGTATTTAAGCAAATGCTCTGTTTTATAATAAACAGTATTAAATAACATTTACCGGCCTGAATGTCCGTATAGGATACAGATTCGATTCCTGTGGGAGAGCGAAAATTTTCTATGAAAATTTCTCGGACATTCAGGCCGGTAAATGTTATATATATATATATATTATAAACTGTTACATTGGAACATACAAGTTACCACGACAAAATTGCCCTATTTTTTCGACGTCTAAAGACATCTTGTCAGGTGGTTAAAGATGTAAGTTACCACCATCGATAACCATGTGACAGGACGTCTTTAGACGTCGAAACAAATATGCATTTTTGTTGTGGTATCTTGCATGTTCCATTATAACAGTTTATATTAAATATTTATTGCTTCACTCTTGTATTGGCCCCTTTTTTACATTTATGTTATGAACGTTTGAATTTATATTCTTTTCGTTCTAATATATATATATATATATATATATATATATATATATATATATATATATATATATGCGATGAGAACGAAAGTAATATATAAATTCTAACGTTCGCAGCGTTAATTAAAAAAAGAGCTCGATACAGATAGTAGAGCGATAATTATTTATTATAATTTTATCATATAGACAAAACCATTTTACTCACTACAAAGATGCAACTTGGTTTCAGTGCATTCACAATTCCATAACTATGAACCTTTTATAATTATATATCCACAAAACACGTTCTTTGATTACAAAATAAATAGTGATAACCCCAACATAAAGAAATGCAATCCAACTTTAGAAATCTTATAGAAAAACCAAAAAATAACTTTCCCAATTATTATTAAAGCTAACTCGACAATTTTTACCTACTCAAATGTAATATTATCCCCTATCGCTATCTTCCCTACCTCTCAAACTTAGGATGCTTGTGAGTTGACGTGCCTAAACTTTGACCGATGTTTATCAGCTAAAAAATGTCCACACACCAATCAACATTAACCATCCAGTCCACCCATCACCAAACTGCTATCAACAACCACTATTGTTTCACTCAGATACTTATATATATATATTTTTGTATGTATATTTTTCTTCTCAAACAAATGGAAAAAAAGGAAGTGACGTTTTACATCCGGCTTGCCTACAAACAGGATTGTTCAAAACCATTTTCGACCCTCACCGGTAGATGTGCAGTTGAAATGCACTGAAACCAAGTTGCATCTTTGTAGCGAGTAAAATGGTTTTGTCTATATGACAGAATTATAATAAATAAATAATATATATATATATATATATATATATATATATATATATATGTAACGTAAATCATTCAAACGAAAAACAAATACTGAAGCTAGTTATATGGCGAGAATCACTCTCACAAACAATATTTAATAATAAATTACAACCAACTTCGAATCTGTTAATGAATGGTGTGATCCTTGTTCATAAATTCCGGGTTTATCTGGTCTTATTTTTTTGTACGAGCCGGCTTTCAGTCGTTTCGAACGACCATCCTCAGGTAGACATATTAGTGTGTTTTTGTTAAACTCCGAATAGTAATGCGACATCGAAAGATATTGTGGTCCGAAAGAGTGCTTTTTTAGTAATGAGATATTGTTAAATGTAAGAATATATATATATAAACATAGGCCTTTCAAACAAGGCAGACGCCTACTTTCAAAAACACTGAAGTGTACGTACCTAAAAGCAGGCAGGTAGTTGTAAGTACGATTGTATGTAAGTATCAAACACGTGTTTACGTATTTCAATATCTACTAACTTCCTTGTCAGTAACGTTGTTTTCTTAACCACTCTGCTTGATTTCCCAAGGGGGAAAACTCCTTGTGTTGGTTAAAAGAACCGACCCAGCGTATCAGTAGATACCTGTCTTTCGGGAAAGTTAAAAACGTCAGGAATAAAATTGAGTTTTCTACGGGTGACGGGATTGGGGAAAGATCGAGCGAGAACGAAAGTGAAAGTAAAAGTTGGAAACTGTGAAAATAGGCCATGGGTGTGGTGGTTTTTAGTGGTAGTGGTAGTGGTGGTGGTGGTGGTGGCGTCGTAGAGGGTGGCTCGAAAGTAAAAAGTTGTAGATGTCAAATGTGAGTTAGAGTATAAATTAGGCATCAGGGGAAAAGCGATACAAAAAAAAATCAATGGAGATGAGTGAAAGTAAAACAGAAAAGTTCGAAGATTAAATAAGATTTCACTTGAGAGGAATACTGCACCTTGGTGAGCAATGGACTTGATCGACAGCCAGCTCCATTGCCGTAAAAATAGTTGAACCTGCTGCTACATTTGCCGAACTTGTATGCATTCTTTTCAATAAACTGTAGTGTTCTCATAGACGAAATATAGTTGTTTTCAAAATAAACGGACGTCTATTCAAATACGGATATCCACTAAAAATTACGTTTAAAGTAATAAAAATATATTGGATTATAAAATTAAAAACCATTAATTCTTTACAAATATATATATATATATATATTTATTTGTAAAGAATTAATGGGTTTTAATTTTATTTATTTATTTATATATATATATATATATATATATATATATATATATATATATATATATATATATATATATATATATATGTGTGTGTGTGTGTGTGTGTGTGTGTGTGTGTGTGTAGATTTATTTCTAGGTCTACCTATCTGGTCATATTAAATTCTTCCTTCTATTCTTTCTTTTCTTTCCTTCCTCTCTCGCTTTCTCCTTCTCTCTTTCCCTCCGCTTCCCCCGCTCTCTCACTCTATCTCTCTCTCTCTGTTTCTCTCTTCCCCCAAGTTTTTTTATAAATCTTTTATTGAAATTTTTCTGTTCCTTTCTTCCTCTTTTAATATATATTCATGAAATAAATTACAACCGAAATGGATATTTAAGGATTGCCTTTACTTATTATATATATATATATATATATATATATATATATATATATATATATATATATATATATATATATATATATGTTTCATTAAATTCATAGTTTATTTTGTTCAGGTTACTAATTATAAACAAGATGAAAATATACTAAAAAATTAGTAAATACCAATATATCTACAACAGATTCTCGCAAAAATTAAGTTAATCATATACTACACTAAATCTAGTATATCCAACTCAATTATTCGCAATGATTCTTCTCCCCCGGTTAGCGATTTGCAAAAAAAACAACATATTTTAAAATTCAAGTGCCCTTTAGGAGATTGCATCTCCAACGAATTAAATAATATTTATGCTGGTCACACCACAAACTCGCTTTCACAACGCTTGACACTATTTTTGAATGATAACTCTGACATTTTTAGGCATTTAAAACAACATGCCTGGCCGCATACACAATTCCGGAAAATCCTTGTTGAAAACACAACTATACTTAAACATGAAAAGAATAAACAAAAACTAAAAATACTTGAAGCTATATACATAAAACTGTTGAAACCTAACCTGAACAAAATAAACTATGAAATCTCCACAATTATTTTTAAATGCCTATAATTGGTAACAGAAGCCATTGGTTTATACCAACGTCTTCTCATACTTAATACTTCTCGTTTTCATTCTCGCGTAATCATGTGTGACGTCATGAGCTTCGGTGCGATTTTTGCTTCCAGCGTCATATATGCACGAGTTTGTCGTTACTTGGAAATCTTCCATGTAAACAGTAACAGACTATCATCACTGTTTTGTCCGGTATTGCTTAATATATTGTAATGTAATTGTTATCTTTGATAATGGCTTATGTAAGCCGAAAGCTTAGATAGGATTAAAAAATATGTATCAATATTGTGATTTTCTTTCTTCGTTTAATGATAATGTTATTAAGCTTATCAGACGATATGAAAAGAACTTACATAAAATAGACAAAATTTGTCTATATTATTTAATGAAACATACATCAATAAAAAAAAAATGCTGCCTAAATACACATAATTTTAATATATATATATATAATTAAGTAATCATTGAGTATGAAAGAAACCTCAACAGAATGCAGAAAGCACTGGACGGCCGTTTCGTCCTATATTTGGGACTCATCAGCAGAGTCTGATTTGCTACCTCTTCGTCACAGAGGCCCGTTGAACAGTTGGTATGGCGTTTGCTTGATAACCTAACTGTCCGGGTTTCAATTCTCGGTAGTGGATGCGCACTGCTGATGAGTCCCAGATATAGGATGAAACGGCCGTCCAGTGCATTCTGTTGAGGTTTCTTTCAGACTCAACGAATTACTTAATTATAATTATCAAATTCTCCTAACAATTTCTATCATATATATATGTGTGATTGAAAAGTAATTCCCCATTTTAAAATACGCATAATTTATTTATTAACTACGATTGTTACAGTAAATGGATATGAGAAAAAAGCGTTTAGCATGAGGTTTTAAATTCGATATTGGCAACAGATTTTGCTACCAGCTTCTCGAACTGCCCATGAACTGCGTCAACTGATTTCACCAGGAACTCTTGCGGTATGGAAGACATAACTTCTTAGTTCTTCCAAACTCTTAGTTTGCTATAGCAGATTTGCTCCTTTTACGAAAAAAGTGACAGTGTGTTAAGTCAAGACTCCTGGCTGGTCGCACTTACATAAAATAGGGAACTACCTTTCAATTACCCTGTATATATTATGATATATATCCACTAAAACACAATATATGCATATGCAGAGACATACTGATGAGAAAACGCGATGGAATAGTGGTAGATAGATAGATAGATAGATAGATAGATAGATAGATCTGAAAAGACTGAGATAGATAGATAGATAGATAGATAGATAGATAGATAGATAGATATGAATAGTCTGAGATAGATAGATAGATAGATAGATAGATAGATAGATAGATAGACAGATAGATAGATAGATAGATAGATAGATAGATAGATAGATAGATCTGAAAAGACTGAGATAGATAGAAAGATCTGAAAAGACTGAGATAGATAGATAGATAGATAGATAGATCTGAAAAGACTGAGATAGATAGATAGATAGATAGATAGATAGATAGATAGATAGATATGAAAAGACTGAGATAGATAGATAGATAGATAGATAGATAGATAGATAGATAGATAGATAAATAGATAGATAGATATGATAAGACTGAGATAGATAGATAGATAGATAGATAGATCTGAAAAGACTGAGATAGATAGATAGATAGATAGATAGATATGAAAAGACTGAGATAGATAGATAGATAGATAAATAGATAGATAGATATGATAAGACTGAGATAGATAGATAGATAGATAGATAGATAGATAGATAGATAGATAGATAGATAGATAGATAGATCTGAAAAGACTGAGATAGATAGATAGATAGATAGATAGATAGATAGATAGATAGATAGATAGATAGATATGAAAAGACTGAGATAGATAGATAGATAGATAGATAGATAGATAGATAGATAAATAGATAGATAGATATGATAAGACTGAGATAGATAGATAGATAGATAGATAGATCTGAAAAGACTGAGATAGATAGATAGATAGATAGATAGATATGAAAAGACTGAGATAGATAGATAGATAGATAGATAAATAGATAGATAGATATGATAAGACTGAGATAGATAGATAGATAGATAGATAGATAGATAGATAGATAGATAGATCTGAAAAGACTGAGATAGATAGATAGATACATAGATAGATAGATAGATAGATAGATAGATAGATAGATAGATAGATATGAAAAGACTGAGACAGATAGATAGATAGATAGATAGATAGATAGATAGATAGATAGATAGATAGATAGATAGATAGATAGATAGATAGATAGATCTGAAAAGACTGAGATAGATAGATAGAAAGATATGAAAAGACTGAGATAGATAGATAGATAGATAGATAGATAGATAGATAGATAGATAGATAGATCTGAAAAGACTGAGATAGATAGATAGATAGATAGATATGAAAAGACTGAGATAGATAGATAGATAGATAGATAGATAGATAGATAGATAGATATGATAAGACTGAGATAGATAGATAGATAGATAGATAGATAGATAGATAGATAGATAGATAGATAGATAGATAGATACATCTGAAAAGACTGAGATAGATAGATAGATAGATAGATAGATATGAAAAGACTGAGATAGATAGATAGATAGATAAATAGATAGATAGATATGATAAGACTGAGATAGATAGATAGATAGATAGATCTGAAAAGACTGAGATAGATAGATAGATAGATAGATAGATAGATATGAAAAGACTGAGACAGATAGATAGATAGATAGATAGATAGATAGATAGATAGATAGATAGATAGACAAATAAACTACAACTACTATGAATAATATTAATATTTTCAAAAGGAAAAATGTTGAAGGTAAATTCAATTTTTTTAATAATTTTTTAAATCTTTTTACAAAACTTTGAGATACCGAGCGATATCGATTTCGCGATGAAGCTACCATCAAAGGCTTCTTGTTTTACTCATTTCATCCCAAGTAATGTAATAAAGCCACTAAGTCGCAAGTGTAAGAGAATAGTGGAAAAACATTATTAAGGAGAAAGAACAATAAAAAAACAGGAATTAAGAAGATAAAATATAAAGATTGGCATTGTATTTAAATTTCTGAAAATCGAAGTTGACTGGAAAGCAAGATGCCGGACGAGAGTTCTACAAGCGAGAAGTTCGACAGAAGGAACTTCCAATTGTAAGGAAGAAGTCCACTGAGGCAACCAGAGAACTGCAGTTTTGTAGAAAATATTCCTTTGTAATGCTTACGAGAACGCTACAATCTTAATCACTTCAAGTGAAGAGTGAATTGTTATCTAGCCTCCATATCACCATGATTTTCACTTTCTACTTTCTACTCAAATTCATATCACTTACCTTATTCAGTAAGCCTCTACCTTGAGTTACTCTTTATTCGTATTGGGGAACATTAGTAAAAAGAAAAAATGATAGTGCATTTCTTCAAACAAGTGCATATAAAATTAATATAAAAACAATTACGTGCATTTAACCACACAGTTTATTGCCTAAGCAATCTAAATACAATGAATACAGATAGAGTTCTTTTTGTATGGACGAGTTCACATGAAATTGTGAATTTTGAGTAGTGATCTTTGGTTGATTTTATTTATCGTCATGCCAACCTCATTTGGTTATTTATTGCCGAAATCTAAATAATTTGAACACAATTTTGTGGCTTCAACTAAATATATTTTGAATGCAATTGCATGCCTTCAACTATAGATAAAATCTATTGTTGGTCATTTTGCTATAAATATGCATTGTTGGTCCTTTTTATATAAAAATGTATTGTTGGTACTTTTGCTATAAAAATCTATTTTTATACTTTCATAGTTTTTTTTTTGGGGGGGGGGTCACTATTTCCCCATAGCTGGGGCCATAACACGGGCTACCACCACGGATGAGGGTGAACATGGGAACAACAGTTATTAAGAAGTGATTCCCTGTTCCTCAAAACCTTCAATCTCCCGATCAGAGACTTTCCTGCCGGATGTAGTTTATCGTCATACCCAGGGCTTGTTCTTTGTTGGTTTGGTACAATTATTACATATTCCTCAGTGTATTCGAGTAAGTTTAAGGTACTTCTTTGTCGTGTGCTCTTCTGTTCACTGTAATGGATGGGCGGCTGGCCATGAGACCCGGCTTCAAATCTCACCAGGGTTGATTTGTCAGGGAGGTGACTTCATCGCGCGGCCACTTTGGAAAGTGCTTGAAATCCATAGCAAAGGTTGACTGAAAACTTATGAGTGAAATTAGGTAGAGGGTGTTTGTGTAAGCACAAAGTCACAAGTTGTCGTGACCGAATGTTTAAACTCACTGGCCGTGTGCAAACTGTTGACTACTCCATATCATGGACTCTCTGTCAGAATTGTTAATTAATGTCTACTCGTTAGAGTTGCAGGTGGGCTCTGTGGGTGTTGAATAAACCGGTGTATGTGCGCATGCTTTGTTCCTCGTTTGCAATGCTTACTATACATTCGGGACATTTCCTGCATTGAAGGCTGTCGTCTTTAATCATACGATCAGTGATGTCATAGGACACACAAAAATAGGAAAGGAAACAAAAGTGTTTTCATTTCAGTCGATCGAGTCGAAGGATCTAACGAAACGAAACAAAACAAAAAAAATGAAAGTTAATTGAAAATGAAATAAAAACGAAACGAAAAATCCTTATTATCTGATTGTCAGCGTGTTAACAAATTACGACACAGAGATAAACAGGAAATAAAAAAAATAAATTAAATTAATTACATGTAAACCTCTCTCGTTTCTTTAAACTGAAAACAAACAAGAAAAGAAAAGATGTTACGAATACAAGTCTGTAATTTGCTACAAGTCTGACTTGATTTAAATTTATGCATATATATATATATATATATATATATATATATATATATATATATATATATATATATTCGTTTATTTCTTTTATTTTTAGATTTGGAGTCGGATTCACTTTATTTTTGGGGTTTGTTATTTTTATAAATGGCGTTTCTTTTTCTTTTCTGTTGGACAATCCTTTATGACGGCGTAAATATAGGAACCTAATGTTACCATTCCGTTCTATCCCGAAAAATTTCTTGTTTCGAAACACGTGCCTACACACACGCACACGCTCTCACGCACACACACACACACACACACAATATATATATATATATATATATATATATATATATATATATATATATATATATATCCGTCTCTCTCTCTCTTCTTATCCGTTTCTCTGCTTTGCTTCCCCTTCCTCTTTAATTTATGACTCTCTCTCCCTCCTCTTACCTCGAGCTCTCGTATTTTCTTTCTTTCTTTTCTTTCCTTTCCACCACCCTTTCTCTCTCGCTCTTTTTTTCTTTATTTCTCTGATTGCCCCCTCTTCCCTCAAACACTCGTTCTTTCTTTCTTTCTTTTTTTCGATGTTTTAATTTTCCATTAGATTTCTCTGCGCTCTGATATTTCTTTCTTTCTTTCTTTCCATTTTTTTTATTTTCCTTTTATTTTTTTTCTACGCTATCCGATTATCTTTTTCTTTCTTTCTTTTTTCATTCTTTCTATTTTTCATCAGTCTTTTATCCTCTCCTATTTTCTTTCTTTAGATTTTCCATCTGTTTTTTTTTTTCGCGCCCTCGTATTCTCTTTCTTTTGCATATTTACCAATTTATTCTCTCTTTTTTTTCATTCTTTTCATTTTGCGATTTACTTTTATAATTTTCCGATTTTCTTTCTTTATTTCATTCTTTCTTTATTCGTTCCGATTTTTTCTTTCTTTTTCGTTCTTTCTCCTCTTCCCTATAATTCTTGTACTTTCTTTTCTTTTTGTTCTTTATATATACGTTCCTATTTTCTTTCTTTCTCTACTTCCCTGGAACTCAGTACTTTCCTTCTTTCTTTCATTATTCTTTCTTTATGCATTTCGATTTTCTTTCTTTCTTTCTTTATATTTCTTTCTCTTCTTCCCTAGAACTCTTATACTTTCTTTTTTTCTTTCTTTCTTTCTTTCTTTCTTTTTCTTGCTCTCCTACTCTTTTTATTTCTCTATCACCCTTTTTGTTTCTTTCTCTCTCCATTCTTTGCTCTCTTACTTCTATTCTTTCTTTCTTTCTTTCAATCGCGTATATTTGATCTACTAGACTCCCTTAATTGTTGTCATTTAATAAACTTAGATTAGTTTGGCACAAGGCTACAATTATGAGTTACCAAGTGAGGATCTATTTCACTATTCAGTAGTAATGTTCAACCAGACTAGCTCGCTAACTTTTCCGCGGCGCTACCCGCTGCGGTTGTAGAAAATCCTTCTGCGAATAGCACCGATAAATTCAAAAAAATCTTTGTGTATGAGTTGTACATGCAGTTGTATGAGTTGTTCATATATTAATAGGCAAAGTTTAATAAATTAAAATAAATTAAAATATTTATTAAATCCCCTGAAAAGTATCATCTATTTATGGTCTCCTTAAAAGCTCATTAACAACGACATTCTTGAGGTCAGGTCGATTAGGTGACTTCGTTTCTGAAACCAGATACTTGGATAAGCTAAACAAAAGATAAAAGACCCACTACATTCCCACCCAGACTCACCGCGCACTCCACGACCCCCACTTACCGACATAAATATAAATTAAGGGGAAGACGGCTTCGATATCAGTTCTCTCTATACGAGCAAATTCCAGTTGAATCCATCGCATTCATTTACGTGCTAATACCCGTGAGAAAGATATGAATCCTCTTCTTCTCCCTCCAACTATGGATAAATAGCAAAACAGACCGGGTTCTATAGCCTTAGATGGCAACTGGTCTATCGCAGAAAGAAATGGCAACCTACTGCGGGAAAAAATCTGTATGGTCAGTCATGTATCGAAAGATACATGATCGCCTAAGCGTGTATCACGCATGGTACATAACTGACCCTCGGGAAAGGTATGAATCCCCTTCTTCTCTCTCCAACTATGGGTAAATAGCAAGACAGACCGGGTTCTATAGCCTTAGATGACAACTGGTCTACCGCAGAAAGAAATGGCAACCTACTGCGGTTTTTTTTATTATTTTACCAGAATCTATCTTATACTTTTATACGTGCATCGAATATTTCTGCCACATCTAGTCTGTTGATTTTGGTTATCAGAATACAAAGATGACTATGCAACACTATTGGTCCTGACCTGGCATCTCGACTTCAGTGCCAACCTCCTACTTTACCCAGGTTAAAATAGACAAGAACGAGCAACAAAATTCGTTACAACAAGGAACTCAGTCGAATATTACGTGTTATGTTTTTCGTTAATTAAGTATTGTCCAAAACAGGAACCAATTAATTACAATACATTTGCTTAGCGGGAATACTGTACGTTTCTATTAGGAGGCAAAGTTTAATAAATAAAATAATCATTCCCTGAGAAGTATCAGCTACTTAACAGTTCATTAACATTAGAACCGACATTGTTAAGGACAGGCCACTTAGCTAAGTTTCTTTCTAAAATCAAATGCTTAGATATGTGAAACAAAAAGATCAAATTCTCAGTATCCACGCGAAAAACAATCCCCCAACACACTTACTGCCCGCCTACATAACAACATCATTATAAATCCAGGATGTCAGTCCTCTCTACCCTTTTGCCAGATAAAGGGCTAGACTGGTCCACTCTACACTAATCACCAAAAAAACAGTCAGGATGACTGCCCCCCTCTCGCTCTATCTCTCTCTGTTCTTACATACCGGAAGCTACGAACTCACAAAAAGGATACTAATTTCTATTCTTATACAGAAGAAAATAAATTTTCCAAAATAACGTTCGCTCAACGTTCATTCATTTTGAATGTAAAAGCCAACATGCCGTGCCAACCTCTACAGGTACTTTCATGAATGCACCTTTGATAAAAATGCACAAGTCCGAAACTTCTAACCTTAGCAAATGAATTTTGGTGGAGAACATATTAAAACTGGTTAACAACGCTATCATCTCTTTCATCTTTGCAGAGATGCAGAAGGCAGTTGTCTGTCTGTGGTGGAGATGAGTCAGATGGATCACGTAACCGTCTCACTAGTGACATCACTTCATACAGAGTAGGCAGTCATTCAATTTGTTACAGCAGCCAAACCGAGTGGTTGCTTTTTTTTTAGGCTGGGCCATGTCAATGAGGCTAAATCTGCCTCCTCCAGCAAATGCTATAGATTACAAGTCCATGGTGCTTTCCCAGGTACAGAAAGAAATTCTAGCTCGCAGTGCTCAATTTGGTAAAAACCCAAAACTTGCAGTTTTCCTTTCGGGGAATACGCCCTTGCCTGGGACATCGATGAACGCGACCTGTTTGAATCTGGAGTCCTAATAGTGCAAATAATAACAACTCCTCGTCCCATAAATTCAGAGAGAAGGAAGTCATGTGATAATAACAACAAAGATGCGGACAATCGTCCGAAATGTAAATAGTGTAAATAATGCCTCGTTTCCTCCGTACCTGCCCTTAAAATACAACCTGGGTCCCCTCTTTTTTTTTCATATATTTTTCCTTACTTTCTTCTTCTTCTTCTTCTTCTTCTTCTTCTTCTTCTTCTTCTTCTCTCTCTCTCTCTGTTTCTTTCCATTTCTAATACATTTTCTCTCTCTTTTTCTATCTCTCTCAATCTTTCTTTCTTTCTTTCTCCTGTTATATCTAAGGTCGTTTTCGTTCATTTAACATGTAAACTCGTATCTCTTTCATTCCCTCTCTCTTTCTGTGCCTTTCTAATACATTTTCCTTACTATCTCTTTCAGTCTTCTCTCTCTCTCTCTCTCTCTCTCTCTCTCTCTCTCTCTCTCTTTCTCTCACGCGTCATTTCTCGGGCTATTTTTCTCACTCCACTTGCTTCTCTCTCCCTCTCGCTCCCCCTTTCTCTCCGTCTCCCTCAATCTACCCCCACCTCTCTTTCTCTCCTGTTACATGTAAGATTGTCATTCCCTTCCTCTATTTCGCTCCTCTTTATTTTGAAATATCTTCATCGGGGGCCATTTCTCCCCTTCGACATTCCCTCAAAATGCCTAATGTCTACTTTCAATCTCTTCATGAACACACAAAAACACGCGTCTGAGAACACACTCACACATATATTTTTATTTTTCGAATTATATATATATATATATATATGTGTGTGTGTGTGTGTGTGTGTGTGCATACTAAACAGTGTCTTTATAATAAAGAATAGAAGACAAAAATCTAAAATGAATAGAGTTTTAAAAAAAAAATATTACAGAAGAAAACTAAAATAAAAACAAATATTTAACAAAACATGGCCGTTTCCTTTCTTTTTCTTTTTTTCTTGTCGCTTGATTTCTGCAGGATTGGGGTGTTTTTTTTTTTTTTAACTGGAGTTGTATTTGTGGAATCTACCAGCATTCCAGCGTTTAGACGAAGAGGTAAAATGTCAACTCCATTTGCAAGGTACGACTTTTATTTCAATTAAAGACTAAAAAAGAAAGGCTGTGCAAATATAAGACAAAGATATTAATGGAGTGAACAAGAAAAAGTTAAATCCAAATAAAAAAAGGAGAACTGTTTTAAAAAGAGTAAAACGAAAAGCCAAATGTAATTAAATTGTAAACAATTATCACGCCTTGAGCGAATTTGTTATAAAGGCATTCTCAGTGAGAGCTTGCAAGATGACGTCGGGCAATCGAGAAAAATAAAATGGAGTGATCAGTCTAAAAGTCTACATAACAAGCAACGGCAAAATTGACAAAGAAAATCAAAAATACACAAAAAAATAAACAATAAATACCGTACAAAAACTTTAAAAAAAAAACTAATTAAATTTCCATTATCATAGTTTGTGCCGTATTTTTATTTATTCACCCAAGTTAAGCAATATCGAGTCTGGCCAGTACCATGATGGGTGACCGCTTGGGAATACCAGGTGTATGTGCGGGTGGTGTAATAGGTAATGGTTTGGAATTGTTAATCAGGAAGCCGAGTTCCAATTCCGTTTGGGTTCGTTATGTTCACTTGAATCCACCTCTTCTCTCCCCAGCTATGGGTTAATTAGTAAGACTTGTATCACTAAATCAGTATCTCCCCAACCAAAACAAAATACTTATAATCTAAAAATATGTTTTGGCTTATTTAATTATCGTATTGTATTATTTGTATTGTAGGAGGTTGCTTAGAGTATCCGGTGTTTCCATGCGGCCCCCCATCTAAGTACTGACCGAGCTCGATACTGCTTAACCGGTGATCGAATGAGAATTGGTGTTTTCATCGTGATTTAAACGTAGACCCAGAAACGAATAAACAGTCGGGTTCGTTATATTCAATTACGCACGAATATACCTTGGGAAAGGTATGAATCCACATCTTCCCCCCCCCCAGCTATGGGTTAATTAGTAGGATCTTGTTTTATTAAATCATTATTTTCTCAAAAAAAATTCTTACAATCTAAAAATATTTTCTGGCTTTAGATAACCTTCAAAAGGTTGATAAGCCGTAAAAAAAAAACAAATCAATGAATCAAAATGCAATTTCAAAAAGGTTTTCAGATTAGCGTCATTCTATTATTTCACCAGTTCCGAGTTTTAATTCTAGGATACGCCATGCTGCTTCCACAGAGTCGAATCACCATTGTTTCCCCCGTATTCCAATTATAAGGAGAACGTTCCTCTCTGTTTTTCCACCCAAGAACTGCTACATTGTAGAACAGACACCCGCGGGAATGCCTCCCTGACATTAGAATTTTACCCTCTTCAAGTGTTAATCGCTGCTTTCATAGTTCTTACCACCACCTTTTTCATTCATTCACATACCATATTCATGATAACCATTTTAACGGTAACTCTCTACATTGAGTTACTCCCGAACCTTGTATTGGGTGAAATTTATTATAAAAAATTCTGACTTCAAATCTGTGCTAAACTCCCTTTCTTCAATGCGTAAGTACTTATACAATTTGTGCAAACGCCTTCAGGGTATTGGTACCTGTACGCAGTAGCTTATCGCACGCTAATTAATGAGGAATCAGGGTTTGATATTGATTATAAATCACTCTTGTATAACTTGTGATAAAAAGTAGTTGTTGTACAATCCGACTTTATGATCAAATTCTTTTTACGAGGTCAATGATTAAATCAGAAACAGAAGTTTGGTATTAATTAATCTCATTCTCGTCGAATATGAACTGATTTCCAGAAAGGGTAAAAGTCAGTGTATCACTGTATATGCTATGTAATCTCAGTCCCTAGGCGATCATGGCTTTCCACGACTTCCTGTCCTTTGTAGCTCTTAATGAACTTTTTCCGTGATTTCTTCTAAGTCCTGTTCCACCATCCATTTACTCAAGCTCACTAAGAATTATTTTCCTCTGTTCCTCTTGCCATCAGTCACGTGATTTTCCAAACCTTCATTCCTCATTGTGTGCCCTAGAACTGTCTCTTCCTGATGTTAACTATGACTTCCTTCATTTTTTTTTCCATTTTCTCAAAATATTTCACATGTCCAGTCCACGGTATCCTCAGCATCCTCCTGTAGAACCAGATTTCTGTTGCTTCAAGTCTCGTCTTCATATTGTGAAATCTGTAATAAACCCTGTCTGAATTTGTGGGATAAGGAGTTATTATCATTTACATTCGGCCCTTATCTTTGTTATTTTTATAACAACGTATTCGGCAGTTGTACCCACCGACCTTCTTCAGGTAACTCTCGATTTGGGTAAGTTTCAGAGAATTTCAAACTGAACTCTTTATTTAATCTCCGGTTTAAATTATACTTTTCCATTGTCCACGTCTCGAGATATCTTGTTACTGTTCACCATGTTTCTATTGAATCTGGATAGTATTTCTCAACCCAGGGATTCGAATCACAATCACTTAGTAATTGTAAGTTCAATTCTTGGTACAGGAATTGTAATTTCAACCCCTGCACCGGGTAAACACAATGAAATCAGACTCAATGGTAACAGGCTCAATGGGAACACACTCAACGCTTGAGATCATTCCTCAAAAGTTTTAAATGAGATTTGGGTCTGGGGGAAATGCTGACCACTTCATTACAGATGAAAAGTGATCCCCGTGGAAGGAGTTATCTTTTGAGGGGGGGCAACTCGCATTATCTCGCTATAAAACAAATTTATTCTTGATTTATTAGTAGTCTGTAGATCAAGATTTATTCCAGGCATAACAGCTAAGACCCGTCATGCTATGCACATTATATCGAATTACCATTATACCTTTCATATTTCATTGTTGAGATGTAATTTCCACCCGAGCAGCCTCTTCCCGAAAATCGCTGTCTTGTGCAACCGATTCCCAAGAGGATGATTCCCCGATCATTACAATCTTAACTTCTTCAAGCCTAGGGTAAAACGCTATCGTCCACACATATCCATATATTCTGTAACTTAGAGTGGCTCTCGGGACTTGTACAAGATGAACATGACTGTAAAAAGTACCTGTCTTAGAGATATACTAGGCCACAAAAATCTCCTAAGCCGGCCAAGCATAGAAATGAATACAATATGGGAAACAGTAATATGGTGTGCTAGAGAAAAACAATAATAATTGTAATATGAGTTCTGGTAAAAATAATTGTCTTCTCCCCATCTCCTGATAGGATGAGGTTGGAATAATAGACAGAGAACATCATTTGGAAATACAAAAACTTAAGGAATCAGCAAATATACTAGGCCACAAAAATCTCCTAAGCCGGTCAAGCATAGAAATGAATACAATATGGGAACCAGTAATATGGTGTGCTAGAGAAAAACAATAATAATTGTAATATGAGCTCTGGTAAAAATGAAACTGAGACATTAGGTTTATAAGTCTCAAAAATTTATACACATGGCCCAATGGATACGTTGGTTGACGTAATCCGGTGACTTGACCCAAAGGATTTGTGGGTTCAATAACTGGCCACAACAAAGGTGAAAACGCTTGGAGAGTTCAGTTAATAAACGAAGATAACTAAAACTGAGATATCCAGAAAAGGCATGGCACGTGGAGCTAGAACAAAATACCCCGGTGGATGAAATAAAGGGTTCAGTTCGAAATTCTAACGTATATCACCTGAAGAAGGCCGGAGCGTACAACAGTCGAAACGTTGTAAAGATGACAATAAAGATGAGGACAATAGTCCGAACAATGTAAAGAATGTATGTAGTAACTTCGTTATAGTGAAATAGAGCCAGCCGTATTAATGAACACAATAAATTCTTAAACAGAAGAATTGTAAACCGGTCAGCAGCAAGAATGTGTGACGCACTTTCTGTCATTATATAGAAAATATATATTGAGAAGTTTTAGATCCTCGAGGTCAAGGGTTAGCTTTATTTTGGCCAATGGAATCAACAGCGTTTGCGAGCCCTCTTAACCAGCGATAATATCTGGAAGGGACGAGCTGGCACTCAGTCAAGTTAAAAGTGATGTGAGTGTGTTGTGGATGGCTTGTGAGAGATGCAAGAAATGAACAGTGTCAGGATGAGGGTAGTCGGGATTAAAGCTGTCTTTTGGAAATGAGGATGTTCTAGTTCAAATCCACAACCCTATCTTCTTCCACGCCAGACCGTTGCTGTAGGCTTTGATCGTTCTAATCACCAATCCCGACGCCATTGTAATCGTCAGACGTCCTCTGGAGACAGGCCAGAAGAATTTTCCGGCGAGGGCAGAGACCGCTGTTGAAAATATCTGATCAATTGAGAACCGGTAGTAGAGTGCGTTTGTAAATTGACGTATATATGTGTGTGTGTGTGTGCGCGGGGGGGGGGGGCGTGTGTGTGTGCATATATATATGATATAAGATATATATGATATATATATGTGTGTGTGTGTATGTATATATATATATATGTATTCAACATATATATAAATATAAAAGTGAACATAGAAGTCAACACTTAGAGGCGACAGTCTGTTTCATGCTAGATGCAATCGGTGGCCTGACGATTGCATCTAGCATGAAACAGACTGTCGCCTTTAGGTGTTGACTTCTATGTTCACTGTTATATTTACACACGCTTTATCTCTGATATTGAGTACTTTATCCCATAAATATAGCACACTTTAAGACTATATTTCTTCATATATATATATATATATATATATATTCAGATGTATGGATATGAGTTTTTGACCCTGGGTTTCACATTTGTGCGATCATCAGAGTTTGTGTGATGATCGCAAAAACGTGAAACCCAGGGTCACAAATTCATATCCATACAACTGAATATATTAGCTCTATCACTGATATTGAACACTTTCCAATAAGTACCGTGCATATATATATATATATATATATATATATATATATATATATATATATATATTGTTTACTTGTGACGCGTTTCGTCCTTCATGCCTTCATCGGACTAAATTTGTTATGTTGGTACGACTACACATGCGCAAGAATGAGGGGTGCTAGTGATTTTAGCATTTTTTAGAAATTTCTAGCCGAATTCATTTTGAGTTTTTTTCTTTCTTTTACTTTTGTTAGTAAGTATCTCACACTGTGATTATAGAAAATCCGCTAGGAATGGTGCAATGTTATAAGAGCCATGGCGCAAGTTTACTGTAGATGACCTTGCGATTAAGGCACTCTCCTAACATTAACGTAGTAGTGAAGTATTTACTCTTTTGATGAGAGGAGAATATTTTTATATCAAAATTGTGGTCAGTCTCATTACGGTTGACAACTAACACATTTGATGTATTGTTTTGTAAAATGTTCCTTTTATGTCCATATAATCTTTTATTTAGATTCCTTGAGGTTTTTTTCTAGGTATTTCTGTGAGAATTATTACAGGCGATGGAGTAAATTGCTTCTTTTACAGCTGGTTCCTATGTTAGGCCATCCCTTTTCAAATGCCTTATTTGAAGAAAAATATTCACTAATTAAGGATTTAATCCTTAATAAATTACTTTTATACAGTTATAAAAATAAGTATTGCTGGTGCTTAGTTGTGTCGGTCCTGAGTTATCTCAGTCCTGAGTTGACCTAGCGCTCAATTGTCGGTGTTGAGTCGGCGGCTCTGAGTTGTCCTGCACCCTTGTAGCAAACGACCCTCATTCCTTTCGTATCCCATTGATGATATGTAAGTCCCACTTAAACAGATTCTTCCCATGGACCGCTACTTTGTGTAACTCACTCCCAAGTGGATGCTTCCCCGATCATTAGGATATTAACCCGTTCAAGTGGAAGGTTAATTGTCATCTTCACAACCTATCCTCATGCATTTTGATTATTACCTCTTACTCTATAACCTTCTATCTTGAGTTGGTTTTGTACCTTCTATAGGGTAGACATTATTATAAAAAATTATAGTTTGCAATTAGAATTATACAGAAGAAAAACAAGGTATCAGTTTAAAATGAAGCCAGAAAAATGAGTTAAAACTGTTCGTCATACAATACGTTCCTCACAGAATATAGTAATATGATTGTTGTTATGTGAGGTTTGGTAAGACACAACACTTAACTCGACAGAGTCAGTCGTGATAGTAGTATTCAATGCTCAGTCATTGCAATAGTTTTATGTTTCTTCTCTAGACAATCACCCAGGACTACTTATGATCAGGCCATCCATGATAGTAAGGAGGGTAACTGGCTCTTATCACAACAATGATATTTGCTTGCAACAACGTACTTTAAACTTCCATTTACTACATTCAATGAACTCTTCTGTTGAGAAAGATAACAAAAATAATTGGTTAAGCTGCCCCACGTCCCGGTACAAGTTTAGTTGGGAATGTAGCGGACCGTAGGGGTGAAGATGTGAAGAGATATCGGAAGGTTAAAATTTCCTGCTGGCCGGTCCAGCTACATGGGAATGTCGGACTTTAATTAAGTCCAAAGAAGACAAAGAAAACAAACAAGACCGATGTACATGGGTAAACAAATATATATTAATAACAAAACAAGTTAAACAAAGACATGGACTATTACATAGAGTTTGTATGGACAAATTATGTGTGTGTGTTGTAGTGTTCGTACGTACGTGTATTGTTCTTAGCGTGTTCCCAGAATTTGGGAAACTTTTTCTTTTTTTTTTAAGCGTATCGCCCCAAGCAAGGCTGGAGGCGACTATCACGCAAGGGGTTATAGAAGGGTTGGAGGAAGAGCAGATAGGAGTGGTAAAGGAGAGGATGTGGAGGAAGAGAAAGACAGTGGGTTGATCAAGGCAAGGGGGTTACAGAAGATTTGGTGCAAGAGCAGATAGGAATAAAAAATGAAAGGATGTGGAGAAGGGAAGTGGATAGATCAAGGCAACTGGAGATGTCGATTGACGCTACACTTAAACCGTTGGAGATTGTATTTGTCAGGGAAACAGTAATAGGGAAGGGAGTTCCATAGGCGAGATGTGCGAGACATGAAGCTATTGGAGTAGAAGAGACGTCTACATCTAACAGTTTCCACGGTGTAGGGGTGGAAGCGGGATGCCAGCCTCGTGGGACGTTTAAATTCACGAGGCCTAGGGACAAGCGAAGGTTAAAATTTCCTGCTGGCCGGTCCAGCTACATGGGAATGTCGGACTTTAATTAAGTCCAAAGAAGACAAAGAAAACAAACAAGACCGGTATACATGGGTCAACAAATATATATTAATAACAAAACAAGTTAAACAAAGACATGGACTGTTACATAGAGTCTGTATGGAGAAATTATGTGTGTGCGTTGTAGTGTTCGTACGTACGTGTATTGTTCTTAGCGTGTTCCCAGAATTTGGGAAACGCTGTATGTGTGAGAGTTCACTTATTGGCCTAAGTGGAAAAAGAGAGATTTTACCTCGCCTCCGCGCGAGGTAGCGGCCCGAGGCCTAAGTCGAAAAAGAGAGAGAGTGAGAAGGGTCAGCCAGTATTTATACTCAGGGGAGAGAGACACCTGTTGAAGGATTAAGGAACTGAGGAGGAGCTAACTGCGACAGGAATATAGAAATATGGTGCTACACAAAACCTAATTTTAAATGTCAACTTTAGAAGCAAGCATTGCTTCTAAAGTTAACAATCATAATTATGGCTTTTATGGGATATTTAACATTGATCTCTGGTGCCGGAAAAAAAAACAGCGCTATCCCAAACACAACCTAGATTGTTTGCTGGGTTATGCATATATTAGCGAGAGATCAAAAACTTCCCTGATTACCAAGTCCGGTAACTAAAGAACTTATCGAATAATTCCACGTGATCTGCGGATATTCTATAAAATTTATTTGATTCTTTGAAGGTTGTTGTGAGCGGATATGAAATATCGACCTCATTTCAAAGTGATATATATATATATATATATATATATATATATATATATATATATATATATATATATATATATATAGGTACCTCCACGAAATGTAAACAAAAGAGCATAGCATGACGAAAAAGATGCCAAACGTGACGATAACAAAATGTTATCGTCTAATGTTCATATTATTATTAAAGAGGAAAAATCAAAGTATTTTTGGGGTATATTTTAAAATTTTGAAAAGTTCCTAGCACGTCCGAAATTTTCGTTAAAAATCTTCTTTTTTTTTTTGTCAAAAAAAGGTCAGATAATCCATCATTTTCAATCATTTTTTTCCATTTTATAAAAAAGATGAAAATCTCACTTTGAAATTCTTTTAGAAATCAATTACCATTTTTTCAAAACTTATTTTAATAAAATCAGAAATTATAATGTTCATTTAAAATATTTTGAACCAAGCTTAACTTAGCTTCTGCGCCGAAAAAATGTAATTTGGAAATAAAACAAAGCAGGTCATAACCTTTCGCGTCACTTGACAGATGACGAAAGACATTTTCATGATGTTTAGATAACTTACGGGAGGACAATTCTTTCTACGGATGGAAGGAAGTGAAATTATTTAGATTTAAGTGAACAAATTATTTACCTCGTTATTTTTAAGGAAAACTTTCAGCGCTCTAATTTTAAAATTTTGTTGGGGTTTTTTTTGTACTTGCTTTCACCTTTACGTTTACGATGCTTTATGGAAAATATATTATAAAGAAATGACAAAATAAGACTGTTAAGAGTGAGATTAAATTTCATAAGAAAGGTATCTAATTAATTTATAGGTACCTTTCTTATGAAATTTTATCAGAAGTGTACATAAAATCCTATAATTTTATGTACGTTTATTATATTTTACTGTGTTATTTGTATTTCCATTCATTTTATTATTAATTTTGATATTTCATTTATGGAAAAATGTCATAACTGAGATTAATATAAAATAAGATCATATAAATTTCATAATATGAAACTGATACTTGTAGGTACCCTTCTCAGTTGAAATTGAAAAATCAAATTAACTTCTCCACACGTGTTTCGCAAATTTACAGCGGAGAACAATGCTGAACTCAAATAACGCAACTTAATTGTATTCTAGTTGGTCTTCCGTACTTTATAATTACCGCCCGATTATAAACACAAAATTACATTTCTTAATTACTGCGGATCTTCTGATTGGTCGAAATTAAACAATTTACGATGCGCTAAAAAACGATCTATCTTATAAGGACACTTAGAAAACCCGATGCGGCTTCTAACTAATTTTATATTTTAACAACTTAATTTTAGCAACTATTATAATTAAAGAAATAACAAATAATTGTATTAAAAATTCATTTTTCATCGAAAAAATCTTTTGCATTCAGAAAATATTGTTCATATTCATAAAAACAACTAAAAGCAAATAAAAGCATTTGAAATTAAATACTATCTTTGTTTTATTGAGTTTTGTATGTTACAATTTTAAAAAACATATTTATAATAATTCTCATCATCTATAAATAGTTTCCGAAAGTTTCATTAGCTTCCAACAATTATTTTTATTTTTGCAAGATTTTCCAAATTAATGTGTGTCATACAAAAAAAACGGGCTAAAAATTGTATATGTTAGTTTACTAGTTCCGGTGATACAAAAACAAACAAGGTTTTTTAATCAAAATTTAGAATGTTCTAAGAAAGAAGTAAAATTTTTTAAAAATAATTAAAAAAAACTTTGGTCTTTCGTCTTCATAATAACATAAACATTTAGACAATAAAATTTTGTTTTAGTCAATTTTGACGTCTTTTTTATCATGCTATGCCATTTTTTAGCGATTTTGTGGAGTATCCTATATATATATATATATATATATATATATATATATATATATATATATATGTGTGTGTGTGTGTGTGTGTGTGTGTGTGTGTGTGTGTGTGTAAAATAAATAAATCCTAATGAGCCAGGTACAACCTACCCAGGTTTCACCACAGGGAATCATCCGGGTGAACTGGCCAGTTCTCCTTGAGGATACAAAATGGTGAAACCTAGGTAGGTTGTACCTGGCTCATTAGGATTTATTTATTTTACTTTTTCTCTACTTAGTATATTGAGTCCTCTTCGTTTTAACTTATTACTCGCTGTTTTTTTTGTTTTTTTTAGTACCAGAAATTTAAGGTACTGGGTGATTTTTTCGCCCTGTTCAGAGGTTTCTAGTGCTTTCTTTAATTTTTTTTTTCATTTTTCCTAGGATATCAATTTATTTGAAAATTATGCTACACAGGTTTTTTCACCCACCGAGTTTAAATAGATTTACATTATATATATATATATATATATATATATATATATATATATATATATATATATAGGTAACTATACTCGTGTCGAAAAACCTTCGAATTCTTGATTTAACAATAGCCAAATCAATCTCGAAGGGGAAAATGGTTTTAAAAAAGAAAGAGCCAGGAACATGAAAGTCTGTCGAAAATAATTGCACAGATACAGGTTCAAGGCCCAAAGAAAAAAAAACCGATACGAGTAAACAACTAACTAAAGAGCTCGATACAAACGTAGAGTTTCACTTAGGCAGATCGTCAGGGTCAGCTGACCATGACGATCTGCCTAAGATATATATATATATATATATATATATATATATATATATATATATATATATATATATATATATATGATTTAAAATCTTCATACAAAGTTAGCATATATCTACTTTCAAAAGACTATGTACCAAAAACAATATGAATCTTGTACTTATCTGTTTGTTTTTTCACGAGCCTGGATTGCATGCGACCTGATACCTTGATACTTTCCTTGATACCAGATATTATTTTTTACTGTTACATTTAGGGGGGTACCGGGAGAAATTTTTTGTCTCTCTCTCTCTACTCGTAGTGGAGTCTGGTAGTAGTGAAATTGGTTGTCTCTTTTCCAAGAAACCTCTTTTCCTGATTTCGTATGACTAGGCGTCCTATTTCTGTCTATATTTTCTGTATCCATTATTATATCATCATATTAAGGTTGCTTTTCAGTTATTACTTTCTTGTCACTTTTAGGTTCAACTTGTGGTTTTATTCTATCTATTGATACCGTTGACTGTATCACATTGTTCATTTTAATTACAAAATATTTTTCGCTTCTACGTAACACTTAGAAGAAACCAGTTTAAGCGGCTTTCAGACGCTTGTCTACGCTTAGCCATACACTTTTACATGTCTTAAGCTTGCCAATAACGTATTGACGTGATTTATTTACAGAGCCATAATCTTTGTTGAATGTAAGGAGTGTAAGATACGTTGTAACTCCTTCTCAAACTTCTAATTATCTATGTTATTGTCAGTATCATTTATTAACAACTGAGGAATCATTATATGCGTTCCTGTAACTGTAAAGACGGATGAAGTATTGGAAGAATTAGATTCGGCACGGATGCCTATTAGTATTATTGAAAAGGTGTTCAGCCATGTTTCCTTTCTAGCTAATAATTCTGTCTGAATTGTTCTATGTGTACGTTTGACCCTTCCGTTATTTGTTAACTCGTCATGGGAAATCTATAGAAGCCAACTATTTAGGCTATCTCTGTAAGCAATCTGTTTCCAAACTTGAGTGCCACGAACGGTTATTTCGTTATTTGGAGAACACCCCAAAGTGTGATCCTCGTGTCAATGAATGCATCGGCACCAGATTGTGCTGTTATATCTGGTAGTGGTTCCGATTCGATCCACTTAGTTGTGCGGTCAATACAGGCTAACAAGTATCTGTAAGGAGTATTGTATGGCTCATAAAGTCTCCTAGTAACAGGGAGTAGACCAATTATATCCAAGTGAACCGTATTTAAGCGAATAGTAAGCAATTCAGTTGAGTGAATAGCAGATTTAATATGTCTCTGAATTGTGCTTTTCTAGAAAGTTTGACATTCATTACACATTTCTTTTATTGCTTTAGCCATATAAGGTCAAGAAAATCTTTTTGATGAGTTTACAAAAGGTTTTAATTCCTGAGTGTTATATTGCGTGAATACTATCGAAAATAGAGTTTCGTAATTCACCAGGTATATATGGTCTGGGAACAGCGGTAGCATTATCACAGAACTATTAATACCAGGAATAGAATTGAATTTTTTAAGTCTGGACATTTTTGTAACTCACGGTCCTTAAGGTGTGCAGCAGTTATAGCTGGCAAGTCACACAGATCTACAATACCTGCTAGGGTAGGTCTCGACAAGAGACCTTTTGCTCTCGCTACATCTGGCCTATGTCTGATATATATTCTGTGAGAATTGTTAATTGCCGCTGATATCTGACTTAGCAGGGTTTAGACTACGGAATGCGCCGCACAGAGGCTTATGGTCAGTTAATAATAAAACGTGTTTTCTTTCGATAATATATTAAAAAAAGAACGTAGCTGAATATTCTTAACCACGTGTAGAACGCTGACCCATTCACTATTAGAAGATGTAATGACAATATTTTTTTGCAATTTTGAAAATTCCTTCTTTACTTCTTTAGATGGTAATACTCGTAAAAATTGTTGAACAAATATGTCTTTGCTTATCCAGTTATTTGCAATTGACAGCATTTCGTGAAGGTAAATTGACGGTTGACCTGTAATAATGGAGGCGGACATTAATATATCTAGCAGTTCTGGCTTCGTTCGTGTTTCAATTAAAGTCTTTTTAACTCATTGTATTTGTGAGTATCCAGAATTTTTGCCACTATTTCCGGAGCTATAGACGCCATAACTTTATCCAATTTGGTGATCTGGAAAGTTCTGTTTCTCAGGTTGAATTGAGATTCAATAATTGTAAACCAACCGGTAATGTTAGCTGCATTAATTCAGAGATCTTAATTTGTTATTTGTTGGACAGTCGGCTCGTGGTACTTTTGCTCCATTTTGCATTACATACGCACACACACGCGCACACACACACACACACATATATATATATATATATATATATATATATATATATATAGTCAGACAAACCTACCAAGGTTTCACTTAGACAGATCTACCTAAGTGAAACCTTGGTAGGTTTGTCTGGCTCATTAGGTTTGACTAGGTCTGCTCTACGTTTGTATCGAGCTCGTTGTTTACTCGTATCGGGGTTTTTTCTTTGGGCCTTGAACCTGTATCTGTGCGATTATTTTCGACAAACTTTCATGTACCTGGCTCTTTCTTTTTTAAAACCTTTTTTTCCCTTCGAGATTGATTTGGCTATTGTTAAATCAAGAATTCGAAGGTTTTTCGACACGAGTATAGTTACCTATATATATATATATATATATATATATATATATATATATATATATATATATATATATATATATATATGAAAAACTTCTCACAGTTAACCTGTAGAAAAAAAAACGATATGTATAAAGTTATAAAGACAATAGGAAAACTGCCGAGGCGTTTCTGCACGTGAAAGTACTTGACGTAATTTTCAGTTGACAATATGAATACAATAGCGTTTTCTAAATTCAGCTAGTATCTAAGGACATTTTGTTTGTTGTTCATAGTAAATTTGTTTTCAATAAATTCTTTCCGTTTTTGCCTTAAAAAAATTCACTTTGGACAAAACGCGTCGGCTAGTAATACAGTTTTCTTATTTTCTTTTACGTTTATATATATATATATATATATATATATATATATGTGTGTGTGTGTGTGTGTGTGTGTGTGTGTGTGTGTGTGTGTGTGTGTGTGTGTGTGTTGAAATTCACCAAATAACTGGTTATCCAAATGTGCGTATGTTGTTTTTGTTCATGGTGGTCACCAAATATGGTGACTATTAAGATGTACATTTTGTTGTTCCTCGTTTTTACCAAACATGTCGTGCGTAGATATGAAACATCGACCTCATTGTATGAACATACGACAACATAAATATATGAAATTTCAAATAAAACACAAAAGTTTTCGTATAAAAATACTTGCATATATATATATATATATATATATATATATATATATATATATATCTTTGTTCCTCACCTGATGAGATGCTTATGCATAAAAAAAATCTGCATCTTTGTCGTGAGTACTTTGTCCGTATGCAACAATTTATAATAAATAATTATTGCTCTACTCTTGGTATTGACCTCTCTTTTAAATTAATGTTATAAACGCTTGAATCTATATTCTTTTAGCTCTCATTATATATATATATATATATATATATATATATATATATATATATATATATTTGAAATATATATTGTATTTGAAATGTATCTACTTGCAACAGACTATGTACCAAAAAATAATATTAATTTTTGTACTTATCTGTTTGGTTTCTCACGAGATTGAACTGCATGCATCTCGATACATTGAATTTCCAGGAGCTAAAGAGACTGATTTACTTACCATCCTAACGACGACTCGTCTGGGTATCGTTAGGTCATGGGACTATTTTTTAATTTTCGTGAATATTTATCATTATTTTTTACTATTAATTTTGTTTGGGTCAAGGGGAAATAACTTTTTGTCTCTCGCTACAAGATATTGATCTCTAGATGATCAAAGAATAGATGATCTTCAGTTATCAGTTTTTTTAACATTTCACCCGAAAGAAAGCAATACAGCCACTAAGACCCAAAGGGTTACTGGGTGTTAGAAAATATTAGTAAATGTATTTTAAGGAGAGAAGGCTTTAAAAGAACAAGAATTCAAAAGTCCGAATATAACGACAGACATTACACATACATTTTTGAAGATCAAAGTTGACTGGAAAGCCAGAAGACGGAAAAGATTTCTACAAGTGAGAAGTACAAGAGAAAAACTGTTAGCATAGAACTTACGATTTCATCTAGCGATTGCAACGCTAAAATGATGAGACCTTGCCGCCAATCTAGTACTGCGCTTAAATTTATAATGTCTAGGTACCAGTGTGGAAAGTAATATATATTTTGAAAATACAAAAATATAGCACATTGCTAACAAGAAGCATGGGGGAAGGTTGGTCTCCAGTCTGTCTTATCTTAAATTTAGCTAGCCACATTTATTGACCCAAATATACAACTGTATTCCTTACACCGAAACAACACATTCTTACTTACCATTTTTACTACAGCCACCATAATATCTCAAGTCTCTGTGAAGTCTTAACTAGTTCCCGTATGTACAATTTGTCTGGAGGTGGCGAATAAAAACACGTATAAAAATGAAACCTCAATGAATATTTACAATGAACACAATTGTAAATATTCATTGGGGTTTAATTTTTTAAAGTTGTTATCCTAGAGGGATGTTCATCTGAACAATTACCATGAAAGTATTTATAGAAAAGGCGAAGGATAGCTACGTTACGGCGGTGGGAAACGGACTAAGGAGTAATAAAACACTAATGTTATGGAAGTGCCAATGATCTACTGTCTGGTGGTTAGAAATAAAATGAGAAATCAATTTTCTCTTATGTCGACATTAACACTCTTGTTTGGAGAGAGATAAAGCAGTTCAACAAAAGACAAGGTTTTGTTATTTCATATTGTCTTGGGAAAACAAGAGAGATTATTCATCGCAAATCATTTGACCAACTCCAACAATGTGTTTATAGTGCAGCACACCATATATTTTTAAAGAAGCGCTGACCACTGAAAAGTCAGAAAAGAAAACCTGAATATAAATTCTCCGCGAGCGTAAATGTTTACTGGTCCTTTTAAAATCGGTAATATATAAAGTATATGCTCGTGCTATATTATTTTACAGTGACGTTCAACTTGCACAAGACCTGGGGCCATTCTGGGTAGAGGCTTACGTTAAGGGGTAATGGATAGAAGGGGAAGATAACGGTTAACTCTAGACTTGAACAGGTTAAAATTGTAGTGATTGGGGAAACATCCTGCTGGTAGAAGATCCCACGGAGCAGTGGTTCGCGGACTGTGTGAGATGGAACTTACTTTTGTTTTGTTTCTTTGTTTGGGGTTTTATGGCATATCAACCACTATGGGTTATTTAATGCCAGATCCAGTATTTACTAGATATATCAAAAACGTATAGCTGGCAACATCATTGTTTCGAAAACGGATAGCTGGTAACATCATTGTTTCGAAAAATGTATCCCTGGCTACATCATTGTTTCGAAAGCGTATAGCTGGCAACATCATTGTTTCGAAAACGTATAGCTGGCAACATCATTGTTTCGAAAAATGTATCCCTGGCTACATCATTGTTTCGAAAGCGTATAGCTGGCAACATCATTGTTTCGAAAGCGTATAGCTGGCAACATCATTGTTTCGAAAAATGTATCCCTGGCTACATCATTGTTTCAAAAGCGTATAGCTGGCAACATCATTGTTTCGAAAACGTATAGCTGGCAACATCATTGTTTCGAAAAATGTATCCCTGGCTACATCATTGTTTCAAAAGCGTATAGCTGGCAACATCATTGTTTCCCATGGCATTTGAGGGGTAAGGTGTTAGTATATTTAGTGTAGGGTTTGGGAGGGAAAGTCAATTGTAAGTTGTAGTTGTTTTGGGATGGGTTAGATGTGATGAGGCATGACATGACCAGCCGATTGATCGGATCGACGGCCTTTTGGTTGGACGTAGTTTATCGTCATACTCAGGACGCGGATGTAGTTTATCGTCATACCCAGGACGCGGACACACCTTGGGATTTCACTATTTGCCCATAGCTGGGACCCCAACAGGTTCTACCACCCCGGGTCAGGGTGGACCTGGGAACATCAGCAATTAAGAGGTGGTTCCACGCTTCCTCAAAACCTGATCAGAGGCCTTGCTGTTGGATGCAGTTTAACGTCGTACCCAGGACGTGGAACTTACTTCTCGCCGATGTAATATGGGGGTGGTTTGCTACTATGTAAGTGGAAAGGCGGTTCCTAGCCTTGAATGTTAGACATGGCGGAACCAAGGAATGTAGTTCGCCTGAGCAACCTTCCATGGTAGGAACGATAGAGCAATGAGAGGAACGCCACATCCGACCTGTGTGAGAGAGAGGCTGGAGGGTGGAAAGTAACTCTTCTGCAATAAGAACTCGGAGTCGCATTTGAAGCCTATAAAGACTGGAAAGTGATTCCTGAGTAGGTCCTGCCCAAATATGGCAACGGTATTCCATCTTCGGTCTGATTTTGGCTCTTATAAAAAATAAAGGATAGCAATCTGAGGCCCGATATTTTCTCAAGGCACGGAGCTGTATACGACCGTTTTCGCAGATTAAATGTATAAAAATGAATTCTATTTTTTTTACTTTTAAAGAAAATATCACTCAACCGATATTATAGACCGGGGCTACAGAATCACAAACGAAGGATCTTGACCAAATAACAAAAACCACAATAGTTAATGTCTTTCAACCGCATCAACTATTAAAATGGATGACCAATGTATAAAAAATAGTAAATAATGATATAAAAAAAGATTTTGATCATCCGCTCTACCTGAAACAAAAAGTTATTACGGAAACCCCAACCTCTACTAGAAAGAGCGTAAACAATTTCTAGGGGCCTATTTCCCGAAGAACTGAGAAACATTCTATAAATTTTGACATCTCGGCTTCAGTACTTTCCAACCGTAATGTAACTTTTTCTACGAATACTTCCATGGTAATTGATCTGATAAACTTTCCTCTATGGCACCTAGAATTTATGAATTTAAGTGCAGTACTAGATTGGCAGCTAGGTCTCATCATTTTATGCTTGAAATGGATAGATGTAACTGTAAGTTCAATGCTAACAGTTTCTTCTCTCACCTTCTCTATAAATATTTTCATGGTAATTGTTCTGATAAACTTTCCTCTATGGTACCTAGACTTTATGAATTTAAGTACAGTACTAGATTGGCAGCTAGGTCTCATCATTTTATGCTTGAAATGGCTAGATGTAACTGTAAGTTCAATGCTAACAGTTTCTTCTCTCACCTTCTCTATAAATACTTTCATGGTAATTGTTCTGATGAACTTTCCTCTATGGTACCTAGACTTTATGAATTTAAGTGCAGTACTAGATTGGCAGCTAGGTCTCATCATTTTATGCTTGAAATGGATAGATGTAACTGTAAGTTCAATGCTAACAGTTTCGCATTTCTCGCTTGTAAAACTCTCTTCCTGTTTCTTTCTTTCCAGCCAATATTAATCTAAAAATTTAAAGGTCAATCATTTTCTTCTGTCTTCTTAATTACTGTACTTCAATTTTTCTCTCCCCTTAATGGTTTCCTAATATTCTCTCACACTCAGTAACCTCTTGCATCTTAGTGACTTTATTGCGTTGATTGGTGCAAAATGATTTAATAAAACTAACAGTAACACTAACTGCTCACTCAGTGAATAACGAATGTTTCCTGCATGCGTATGTCTGTCCTCATTATTACCATGTAAAAATGAGTTCTATACCTAAAAGCCGCATCAGCACATGACATTTGGCCATGTAGTGTTTGACATGTAGTGTCTTCATGTATTCACGTTATGTTACGAAATATGAGACCAATTCTTTGATCATGCTCTTTTAGTCATGCCATATTTTTGTATATGTTACACATGTTTGGTTGTGCTTATTAAAATCTGGGAAGATTATTTTTTTATTTTCAAACAGAAGAATTAACGACTCCCGAAATTAATCTAATAATTTTGAAAAGCCGTCATACACAGCTTGAATGATATAAATGTGGCTAGGTCAGCGGGTGATCAGAAAAGGAGTTTGCAATATTGTCAAACTATCCACCAATTAGCTCATTGCGGCTTCATAATAAAAACAACTCATCCGAATCAACACATGTTTGCACATATACACAATAGGAATATGAATAAAATATGATAGCTAGCTAGAAACAGACTGAGACTGTCTGATAGATAGATAGATAGATAGATAGATAGATAGATAGATAGATAGATAGATAGATAGATTCAGGTCCTTCTCGCTCCTTTTGTAGGTACCTCTCCCATATTGACCACGCCTTCATGGGCGTAGCTGTACTCACAACGTTTGGCCAATTTTGGGTTAATGTGTCTAGTTAATCCACTCTGTGCCACTGCTATTTACTCATAGCTGGGAGCAGAAAAGTTGGTTCATTTACCCGTAAGTGAATATAACGAACACAACTGGAATTCGAACTCGGTTCTCCGATTCCTCTGTCCAAGCGTTACTACACACTTGGTAGTCAGAAAAAACTTATCCAACCCGTTTTGCTCGGCCTAAAAAATATTTAACGTCTGGTTTACACATTTCTCCATTTTTTTTATCAGCAGCCATAGCAGCAAAATACGAAATAATTTGGCAACATTCTTCTTCTTCTTCTTCTTCTTCTTCTTCTTCTTCTTCTTCTTCTTCTAAGACATTTTCTCTCTCTTTTTCTATCTCTCTCAATCTTTCTTTCTTTATTTCTCCCGTTATATCTAAGGTTGTTTTCGTTCATTTAACATGCATACTTGTCTCCCTTTCATTCTCCTTCTCTTCTTTATTCTTCTCCTCCTCCTTCTTCTTTTCCTCCGTATTCTTCTTCATTCTCTGCCTCCTCATTCTCCTTATTTTTTCTTCTCATTCTCCTCCTCCTTATCCGACACACCCTCATCTTTCTTCTTCGTCGTCTCATCTCCTCCTCCTTATTTTACACCTCCTCCTCCTTGTTGTCGTCTTCCCCCACTTCTTTTTCAATCCATTTAAATCCAGGTTGATTTTACGATTCACAGGAACGAGCAGTAATAGTCACTTGTTAACCAACCGATTAATGCTGAGGTCGCAAAACAGTCTTCATTGTTCTGTGAAAAGGATATCGTTACTCTCCCTTCCAATAAATCTGCCCACGTATTTCTCAAACTGAAGACAATTTCGCCTTCTCTAATTCCACCATTTTCTGATAGTTTGTATCACTGAACAAATTAAAATGTTTCGCAGTAAATATATTTTGTATAACAATGTTAAAAACAGTGAGCTTTCAAAATGGCAATCACTCTTCCGGCGAGATGGATAATAAAATGAAAGAAAGGAATCGATAAAACAAATTCTTTGAGCCATAAATTGTTTTTTTTTTAAATCCGTTTGATCACAAAAAATACTTGCTAAATAAAAGCATAAAAATAATTAAAATTTGGCAACTTTTAGCTTAGATAACAAGAGCTGTTCGAGAAAAACACTAAATGAAAGTTTTGGCAGAGAATACCAGGGAAGCTGTTCCAAAATCCTTTTCATTTCATGACATTTTTCACCTAATGCCATTGAACTGTAAATAATATAAATGAACAGTAGCAACAGAATTGATTATCCAATTAATTTGAATCACAAGCATTTTTGGTTCAGTTTAGAGCTTCATTCAACTAATGTTCTGTGCACTCATAACATCGCAAAGTGGAAATAATAAATACTTCGGAATTTATGTGCATGGCTTTTAAGTTTAACAACCGAAGGAATTCTTTCTGAAATTCTATAATGCCATTTCCGACAGTTAAAATGGTGCCAGAAGTGGCGCCCTTAATGGTTCTGATGCCAAACGCAGAAGATTGCTCCCTTCTATCATACTCAGATGCCCAAACCCCACCACACAAAAATCCCCTTACACTCTTCAAACTGGACGTGTTGCCCATGATAAAGTGGCCTTTAGATTCTCGACATTTCATGTGTCAGGAGTCTCTGGTCAGCCTGTTCTTGGGCTGTCCAATGACAGTTCTCAAGTTATTTGTCTATCTGCAATTACGTCCATCTGTTGGTCAATTTGACCATCACTTGTAGACTAATTTATATTCTTACCATGGACGACACTGAGTGGGGGTAGTGACTGATGCAACATGTTTGAAGCAAAAGAGGTGCGGGATGAAATGTGCAGCACCGAGAAACGAAAAATTACGTGAGAAGAGGAAAAGCTAGAAAGCCGAGAGAATGAGTTATGTGAGACGGTGTAAAGGAGAAAATTATAAAGAAGAGAATAGCATAGAAGAAATATTGAAAGGTGAAAAGAATAGAAATTAAAAACTGATAATCGGAATGTATTGAAGAAGCAAAGAATGGAAGAGGAGGATGACTCAAATGTTGGCATTTAGATGAAAAGCGGTGAAAAATAAATGCAGGAGATTAAATAACAGATGAAGGCAAAGGTGGTATATATATATATATATATATATATATATATATATATATATATATATATATATATATATATATATATATATCCACTAAGTCCAGAAATAGGAAAAGAAAGATTATATGATTCAACCCGCCTTTCTGTAAACTATCTAATATCAATATAGGGAAATACTTCATAAAGCTAATAGATAAGACATTTTAGTAAAGATGAGCTATTGAAAAGGATGTTTAATAAAATGAATCTAAATATCAGTTATTCATGCATGAGAAATATAGAAAAAATTATAAGCTCTCACAATAGCAAAATTATTAGAGAATTTCACACTAATAAATTACAAAGGGATCTTAATGCAAATCAATTAAAAAAGGAAACATCTACCTGTAATTGTAGAGCAGGATCTGATTGTCCAGTGGGAGGAATATGCATGGAAGAAAGCGTGATATACGAAGCTACAATTTTCCCCAAGGAGAATATTGAACAGAAAAAGATATATATAGGAATATCTGCGGGAAATTGGAAACAGCGTTTTTACAACCATCGCCAGTCCTTCACAAATGAATCTAAAAGATACCTAAGCAAATCTCCCGCAAAATTTTATACTACGTTAATAAAACATGAAAAAAACGTAAAGAATAAATAATACAAAGTGAAAATGAAAAACAAATAAATTAACCCAAACAAATAAATAAATAAATAAGCCACTCCCGCAGAAATAACCGCCAGAATAGATTACCCACAATGCACCACTGAACCATATATATAAATAACCGAGGAAAAATTCAGCATTCAGCATCCTCTGCAGTGTCCTCAGATTGACACACAAATACACTGAGATGTTCGTATTGCCAAGCAGTACATCATGTCATTTCGAAATTTCTAGCGAAGTTAATTGACTCATGGTGTTATTTTTCTCACAGACGGTGCCCAACTAGCCCTACTATACTGTGCAGTCGATAAAATCAAAAACATACAACACGCATGCGCGAAATGAAAAATCTAAAATGGTGACAGTTTACCCTTCGCACACTATATATGAAGCAATAAAGTTGAGAACAACTAACCATACTATACTGTGCATTCGGCAAAATCAAAATGCGCATGCCCGAAATGAAAAATCTAAGATGGCGACAATTTACACTTGGCACACTAGATATGAAGGAATAAAGTTGAGAAACAAACAATGAAATCAAGAGAAATGAAGATGAAAGAAATACTAGTTAAAAATGAATAATAATTGACAATGCTTCATCTAAGAAGGCTAAACAGCAGGAGTCATTCAAATTTAGCCATATAGCTATATTCTCTACTTCTACTTCTTATGGATGGGAGTTGCAATAAAAAGCAAGAGAAATGAAGATGAAAGAAATCCTAGTGAAAAATGAATAATAATTGACAATGCTTCATCTAAGAAGGCTAACCAGCAGGAGTCATTCAAATTTAGCCATATAGCTATATTCTCTACTTCTACTTCTTATGGATGGCAGTTGCAATAAAAAGCAAGAGAAATGAAGATGAAAGAAATACTAGTGAAAAATGAATAATAATTGACAATGCTTCATCTAAGAAGGCTAACCAGCAGGAGTCATTCAAATTTAGCCATATAGCTATATTCTCTACTTCTACTTCTTATGGATGGGAGTTGCAATAAAAAGCAAGAGAAATGAAGATGAAAGAAATACTAGTGAAAAATGAATAATAATTGACAATGCTTCATCTAAGAAGGCTAACCAGCAGGAGTCATTCAAATTTATCCATATAGCTATATTCTCTACTTCTACTTCTTATGGATGGGAGTTGCAATAAAAAGCAAGAGAAATGAAGATGAAAGAAATACTAGTGAAAATGAATAATAATTGACAATGCTTCATCTAAGAAGGCTAACCAGCAGGAGTCATTCAAATTTAGCCATATAGCTATATTCTCTACTTCTTTTTTTGAATGGGAGTTGCAATAAAATGCAAGAGAAACATGATAAAAGAAATACTAGCCAAAAATTAATATTAACTGACAATACCTCTATACTTATTGTAGAATTGTTTGAGAGTTGCAGTAATATGTAGTAGCAGTAGTTGTAGTAGTAATAGCATATTCTCTCGTAAGAAATAAAATCTCCTTTCATATTGTTATAGCAAAAATCGGCACAATGAATTTGATATAAAATTGACATTTTAGATCTGCAATCAGTTATAGGTTTGAAATCATGCCGTTTGTCAAGTGTCTGTCAACTATGAATGCCACCTGTTTGAAAGAAATAGGATTCTTTAATTCGATGAAGAAATCTGACACATGAAAATAAATGAAATATAAAAAATATTAACGTTCAATAGGTCTATATATAAAGCTGTGGGTTTTGATTTGTCCACTTGTCGTGTTTAACATCCTCATAGTTCCAAACAAGTCTGTGTTAAATAAGATAAAATCCCATCTCCAGTAAATGAGGTCATTAGAGAGACGATGTCGCGATCGCCAGTAAATAAGATTATTAGAGAGAGGATGTTGCGATCTCCATTAAATAAGATTATTAGAGAGAGGGAGTTGCGATCTCCAGTAAATAATATTATTAGAGAGAGGGTGTTGCGATCTCCAGTGAATAATATTATTATAAAGAGGATGTTGCGATCTCCAGTAAATAAGATTATTAGAGAGAGGATGTTGCGATCTCCAGTGAATAAGATTATTAGAGAGAGGATGTTGCGATCTCCAGTGAATAAAATTATTAGAGAGAGGATGTTGCGATCTCCAGTAAATAATATTAATAGAGAGAGGATGTTGCGATCTACAGTGAATAAGATTATTAGAGAGAGGATGTTGCGATCACCAGTAAATAAGATTATTAGAGAGAGGATGTCGCGATCTCCCGTAAATATGATTATTACAGAGATGATGTCGCGATCTCCAGTAAAATTCAAACTGTTAGGTGTAGACGTCTTTTCTACTCCAATAGCTTCATGTCTCGCACATCTCGCCTATGGAACTCCCTTCCCTATTACTGTTTCCCTGACAAATACAATCTCCAACGGTTTAAGTGTAGCGTCAATCGTCATCTCCAATTGCCTTGATCTATCCACTTCCTGACATCTTTCATTCCTATCTGCTCTCGCTCTATATCTCCCGTAACCTCCCTACCTCGATCGGCCCTCCGTCCTTCTCTTTCTCCACATCCCTTCCTTTACCACTCCTCTCTGCTCTTCCTCCAACCCTTCTGTAACCCCTTGCGAGATAGTGGCCACCGGCCTTGCTTGGGGTGATACGCTTAAAAAAAAAAAAAAAAAAAAATAAGATTATTAGAGAGAGGATGTTGCGATCTCCAGTAAATAAGATTACTAGAGCGAGGATGTCGCGATCTCCAGTAAATAAGATTATTAGAGAGAGGATGTCGCGATCTCCAGTAAATAAGATTATTAGAGAGAGGATGTTGCGATCTCCAGTAAATAAGATTATTAGAGAGAGGATGTTGCGATCTCCAGTAAATAAGATTATTAGAGAGAGAATGTTGCGATCTCCAGTAAATAAGATTATTACAGAGAGGATGTCGCGATCTCCAGTAAATAAGATTATTAGAGAGAGGATGTCGCGATCTCCAGTAAATAAGATTGTTAGGAGAGATGATGTCGCGATCTCCAGTAAATAAGATTATTAGAGAGATGATGTCGCGATCTCCTTAGACCGACGTTTTAACCACAGGGCTAACTCTGCGCTGGTCAATTCTGACGCCAGTCCAACCTGGTTGTTGATCGCCGGTCGCTTCGATCTATACCAACTCTGCCCACATTGTGTTCTTGATCTCAGTGCACTGGAAGATTGAATGTCGTAGTCATCGCAGCCCTGGTTCGAGCTGTGGTGGTGGCGACATTAAGGGAAGAAATATATTCAAAACAAAAAATAAAAACGAAGACTCATTGGTATAATCTTCAATTGGTTTATATAGTTCGTGGTACAACAAAAATTAACCCTTCCCGCGTCAATCTCTTTAGTGAAACTGTGCTTCACCTAATATTTGGGTTTCAAAGTTCTTCTGAATCAGGAAATCTGGTGGTAGTTGAAGTGGATTCGCAGCACAAGTCTTCGATCTCTCAAAGCTATCTGTTTATATGCACTTCGGCCCAATACTGGCGTGGGGCCGAAAAGTTCTAGGGATTCGACGATTCATCAATTTCCATATTAATCCTAATAAGGGTTCTTTGTTCCCTATTTCTGCTTTCTTAATCAACTTTACAAATTTGGAGAATTATCCATCTTCTTGGGAGTACTTACTGGGATTTCTCCTTCCTTAAAGTCCAACTTGCTTTACTTTACATCACGCACCATCACTCCATACAGGTGTTGCTAAATTCTCCCTCGACCTCCTTCCTTCTCAGTATTTAAGCTCAGCCTACTTTCCAAGCCTTTGTGACAAATCTAATTTTTAAAGGCTGTGGGTGAGAGGGCGCAGTTTTATTCTAATCATTAATTTTAATTCTCTTGATTCCTTAAGGAAGAAATAAAATTATTTCTCCATTCCTATGCGGAAATATTAACTAGATTACCTGTTCATCAACGAGAGGCTCGGTTTTCATAACTTAAAAGGATTCGTTTCTTGTTTACATTTGCATAAGTTCCCAGTTCGTTTTCATCAGCGACAATATAATCCAGTTCCCTTTCCCTCTCTCTCTCTCTCTCTCTCTCTCTCTCTCTCTCTCTTCATATATATATATATATATATATATATATATATATATATATATATATCTTCCGGCTTACATTCCATTTTTCACTTAACCCTGTCCTTCTCAGATTCAACATCTGATCACTTCATGGTCTCTATGTCATAATACTGGAAAAATGAGCTTGATAACCATTTACTGGATAAACGGTCTTAGAGATCGACAACGGCTTTGAATGAGCATAGTGATGAAATGGAAAAAAGCCTAAATAACTAAAATAATGATACAATTTTGTCACAATATTTTGACAAGTACACTTCAAGCCTCTTTGTACAATAGAGTCACCATAACTGAACTACTTTCTTAGTGGAATCACTCCCCCTTACATCAGAAGGACAGTCCACTTTCAGCATCAGAAGTTGAAGCAGTAACTTGGCTTTTGTTATCCACTCCATGGCTATGAACCAATGACAAAGAAGCTCAAGTCAAAACACAGCTTTTTACACTCAGTGAAATCACTGAAGACCAGAGCTGCTACTCAGTGTCCGTCCCAGTGGTACGCCCCACTTAACAACGTGGAACACAGGCTCCCCCTCAGCCCTACAGTGTCCCACCCACCAGGCTCCAGTGAATCCTGGCCATTCTGGACTTGCCTGTATCTCATCCGAACTGTTGTTGTTAGCTGTAGAGCAAACCTTCAGAAATGGGGACATGACACCGATGTCGATCACAACTGCCAATGCGGGCAAACACAAACTATGAAACATCTTATAGTTTCCTCCAATCTTGAAGAGTCATGTACACCTAACGACAGTGAAACCTTAACACCTGAGGCAAGGCTCTGAGGGCAACAATGAAGGGGTGTGATGTAGTGACTCTATAAGAAGATGAAGACGATTGAACTGCTGTTAGTTATTTGTTTCCCGTTAATTGTAATTAGGTTGAATATTAATTGCTTCTTGAAGGCGGATCAAGAGCAATAATAGGTTAGGTTATGGGTCCTTGCAGCCAGATTCAGCAAGGGTCTCTTTTCCCCTCATCGCAACCGTTACGGGTCTCTCAAATTCGATCAACTAATCGCACTCTTCTGTCACTTGTTGCATTTCGGGGGGGGGATGAGGGGTGCAAAAATGAAAAAAAAACACATTTTTCGGTATATTTTTTTTCATTTTTCAACCATTCTATCTTTCTTTGTATGTGCCATGTTCTTTCAAGACGTAGGCGATCATGGCTCTCCACCTCCCTCTATCCCTTGCAGCTCTCAAAAAGTTTATTCCTTGTGCTTCTTCCCCCAGACCACGTTCTGTCATCCACTTGCTTAAGTCCGCCAGGGATGTCACGCGCTACTTTTCCATGTCTCTCTTTTTCTCTATTCGACCCGTGAGTATCAGATTCTCCAGGCCCTCCTTCCTCATTATTTGCCCCAGAAACTTCAGCTGCCTCTTCTTGATAATAAGTATAAGCCTCCTCCTTGTTTGCAACCACTCATCGTTGCTCACACGCTCGGTCCATGATATCCTTAGCATCCTTCTGTAGAACCACATCTCTGTCGCCTCGAGCCTCTTCTTCATCTTTGAGGAAATCGTCCAATATTCGCTGCCGTTGCATTTTCCGAAAGAAAATTTGGCTGGACCTAGTTGAACCTGGCTGGAATGACACTTATTTAAATCATTATTTGTTATTCTTAAGTTTTCTTTGAATTCATTATTTACCAAATAATTACCAACAATTGTTGTTGTGTCCTTGTTAGGGTCAGAAATAAAGAGGAACTGAGTTAAACAAATATATTAACAGAAACATTAATACAAACATATACAAACGAGAGTATTACAGAAAGAATGTTCAGTCCGACTGTCAGAGCTGACTGTTGGAAACTTCCCTCTCCAAAAGGCAGTACCTGCTCCTATTTATAGCTGGGAAAGTCCATGTGTGCGTGTGTAAATTACCATAACAATATATATGTTTATTAATTTCATCTAGTCAACAGTTTTATTGAAGTCAGTGTCTTTATTCAGGACTATGGGCCAAGCGAACGTAGTTCAGCCATTTTTTAAGAACTTTCCGGTATTTCCAAAGAAATCTTCTAAAAGTAGATGAATTGGATAAACCATGCAGAAAGATTGCCGTCTTATCAACATGTATTCCAAGTTTTATGATAGATTCCTAATGAAAACGTTGAAGTGACGCCGGCCAAAAACAAAATCTGGCAATGAACCACGTGTGAAAAGAGACGAGAGAACGGGAGCTGGAATGACATCAAGTTGCTGGCTTTTGAACAGTCAAAGTGGAGAGCATTGACTTCTTGAAGTGTTAGACAATGTAAGAATATTGATTGTTTGATTGATCGATCGATCTGAATTTCAATTTCTCCAAACAGAATCTATTTATAAAAGATGAGATCAGATTCCTAAGCAACTTTTCCTGAAAATTTTGAAACATTATTTTCAGCAATAGAGACTAGACTGAATCACACTCTTATGTAAATTAATTGAAACAACTGCGATATGAACAATCTGAGATAGATAGATAGATAGATAAAAGATTGTGATAGATAGATAGATAGATAGATAGATAGATAGATAGATAGATAAAAGATTGTGATAGATAGATAGATAGATAGATAGATAGATAGATAGATAGATAGATAGATAGATAGATATGAACAAACTGAGATAAAAGAACAGATATGTATGAACAAACTGACATAAATAGATTTTCCCACAGGTTTCCCTCCTCTCAGGTTCCAATCATTTCGCACTCATAACTTTGGGAAGGCATTCCTCCATTTCTTCTTCTCCTACGTATGTGTTAAAAAGCAGGGTAGACTAGCCTTTTGGCATTGGGTGACAACCAGTCGAGGAAAATGGCAACTCGGAATTTCAAAACCTTGGAGAAGGCAATGGGAAACCACACCAATAGCTTTTCCAACATGTCGTGGCAATTAACAATGAATAAACTGTATGCTGCCATGATTCATTACGTTGCGAAAGGATATCTACACCTTTGTGTAAATTAATTGAAACAACCGTCTTAGTTTCCTTTCTTTCACCATACGGTCAGTTTTAGACCCCCCCAGAGTGACAGGGTGGAATCGATTTCTGTTTTTTTTCTTCTTCAGATTGGGTCATTTACATTGGTGTACAGTAATATGAATCTATTTTCGGGTGTACGATAAAATTTGTTTGGCTTTGAAAAATATTGCGTCATCCGGGATTGCGTCACATTTCTATCACGCCCAGACACTATTATCTCGACTGTCGATTATTTATCCTACCGTCATTGTCTACCATGGACTTTACTCCAAGGAAGCGTCCGAAAATTGTAACACTGCACAAAGACACTAAGAAGCCTTACAGAGAGATCGCGGTCTCTATGACAAAAGAGAAGCTCGTGATGGCCATTATAGACGTGTGGTACCGTGATCCCAAAATGCCTAATCGCATCAAAGAGATTCTAAAAAAATAATGGCGGACAAACGAATTACTAACATGTGCACTAGGTCATGTTTCATTGCAAAAAATACGAAAAAATAAATAATAACGGAATTATTATTAGTTTCAATTAATTTGCACAAGGGTGTAAGTAGTTAGCAAAAAGGACATCCCGACATGCAAATTACAAATTAGAGATGCCAAATTCAAACAAGTTTAACAACTTAAATATCTGGGAAGTGCTTTAACAAACGACAGAGAGTGTGACGTTAAGGTCCATTGGGATAGCGAAATATACCTTCCAAAAGCTAAGCAAAGTATTAACAATAAATAATTTTTTTCTGTAAACAAAGAAATGGGTACTGAACAGTTACGTAAGTCCTCCCGCATGCTGGACAGTTTCCTCACAGATGAAGAAGAAACAGAAAAATGATTCTGCAGGAGGATACTGAGAATAATATGAGCAACGCCAAAGTTTTAGAGAAAATGGAAACAAAAAGTGAACTTGTACTTAACATCAGAGAGAAACAAATGGGATTTCTAGAGCACATAATGAGGAAAGAAGACTTGGAAAATTTGATACTCACAGGACCAACTGAAGGCAAGAGGAATATAAAAAAAGGAAAATAAAAAAGAGGAAATAAAAACACAATCTACCTAATGAGCTTGTGTATATGGATGGTAGAACAGAGTATAGGAAAGAGAACAAAAAGACAAAATTTATTAAGAGCTACAAAGGACCGGAAGTTGTGGAGAGTCATGATCACCAACGTCCTGAAGGGATTTTATGATTTTATATAAAAAACGCTTAACTCATTTTTTTACACAATTCATGCCTCTAACGTAACTCATTTTCTTCATCTATGTGTCATATCCGTTCAGAAGATGACTCTCCACGATTTCCTCTCATTTGTAGCTCGTAGTAAGTCTTTTTGATATCCCTGCCAATCTCTTTTATACCACCCATTTACGTACGCTTCTTATGTCAGTCACTATTTTCCAATGTCTTTCTGGTTTTCACTACATCCTGTGAGTGTCAAATTCTCCAAGACCTCTTTTCTTGTCATAGTAATTCCAACTATCTATGTCTGATTTTAAGTTTAAGTATCCTATTGGTTTCCATTTTCTCTAAAACGTCTTTGTTGCATGTTCAGTCTATGTTATTCTCAGCATCCCTCTATAGAACCACATTTCTGCTGCCTCAAGTCTCTTATTAATCGGTAAGGTGATTGTCCAGCACTCACTGCTAGAAAGGAGGACCAATATTACAAAACAGCTAAGCCACTCTCTTCTTTGATTCTAACTCGTCTTGGGTATGACGATAAACTACATCCGGCAGCAAAGCCTCTGCTGGGGAGATTGGAGGTTTTGAGGAGCGTGGAACCGCTTCTTAATTGCTGTTGTCCCCAGGTCCACCCTGACTCGGGGGGGGGGGGGGTAACAACTTTCAGTGTCCCAGCTATTGATAAATAGAGAACCCCCAAACAAAAATCAACCGTACATTTTATTTAATAAAATGAGCAACAATACATTTTATAGAAAAATGCCAATTAATGCAACATTAAAAAAATATAAAAATAAATTTTATAGTAAAATTACCAACAACATATTTTATGATCTACAAAAAATATCTCTCAAAAATAACATACCATTACTCTAAAAGTATGAAATTATGTACAAAATATATGTTGCTGGAAGCATAAAATTGCTTACAAAATATTTAGATTTCGACATTAAGTAACCCATAGAGGTGTTGATATGCCGCTAATCAACATCAGCCAATCTTTGATTTTAACAAAATTTTCCTGTTTCTTAATACGTTGCTTAGTTTTTGGAAGGTATCATTCACTATTCCAATGTTCCTTTGAATTTCGGTGTCACGTTTTCTGTACTCTGTTAAAATATTTTGCAATTTTTAAAATTTTCATACTTGCTTGAATTTCACATCTCCAATCTGTAGATTGTATCTTGAATCCACCCTTTAGCTAACAACCATAATGTCTTACAATTGATGGTTATTCCTTTCTTCTCACTTTTCTTTACTAACTTCTCTAGTAATTTGTAAAGTTTCCTTCCTTTGTCTGCTATCAATACTTTGTCATCTATCTTATGCTGTTAAGTTTGGGGTTGCCAATCCTGGTCGGACTCACTGTAAAGATTGAATAGGTCCAGTGAGAAGACACTTACATCCATTCCTACTTTTGTGACAATTCATAAAGAGCCTCACACGCAGAGACGATGTTGATAGACTATGTGAAAAGCAAAGTGATTAATCAGAACGTAAGTACTTGTCTCTTTGTTTCTAACTAAATTTTCCTGTTTCTTAATACTTTGCTTAGTTATTGGAAGGCATCTATTCAAATGCACCTACGGAATCCGGTGTCTTTTCTTTCTGTTCTCTGTTAAAACAATTCCTAGATATTTAAATATTTCTACAGTTCGTAGTACGCATCTTTGTTTGTTCCTTTTGCAGCCAACTATATATTCTGTCTTCTGAAAATTGATAGTCCTTTCTTCTCGCTTTCCTTTAGTATCTTCTCTGGGAGCCCTTGTATTGTCCTTTCCGTCTCTGCTATCAGCTCTGTGGCATCTGTATATCTTATGTTGTTAAGATTGTGGCCACCAATAATGAATCCTGGTAAGACTTCTAATTTCCTCAGAATCGGCTCACTGTAAAAAAAATGAAAAAAAAAAATCCGGCGAGAAGACATATCCTTGTCTTCCACCCCTTTCTATTTTTGTGTACTTAATAAATTCATTTTTTTTATCCGTAAGTAGGCAGCTTGTTGCCAGTATAAGTACTGGATTCTCCTTTTTTATATATTTTTTTAATCAATTCACCCAGGGAGGCGATAATGCCAAGAATACGCAAGAGGCGACTAGAAGTCAAAGAGAATGAAAAGAGTTCCGAAAGAACCAGAAACCAATTTCCAAACAGGAAACGAGAGATAAACTTATCTATCCCAATTGAGGAAAAAAAAATAATAATAAATAAAAGTGTTAGACAAAGACATTAGAAGCATAGAGTTGAAGTCAACTTTAGAAGGACCAGAAAACCAATCCTAAACAGAAAACAAGGAATAAACCTCTTCTCCTGTTCAAAAGACCGGGAATGATATGAACCGGGTGATAGAGGAACCTATCTTCTATCTAATATCTTTCCCAAATAAATTAAGCTTACCTAGTAGTTCAAATAGTTATTTGTATCATAAGTCCAAGTTCATAACCAAATGTCATTATTAATGAACTTGTAAAGTGCTAGTGAATAAACTTCCAATGATATTTAATCACAGATATTTGCATGCATCTCAAGGTTTTGTTCATTTGGGCTCCTCAAATAATAAAGGAAATCTTGACAAAAGCTGAGCACAAAATCTGACACAAGATTTGGGTTGAGTATAAATCATAAATGGATTTAAATGTAATTCTCTAGGGAAAATCGTAATGTGCTTAACCTGGAAATGTCTGCTCGGATTTAGTGAAAGAGTTGAGGCAGAACAATGATTGGAAGATGCAGATCTAGCAAGGATCATGGCGTCCAGATTCCCTCCTGAGCAGGCAAAGTAAAATTTTAAAAAAATATTTTTATATGAAGAAATTTAATAAAAAAAAACTCAAACCAAATTAATGATTTTTTATACTAAATTTAACCCAACACAAGCCTTGAAAGCCACCCAATATAGAGGGTCATGATGAATGAGATAGCAAGTGAAGATTATGAGAATGAGGAGAATAGAAAACAAATGAATTGAAGAGGTTAACATTGTGTTCGGAGAAGCATCCACACTGGTGACTGTTCTGAAAAGTAGCTAATTTAGAGGGAAAATATTTGCGAGTAGCCTTTTCCTTGTATTTGGAATATGGGGGAAATGGGGGTGATTCGATTCTGTGGATGTACTTGTAATAAACGTCTGAACTAGTGGAACTAAGGAATGGAGCTCATCTGAACATCTTCCATCGAATTAGTGATAGAGTAGTGTTAGGCTTCCAATGTTAGGCATTCTTTCATGCTTAGAACACTGCTGCCTCATATGGTCAAGTGCCCCTTCTATTTAACTTGACCTCCTTGATAAGATCCAAAGAAAAATCAGCAATATTCTGATCTGGCGGCGCGAATTCAGTCACTTTACGACCACCGTAAGGTTGCCTCTCTGCGTCTTTTCTACTTTAATCGTAAGTGTTCGGATAAGCTCTTAGCTATGGTACCTAGACTTCGTGAATGTAAGTACACTACTAGACTGGCATCGAGATCTCATCAATTTGCAGTTGAGCCGGCTAGATGTAACTGCAAGTTCTATGCTAACAGTTTCTTTTCTCGCACTTCTCCCTTGTGGAACTCCCTTCTGATTCCATGCGTTCCAGCCAACTTTCATCTGCAAAAATTTAAATGCAATCCCAATCGCTATCTACTATCCGCCTGATTACTTTTTTCTCTCCTTGCTCATTAATGTTTTTGTTCCTAATACTTCCACACCCTGTAACCCCTTGCGTTTTAGTGGCTTTATTGCCTTGCTTCAGGTGATACCAATTAAAAAAATAGTAGTAGGCCTACTGTTTTCAAATATTGCAGTCCTGGGCATCATCCTGGACATCACTTATACCGGGTAAATGCTCTTCATTCTTTGTTTTTTTTTTGTTCAGTCCATGGTATCCTCAGCATCCTTCTGTAGAAATTTCAACTGTCTCTTCCTGATGTTAAGTATAAGTTTCCTTTTTGTTTCCATTTTCTCTAAAACCTCATCATTGCTCACATGTTCGGCCCATGGTATCCTCAGCATCCTTCTGTAGAAATTTCAATTGTCTCTTCCTGATGTTAAGTATAAGTTTCCTTTTCGTTTCCATTTTCTCTAAAACCTCGTCGTTGCTCACATGTTCGGTCCATGGTATCCTCAGCATCCTTCTGTAGAAATTTCAATTGTCTCTTCCTGATGTTAAGTATAAGTTTCCTTTTTGTTTCCATTTTCTCTAAAACCTCATCATTGCTCACATGTTCGGCCCATGGTATCCTCACCATCCTTCTGTAGAAATTTCAATTGTCTCTTCCTGATGTTAAGTATAAGTTTCCTTTTCGTTTCCATTTTCTCTAAAACCTCGTCGTTGCTCACATGTTCGGTCCATGGTATTCTCAGCATCCTTCTGTAGAAATTTCAATTGTCTCTTCCTGATGTTAAGTATAAGTTTCCTTTTTGTTTCCATTTTCTCTAAAACCTCGTCGTTGCTCACATGTTCGGTCCATGGTATCCTCAGCATCCTTCTGTAGAAATTTCAATTGTCTCTTCCTGATGTTAAGTATAAGTTTCCTTTTCGTTTCCATTTTCTCTAAAACCTCGTCGTTGCTCACATGTTCGGTCCATGATATCCTCAGCATCCTTCTGTAGAAATTTCAATTGTCTCTTCCTGATGTTAAGTATAAGTTTCCTTTTTGTTTCCATTTTCTCTAAAACCTCGTCGTTGCTCACATGTTCGGTCCATGGTATCCTCAGCATCCTTCTGTAGAAATTTCAATTGTCTCTTCCTGATGTTAAGTATAAGTTTCCTTTTTGTTTCCATTTTCTCTAAAACCTCGTCGTTGCTCACATGTTCGGTCCATGGTATCCTCAGCATCCTTCTGTAGAAATTTCAATTGTCTCTTCCTGATGTTAAGTATAAGTTTCCTTTTCGTTTCCATTTTCTCTAAAACCTCGTCGTTGCTCACATGTTCGGTCCATGGTATCCTCAGCATCCTTCTGTAGAAATTTCAATTGTCTCTTCCTGATGTTAAGTATAAGTTTCCTTTTCGTTTCCATTTTCTCTAAAACCTCGTCGTTGCTCACATGTTCGGTCCATGGTATTCTCAGCATCCTTCTGTAGAAATTTCAATTGTCTCTTCCTGATGTTAAGTATAAGTTTCCTTTTTGTTTCCATTTTCTCTAAAACCTCGTCGTTGCTCACATGTTCGGTCCATGGTATCCTCAGCATCCTTCTGTAGAAATTTCAATTGTCTCTTCCTGATGTTAAGTATAAGTTTCCTTTTTGTTTCCATTTTCTCTAAAACCTCGTCGTTGCTCACATGTTCGGTCCATGGTATCCTCAGCATCCTTCTGTAGAAATTTCAATTGTCTCTTCCTGATGTTAAGTATAAGTTTCCTTTTTGTTTCCATTTTCTCTAAAACCTCGTCGTTGCTCACATGTTCGGTCCATGGTATCCTCAGCATCCTTCTGTAGAAATTTCAATTGTCTCTTCCTGATGTTAAGTATAAGTTTCCTTTTCGTTTCCATTTTCTCTAAAACCTCGTCGTTGCTCACATGTTCGGTCCATGGTATCCTCAGCATCCTTCTGTAGAAATTTCAATTGTCTCTTCCTGATGTTAAGTATAAGTTTCCTTTTTGTTTCCATTTTCTCTAAAACCTCATCATTGCTCACATGTTCGGCCCATGGTATCCTCAGCATCCTTCTGTAGAAATTTCAATTGTCTCTTCCTGATGTTAAGTATAAGTTTCCTTTTCGTTTCCATTTTCTCTAAAACCTCGTCGTTGCTCACATGTTCGGTCCATGGTATTCTCAGCATCCTTCTGTAGAAATTTCAATTGTCTCTTCCTGATGTTAAGTATAAGTTTCCTTTTTGTTTCCATTTTCTCTAAAACCTCGTCGTTGCTCACATGTTCGGCCCATGGTATCCTCAGCATCCTTCTGTAGAAATTTCAATTGTCTCTTCCTGATGTTAAGTATAAGTTTCCTTTTCGTTTCCATTTTCTCTAAAACCTCGTCGTTGCTCACATGTTCGGTCCATGGTATCCTCAGCATCCTTCTGTAGTAATTTCAACTGTCTCTTCCTGATGTTAAGTATAAGTTTCCTTTTTGTTTCCATTTTCTCTAAAACCTCATCATTGCTCACATGTTCGGCCCATGGTATCCTCAGCATCCTTCTGTAGAAATTTCAACTGTCTCTTCCTGATGTTAAGTATAAGTTTCCTTTTCGTTTCCATTTTCTCTAAAACCTCATCATTGCTCACATGTTTGGTCCATGGTATCCTCAGCATCCTTCTGTAGTAATTTCAACTGTCTCTTCCTGATGTTAAGTATAAGTTTCCTTTTTGTTTCCATTTTCTCTAAAACCTCATCATTGCTCACATGTTCGGCCCATGGTATCCTCAGCATCCTTCTGTAGAAATTTCAATTGTCTCTTCCTGATGTTAAGTATAAGTTTCCTTTTTGTTTCCATTTTCTCTAAAACCTCGTCGTTGCTCACATGTTCGGTCCATGGTATCCTCAGCATCCTTCTGTAGTAATTTCAACTGTCTCTTCCTGATGTTAAGTATAAGTTTCCTTTTTGTTTCCATTTTCTCTAAAACCTCATCATTGCTCACATGTTCGGCCCATGGTATCCTCAGCATCCTTCTGTAGAAATTTCAACTGTCTCTTCCTGATGTTAAGTATAAGTTTCCTTTTCGTTTCCATTTTCTCTAAAACCTCATCATTGCTCACATGTTCGGCCCATGGTATCCTCAGCATCCTTCTGTAGAAATTTCAACTGTCTCTTCCTGATGTTAAGTATAAGTTTCCTTTTTGTTTCCATTTTCTCTAAAACCTCGCCGTTGCTCACATGTTCGGCCCATGGTATCCTCAGCATCCTTCTGTAGAAATTTCAACTGTCTATTCCTGATGTTAAGTATAAGTTTCCTTTTCGTTTCCATTTTCTCTAAAACCTCGCCGTTGCTCACATGTTCGGCCCATGGTATCCTCAGCATCCTTCTGTAGAAATTTCAATTGTCTCTTCCTGATGTTAAGTATAAGTTTCCTTTTCGTTTCCATTTTCTCTAAAACCTCGTCGTTGCTCACATGTTCGGTCCATGGTATCCTCAGCATCCTTCTGTAGAAATTTCAACTGTCTCTTCCTGATGTTAAGTATAAGTTTCCTTTTTGTTTCCATTTTCTCTAAAACCTCGTCGTTGCTCACATGTTCGGCCCATGGTATCCTCAGCATCCTTCTGTAGAAATTTCAATTGTCTCTTCCTGATGTTAAGTATAAGTTTCCTTTTCGTTTCCATTTTCTCTAAAACCTCGTCGTTGCTCACATGTTCGGTCCATGGTATTCTCAGCATCCTTCTGTAGAAATTTCAATTGTCTCTTCCTGATGTTAAGTATAAGTTTCCTTTTTGTTTCCATTTTCTCTAAAACCTCGTCGTTGCTCACATGTTCGGCCCATGGTATCCTCAGCATCCTTCTGTAGAAATTTCAATTGTCTCTTCCTGATGTTAAGTATAAGTTTCCTTTTCGTTTTCATTTTCTCTAAAACCTCATCATTGCTCACATGTTTGGTCCATGGTATCCTCAGCATCCTTCTGTAGTAATTTCAACTGTCTCTTCCTGATGTTAAGTATAAGTTTCCTTTTTGTTTCCATTTTCTCTAAAACCTCATCATTGCTCACATGTTCGGCCCATGGTATCCTCAGCATCCTTCTGTAGAAATTTCAATTGTCTCTTCCTGATGTTAAGTATAAGTTTCCTTTTTGTTTCCATTTTCTCTAAAACCTCGTCGTTGCTCACATGTTCGGTCCATGGTATCCTCAGCATCCTTCTGTAGTAATTTCAACTGTCTCTTCCTGATGTTAAGTATAAGTTTCCTTTTTGTTTCCATTTTCTCTAAAACCTCATCATTGCTCACATGTTCGGCCCATGGTATCCTCAGCATCCTTCTGTAGAAATTTCAACTGTCTCTTCCTGATGTTAAGTATAAGTTTCCTTTTCGTTTCCATTTTCTCTAAAACCTCGTCGTTGCTCACATGTTCGGTCCATGGTATTCTCAGCATCCTTCTGTAGAAATTTCAATTGTCTCTTCCTGATGTTAAGTATAAGTTTCCTTTTTGTTTCCATTTTCTCTAAAACCTCGTCGTTGCTCACATGTTCGGCCCATGGTATCCTCAGCATCCTTCTGTAGAAATTTCAATTGTCTCTTCCTGATGTTAAGTATAAGTTTCCTTTTCGTTTCCATTTTCTCTAAAACCTCGTCGTTGCTCACATGTTCGGTCCATGGTATTCTCAGCATCCTTCTGTAGAAATTTCAATTGTCTCTTCCTGATGTTAAGTATAAGTTTCCTTTTTGTTTCCATTTTCTCTAAAACCTCGTCGTTGCTCACATGTTCGGCCCATGGTATCCTCAGCATCCTTCTGTAGAAATTTCAATTGTCTCTTCCTGATGTTAAGTATAAGTTTCCTTTTCGTTTTCATTTTCTCTAAAACCTCGTCGTTGCTCACATGTTCGGTCCATGGTATCCTCAGCATCCTTCTGTAGTAATTTCAACTGTCTCTTCCTGATGTTAAGTATAAGTTTCCTTTTTGTTTCCATTTTCTCTAAAACCTCATCATTGCTCACATGTTCGGCCCATGGTATCCTCAGCATCCTTCTGTAGAAATTTCAATTGTCTCTTCCTGATGTTAAGTATAAGTTTCCTTTTCGTTTCCATTTTCTCTAAAACCTCGTCGTTGCTCACATGTTCGGTCCATGGTATTCTCAGCATCCTTCTGTAGAAATTTCAATTGTCTCTTCCTGATGTTAAGTATAAGTTTCCTTTTTGTTTCCATTTTCTCTAAAACCTCGTCGTTGCTCACATGTTCGGCCCATGGTATCCTCAGCATCCTTCTGTAGAAATTTCAATTGTCTCTTCCTGATGTTAAGTATAAGTTTCCTTTTCGTTTCCATTTTCTCTAAAACCTCGTCGTTGCTCACATGTTCGGTCCATGGTATCCTCAGCATCCTTCTGTAGTAATTTCAACTGTCTCTTCCTGATGTTAAGTATAAGTTTCCTTTTTGTTTCCATTTTCTCTAAAACCTCATCATTGCTCACATGTTCGGCCCATGGTATCCTCAGCATCCTTCTGTAGAAATTTCAATTGTCTCTTCCTGATGTTAAGTATAAGTTTCCTTTTCGTTTCCATTTTCTCTAAAACCTCGTCGTTGCTCACATGTTCGGTCCATGGTATCCTCAGCATCCTTCTGTAGTAATTTCAACTGTCTCTTCCTGATGTTAAGTATAAGTTTCCTTTTTGTTTCCATTTTCTCTAAAACCTCATCATTGCTCACATGTTCGGCCCATGGTATCCTCAGCATCCTTCTGTAGAAATTTCAATTGTCTCTTCCTGATGTTAAGTATAAGTTTCCTTTTTCTTTCCATTTTCTCTAAAACCTCGTCGTTGCTCACATGTTCGGTCCATGGTATCCTCAGCATCCTTCTGTAGTAATTTCAACTGTCTCTTCCTGATGTTAAGTATAAGTTTCCTTTTTGTTTCCATTTTCTCTAAAACCTCATCATTGCTCACATGTTCGGCCCATGGTATCCTCAGCATCCTTCTGTAGAAATTTCAATTGTCTCTTCCTGATGTTAAGTATAAGTTTCCTTTTTGTTTCCATTTTCTCTAAAACCTCGTCGTTGCTCACATGTTCGGTCCATGGTATCCTCAGCATCCTTCTGTAGAAATTTCAATTGTCTCTTCCTGATGTTAAGTATAAGTTTCCTTTTTGTTTCCATTTTCTCTAAAACCTCATCATTGCTCACATGTTCGGCCCATGGTATCCTCAGCATCCTTCTGTAGAAATTTCAATTGTCTCTTCCTGATGTTAAGTATAAGTTTCCTTTTCGTTTCCATTTTCTCTAAAACCTCGTCGTTGCTCACATGTTCGGTCCATGGTATCCTCAGCATCCTTCTGTAGAAATTTCAATTGTCTCTTCCTGATGTTAAGTATAAGTTTCCTTTTTGTTTCCATTTTCTCTAAAACCTCATCATTGCTCACATGTTCGGTCCATGGTATCCTCAGCATCCTTCTGTAGAAATTTCAATTGTCTCTTCCTGATGTTAAGTATAAGTTTCCTTTTTCTTTCCATTTTCTCTAAAACCTCGTCGTTGCTCACATGTTCGGTCCATGGTATCCTCAGCATCCTTCTGTAGAAATTTCAACTGTCTCTTCCTGATGTTAAGTATAAGTTTCCTTTTTCTTTCCATTTTCTCTAAAACCTCGTCGTTGCTCACATGTTCGGTCCATGGTATCCTCAGCATCCTTCTGTAGAAATTTCAACTGTCTCTTCCTGATGTTAAGTATAAGTTTCCTTTTCGTTTCCATTTTCTCTAAAACCTCGTCGTTGCTCACATGTTCGGTCCATGGTATCCTCAGCATCCTTCTGTAGAAATTTCAACTGTCTCTTCCTGATGTTAAGTATAAGTTTCCTTTTCGTTTCCATTTTCTCTAAAACCTCATCATTGCTCACATGTTCGGTCCATGGTATCCTCAGCATCCTTCTGTAGTAATTTCAACTGTCTCTTCCTGATGTTAAGTATAAGTTTCCTTTTTGTTTCCATTTTCTCTAAAACCTCGTCGTTGCTCACATGTTCGGTCCATGGTATCCTCAGCATCCTTCTGTAGAAATTTCAACTGTCTCTTCCTGATGTTAAGTATAAGTTTCCTTTTTCTTTCCATTTTCTCTAAAACCTCGTCGTTGCTCACATGTTCGGTCCATGGTATCCTCAGCATCCTTCTGTAGAAATTTCAACTGTCTCTTCCTGATGTTAAGTATAAGTTTCCTTTTCGTTTCCATTTTCTCTAAAACCTCGTCGTTGCTCACATGTTCGGTCCATGGTATCCTCAGCATCCTTCTGTAGAAATTTCAACTGTCTCTTCCTGATGTTAAGTATAAGTTTCCTTTTCGTTTCCATTTTCTCTAAAACCTCGTCGTTGCTCACATGTTCGGTCCATGGTATCCTCAGCATCCTTCTGTAGAAATTTCAACTGTCTCTTCCTGATGTTAAGTATAAGTTTCCTTTTTCTTTCCATTTTCTCTAAAACCTCGTCGTTGCTCACATGTTCGGTCCATGGTATCCTCAGCATCCTTCTGTAGAAATTTCAACTGTCTCTTCCTGATGTTAAGTATAAGTTTCCTTTTTCTTTCCATTTTCTCTAAAACCTCGTCGTTGCTCACATGTTCGGTCCATGGTATCCTCAGCATCCTTCTGTAGAAATTTCAACTGTCTCTTCCTGATGTTAAGTATAAGTTTCCTTTTCGTTTCCATTTTCTCTAAAACCTCGTCGTTGCTCACATGTTCGGTCCATGGTATCCTCAGCATCCTTCTGTAGAAATTTCAACTGTCTCTTCCTGATGTTAAGTATAAGTTTCCTTTTCGTTTCCATTTTCTCTAAAACCTCGTCGTTGCTCACATGTTCGGTCCATGGTATCCTCAGCATCCTTCTGTAGAAATTTCAACTGTCTCTTCCTGATGTTAAGTATAAGTTTCCTTTTTCTTTCCATTTTCTCTAAAACCTCGTCGTTGCTCACATGTTCGGTCCATGGTATCCTCAGCATCCTTCTGTAGAAATTTCAACTGTCTCTTCCTGATGTTAAGTATAAGTTTCCTTTTCGTTTCCATTTTCTCTAAAACCTCGTCGTTGCTCACATGTTCGGTCCATGGTATCCTCAGCATCCTTCTGTAGAAATTTCAACTGTCTCTTCCTGATGTTAAGTATAAGTTTCCTTTTCGTTTCCATTTTCTCTAAAACCTCATCATTGCTCACATGTTCGGTCCATGGTATCCTCAGCATCCTTCTGTAGTAATTTCAACTGTCTCTTCCTGATGTTAAGTATAAGTTTCCTTTTTGTTTCCATTTTCTCTAAAACCTCATCATTGCTCACATGTTCGGTCCATGGTATCCTCAGCATCCTTCTGTAGTAATTTCAACTGTCTCTTCCTGATGTTAAGTATAAGTTTCCTTTTTGTTTCCATTTTCTCTAAAACCTCGTCGTTGCTCACATGTTCGGTCCATGGTATCCTCAGCATCCTTCTGTAGAAATTTCAACTGTCTCTTCCTGATGTTAAGTATAAGTTTCCTTTTTCTTTCCATTTTCTCTAAAACCTCGTCGTTGCTCACATGTTCGGTCCATGGTATCCTCAGCATCCTTCTGTAGAAATTTCAACTGTCTCTTCCTGATGTTAAGTATAAGTTTCCTTTTCGTTTCCATTTTCTCTAAAACCTCGTCGTTGCTCACATGTTCGGTCCATGGTATCCTCAGCATCCTTCTGTAGAAATTTCAACTGTCTCTTCCTGATGTTAAGTATAAGTTTCCTTTTCGTTTCCATTTTCTCTAAAACCTCATCATTGCTCACATGTTCGGTCCATGGTATCCTCAGCATCCTTCTGTAGTAATTTCAACTGTCTCTTCCTGATGTTAAGTATAAGTTTCCTTTTTGTTTCCATTTTCTCTAAAACCTCGTCGTTGCTCACATGTTCGGTCCATGGTATCCTCAGCATCCTTCTGTAGAAATTTCAACTGTCTCTTCCTGATGTTAAGTATAAGTTTCCTTTTTCTTTCCATTTTCTCTAAAACCTCGTCGTTGCTCACATGTTCGGTCCATGGTATCCTCAGCATCCTTCTGTAGAAATTTCAACTGTCTCTTCCTGATGTTAAGTATAAGTTTCCTTTTCGTTTCCATTTTCTCTAAAACCTCGTCGTTGCTCACATGTTCGGTCCATGGTATCCTCAGCATCCTTCTGTAGAAATTTCAACTGTCTCTTCCTGATGTTAAGTATAAGTTTCCTTTTTCTTTCCATTTTCTCTAAAACCTCGTCGTTGCTCACATGTTCGGTCCATGGTATCCTCAGCATCCTTCTGTAGAAATTTCAACTGTCTCTTCCTGATGTTAAGTATAAGTTTCCTTTTCGTTTCCATTTTCTCTAAAACCTCATCATTGCTCACATGTTCGGCCCATGGTATCCTCAGCATCCTTCTGTAGTAATTTCAACTGTCTCTTCCTGATGTTAAGTATAAGTTTCCTTTTTGTTTCCATTTTCTCTAAAACCTCATCATTGCTCACATGTTCGGTCCATGGTATCCTCAGCATCCTTCTGTAGTAATTTCAACTGTCTCTTCCTGATGTTAAGTATAAGTTTCCTTTTCGTTTCCATTTTCTCTAAAACCTCGTCGTTACTCACATGTTCGGTCCATAGTATCCTCAGCATCCTTCTGTAGAAATTTCAATTGTCTCTTCCTGATGTTAAGTATAAGTTTCCTTTTCGTTTCCATTTTCTCTAAAACCTCGTCGTTGCTCACATGTTCGGCCCATGGTATCCTCAGCATCCTTCTGTAGAAATTTCAACTGTCTCTTCCTGATGTTAAGTATAAGTTTCCTTTTTCTTTCCATTTTCTCTAAAACCTCGTCGTTGCTCACATGTTCGGTCCATGGTATCCTCAGCATCCTTCTGTAGAAATTTCAACTGTCTCTTCCTGATGTTTAGTATAAGTTTCCTTTTTCTTTCCATTTTCTCTAAAACCTCGTCGTTGCTCACATGGTCGGTCCATGGTATCCTCAGCATCCTTCTGTAGAAATTTCAACTGTCTCTTCCTGATGTTAAGTATAAGTTTCCTTTTCGTTTCCATTTTCTCTAAAACCTCGTCGTTGCTCACATGTTCGGTCCATGGTATCCTCAGCATCCTTCTGTAGTAATTTCAACTGTCTCTTCCTGATGTTAAGTATAAGTTTCCTTTTTGTTTCCATTTTCTCTAAAACCTCGTCGTTGCTCACATGTTCGGTCCATGGTATCCTCAGCATCCTTCTGTAGAAATTTCAACTGTCTCTTCCTGATGTTAAGTATAAGTTTCCTTTTTCTTTCCATTTTCTCTAAAACCTCGTCGTTGCTCACATGTTCGGTCCATGGTATCCTCAGCATCCTTCTGTAGAAATTTCAACTGTCTCTTCCTGATGTTAAGTATAAGTTTCCTTTTCGTTTCCATTTTCTCTAAAACCTCATCATTGCTCACATGTTCGGTTCATGGTATCCTCAGCATCCTTCTGTAGAAATTTCAACTGTCTCTTCCTGATGTTAAGTATAAGTTTCCTTTTTGTTTCCATTTTCTCTAAAACCTCGTCGTTGCTCACATGTTCGGTCCATGGTATCCTCAGCATCCTTCTGTAGAAATTTCAACTGTCTCTTCCTGATGTTAAGTATAAGTTTCCTTTTTGTTTCCATTTTCTCTAAAACCTCATCGTTGCTCACATGTTCGGTCCATGGTATCCTCAGCATCCTTCTGTAGAAATTTCAACTGTCTCTTCCTGATGTTAAGTATAAGTTTCCTTTTTGTTTCCATTTTCTCTAAAACCTCGTCGTTGCTCACATGTTCGGTCCATGGTATCCTCAGCATCCTTCTGTAGTAATTTCAACTGTCTCTTCCTGATGTTAAGTATAAGTTTCCTTTTTGTTTCCATTTTCTCTAAAACCTCATCATTGCTCACATGTTCGGTCCATGGTATCCTCAGCATCCTTCTGTAGTAATTTCAACTGTCTCTTCCTGATGTTAAGTATAAGTTTCCTTTTCGTTTCCATTTTCTCTAAAACCTCGTCGTTACTCACATGTTCGGTCCATAGTATCCTCAGCATCCTTCTGTAGAAATTTCAATTGTCTCTTCCTGATGTTAAGTATAAGTTTCCTTTTCGTTTCCATTTTCTCTAAAACCTCGTCGTTGCTCACATGTTCGGCCCATGGTATCCTCAGCATCCTTCTGTAGAAATTTCAACTGTCTCTTCCTGATGTTAAGTATAAGTTTCCTTTTTCTTTCCATTTTCTCTAAAACCTCGTCGTTGCTCACATGTTCGGTCCATGGTATCCTCAGCATCCTTCTGTAGAAATTTCAACTGTCTCTTCCTGATGTTTAGTATAAGTTTCCTTTTTCTTTCCATTTTCTCTAAAACCTCGTCGTTGCTCACATGGTCGGTCCATGGTATCCTCAGCATCCTTCTGTAGAAATTTCAACTGTCTCTTCCTGATGTTAAGTATAAGTTTCCTTTTCGTTTCCATTTTCTCTAAAACCTCGTCGTTGCTCACATGTTCGGTCCATGGTATCCTCAGCATCCTTCTGTAGAAATTTCAACTGTCTCTTCCTGATGTTAAGTATAAGTTTCCTTTTCGTTTCCATTTTCTCTAAAACCTCGTCGTTGCTCACATGTTCGGTCCATGGTATCCTCAGCATCCTTCTGTAGAAATTTCAACTGTCTCTTCCTGATGTTAAGTATAAGTTTCCTTTTTGTTTCCATTTTCTCTAAAACCTCGTCGTTGCTCACATGTTCGGTCCATGGTATCCTCAGCATCCTTCTGTAGAAATTTCAACTGTCTCTTCCTGATGTTAAGTATAAGTTTCCTTTTTGTTTCCATTTTCTCTAAAACCTCGTCGTTGCTCACATGTTCGGTCCATGGTATCCTCAGCATCCTTCCGTAGAAATTTCAACTGTCTCTTCCTGATGTTAAGTATAAGTTTCCTTTTTGTTTCCATTTTCTCTAAAACCTCATCGTTGCTCATATGTTCGGTCCATGGTATCCTCAGCATCCTTCTGGAGAAATTTCAACTGTCTCTTCCTGATGTCAAGTATAAGTTTCCTTTTTGTTTCCATTTTCTCTAAAACCTCGTCGTTGCTCACATGTTCGGTCCATGGTATCCTCAGCATCCTTCTGTAGAAATTTCAACTGTCTCTTCCTGATGTTAAGTATAAGTTTCCTTTTTGTTTCCATTTTCTCTAAAACCTCGTTGTTGCTCACATGTTCGGTCCATGGTATCCTCAGCATCCTTCCGTAGAAATTTCAACTGTCTCTTCCTGATGTTAAGTATAAGTTTCCTTTTTGTTTCCATTTTCTCTAAAACCTCGTTGTTGCTCACATGTTCGGTCCATGGTATCCTCAGCATCCTTCCGTAGAAATTTCAACTGTCTCTTCCTGATGTTAAGTATAAGTTTCCTTTTCGTTTCCATTTTCTCTAAAACCTCGTCGTTACTCACATGTTCGGTCCATAGTATCCTCAGCATCCTTCTGTAGAAATTTCAATTGTCTCTTCCTGATGTTAAGTATAAGTTTCCTTTTCGTTTCCATTTTCTCTAAAACCTCGTCGTTGCTCACATGTTCGGCCCATGGTATCCTCAGCATCCTTCTGTAGAAATTTCAACTGTCTCTTCCTGATGTTAAGTATAAGTTTCCTTTTTCTTTCCATTTTCTCTAAAACCTCGTCGTTGCTCACATGTTCGGTCCATGGTATCCTCAGCATCCTTCTGTAGAAATTTCAACTGTCTCTTCCTGATGTTAAGTATAAGTTTCCTTTTCGTTTCCATTTTCTCTAAAACCTCGTCGTTGCTCACATGTTCGGTCCATGGTATCCTCAGCATCCTTCTGTAGAAATTTCAATTGTCTCTTCCTGATGTTAAGTATAAGTTTCCTTTTTGTTTCCATTTTCTCTAAAACCTCGTTGTTGCTCACATGTTCGGTCCATGGTATCCTCAGCATCCTTCTGTAGAAATTTCAACTGTCTCTTCCTGATGTTAAGTATAAGTTTCCTTTTCGTTTCCATTTTCTCTAAAACCTCATCATTGCTCACATGTTCGGTCCATGGTATCCTCAGCATCCTTCTGTAGAAATTTCAACTGTCTCTTCCTGATGTTAAGTATAAGTTTCCTTTTTGTTTCCATTTTCTCTAAAACCTCGTCGTTGCTCACATGTTCGGTCCATGGTATCCTCAGCATCCTTCTGTAGAAATTTCAACTGTCTCTTCCTGATGTTAAGTATAAGTTTCCTTTTTGTTTCCATTTTCTCTAAAACCTCGTCGTTGCTCACATGTTCGGTCCATGGTATCCTCAGCATCCTTCCGTAGAAATTTCAACTGTCTCTTCCTGATGTTAAGTATAAGTTTCCTTTTTGTTTCCATTTTCTCTAAAACCTCATCGTTGCTCATATGTTCGGTCCATGGTATCCTCAGCATCCTTCTGGAGAAATTTCAACTGTCTCTTCCTGATGTCAAGTATAAGTTTCCTTTTTGTTTCCATTTTCTCTAAAACCTCGTCGTTGCTCACATGTTCGGTCCATGGTATCCTCAGCATCCTTCTGCAGAAATTTCAACTGTCTCTTCCTGATGTTAAGTATAAGTTTCCTTTTTGTTTCCATTTTCTATAAAACTTCGTCGTTGCTCACATGTTCGGTCCATGGTATCCTCAGCATCCTTCTGTAGAAATTTCAACTGTCTCTTCCTGATGTTAAGTATAAGTTTCCTTTTTGTTTCCATTTTCTCTAAAACCTCGTCGTTGCTCACATGTTCGGTCCATGGTATCCTCAGCATCCTTCTGTAGAAATTTCAACTGTCTCTTCCTGATGTTAAGTATAAGTTTCCTTTTCGTTTCCATTTTCTCTAAAACCTCATCATTGCTCACATGTTCGGTCCATGGTATCCTCAGCATCCTTCTGTAGAAATTTCAACTGTCTCTTCCTGATGTTAAGTATAAGTTTCCTTTTTGTTTCCATTTTCTCTAAAACCTCATCATTGCTCACATGTTCGGTCCATGGTATCCTCAGCATCCTTCTGTAGTAATTTCAACTGTCTCTTCCTGATGTTAAGTATAAGTTTCCTTTTCGTTTCCATTTTCTCTAAAACCTCGTCGTTGCTCACATGTTCGGTCCATGGTATCCTCAGCATCCTTCTGTAGAAATTTCAACTGTCTCTTCCTGATGTTAAGTATAAGTTTCCTTTTTGTTTCCATTTTCTCTAAAACCTCGTTGTTGCTCACATGTTCGGTCCATGGTATCCTCAGCATCCTTCTGTAGAAATTTCAACTGTCTCTTCCTGATGTTAAGTATAAGTTTCCTTTTCGTTTCCATTTTCTCTAAAACCTCATCATTGCTCACATGTTCGGTCCATGGTATCCTCAGCATCCTTCTGTAGAAATTTCAACTGTCTCTTCCTGATGTTAAGTATAAGTTTCCTTTTTGTTTCCATTTTCTCTAAAACCTCGTCGTTGCTCACATGTTCGGTCCATGGTATCCTCAGCATCCTTCTGTAGAAATTTCAACTGTCTCTTCCTGATGTTAAGTATAAGTTTCCTTTTCGTTTCCATTTTCTCTAAAACCTCATCATTGCTCACATGTTCGGTCCATGGTATCCTCAGCATCCTTCTGTAGAAATTTCAACTGTCTCTTCCTGATGTTAAGTATAAGTTTCCTTTTCGTTTCCATTTTCTCTAAAACCTCGTTGTTGCTCACATGTTCGGTCCATGGTATCCTCAGCATCCTTCTGTAGAAATTTCAACTGTCTCTTCCTGATGTTAAGTATAAGTTTCCTTTTTGTTTCCATTTTCTCTAAAACCTCGTCGTTGCTCACATGTTCGGTCCATGGTATCCTCAGCATCCTTCTGTAGAAATTTCAACTGTCTCTTCCTGATGTTAAGTATAAGTTTCCTTTTTGTTTCCATTTTCTCTAAAACCTCGTCGTTGCTCACATGTTCGGTCCATGGTATCCTCAGCATCCTTCTGTAGAAATTTCAACTGTCTCTTCCTGATGTTAAGTATAAGTTTCCTTTTCGTTTCCATTTTCTCTAAAACCTCATCATTGCTCACATGTTCGGTCCATGGTATCCTCAGCATCCTTCTGTAGAAATTTCAACTGTCTCTTCCTGATGTTAAGTATAAGTTTCCTTTTCGTTTCCATTTTCTCTAAAACCTCGTCGTTGCTCACATGTTTGGTCCATGGTATCCTCAGCATCCTTCTGTAGAAATTTCAACTGTCTCTTCCTGATGTTTAGTATAAGTTTCCTTTTCGTTTCCATTTTCTCTAAAACCTCGTCGTTGCTCACATGTTCGGTCCATGGTATCCTCAGCATCCTTCTGTAGAAATTTCAATTGTCTCTTCCTGATGTTAAGTATAAGTTTCCTTTTCGTTTCCATTTTCTCTAAAACCTCGTCGTTGCTCACATGTTTGGTCCATGGTATCCTCAGCATCCTTCTGTAGAAATTTCAACTGTCTCTTCCTGATGTTAAGTATAAGTTTCCTTTTCGTTTCCATTTTCTCTAAAACCTCGTCGTTGCTCACATGTTCGGTCCATGGTATCCTCAGCATCCTTCTGTAGAAATTTCAACTGTCTCTTCCTGATGTTAAGTATAAGTTTCCTTTTCGTTTCCATTTTCTCTAAAACCTCATCATTGCTCACATGTTCGGTCCATGGTATCCTCAGCATCCTTCTGTAGAAATTTCAACTGTCTCTTCCTGATGTTAAGTATAAGTTTCCTTTTTGTTTCCATTTTCTCTAAAACCTCGTTGTTGCTCACATGTTCGGTCCATGGTATCCTCAGCATCCTTCTGTAGAAATTTCAACTGTCTCTTCCTGATGTTAAGTATAAGTTTCCTTTTCGTTTCCATTTTCTCTAAAACCTCATCATTGCTCACATGTTCGGTCCATGGTATCCTCAGCATCCTTCTGTAGAAATTTCAACTGTCTCTTCCTGATGTTAAGTATAAGTTTCCTTTTTGTTTCCATTTTCTCTAAAACCTCGTCGTTGCTCACATGTTCGGTCCATGGTATCCTCAGCATCCTTCTGTAGAAATTTCAACTGTCTCTTCCTGATGTTAAGTATAAGTTTCCTTTTCGTTTCCATTTTCTCTAAAACCTCATCATTGCTCACATGTTCGGTCCATGGTATCCTCAGCATCCTTCTGTAGAAATTTCAACTGTCTCTTCCTGATGTTAAGTATAAGTTTCCTTTTCGTTTCCATTTTCTCTAAAACCTCGTTGTTGCTCACATGTTCGGTCCATGGTATCCTCAGCATCCTTCTGTAGAAATTTCAACTGTCTCTTCCTGATGTTAAGTATAAGTTTCCTTTTTGTTTCCATTTTCTCTAAAACCTCGTCGTTGCTCACATGTTCGGTCCATGGTATCCTCAGCATCCTTCTGTAGAAATTTCAACTGTCTCTTCCTGATGTTAAGTATAAGTTTCCTTTTTGTTTCCATTTTCTCTAAAACCTCGTCGTTGCTCACATGTTCGGTCCATGGTATCCTCAGCATCCTTCTGTAGAAATTTCAACTGTCTCTTCCTGATGTTAAGTATAAGTTTCCTTTTCGTTTCCATTTTTTCTAAAACCTCATCATTGCTCACATGTTCGGTCAATGGTATCCTCAGCATCCTTCTGTAGAAATTTCAACTGTCTCTTCCTGATGTTAAGTATAAGTTTCCTTTTCGTTTCCATTTTCTCTAAAACCTCGTCGTTGCTCACATGTTTGGTCCATGGTATCCTCAGCATCCTTCTGTAGAAATTTCAACTGTCTCTTCCTGATGTTTAGTATAAGTTTCCTTTTCGTTTCCATTTTCTCTAAAACCTCGTCGTTGCTCACATGTTCGGTCCATGGTATCCTCAGCATCCTTCTGTAGAAATTTCAACTGTCTCTTCATGATGTTAAGTATAAGTTTCCTTTTCGTTTCCATTTTCTCTAAAACCTCGTTGTTGCTCACATGTTCGGTCCATGGTATCCTCAGCATCCTTCTGTATAAATTTCAACTGTCTCTTCCTGATGTTAAGTATAAGTTTCCTTTTCGTTTCCATTTTCTCTAAAACCTCGTCGTTGCTCACATGTTCGGTCCATGGTATCCTCAGCATCCTTCTGTAGAAATTTCAACTGTCTCTTCCTGATGTTAAGTATAAGTTTCCTTTTCGTTTCCATTTTCTCTAAAACCTCATCATTGCTCACATGTTCGGTCCATGGTATCCTCAGCATCCTTCTGTAGAAATTTCAACTGTCTCTTCCTGATGTTAAGTATAAGTTTCCTTTTCGTTTCCATTTTCTCTAAAACCTCATCATTGCTCACATGTTCGGTCCATGGTATCCTCAGCATCCTTCTGTAGAAATTTCAACTGTCTCTTCCTGATGTTAAGTATAAGTTTCCTTTTCGTTTCCATTTTCTCTAAAACCTCGTTGTTGCTCACATGTTCGGTCCATGGTATCCTCAGCATCCTTCTGTATAAATTTCAACTGTCTCTTCCTGATGTTAAGTATAAGTTTCCTTTTCGTTTCCATTTTCTCTAAAACCTCATCATTGCTCACATGTTCGGTCCATGGTATCCTCAGCATCCTTCTGTAGAAATTTCAACTGTCTCTTCCTGATGTTAAGTATAAGTTTCCTTTTCGTTTCCATTTTCTCTAAAACCTCATCATTGCTCACATGTTCGGTCCATGGTATCCTCAGCATCCTTCTGTAGAAATTTCAACTGTCTCTTCCTGATGTTAAGTATAAGTTTCCTTTTCGTTTCCATTTTCTCTAAAACCTCGTTGTTGCTCACATGTTCGGTCCATGGTATCCTCAGCATCCTTCTGTAGAAATTTCAACTGTCTCTTCCTGATGTTAAGTATAAGTTTCCTTTTTGTTTCCATTTTCTCTAAAACCTCGTCGTTGCTCACATGTTCGGTCCATGGTATCCTCAGCATCCTTCTGTAGAAATTTCAACTGTCTCTTCCTGATGTTAAGTATAAGTTTCCTTTTCGTTTCCATTTTCTCTAAAACCTCATCATTGCTCACATGTTCGGTCCATGGTATCCTCAGCATCCTTCTGTAGTAATTTCAACTGTCTCTTCCTGATGTTAAGTATAAGTTTCCTTTTCGTTTCCATTTTCTCTAAAACCTCGTCGTTACTCACATGTTCGGTCCATAGTATCCTCAGCATCCTTCTGTAGAAATTTCAATTGTCTCTTCCTGATGTTAAGTATAAGTTTCCTTTTCGTTTCCATTTTCTCTAAAACCTCGTCGTTGCTCACATGTTCGGCCCATGGTATCCTCAGCATCCTTCTGTAGAAATTTCAACTGTCTCTTCCTGATGTTAAGTATAAGTTTCCTTTTTCTTTCCATTTTCTCTAAAACCTCGTCGTTGCTCACATGTTCGGTCCATGGTATCCTCAGCATCCTTCTGTAGAAATTTCAACTGTCTCTTCCTGATGTTTAGTATAAGTTTCCTTTTTCTTTCCATTTTCTCTAAAACCTCGTCGTTGCTCACATGTTCGGTCCATGGTATCCTCAGCATCCTTCTGTAGAAATTTCAATTGTCTCTTCCTGATGTTAAGTATAAGTTTCCTTTTTGTTTCCATTTTCTCTAAAACCTCGTCGTTGCTCACATGTTCGGTCCATGGTATCCTCAGCATCCTTCTGTAGAAATTTCAACTGTCTCTTCCTGATGTTAAGTATAAGTTTCCTTTTCGTTTCCATTTTCTCTAAAACCTCATCATTGCTCACATGTTCGGTCCATGGTATCCTCAGCATCCTTCTGTAGAAATTTCAACTGTCTCTTCCTGATGTTAAGTATAAGTTTCCTTTTCGTTTCCATTTTCTCTAAAACCTCGTTGTTGCTCACATGTTCGGTCCATGGTATCCTCAGCATCCTTCTGTAGAAATTTCAACTGTCTCTTCCTGATGTTAAGTATAAGTTTCCTTTTCGTTTCCATTTTCTCTAAAACCTCGTCGTTGCTCACATGTTCGGTCCATGGTATCCTCAGCATCCTTCTGTAGAAATTTCAAGTGTCTCTTCCTGATGTTAAGTATAAGTTTCCTTTTCGTTTCCATTTTCTCTAAAACCTCGTCGTTGCTCCCATGTTCGGTCCATGGTATCCTCAGCATCCTTCTGTAGTAATTTCAACTGTCTCTTCCTGATGTTAAGTATAAGTTTCCTTTTCGTTTCCATTTTCTCTAAAACCTCGTCGTTACTCACATGTTCGGTCCATAGTATCCTCAGCATCCTTCTGTAGAAATTTCAATTGTCTCTTCCTGATGTTAAGTATAAGTTTCCTTTTCGTTTCCATTTTCTCTAAAACCTCGTCGTTGCTCACATGTTCGGCCCATGGTATCCTCAGCATCCTTCTGTAGAAATTTCAACTGTCTCTTCCTGATGTTAAGTATAAGTTTCCTTTTTCTTTCCATTTTCTCTAAAACCTCGTCGTTGCTCACATGTTCGGTCCATGGTATCCTCAGCATCCTTCTGTAGAAATTTCAACTGTCTCTTCCTGATGTTTAGTATAAGTTTCCTTTTTCTTTCCATTTTCTCTAAAACCTCGTCGTTGCTCACATGGTCGGTCCATGGTATCCTCAGCATCCTTCTGTAGAAATTTCGACTGTCTCTTCCTGATGTTAAGTATAAGTTTCCTTTTCGTTTCCATTTTCTCTAAAACCTCGTCGTTGCTCACATGTTCGGTCCATGGTATCCTCAGCATCCTTCTGTAGAAATTTCAACTGTCTCTTCCTGATGTTAAGTATAAGTTTCCTTTTTCTTTCCATTTTCTCTAAAACCTCGTCGTTGCTCACATGTTCGGTCCATGGTATCCTCAGCATCCTTCTGTAGAAATTTCAACTGTCTCTTCCTGATGTTTAGTATAAGTTTCCTTTTTCTTTCCATTTTCTCTAAAACCTCGTCGTTGCTCACATGGTCGGTCCATGGTATCCTCAGCATCCTTCTGTAGAAATTTCGACTGTCTCTTCCTGATGTTAAGTATAAGTTTCCTTTTCGTTTCCATTTTCTCTAAAACCTCGTCGTTGCTCACATGTTCGGTCCATGGTATCCTCAGCATCCTTCTGTAGAAATTTCAACTGTCTCTTCCTGATGTTAAGTATAAGTTTCCTTTTTCTTTCCATTTTCTCTAAAACCTCGTCGTTGCTCACATGTTCGGTCCATGGTATCCTCAGCATCCTTCTGTAGAAATTTCAACTGTCTCTTCCTGATGTTTAGTATAAGTTTCCTTTTTCTTTCCATTTTCTCTAAAACCTCGTCGTTGCTCACATGGTCGGTCCATGGTATCCTCAGCATCCTTCTGTAGAAATTTCGACTGTCTCTTCCTGATGTTAAGTATAAGTTTCCTTTTCGTTTCCATTTTCTCTAAAACCTCATCATTGCTCACATGTTCGGTCCATGGTATCCTCAGCATCCTTCTGTAGAAATTTCAACTGTCTCTTCCTGATGTTAAGTATAAGTTTCCTTTTTGTTTCCATTTTCTCTAAAACCTCGTTGTTGCTCACATGTTCGGTCCATGGTATCCTCAGCATCCTTCTGTAGAAATTTCAACTGTCTCTTCCTGATGTTAAGTATAAGTTTCCTTTTCGTTTCCATTTTCTCTAAAACCTCATCATTGCTCACATGTTCGGTCCATGGTATCCTCAGCATCCTTCTGTAGAAATTTCAACTGTCTCTTCCTGATGTTAAGTATAAGTTTCCTTTTCGTTTCCATTTTCTCTAAAACCTCGTTGTTGCTCACATGTTCGGTCCATGGTATCATCAGCATCCTTCTGTAGAAATTTCAACTGTCTCTTCCTGATGTTAAGTATAAGTTTCCTTTTCGTTTCCATTTTCTCTAAAACCTCGTCGTTGCTCACATGTTCGGTCCATGGTATCCTCAGCATCCTTCTGTAGAAATTTCAACTGTCTCTTCCTGATGTTAAGTATAAGTTTCCTTTTTGTTTCCATTTTCTCTAAAACCTCGTCGTTGTTCACATGTTCGGTCCATGGTATCCTCAGCATCCTTCTGTAGAAATTTCAACTGTCTCTTCCTGATGTTAAGTATAAGTTTCCTTTTCGTTTCCATTTTCTCTAAAACCTCGTTGTTGCTCACATGTTCGGTCCATGGTATCCTCAGCATCCTTCTGTAGAAATTTCAACTGTCTCTTCCTGATGTTAAGTATAAGTTTCCTTTTCGTTTCCATTTTCTCTAAAACCTCGTCGTTGCTCACATGTTCGGTCCATGGTATCCTCAGCATCCTTCTGTAGAAATTTCAACTGTCTCTTCCTGATGTTAAGTATAAGTTTCCTTTTTGTTTCCATTTTCTCTAAAACCTCGTCGTTGTTCACATGTTCGGTCCATGGTATCCTCAGCATCCTTCTGTAGAAATTTCAACTGTCTCTTCCTGATGTTAAGTATAAGTTTCCTTTTCGTTTCCATTTTCTCTAAAACCTCGTTGTTGCTCACATGTTCGGTCCATGGTATCCTCAGCATCCTTCTGTAGAAATTTCAACTGTCTCTTCCTGATGTTAAGTATAAGTTTCCTTTTCGTTTCCATTTTCTCTAAAACCTCGTCGTTGCTCACATGTTCGGTCCATGGTATCCTCAGCATCCTTCTGTAGAAATTTCAACTGTCTCTTCCTGATGTTTAGTATAAGTTTCCTTTTCGTTTCCATTTTCTCTAAAACCTCGTCGTTGCTCACATGTTCGGTCCATGGTATCCTCAGCATCCTTCTGTAGAAATTTCAATTGTCTCTTCCTGATGTTAAGTATAAGTTTCCTTTTTGTTTCCATTTTCTCTAAAACCTCGTTGTTGCTCACATGTTCGGTCCATGGTATCCTCAGCATCCTTCTGTAGAAATTTCAACTGTCTCTTCCTGATGTTAAGTATAAGTTTCCTTTTCGTTTCCATTTTCTCTAAAACCTCATCATTGCTCACATGTTCGGTCCATGGTATCCTCAGCATCCTTCTGTAGTAATTTCAACTGTCTGTTCCTGATGTTAAGTATAAGTTTCCTTTTTGTTTCCATTTTCTCTAAAACCTCGTCGTTGCTCACATGTTCGGTCCATGGTATCCTCAGCATCCTTCTGTAGAAATTTCAACTGTCTCTTCCTGATGTTAAGTATAAGTTTCCTTTTTCTTTCCATTTTCTCTAAAACCTCGTCGTTGCTCACATGTTCGGTCCATGGTATCCTCAGCATCCTTCTGTAGAAATTTCAACTGTCTCTTCCTGATGTTAAGTATAAGTTTCCTTTTTGTTTCCATTTTCTCTAAAACCTCATCATTGCTCACATGTTCGGTCCATGGTATCCTCAGCATCCTTCTGTAGTAATTTCAACTGTCTCTTCCTGATGTTAAGTATAAGTTTCCTTTTTGTTTCCATTTTCTCTAAAACCTCATCATTGCTCACATGTTCGGTCCATGGTATCCTCAGCATCCTTCTGTAGAAATTTCAACTGTCTCTTCCTGATGTTAAGTATAAGTTTCCTTTTTGTTTCCATTTTCTCTAAAACCTCATCATTGCTCACATGTTCGGTCCATGGTATCCTCAGCATCCTTCTGTAGTAATTTCAACTGTCTCTTCCTGATGTTAAGTATAAGTTTCCTTTTTGTTTCCATTTTCTCTAAAACCTCGTCGTTGCTCACATGTTCGGTCCATGGTATCCTCAGCATCCTTCTGTAGAAATTTCAACTGTCTCTTCCTGATGTTAAGTATAAGTTTCCTTTTCGTTTCCATTTTCTCTAAAACCTCGTCGTTGCTCACATGTTCGGTCCATGGTATCCTCAGCATCCTTCTGTAGAAATTTCAACTGTCTCTTCCTGATGTTAAGTATAAGTTTCCTTTTCGTTTCCATTTTCTCTAAAACCTCGTCGTTGCTCACATGTTCGGTCCATGGTATCCTCAGCATCCTTCTGTAGAAATTTCAACTGTCTCTTCCTGATGTTAAGTATAGGTTTCCTTTTTGTTTGCATTTTCTCTAAAACTTCGTCGTTGCTCACATGTTCGGTCCATGGTATTCTCAGCATCCTTCTGTAGAAATTTCAACTGTCTCTTCCTGATGTTAAGTATAAGTTTCCTTTTTGTTTCCATTTTCTCTAAAACCTCGTCGTTGCTCACATGTTCGGTCCATGGTATCCTCAGCATCCTTCTGTAGAAATTTCAACTGTCTCTTCCTGATGTTAAGTATAAGTTTCCTTTTTCTTTCCATTTTCTCTAAAACCTCGTCGTTGCTCACATGTTCGGTCCATGGTATCCTCAGCATCCTTCTGTAGAAATTTCAACTGTCTCTTCCTGATGTTAAGTATAAGTTTCCTTTTCGTTTCCATTTTCTCTAAAACCTCGTCGTTGCTCACATGTTCGGTCCATGGTATCCTCAGCATCCTTCTGTAGTAATTTCAACTGTCTCTTCCTGATGTTAAGTATAAGTTTCCTTTTTGTTTCCATTTTCTCTAAAACCTCATCATTGCTCACATGTTCGGTCCATGGTATCCTCAGCATCCTTCTGTAGTAATTTCAACTGTCTCTTCCTGGTGTTAAGTATAAGTTTCCTTTTTGTTTCCATTTTCTCTAAAACCTCATCATTGCTCACATGTTCGGTCCATGGTATCCTCAGCATCCTTCTGTAGTAATTTCAACTGTCTCTTCCTGGTGTTAAGTATAAGTTTCCTTTTCGTTTCCATTTTCTCTAAAACCTCATCATTGCTCACATGTTCGGTCCATGGTATCCTCAGCATCCTTCTGTAGTAATTTCAACTGTCTCTTCCTGATGTTAAGTATAAGTTTCCTTTTTGTTTCCATTTTCTCTAAAACCTCATCATTGCTCACATGTTCGGTCCATGGTATCCTCAGCATCCTTCTGTAGTAATTTCAACTGTCTCTTCCTGATGTTAAGTATAAGTTTCCTTTTTGTTTCCATTTTCTCTAAAACCTCGTCGTTGCTCACATGTTCGGTCCATGGTATCCTCAGCATCCTTCTGTAGAAATTTCAACTGTCTCTTCCTGATGTTAAGTATAAGTTTCCTTTTTCTTTCCATTTTCTCTAAAACCTCGTCGTTGCTCACATGTTCGGTCCATGGTATCCTCAGCATCCTTCTGTAGAAATTTCAACTGTCTCTTCCTGATGTTAAGTATAAGTTTCCTTTTCGTTTCCATTTTCTCTAAAACCTCGTCGTTGCTCACATGTTCGGTCCATGGTATCCTCAGCATCCTTCTGTAGAAATTTCAACTGTCTCTTCCTGATGTTAAGTATAAGTTTCCTTTTCGTTTCCATTTTCTCTAAAACCTCATCGTTGCTCACATGTTCGGTCCATGGTATCCTCAGCATCCTTCTGTAGAAATTTCAACTGTCTCTTCCTGATGTTAAGTATAAGTTTCCTTTTCGTTTCCATTTTCTCTAAAACTTCGCCGTTGCTCACATGTTCGGTCCATGGTATCCTCAGCATCCTTCTGTAGAAATTTCAACTGTCTCTTCCTGATGTTAAGTATAAGTTTCCTTTTTCTTTCCATTTTCTCTAAAACCTCGTCGTTGCTCACATGTTCGGTCCATGGTATCCTCAGCATCCTTCTGTAGAAATTTCAACTGTCTCTTCCTGATGTTAAGTATAAGTTTCCTTTTCGTTTCCATTTTCTCTAAAACTTCGCCGTTGCTCACATGTTCGGTCCATGGTATCCTCAGCATCCTTCTGTAGAAATTTCAACTGTCTCTTCCTGATGTTAAGTATAAGTTTCCTTTTCGTTTCCATTTTCTCTAAAACCTCGTCGTTGCTCACATGTTCGGTCCATGGTATCCTCAGCATCCTTCTGTAGAAATTTCAACTGTCTCTTCCTGATGTTAAGTATAAGTTTCCTTTTCGTTTCCATTTTCTCTAAAACTTCGCCGTTGCTCACATGTTCGGTCCATGGTATCCTCAGCATCCTTCTGTAGAAATTTCAACTGTCTCTTCCTGATGTTAAGTATAAGTTTCCTTTTCGTTTCCATTTTCTCTAAAACCTCGTCGTTGCTCACATGTTCGGTCCATGGTATCCTCAGCATCCTTCTGTAGAAATTTCAACTGTCTCTTCCTGATGTTAAGTATAAGTTTCCTTTTCGTTTCCATTTTCTCTAAAACCTCATCGTTGCTCACATGTTCGGTCCATGGTATCCTCAGCATCCTTCTGTAGAAATTTCAACTGTCTCTTCCTGATGTTAAGTATAAGTTTCCTTTTCGTTTCCATTTTCTCTAAAACTTCGCCGTTGCTCACATGTTCGGTCCATGGTATCCTCAGCATCCTTCTGTAGAAATTTCAACTGTCTCTTCCTGATGTTAAGTATAAGTTTCCTTTTTCTTTCCATTTTCTCTAAAACCTCGTCGTTGCTCACATGTTCGGTCCATGGTATCCTCAGCATCTTTCTGTAGAAATTTCAACTGTCTCTTCCTGATGTTAAGTATAAGTTTCCTTTTCGTTTCCATTTTCTCTAAAACTTCGCCGTTGCTCACATGTTCGGTCCATGGTATCCTCAGCATCCTTCTGTAGAAATTTCAACTGTCTCTTCCTGATGTTAAGTATAAGTTTCCTTTTCGTTTCCATTTTCTCTAAAACCTCGTCGTTGCTCACATGTTCGGTCCATGGTATCCTCAGCATCCTTCTGTAGAAATTTCAACTGTCTCTTCCTGATGTTAAGTATAAGTTTCCTTTTCGTTTCCATTTTCTCTAAAACCTCGTCGTTGCTCACATGTTCGGTCCATGGTATCCTCAGCATCCTTCTGTAGAAATTTCAACTGTCTCTTCCTGATGTTAAGTATAAGTTTCCTTTTCGTTTCCATTTTCTCTAAAACCTCATCGTTGCTCACATGTTCGGTCCATGGTATCCTCAGCATCCTTCTGTAGAAATTTCAACTGTCTCTTCCTGATGTTAAGTATAAGTTTCCTTTTCGTTTCCATTTTCTCTAAAACCTCATCGTTGCTCACATGTTCGGTCCATGGTATCCTCAGCATCCTTCTGTAGAAATTTCAACTGTCTCTTCCTGATGTTAAGTATAAGTTTCCTTTTCGTTTCCATTTTCTCTAAAACCTCTTCGTTGCTCACATGTTCGGTCCATGGTATCCTCAGCATCCTTCTGTAGAAATTTCAACTGTCTCTTCCTGATGTTAAGTATAAGTTTCCTTTTCGTTTCCATTTTCTCTAAAACTTCGCCGTTGCTCACATGTTCGGTCCATGGTATCCTCAGCATCCTTCTGTAGAAATTTCAACTGTCTCTTCCTGATGTTAAGTATAAGTTTCCTTTTCGTTTCCATTTTCTCTAAAACCTCGTCGTTGCTCACATGTTCGGTCCATGGTATCCTCAGCATCCTTCTGTAGAAATTTCAACTGTCTCTTCCTGATGTTAAGTATAAGTTTCCTTTTCGTTTCCATTTTCTCTAAAACCTCATCGTTGCTCACATGTTCGGTCCATGGTATCCTCAGCATCCTTCTGTAGAAATTTCAACTGTCTCTTCCTGATGTTAAGTATAAGTTTCCTTTTTGTTTCCATTTTCTCTAAAACCTCATCATTGCTCACATGTTCGGTCCATGGTATCCTCAGCATCCTTCTGTAGTAATTTCAATTGTCTCTTCCTGATGTTAAGTATAAGTTTCCTTTTTGTTTCCATTTTCTCTAAAACATCGTCATTGCTCACATGTTCGGTCCATGGTATCCTCAGCATCCTTCTGTAGAAATTTCAATTGTCTCTTCCTGATGTTAAGTATAAGTTTCCTTTTCGTTTCCATTTTCTCTAAAACATCGTCATTGCTCACATGTTCGGTCCATGGTATACTCAGCATCCTTCTGTAGACATTTCAACTGTCTCTTCCTGATGTTAAGTATAAGTTTCCTTTTCGTTTCCATTTTCTCTAAAACTTCGCCGTTGCTCACATGTTCGGTCCATGGTATCCTCAGCATCCTTCTGTAGAAATTTCAACTGTCTCTTCCTGATGTTAAGTATAAGTTTCCTTTTCGTTTCCATTTTCTCTAAAACCTCGTCGTTGCTCACATGTTCGGTCCATGGTATCCTCAGCATCCTTCTGTAGAAATTTCAACTGTCTCTTCCTGATGTTAAGTATAAGTTTCCTTTTCGTTTCCATTTTCTCTAAAACCTCGTCGTTGCTCACATGTTCGGTCCATGGTATCCTCAGCATCCTTCTGTAGAAATTTCAACTGTCTCTTCCTGATGTTAAGTATAAGTTTCCTTTTTCTTTCCATTTTCTCTAAAACCTCGTCGTTGCTCACATGTTCGGTCCATGGTATCCTCAGCATCCTTCTGTAGAAATTTCAACTGTCTCTTCCTGATGTTAAGTATAAGTTTCCTTTTCGTTTCCATTTTCTCTAAAACCTCATCGTTGCTCACATGTTCGGTCCATGGTATCCTCAGCATCCTTCTGTACAAATTTCAACTGTCTCTTCCTGATGTTAAGTATAAGTTTCCTTTTCGTTTCCATTTTCTCTAAAACCTCTTCGTTGCTCACATGTTCGGTCCATGGTATCCTCAGCATCCTTCTGTAGAAATTTCAACTGTCTCTTCCTGATGTTAAGTATAAGTTTCCTTTTCGTTTCCATTTTCTCTAAAACTTCGCCGTTGCTCACATGTTCGGTCCATGGTATCCTCAGCATCCTTCTGTAGTAATTTCAACTGTCTCTTCCTGATGTTAAGTATAAGTTTCCTTTTTGTTTCCATTTTCTCTAAAACCTCGTCGTTGCTCACATGTTCGGTCCATGGTATCCTCAGCATCCTTCTGTAGAAATTTCAACTGTCTCTTCCTGATGTTAAGTATAAGTTTCCTTTTCGTTTCCATTTTCTCTAAAACTTCGCCGTTGCTCACATGTTCGGTCCATGGTATCCTCAGCATCCTTCTGTAGAAATTTCAACTGTCTCTTCCTGATGTTAAGTATAAGTTTCCTTTTCGTTTCCATTTTCTCTAAAACCTCATCATTGCTCACATGTTCGGTCCATGGTATCCTCAGCATCCTTCTGTAGAAATTTCAACTGTCTCTTCCTGATGTTAAGTATAAGTTTCCTTTTCGTTTCCATTTTCTCTAAAACCTCGTCGTTGCTCACATGTTCGGTCCATGGTATCCTCAGCATCCTTCTGTAGAAATTTCAACTGTCTCTTCCTGATGTTAAGTATAAGTTTCCTTTTTCTTTCCATTTTCTCTAAAACTTCGCCGTTGCTCACATGTTCGGTCCATGGTATCCTCAGCATCCTTCTGTAGAAATTTCAACTGTCTCTTCCTGATGTTAAGTATAAGTTTCCTTTTCGTTTCCATTTTCTCTAAAACCTCTTCGTTGCTCACATGTTCGGTCCATGGTATCCTCAGCATCCTTCTGTAGAAATTTCAACTGTCTCTTCCTGATGTTAAGTATAAGTTTCCTTTTCGTTTCCATTTTCTCTAAAACCTCATCGTTGCTCACATGTTCGGTCCATGGTATCCTCAGCATCCTTCTGTAGAAATTTCAACTGTCTCTTCCTGATGTTAAGTATAAGTTTCCTTTTCGTTTCCATTTTCTCTAAAACCTCTTCGTTGCTCACATGTTCGGTCCATGGTATCCTCAGCATCCTTCTGTAGAAATTTCAACTGTCTCTTCCTGATGTTAAGTATAAGTTTCCTTTTCGTTTCCATTTTCTCTAAAACCTCATCGTTGCTCACATGTTCGGTCCATGGTATCCTCAGCATCCTTCTGTAGAAATTTCAACTGTCTCTTCCTGATGTTAAGTATAAGTTTCCTTTTCGTTTCCATTTTCTCTAAAACCTCTTCGTTGCTCACATGTTCGGTCCATGGTATCCTCAGCATCCTTCTGTAGAAATTTCAACTGTCTCTTCCTGATGTTAAGTATAAGTTTCCTTTTCGTTTCCATTTTCTCTAAAACCTCATCGTTGCTCACATGTTCGGTCCATGGTATCCTCAGCATCCTTCTGTAGAAATTTCAACTGTCTCTTCCTGATGTTAAGTATAAGTTTCCTTTTCGTTTCCATTTTCTCTAAAACCTCTTCGTTGCTCACATGTTCGGTCCATGGTATCCTCAGCATCCTTCTGTAGAAATTTCAACTGTCTCTTCCTGATGTTAAGTATAAGTTTCCTTTTCGTTTCCATTTTCTCTAAAACTTCGCCGTTGCTCACATGTTCGGTCCATGGTATCCTCAGCATCCTTCTGTAGAAATTTCAACTGTCTCTTCCTGATGTTAAGTATAAGTTTCCTTTTCGTTTCCATTTTCTCTAAAACCTCTTCGTTGCTCACATGTTCGGTCCATGGTATCCTCAGCATCCTTCTGTAGAAATTTCAACTGTCTCTTCCTGATGTTAAGTATAAGTTTCCTTTTCGTTTCCATTTTCTCTAAAACCTCATCGTTGCTCACATGTTCGGTCCATGGTATCCTCAGCATCCTTCTGTAGAAATTTCAACTGTCTCTTCCTGATGTTAAGTATAAGTTTCCTTTTCGTTTCCATTTTCTCTAAAACCTCTTCGTTGCTCACATGTTCGGTCCATGGTATCCTCAGCATCCTTCTGTAGAAATTTCAACTGTCTCTTCCTGATGTTAAGTATAAGTTTCCTTTTCGTTTCCATTTTCTCTAAAACCTCATCGTTGCTCACATGTTCGGTCCATGGTATCCTCAGCATCCTTCTGTAGAAATTTCAACTGTCTCTTCCTGATGTTAAGTATAAGTTTCCTTTTCGTTTCCATTTTCTCTAAAACCTCTTCGTTGCTCACATGTTCGGTCCATGGTATCCTCAGCATCCTTCTGTAGAAATTTCAACTGTCTCTTCCTGATGTTAAGTATAAGTTTCCTTTTCGTTTCCATTTTCTCTAAAACTTCGCCGTTGCTCACATGTTCGGTCCATGGTATCCTCAGCATCCTTCTGTAGTAATTTCAACTGTCTCTTCCTGATGTTAAGTATAAGTTTCCTTTTTGTTTCCATTTTCTCTAAAACCTCGTCGTTGCGAACATGTTCGGTCCATGGTATCCTCAGCATCCTTCTGTAGAAATTTCAACTGTCTCTTCCTGATGTTAAGTATAAGTTTCCTTTTTGTTTCCATTTTCTCTAAAACCTCGTCGTTGCTCACATGTTCGGTCCATGGTATCCTCAGCATCCTTCTGTAGAAATTTCAACTGTCTCTTCCTGATGTTAAGTATAAGTTTCCTTTTCGTTTCCATTTTCTCTAAAACTTCGCCGTTGCTCACATGTTCGGTCCATGGTATCCTCAGCATCCTTCTGTAGAAATTTCAACTGTCTCTTCCTGATGTTAAGTATAAGTTTCCTTTTCGTTTCCATTTTCTCTAAAACCTCATCATTGCTCACATGTTCGGTCCATGGTATCCTCAGCATCCTTCTGTAGAAATTTCAACTGTCTCTTCCTGATGTTAAGTATAAGTTTCCTTTTCGTTTCCATTTTCTCTAAAACTTCGCCGTTGCTCACATGTTCGGTCCATGGTATCCTCAGCATCCTTCTGTAGAAATTTCAACTGTCTCTTCCTGATGTTAAGTATAAGTTTCCTTTTCGTTTCCATTTTCTCTAAAACCTCATCATTGCTCACATGTTCGGTCCATGGTATCCTCAGCATCCTTCTGTAGAAATTTCAACTGTCTCTTCCTGATGTTAAGTATAAGTTTCCTTTTCGTTTCCATTTTCTCTAAAACTTCGCCGTTGCTCACATGTTCGGTCCATGGTATCCTCAGCATCCTTCTGTAGAAATTTCAACTGTCTCTTCCTGATGTTAAGTATAAGTTTCCTTTTCGTTTCCATTTTCTCTAAAACCTCGTCGTTGCTCACATGTTCGGTCCATGGTATCCTCAGCATCCTTCTGTAGAAATTTCAACTGTCTCTTCCTGATGTTAAGTATAAGTTTCCTTTTTGTTTCCATTTTCTCTAAAACCTCGTCGTTGCTCACATGTTCGGTCCATGGTATCCTCAGCATCCTTCTGTAGAAATTTCAACTGTCTCTTCCTGATGTTAAGTATAAGTTTCCTTTTCGTTTCCATTTTCTCTAAAACCTCGTCGTTGCTCACATGTTCGGTCCATGGTATCCTCAGCATCCTTCTGTAGAAATTTCAACTGTCTCTTCCTGATGTTAAGTATAAGTTTCCTTTTTGTTTCCATTTTCTCTAAAACCTCGTCGTTGCTCACATGTTCGGTCCATGGTATCCTCAGCATCCTTCTGTAGAAATTTCAACTGTCTCTTCCTGATGTTAAGTATAAGTTTCCTTTTCGTTTCCATTTTCTCTAAAACTTCGCCGTTGCTCACATGTTCGGTCCATGGTATCCTCAGCATCCTTCTGTAGAAATTTCAACTGTCTCTTCCTGATGTTAAGTATAAGTTTCCTTTTCGTTTCCATTTTCTCTAAAACCTCATCATTGCTCACATGTTCGGTCCATGGTATCCTCAGCATCCTTCTGTAGAAATTTCAACTGTCTCTTCCTGATGTTAAGTATAAGTTTCCTTTTCGTTTCCATTTTCTCTAAAACTTCGCCGTTGCTCACATGTTCGGTCCATGGTATCCTCAGCATCCTTCTGTAGAAATTTCAACTGTCTCTTCCTGATGTTAAGTATAAGTTTCCTTTTCGTTTCCATTTTCTCTAAAACCTCGTCGTTGCTCACATGTTCGGTCCATGGTATCCTCAGCATCCTTCTGTAGAAATTTCAACTGTCTCTTCCTGATGTTAAGTATAAGTTTCCTTTTCGTTTCCATTTTCTCTAAAACCTCATCGTTGCTCACATGTTCGGTCCATGGTATCCTCAGCATCCTTCCGTAGAAATTTCAACTGTCTCTTCCTGATGTTTAGTATAAGTTTCCTTTTTGTTTCCATTTTCTCTAAAACCTCGTCGTTGCTCACATGTTCGGTCCATGGTATCCTCAGCATCCTTCTGTAGAAATTTCAACTGTCTCTTCCTGATGTTAAGTATAAGTTTCCTTTTCGTTTCCATTTTCTCTAAAACCTCGTCGTTGCTCACATGTTCGGTCCATGGTATCCTCAGCATCCTTCTGTAGAAATTTCAACTGTCTCTTCCTGATGTTAAGTATAAGTTTCCTTTTCGTTTCCATTTTCTCTAAAACCTCATCGTTGCTCACATGTTCGGTCCATGGTATCCTCAGCATCCTTCCGTAGAAATTTCAACTGTCTCTTCCTGATGTTAAGTATAAGTTTCCTTTTCGTTTCCATTTTCTCTAAAACCTCGTCGTTGCTCACATGTTCGGTCCATGGTATCCTCAGCATCCTTCTGTAGAAATTTCAACTGTCTCTTCCTGATGTTAAGTATAAGTTTCCTTTTCGTTTCCATTTTCTCTAAAACTTCGCCGTTGCTCACATGTTCGGTCCATGGTATCCTCAGCATCCTTCTGTAGAAATTTCAACTGTCTCTTCCTGATGTTAAGTATAAGTTTCCTTTTCGTTTCCATTTTCTCTAAAACCTCGTCGTTGCTCACATGTTCGGTCCATGGTATCCTCAGCATCCTTCTGTAGAAATTTCAACTGTCTCTTCCTGATGTTAAGTATAAGTTTCCTTTTCGTTTCCATTTTCTCTAAAACCTCGTCGTTGCTCACATGTTCGGTCCATGGTATCCTCAGCATCCTTCTGTAGAAATTTCAACTGTCTCTTCCTGATGTTAAGTATAAGTTTCCTTTTCGTTTCCATTTTCTCTAAAACCTCGTCGTTGCTCACATGTTCGGTCCATGGTATCCTCAGCATCCTTCTGTAGAAATTTCAACTGTCTCTTCCTGATGTTAAGTATAAGTTTCCTTTTCGTTTCCATTTTCTCTAAAACTTCGCCGTTGCTCACATGTTCGGTCCATGGTATCCTCAGCATCCTTCTGTAGAAATTTCAACTGTCTCTTCCTGATGTTAAGTATAAGTTTCCTTTTCGTTTCCATTTTCTCTAAAACTTCGCCGTTGCTCACATGTTCGGTCCATGGTATCCTCAGCATCCTTCTGTAGAAATTTCAACTGTCTCTTCCTGATGTTAAGTATAAGTTTCCTTTTCGTTTCCATTTTCTCTAAAACTTCGCCGTTGCTCACATGTTCGGTCCATGGTATCCTCAGCATCCTTCTGTAGAAATTTCAACTGTCTCTTCCTGATGTTAAGTATAAGTTTCCTTTTTGTTTCCATTTTCTCTAAAACTTCGCCGTTGCTCACATGTTCGGTCCATGGTATCCTCAGCATCCTTCTGTAGAAATTTCAACTGTCTCTTCCTGATGTTAAGTATAAGTTTCCTTTTCGTTTCCATTTTCTCTAAAACTTCGCCGTTGCTCACATGTTCGGTCCATGGTATCCTCAGCATCCTTCTGTAGAAATTTCAACTGTCTCTTCCTGATGTTAAGTATAAGTTTCCTTTTCGTTTCCATTTTCTCTAAAACCTCGTCGTTGCTCACATGTTCGGTCCATGGTATCCTCAGCATCCTTCTGTAGAAATTTCAACTGTCTCTTCCTGATGTTAAGTATAAGTTTCCTTTTCGTTTCCATTTTCTCTAAAACCTCGTCGTTGCTCACATGTTCGGTCCATGGTATCCTCAGCATCCTTCTGTAGAAATTTCAACTGTCTCTTCCTGATGTTAAGTATAAGTTTCCTTTTCGTTTCCATTTTCTCTAAAACTTCGCCGTTGCTCACATGTTCGGTCCATGGTATCCTCAGCATCCTTCTGTAGAAATTTCAACTGTCTCTTCCTGATGTTAAGTATAAGTTTCCTTTTCGTTTCCATTTTCTCTAAAACTTCGCCGTTGCTCACATGTTCGGTCCATGGTATCCTCAGCATCCTTCTGTAGAAATTTCAACTGTCTCTTCCTGATGTTAAGTATAAGTTTCCTTTTCGTTTCCATTTTCTCTAAAACTTCGCCGTTGCTCACATGTTCGGTCCATGGTATCCTCAGCATCCTTCTGTAGAAATTTCAACTGTCTCTTCCTGATGTTAAGTATAAGTTTCCTTTTCGTTTCCATTTTCTCTAAAACTTCGCCGTTGCTCACATGTTCGGTCCATGGTATCCTCAGCATCCTTCTGTAGAAATTTCAACTGTCTCTTCCTGATGTTAAGTATAAGTTTCCTTTTCGTTTCCATTTTCTCTAAAACTTCGCCGTTGCTCACATGTTCGGTCCATGGTATCCTCAGCATCCTTCTGTAGAAATTTCAACTGTCTCTTCCTGATGTTAAGTATAAGTTTCCTTTTTGTTTCCATTTTCTCTAAAACTTCGCCGTTGCTCACATGTTCGGTCCATGGTATCCTCAGCATCCTTCTGTAGAAATTTCAACTGTCTCTTCCTGATGTTAAGTATAAGTTTCCTTTTCGTTTCCATTTTCTCTAAAACCTCATCATTGCTCACATGTTCGGTCCATGGTATCCTCAGCATCCTTCTGTAGAAATTTCAACTGTCTCTTCCTGATGTTAAGTATAAGTTTCCTTTTTCTTTCCATTTTCTCTAAAACCTCGTCGTTGCTCACATGTTCGGTCCATGGTATCCTCAGCATCCTTCTGTAGAAATTTCAACTGTCTCTTCCTGATGTTAAGTATAAGTTTCCTTTTCGTTTCCATTTTCTCTAAAACCTCGTCGTTGCTCACATGTTCGGTCCATGGTATCCTCAGCATCCTTCTGTAGAAATTTCAACTGTCTCTTCCTGATGTTAAGTATAAGTTTCCTTTTCGTTTCCATTTTCTCTAAAACTTCGCCGTTGCTCACATGTTCGGTCCATGGTATCCTCAGCATCCTTCTGTAGAAATTTCAACTGTCTCTTCCTGATGTTAAGTATAAGTTTCCTTTTCGTTTCCATTTTCTCTAAAACCTCATCATTGCTCACATGTTCGGTCCATGGTATCCTCAGCATCCTTCTGTAGTAATTTCAACTGTCTCTTCCTGATGTTAAGTATAAGTTTCCTTTTTGTTTCCATTTTCTCTAAAACCTCGTCGTTGCTCAAATGTTCGGTTCATGGTATCCTCAGCATCCTTCTGTAGAAATTTCAATTGTCTCTTCCTGATGTTAAGTATAAGTTTCCTTTTCGTTTCCATTTTCTCTAAAACCTCGTCGTTGCTCACATGTTCGGTCCATGGTATCCTCAGCATCCTTCTGTAGAAATTTCAATTGTCTCTTCCTGATGTTAAGTATAAGTTTCCTTTTTGTTTCCATTTTCTCTAAAACCTCATCATTGCTCACATGTTCGGTCCATGGTATCCTCAGCATCCTTCTGTAGAAATTTCAATTGTCTCTTCCTGATGTTAAGTATAAGTTTCCTTTTTCTTTCCATTTTCTCTAAAACCTCGTCGTTGCTCACATGTTCGGTCCATGGTATCCTCAGCATCCTTCTGTAGAAATTTCAACTGTCTCTTCCTGATGTTAAGTATAAGTTTCCTTTTTCTTTCCATTTTCTCTAAAACCTCGTCATTGCTCACATGTTCGGTCCATGGTATCCTCAGCATCCTTCTGTATAAATTTCAACTGTCTCTTCCTGATGTTAAGTATAAGTTTCCTTTTCGTTTCCATTTTCTCTAAAACCTCATCATTGCTCACATGTTCGGCCCATGGTATCCTCAGCATCCTTCTGTAGAAATTTCAATTGTCTCTTCCTGATGTTAAGTATAAGTTTCCTTTTTGTTTCCATTTTCTCTAAAACCTCATCATTGCTCACATGTTCGGTCCATGGTATCCTCAGCATCCTTCTGTAGAAATTTCAATTGTCTCTTCCTGATGTTAAGTATAAGTTTCCTTTTTCTTTCCATTTTCTCTAAAACCTCGTCGTTGCTCACATGTTCGGTCCATGGTATCCTCAGCATCCTTCTGTAGAAATTTCAATTGTCTCTTCCTGATGTTAAGTATAAGTTTCCTTTTTCTTTCCATTTTCTCTAAAACCTCGTCGTTGCTCACATGTTCGGTCCATGGTATCCTCAGCATCCTTCTGTAGAAATTTCAATTGTCTCTTCCTGATGTTAAGTATAAGTTTCCTTTTTCTTTCCATTTTCTCTAAAACCTCGTCGTTGCTCACATGTTCGGTCCATGGTATCCTCAGCATCCTTCTGTAGAAATTTCAATTGTCTCTTCCTGATGTTAAGTATAAGTTTCCTTTTTCTTTCCATTTTCTCTAAAACCTCGTCGTTGCTCACATGTTCGGTCCATGGTATCCTCAGCATCCTTCTGTAGAAATTTCAATTGTCTCTTCCTGATGTTAAGTATAAGTTTCCTTTTTCTTTCCATTTTCTCTAAAACCTCGTCGTTGCTCACATGTTCGGTCCATGGTATCCTCAGCATCCTTCTGTAGAAATTTCAACTGTCTCTTCCTGATGTTAAGTATAAGTTTCCTTTTTCTTTCCATTTTCTCTAAAACCTCGTCATTGCTCACATGTTCGGTCCATGGTATCCTCAGCATCCTTCTGTATAAATTTCAACTGTCTCTTCCTGATGTTAAGTATAAGTTTCCTTTTCGTTTCCATTTTCTCTAAAACCTCATCATTGCTCACATGTTCGGCCCATGGTATCCTCAGCATCCTTCTGTAGAAATTTCAATTGTCTCTTCCTGATGTTAAGTATAAGTTTCCTTTTTGTTTCCATTTTCTCTAAAACCTCATCATTGCTCACATGTTCGGTCCATGGTATCCTCAGCATCCTTCTGTAGAAATTTCAATTGTCTCTTCCTGATGTTAAGTATAAGTTTCCTTTTTCTTTCCATTTTCTCTAAAACCTCGTCGTTGCTCACATGTTCGGTCCATGGTATCCTCAGCATCCTTCTGTAGAAATTTCAACTGTCTCTTCCTGATGTTAAGTATAAGTTTCCTTTTTCTTTCCATTTTCTCTAAAACCTCGTCATTGCTCACATGTTCGGTCCATGGTATCCTCAGCATCCTTCTGTAGAAATTTCAACTGTCTCTTCCTGATGTTAAGTATAAGTTTCCTTTTCGTTTCCATTTTCTCTAAAACCTCATCATTGCTCACATGTTCGGTCCATGGTATCCTCAGCATCCTTCTGTAGAAATTTCAACTGTCTCTTCCTGATGTTAAGTATAAGTTTCCTTTTTGTTTCCATTTTCTCTAAAACCTCTTCGTTTCTCACATGTTCGGTCCATGGTATCCTCAGCATCCTTCTGTAGAAATTTCAACTGTCTCTTCCTGATGTTAAGTATAAGTTTCCTTTTTGTTTCCATTTTCTCTAAAACCTCGTCGTTGCTCACATGTTCGGTCCATGGTATCCTCAGCATCCTTCTGTAGAAATTTCAATTGTCTCTTCCTGATGTTAAGTATAAGTTTCCTTTTTGTTTCCATTTTCTCTAAAACCTCATCATTGCTCACATGTTCGGTCCATGGTATCCTCAGCATCCTTCTGTAGAAATTTCAATTGTCTCTTCCTGATGTTAAGTATAAGTTTCCTTTTTCTTTCCATTTTCTCTAAAACCTCGTCGTTGCTCACATGTTCGGTCCATGGTATCCTCAGCATCCTTCTGTAGAAATTTCAACTGTCTCTTCCTGATGTTAAGTATAAGTTTCCTTTTTCTTTCCATTTTCTCTAAAACCTCGTCATTGCTCACATGTTCGGTCCATGGTATCCTCAGCATCCTTCTGTAGAAATTTCAATTGTCTCTTCCTGATGTTAAGTATAAGTTTCCTTTTTGTTTCCATTTTCTCTAAAACCTCATCATTGCTCACATGTTCGGTCCATGGTATCCTCAGCATCCTTCTGTAGAAATTTCAATTGTCTCTTCCTGATGTTAAGTATAAGTTTCCTTTTTCTTTCCATTTTCTCTAAAACCTCGTCGTTGCTCACATGTTCGGTCCATGGTATCCTCAGCATCCTTCTGTAGAAATTTCAATTGTCTCTTCCTGATGTTAAGTATAAGTTTCCTTTTTCTTTCCATTTTCTCTAAAACCTCGTCGTTGCTCACATGTTCGGTCCATGGTATCCTCAGCATCCTTCTGTAGAAATTTCAATTGTCTCTTCCTGATGTTAAGTATAAGTTTCCTTTTTCTTTCCATTTTCTCTAAAACCTCGTCGTTGCTCACATGTTCGGTCCATGGTATCCTCAGCATCCTTCTGTAGAAATTTCAATTGTCTCTTCCTGATGTTAAGTATAAGTTTCCTTTTTCTTTCCATTTTCTCTAAAACCTCGTCGTTGCTCACATGTTCGGTCCATGGTATCCTCAGCATCCTTCTGTAGAAATTTCAATTGTCTCTTCCTGATGTTAAGTATAAGTTTCCTTTTTCTTTCCATTTTCTCTAAAACCTCGTCGTTGCTCACATGTTCGGTCCATGGTATCCTCAGCATCCTTCTGTAGAAATTTCAACTGTCTCTTCCTGATGTTAAGTATAAGTTTCCTTTTTCTTTCCATTTTCTCTAAAACCTCGTCATTGCTCACATGTTCGGTCCATGGTATCCTCAGCATCCTTCTGTATAAATTTCAACTGTCTCTTCCTGATGTTAAGTATAAGTTTCCTTTTCGTTTCCATTTTCTCTAAAACCTCATCATTGCTCACATGTTCGGCCCATGGTATCCTCAGCATCCTTCTGTAGAAATTTCAATTGTCTCTTCCTGATGTTAAGTATAAGTTTCCTTTTTGTTTCCATTTTCTCTAAAACCTCATCATTGCTCACATGTTCGGTCCATGGTATCCTCAGCATCCTTCTGTAGAAATTTCAATTGTCTCTTCCTGATGTTAAGTATAAGTTTCCTTTTTCTTTCCATTTTCTCTAAAACCTCGTCGTTGCTCACATGTTCGGTCCATGGTATCCTCAGCATCCTTCTGTAGAAATTTCAACTGTCTCTTCCTGATGTTAAGTATAAGTTTCCTTTTTCTTTCCATTTTCTCTAAAACCTCGTCATTGCTCACATGTTCGGTCCATGGTATCCTCAGCATCCTTCTGTAGAAATTTCAACTGTCTCTTCCTGATGTTAAGTATAAGTTTCCTTTTCGTTTCCATTTTCTCTAAAACCTCATCATTGCTCACATGTTCGGTCCATGGTATCCTCAGCATCCTTCTGTAGAAATTTCAACTGTCTCTTCCTGATGTTAAGTATAAGTTTCCTTTTTGTTTCCATTTTCTCTAAAACCTCTTCGTTTCTCACATGTTCGGTCCATGGTATCCTCAGCATCCTTCTGTAGAAATTTCAACTGTCTCTTCCTGATGTTAAGTATAAGTTTCCTTTTTGTTTCCATTTTCTCTAAAACCTCGTCGTTGCTCACATGTTCGGTCCATGGTATCCTCAGCATCCTTCTGTAGAAATTTCAATTGTCTCTTCCTGATGTTAAGTATAAGTTTCCTTTTTGTTTCCATTTTCTCTAAAACCTCATCATTGCTCACATGTTCGGTCCATGGTATCCTCAGCATCCTTCTGTAGAAATTTCAATTGTCTCTTCCTGATGTTAAGTATAAGTTTCCTTTTTCTTTCCATTTTCTCTAAAACCTCGTCGTTGCTCACATGTTCGGTCCATGGTATCCTCAGCATCCTTCTGTAGAAATTTCAACTGTCTCTTCCTGATGTTAAGTATAAGTTTCCTTTTTCTTTCCATTTTCTCTAAAACCTCGTCATTGCTCACATGTTCGGTCCATGGTATCCTCAGCATCCTTCTGTAGAAATTTCAACTGTCTCTTCCTGATGTTAAGTATAAGTTTCCTTTTTGTTTCCATTTTCTCTAAAACCTCATCATTGCTCACATGTTCGGTCCATGGTATCCTCAGCATCCTTCTGTAGAAATTTCAATTGTCTCTTCCTGATGTTAAGTATAAGTTTCCTTTTTCTTTCCATTTTCTCTAAAACCTCGTCGTTGCTCACATGTTCGGTCCATGGTATCCTCAGCATCCTTCTGTAGAAATTTCAATTGTCTCTTCCTGATGTTAAGTATAAGTTTCCTTTTTGTTTCCATTTTCTCTAAAACCTCATCATTGCTCACATGTTCGGTCCATGGTATCCTCAGCATCCTTCTGTAGAAATTTCAATTGTCTCTTCCTGATGTTAAGTATAAGTTTCCTTTTTCTTTCCATTTTCTCTAAAACCTCGTCGTTGCTCACATGTTCGGTCCATGGTATCCTCAGCATCCTTCTGTAGAAATTTCAACTGTCTCTTCCTGATGTTAAGTATAAGTTTCCTTTTTCTTTCCATTTTCTCTAAAACCTCGTCATTGCTCACATGTTCGGTCCATGGTATCCTCAGCATCCTTCTGTAGAAATTTCGACTGTCTCTTCCTGATGTTAAGTATAAGTTTCCTTTTCGTTTCCATTTTCTCTAAAACCTCGTCATTGCTCACATGTTCGGTCCATGGTATCCTCAGCATCCTTCTGTATAAATTTCAACTGTCTCTTCCTGATGTTAAGTATAAGTTTCCTTTTCGTTTCCATTTTCTCTAAAACCTCATCATTGCTCACATGTTCGGTCCATGGTATCCTCAGCATCCTTCTGTAGAAATTTCAACTGTCTCTTCCTGATGTTAAGTATAAGTTTCCTTTTTGTTTCCATTTTCTCTAAAACCTCTTCGTTTCTCACATGTTCGGTCCATGGTATCCTCAGCATCCTTCTGTAGAAATTTCAACTGTCTCTTCCTGATGTTAAGTATAAGTTTCCTTTTTGTTTCCATTTTCTCTAAAACCTCGTCGTTGCTCACATGTTCGGTCCATGGTATCCTCAGCATCCTTCTGTAGAAATTTCAATTGTCTCTTCCTGATGTTAAGTATAAGTTTCCTTTTTGTTTCCATTTTCTCTAAAACCTCATCATTGCTCACATGTTCGGTCCATGGTATCCTCAGCATCCTTCTGTAGAAATTTCAATTGTCTCTTCCTGATGTTAAGTATAAGTTTCCTTTTTCTTTCCATTTTCTCTAAAACCTCGTCGTTGCTCACATGTTCGGTCCATGGTATCCTCAGCATCCTTCTGTAGAAATTTCAACTGTCTCTTCCTGATGTTAAGTATAAGTTTCCTTTTTGTTTCCATTTTCTCTAAAACCTCATCATTGCTCACATGTTCGGTCCATGGTATCCTCAGCATCCTTCTGTAGAAATTTCAATTGTCTCTTCCTGATGTTAAGTATAAGTTTCCTTTTTCTTTCCATTTTCTCTAAAACCTCGTCGTTGCTCACATGTTCGGTCCATGGTATCCTCAGCATCCTTCTGTAGAAATTTCAATTGTCTCTTCCTGATGTTAAGTATAAGTTTCCTTTTTCTTTCCATTTTCTCTAAAACCTCGTCGTTGCTCACATGTTCGGTCCATGGTATCCTCAGCATCCTTCTGTAGAAATTTCGACTGTCTCTTCCTGATGTTAAGTATAAGTTTCCTTTTCGTTTCCATTTTCTCTAAAACCTCATCATTGCTCACATGTTCGGTCCATGGTATCCTCAGCATCCTTCTGTAGAAATTTCAACTGTCTCTTCCTGATGTTAAGTATAAGTTTCCTTTTTGTTTCCATTTTCTCTAAAACCTCATCATTGCTCACATGTTCGGTCCATGGTATCCTCAGCATCCTTCTGTAGAAATTTCGACTGTCTCTTCCTGATGTTAAGTATAAGTTTCCTTTTCGTTTCCATTTTCTCTAAAACCTCATCATTGCTCACATGTTCGGTCCATGGTATCCTCAGCATCCTTCTGTAGAAATTTCAACTGTCTCTTCCTGATGTTAAGTATAAGTTTCCTTTTTGTTTCCATTTTCTCTAAAACCTCATCATTGCTCACATGTTCGGTCCATGGTATCCTCAGCATCCTTCTGTAGAAATTTCGACTGTCTCTTCCTGATGTTAAGTATAAGTTTCCTTTTCGTTTCCATTTTCTCTAAAACCTCATCATTGCTCACATGTTCGGTCCATGGTATCCTCAGCATCCTTCTGTAGAAATTTCAACTGTCTCTTCCTGATGTTAAGTATAAGTTTCCTTTTTGTTTCCATTTTCTCTAAAACCTCATCATTGCTCACATGTTCGGTCCATGGTATCCTCAGCATCCTTCTGTAGAAATTTCAATTGTCTCTTCCTGATGTTAAGTATAAGTTTCCTTTTTCTTTCCATTTTCTCTAAAACCTCGTCGTTGCTCACATGTTCGGTCCATGGTATCCTCAGCATCCTTCTGTATAAATTTCAACTGTCTCTTCCTGATGTTAAGTATAAGTTTCCTTTTCGTTTCCATTTTCTCTAAAACCTCATCATTGCTCACATGTTCGGTCCATGGTATCCTCAGCATCCTTCTGTAGAAATTTCAATTGTCTCTTCCTGATGTTAAGTATAAGTTTCCTTTTTGTTTCCATTTTCTCTAAAACCTCATCATTGCTCACATGTTCGGTCCATGGTATCCTCAGCATCCTTCTGTAGAAATTTCAATTGTCTCTTCCTGATGTTAAGTATAAGTTTCCTTTTTCTTTCCATTTTCTCTAAAACCTCGTCGTTGCTCACATGTTCGGTCCATGGTATCCTCAGCATCCTTCTGTAGAAATTTCAACTGTCTCTTCCTGATGTTAAGTATAAGTTTCCTTTTTCTTTCCATTTTCTCTAAAACCTCGTCATTGCTCACATGTTCGGTCCATGGTATCCTCAGCATCCTTCTGTATAAATTTCAACTGTCTCTTCCTGATGTTAAGTATAAGTTTCCTTTTTGTTTCCATTTTCTCTAAAACCTCGTCGTTGCTCACATGTTTGGTCCATGGTATCCTCAGCATCCTTCTGTAGAAATTTCAACTGTCTCTTCCTGATGTTAAGTATAAGTTTCCTTTTTGTTTCCATTTTCTCTAAAACCTCATCATTGCTCACATGTTCGGTCCATGGTATCCTCAGCATCCTTCTGTAGAAATTTCAACTGTCTCCTCCTGATGTTAAGTATAATTTTCCTTTTTGTTTCCATTTTCTCTAAAACCTCGTCGTTGCTCACATGTTCGGTCCATGGTATCCTCAGCATCCTTCTGTAGAAATTTCAACTGTCTCTTCCTGATGTTAAGTATAAGTTTCCTTTTCGTTTCCATTTTCTCTAAAACCTCGTCGTTGCTCACATGTTCGGTCCATGGTATCCTCAGCATCCTTCTGTAGAAATTTCAACTGTCTCTTCCTGATGTTAAGTATAAGTTTCCTTTTCGTTTCCATTTTCTCTAAAACCTCGTCGTTGCTCACATGTTCGGTCCATGGTATCCTCAGCATCCTTCTGTAGAAATTTCAATTGTCTCTTCCTGATGTTAAGTATAAGTTTCCTTTTCGTTTCCATTTTCTCTAAAACCTCGTCGTTGCTCACATGTTCGGTCCATGGTATCCTCAGCATCCTTCTGGAGAAATTTCAACTGTCTCTTCCTGATGTTAAGTATAAGTTTCCTTTTCGTTTCCATTTTCTCTAAAACCTCATCATTGCTCACATGTTCGGCCCATGGTATCCTCAGCATCCTTCTGTAGAAATTTCAACTGTCTCTTCCTGATGTTAAGTATAAGTTTCCTTTTTGTTTCCATTTTCTCTAAAACCTCATCATTGCTCACATGTTCGGCCCATGGTATCCTCAGCATCCTTCTGTAGAAATTTCAATTGTCTCTTCCTGATGTTAAGTATAAGTTTCCTTTTTGTTTCCATTTTCTCTAAAACCTCATCATTGCTCACATGTTCGGTCCATGGTATCCTCAGCATCCTTCTGTAGAAATTTCAATTGTCTCTTCCTGATGTTAAGTATAAGTTTCCTTTTTGTTTCCATTTTCTCTAAAACCTCATCATTGCTCACATGTTCGGTCCATGGTATCCTCAGCATCCTTCTGTAGAAATTTCAATTGTCTCTTCCTGATGTTAAGTATAAGTTTCCTTTTTCTTTCCATTTTCTCTAAAACCTCGTCGTTGCTCACATGTTCGGTCCATGGTATCCTCAGCATCCTTCTGTAGAAATTTCAACTGTCTCTTCCTGATGTTAAGTATAAGTTTCCTTTTCGTTTCCATTTTCTCTAAAACCTCATCATTGCTCACATGTTCGGCCCATGGTATCCTCAGCATCCTTCTGTAGAAATTTCAATTGTCTCTTCCTGATGTTAAGTATAAGTTTCCTTTTTGTTTCCATTTTCTCTAAAACCTCATCATTGCTCACATGTTCGGTCCATGGTATCCTCAGCATCCTTCTGTAGAAATTTCAATTGTCTCTTCCTGATGTTAAGTATAAGTTTCCTTTTTCTTTCCATTTTCTCTAAAACCTCGTCGTTGCTCACATGTTCGGTCCATGGTATCCTCAGCATCCTTCTGTAGAAATTTCAACTGTCTCTTCCTGATGTTAAGTATAAGTTTCCTTTTTCTTTCCATTTTCTCTAAAACCTCGTCATTGCTCACATGTTCGGTCCATGGTATCCTCAGCATCCTTCTGTAGTAATTTCAACTGTCTCTTCCTGATGTTAAGTATAAGTTTCCTTTTCGTTTCCATTTTCTCTAAAACCTCGTCGTTGCTCACATGTTCAGTCCATGGTATCCTCAGCATCCTTCTGTAGAAATTTCAACTGTCTCTTCCTGATGTTAAGTATAAGTTTCCTTTTTGTTTCCATTTTCTCTAAAACCTCATCATTGCTCACATGTTCGGTCCATGGTATCCTCAGCATCCTTCTGTAGAAATTTCAATTGTCTCTTCCTGATGTTAAGTATAAGTTTCCTTTTTGTTTCCATTTTCTCTAAAACCTCGTCATTGCTCACATGTTCGGTCCATGGTATCCTCAGCATCCTTCTGTAGAAATTTCAATTGTCTCTTCCTGATGTTAAGTATAAGTTTCCTTTTTCTTTCCATTTTCTCTAAAACCTCGTCGTTGCTCACATGTTCGGTCCATGGTATCCTCAGCATCCTTCTGTAGAAATTTCAACTGTCTCTTCCTGATGTTAAGTATAAGTTTCCTTTTTCTTTCCATTTTCTCTAAAACCTCGTCATTGCTCACATGTTCGGTCCATGGTATCCTCAGCATCCTTCTGTAGTAATTTCAACTGTCTCTTCCTGATGTTAAGTATAAGTTTCCTTTTTGTTTCCATTTTCTCTAAAACCTCATCATTGCTCACATGTTCGGCCCATGGTATCCTCAGCATCCTTCTGTAGAAATTTCAATTGTCTCTTCCTGATGTTAAGTATAAGTTTCCTTTTCGTTTCCATTTTCTCTAAAACCTCGTCGTTGCTCACATGTTCGGTCCATGGTATCCTCAGCATCCTTCTGTAGAAATTTCAATTGTCTCTTCCTGATGTTAAGTATAAGTTTCCTTTTTGTTTCCATTTTCTCTAAAACCTCATCATTGCTCACATGTTCGGCCCATGGTATCCTCAGCATCCTTCTGTAGAAATTTCAACTGTCTATTCCTGATGTTAAGTATAAGTTTCCTTTTCGTTTCCATTTTCTCTAAAACCTCGCCGTTGCTCACATGTTCGGCCCATGGTATCCTCAGCATCCTTCTGTAGAAATTTCAATTGTCTCTTCCTGATGTTAAGTATAAGTTTCCTTTTCGTTTCCATTTTCTCTAAAACCTCGTCGTTGCTCACATGTTCGGTCCATGGTATCCTCAGCATCCTTCTGTAGAAATTTCAACTGTCACTTCCTGATGTTAAGTATAGGTTTCCTTTTTGTTTGCATTTTCTGAATTCCGCTACCATACAGTGGACAGATATCATGTAACTGTTCAATATTTTTTTCTTTGTTTTTAACAAAATTTTTCTGTCTCTTAATACTCTGCTTAGCTTTTTGAATGCATCTTTAGCCATCCCAATACGACTTCTGTTCTCAGTCCTTACATTCAAAATTTACCTGTGTATATTGTACCCAGTCATTAAAAATCCATGATATTCACCCTCTTCAGAAAATTACCTTTGTATAGTGTGACCCCTATTTTTCATAAAAACTCACGTAAAATTTACTAAATATGTAATTTTAAATATTTTAATTTGTTAATGAACCTGTACATTTTAAATTTTCTAAAACATATATTTTCTTAAGATTTAACTTTTTGTTAACTGGACATTTATACAAAAAAATTCAAACGGGTACATTTAAATATTTCTTTTTCCTTCTGCCTTTCTTTGCTAGTTTTCCTGTTAAAGGAACTCTCACTGTAAAAACTGCTCGTCATGTCAGCCATTTTGTATTTTCACTGAAGCAGCTGACACCTGCAATAATGGCTGCAACATTATAAAACTGCCAACATCAGTACCATCCAAGGAAGAATGGACTGGCACCACAAGTCAACCAGCCCAGCCTACCTCCATTGCTCTGCCGTTACGTGCCGTCTGGCGGCTAACTCTATTACTTACACTTGATATCTGCGACATTTTCTGCGCTGCTTAAAACACAGTCTTCCAAGAGAGCTGCTGCCGGCTGTGGAAGCAAGTGCCGTCCATTAGTTTAAATGGTGCTCGCCTCGAGTGGCATTGATACACTGGAGTAAACATCAGCAAATTTGACTAATCAACTTTTAAGCATTGGTATCAGCGCCAACAACAGTAGCTGAAGAAGGTTAACAGAGGAGCTTAGAAAAGTGGTGTATTGGAATGCTAGCAGCCAATGTGATGTTTCTGATAATGGTGGTTGAAGGAGGAATGGAGACTTTAGGCTTTTTAGTCCTTTCAATCATGTCGCTTGCCGTCATTGACTTTTTTTCTTTTTTCACACCTTTTTAATTCTTCATTTTATTTCTCGTCAAGCCACTTTTTTCTTTATTTCTTTCTGTCTTTCTTTCCAGTTTCTTTCTTTCTTTTTTACTTAGTTCTTCTTTCTTCTTTTTCTACACTACAGGCTAAAAGTTTAGGAGGACCTTCTCAATGTAATAATTAGTGATTTTCAGACCCCCTCCAGTTTAATTAATCCGTACTAATCTAGGTTGATGAAACTATTTAATCCATTAATGTATGGCATCCAATTTTTAGAGGGGAGATTATCTAAAATTTAAAATCTGCCAGTCCTAAGATTATCCTTAGTCAGTAAAGTAGATTAGGCAAAAATGAGCTAAAATTTTAAATAAAATCTTTGCAGTAATGGGTTAATTTTGCTATAATTATTATTATGACATCAGGACATTTTCCACAGAACACATAAGTAAATAAATTGTTATATAGAAAAATTATTCTGATAGGCAGAGGTTACTTACTAATTTTTGACAATTATTTATTACATTGATTATTATTATGACATCATGACATTTTCCACAGAACATATAAATAAATAAATTGTTATATAGAAAAATTATTCTGATAGGCAGAGGTTACTTACTAATTTTTGACAATTATTTATTACATTGATTATTATTATGACATCATGACATTTTCCACAGAACATATAAATAAATAAATTGTTATATAGAAAAATTATTCTGATAGGCAGAGGTTACTTACTAATTTTTGACAATTATTTATTACATTGATTATTACTATGACATCATGACATTTTCCACAGAACATATAAATAAAACCACCACAGATCACACACATTTTACATAGATAAAACCATTTCTATGGTGTGTGTCGTATATTTGTTTGTATTTCTTTAAGGCTACCAGGGATCACATCAATGAGTCTACCAGAACCTTTTCCAATCAAATCGAGGGGTTCAACTACAACTGGAATTACTGACGTCTTCATGTGCCACATTTTTGAGATCCTTGTATTTTGATTTTTTTTTTTTTGAGATCTTCTAAGATATATAATAGTCTGCAGGAACTTTTATTATATTATTGATTTTATTATTATTATTATTATTATTATTATTATTATTATTATTATTATTATTATTATTCCTTTGATTTCTGTTATATTCATATTTCTTTCCGGGTCCCAACCAGAGAACTAAGAACAAAATGGCTTTGTGATATTTTTCACTGATCATTTTTATTAAAAAAAGAAACAAAAAAAAAGCGGTAAATTTGCTTTTTTAAGCCCCTGACTAAATATCTATTAATGTTTGCCGAAATCGTCATAATCCCGTGTAAATGTACATGCTGAACTCGAAATAACAATTAAATAAATGTTCAGACTCAGTCCCGTTCAGCCGTCGGCCACTACTGGCTTTGTTTAACCACATTCACTGCGGGACATTTTGTGCGCGGAAGCTTAATTAACGGCCTTTTTACTGCTCTTAACTGATGTTACTCGTCTAAAAATCTGCGCACTTAAGCTACGTCGGAAAGCAATGACAAGTGTTTTTTCTTTATAGTAAACCCCTTTTTCTGTGTAAAAATGACAACTGTTGTAAAACTTTTATTTTAAATTAAAAGCGTCCTGGGTATGACGATAAACTACGTCCAACCAAAAGGCCGTCGATCCGATTAATCGGCTGGTCATGTCATGCCCCATCACATCCAACCCATCCCAAAACAACTACAACTTACAATTAACTTTCCATCCCAAACCCTACACTAAATATACTAACACCTTACCCCTAAAATGTGATGGGAAACAATGATGTTGCCAGCTATACGTTTTTGAAACAATGATGTTGCCAGCTATACGTTTTTGAAACGATGATGCTGCCAGCTGTACGTTTTTGAAACAATGATGTTGCCAGCTATACGTTTTTGATATATCTAGTAAATACTGGATCTGGCATTAAATAACTCATAGTGGTTGATATGCCATAAAACCCCAAACAAACAAACAAATTAAATTAAAAATAAAACAAATACTAATTAATGAGTAAACTTTGTAAAGAGCATGAATATTTACAAAATAAAATTACAAAAAATGCTAGAAAGGAAATAATAATTAATGACCAAAGCTCTTTACAAAGTTTGCGCATTAATTCTTATTTCGTTTTTAGCATTAAACTCATTCACCTCTTCTTCACTGTCGAACACTCAAACATTCCGGCGTGAAACAGTACAGCTTGCCGTTTCCAAACTTCTGGTGAGGTGAATTGCGTCATGGTGCTCTGACTCTCTCTCTCACACACACACACACACACACACACACATATATATATATATATATATATATATATATAAATATATATTGAACGATAAAAATTATTTAAAAAAACGGTCTCTCAGAAACGGTAACTCAGATCTGCTCAGCATAGCTGCAGTATAAACCACAGGTGGGGATCTGTGGGTGTTGAACAAACATAAATGTGCCTGAGCGAGCGTCTGCAATAGGGATTGGCTAACCGCCCTAATATATATATATATATATATATATATATATATATATATATATATATATATATATAAATAGCATATTTGGGGCGGCAAAAATTATTTCAATGATGTTTGGATGAATAACATTTACAAGTTCTCTCTATCCAAATTTTTATTAACTTTTTAAACAACATTGAACGCACAAGTGAATTTACTGATGAAACAAAAATAAAACAATATATTACGTTTCCATGATATCATATATATATATATGTGTGTGTGTGTGTGTGTGTGTGTGTGTGTGTGTGTGTGTGTGTGTGTATAAAGTAGAGTAGATAAGTTGGTCAATAAAACAAAGTCAATCGAAAGTGTAATCAGTACTAAAAACATTTTTGAATATTAACCAGGTGACACAAATGACGCATGCCGAAAGTTCGGAATTTTCGAACACGCCTGTGTTCCGTCATCAGCCGATGCGAGAAATAAACAGAGTGACGGTGGAAGCTATCCAACATTGGTTTTTTGAAGCGGGCAGAATCCGCTTGTAGGTGGACTTATTGGAAAAAATCCGTACCCTGTTTGCTTTCTCGCGTGCGAATCTTAATGTGAAAATAACCACAGATTTAAAAATTGTGATTGGTGGTGGGTAGTAGGAGAGTGAGATGTTGGACATATGTGACAACATTCGTATAACTTTAAAGAATCTTACACATACAAGATCGGACATTCCCTTTCTCACCACTCGCAAACAACTAATTTCTTGTCCGTAAAGGACTGTGGACGCTAGTATATATACACACTGTTAGATACACTCATGTTCAGAGCACATCTTTTTTTTTGTATGTTTTATTCACCCTTTTCTTATAATGTCATTATCATTATTAGTGTTATGGTCCAATATCCTCGCACCACTGTTATGGTCCAAGGTTAGGACCAAGGAAGAACAACACGAACACAAGAGTAGGAATAACAAAAATATATTACAACATAATAATAATAATACAAGAAGTTGAAGGTGTTAGTATGACTGTCAGTCTGGTTTAGAGTGAACTACTATTGTCTCGACTCGTTACACTTCGTTCTCATACCCGTCTCTCTTGAGAGGCGCAGTCTTTATAGTATCAGAAAGAGTTCATTGTGTGTTTACAGGTAAGATCCCATAACAATTATTAGTAGTTTTTGTTACGTTTTTGTTCCATTTTATTTTTCCGTGACCCCCATTTTCTGACAATATTTTCCCAAAAGGATTCTTTAATCACATTTTGTAGTATTTCTTCCCACTTTTTTCTCTTTTATTTTATTTAATTCTTATTGCCTTGTATAAGTTCTTTTCAATTCCCCTTTTCATATTATCATTATCTTTATTTTTAGTATTATTTTTTTATTTTTCAGTTCATTTTTTCCGCATCCCTAACATTATCTAACAATGATTTTCCTCAAAGAAATCTTTACCCCCCATTTTTGTGCTATTTCTTTCCTCTCTCTCATTTTTCTTTTTTTTTTCTTTTTCTCTTTCACTTTACTTTTAGTGACAATCTCGCCATGTTCCCACACTGATCCTAATTCACATAAAATAAAACCTTTTAACATTAATACCGCACCCACCGCAAGCCCTAAAAATCCTTCTTTCCCCTATAGTCAAAATCTCACTCCCCTATCACCCACCATAGATAAACACTTGTCAACTGCTATTTCCGGAAATAACAGTTCACTAGAATGCGCCTAAAGTGTTCAAAGGGAGAGAATTATACGGTGACTATTTTCGCCTCCAGCGTCCTAAAGGTTAAATGCAAAGCCAATCGTGATCTTCTGTCTTCTTAATTCCTGTTCTTTTATTGTTCTTTCCTCTTGAAGATCTTTTCTTTTTCTCATATTCCCCAACACCCTTTGCATTTTGTGGCTTTATTGCATTGCATGGGGTAAAATGATTGAAAAAATAAAAGAAAAAAAACCTACAAAAATGGCGACATTTAAGGAGTAGATAAAGAAAGTGGTTAATAGTTGAAATGACACGATGTAACTGTTTTTTTCTTCCCTCACATTTCTCGTTTGTGGAACTCTCTTCTGGTTTCTTGCTTTCCAGTCAATTTTGATTTTCAAAAATTTAAATGCAATGTCAATCATTATCTTCTGTCTTCTTAATTCATGTTTTTTTATTGTTCTTTCTCCTTAATACTGTTTTCTTTTTCTCATATTCTTTCACATTCAGTATATTACATCAGAATGACATTACTATTATTATTAATGAATGAGAGAGAAGTACTCCGACAACATAATAATTAGGCACAGTTATATAAAACTAAATATACCCATATCATTACAACCATTCTGATAACAAATATACAAGGCACATTATTATTGGATTGGTGCATAATTATCAGGCGTTTTTTGGTTTCTTATTTTCCAGTCAACTTTGACAAAAATTTAAATGCAATGTCAATCGTTTTCTTCTGTCTTCTTAATTCCTGGTCTTTTATTGTTCTTTCACCTTAATAATATTTTCTTTTTCTCCTGTTCTCTCACGCTCTGTAATTCCTTACATCATACTGGCTTTATTGACTTGCTTAAGGTGTAATGGTTAAAAAAAAATCCACCGATGAAGATAATTTCTTTGAATGAAATTCACTACGTAGAGATTCGAAATACAACCAGACACGCAGATGGAGAAACATTTAGATTAACTTATAGATAGATATCAATCCCTGCAGAGTGATGCATTCGTACACGAATACACGCCATCTCACAGAAAGGGACAAGCAATTAAACAACCACATTACAAATATCTATAGTTGTAGGGACATATAATATTTTATGGGTTTTATCCTTGAGGCAAAAACCAGTAGCAACTGTTCATACACTCTGCCCCCGCAATAAACTGCAGCATTTGCAGTATATGACAGCTAAAAAAGCTGATGGCATCGGGAGGTGGGGTGGAAGCAAGGAGGAAAGCAAAGAAAGTTAAAGCGAGATAAAAAAAAAAAATGAACAAAGATTCGATGGTTCCTGAAATGTTAGTTGTACACCTGGAAGCGCTCTGCCATTTTTGGCATCAATCGCTTCTTTTGCTTGTTTTCAACCTGCCGCAGAGATTGGATAACAAGTGAAACAAAGAAAAGTGACCGAATGTGATGATGAGGATGATGACAACGACGATGATGAAGATGACGGTGGTGGTGGTGAGGCTGAGGATGAGGATGAGGAGGATACTAGTAACTGTGGGAACTGAACAAGAATAATGATAAAAAAAAGACATCCCACACACCTACAGAAAGATAAATATCTGATGATGACGATGATCGTGATCATGGTGATAAAGAGGAGGAGGAGGAGGAGCAGAAGGAGGATACTGATACGAATTGGAACAGAACAGCAAGAAGAAAAAATAAATACATTCCTCATGCCAAGAGAAAGATAAAGATCTGATGATGATGGTCATGACGATGAAGATCTGATGATCATAATGATGATGGTCATGATGATGATAATGAAGAGACGATGATGATAATGATATGACGATGATAAGGATGATGATGATGATGATGATGATCAATTGAGGAGGAGAAGGAGCAGGAGAAGGATGCTAATAATAATTGGAACAGAACAAAAATAAATAAAAATAAATACATTCTTCATACCTAGTGACAGATTAAGATATGATGAGGATAATCATATCCTCATCATATCTTAATCTGTCACTAGGTATGAAGAATGTATTTATCATGATGATGGTCATGATGATCATAAAGTTATGACGATGATAATGATGCTGCTGATGGTTATGATGATGAATATATGGCGATGATGATGATGATGGTCATGACGATGAAGATATGACGAATATAATGATGATGATTATGGTCATGATGATGATGGTCATGGTGATGATGGTCATGATAATGACAAAGTTATGACGATGATAATGATGATGCTGTGGTTATGATGATGAATATATGGCGGTGATGATGATGATGAAGATATGACGATTATAATGATGATGATTATGGTCATGATGATGAGGAGGTTATAATGATGGCCATGATGATGATGGTCATGATGATGATAAAGATATGACGATGGTAATGATGATGCTGATGGTTATGATGATGAATATATGGCGATGATGATGATGAAGATATGACGATTATAATGATGATGATTATGGTCATGATGATGATGGTCATTGTGATGATGGTCATGATAATGACAAAGATATGACGATGGTAATGATGATGCTGATGGTTATGATGATGAATATATGGCGATGATGATGATGATGATGATGATGATGATGATGATGATGATGATGATGATGATGATGATGATGATATGACGATGATATGACGATTATAATGATGATGATTATGGTCATGATGATGATGAGGATATAATGATGGTAATGATGATGATGGTCATGATGATAAAGTTATGACGATGATAATGAAAATGCTGATGGTTATGATGATGAATATATGGCGATAATGATGATGCTGATGATGATCATCATCATCATAATGAGGAATATATGACGATGATGATGATGGTCATGATGATGAAGATATGATGATAGTGATGGTGATGATGGTCATGATTATGACGATTTAACAATAATAATGATGACGATGATGGTCATGATAATAACGAAGATAAAACGATGATTATTATTATTATTATTATTATTATTATTATGGGGAGGAGGAGGAGGAGGAGGGAGAGGAGGAGGAGAAAGAGAAGGATCCTGAAAGCAATTGGAACAGAACAAGAATTTAAAAAAATACATTTTCCACAGAAAGGTAACTGATGATGATGTTGATGATGGTGATGATGAAAGAAACAATCGAAAGACTGTCATGCTTATCCATAAAACTTAGACATTTCAAAATAGTCGTTCTCAGTATTTTTTTAAACTTAAACTGGTTTATTTCCATGAGCTTTTAGCTACCAAATTGGTAATTGTGTAGCTCGCTTTTTCCTTATAAGGAAATATTTCGCATTCATTGACCGAACGGTTAGCACTGAAGTCGGCAGAAATTTATAAAATCTTTTTCTTCAAAGAAAGAAATGTGGCTTCAAAACTTGTATCAATTTTCCTGATGGCAGTTTTCTTTCTATCATTTTCTTTAACTTATTGTGGAATGGATTCTATCATTATTTTCTATTATAGTTACGTGTGCTATCCATTTGCTTGTTGCAGCTGTTGGAAGTCTTCAATTGAAATGGTTTTCCTTATTTGGTAAAGATCTTTGGAATGTTGTAGCCCGACTCTATGAAGTCTGATGAAGGGTTTTCTTCTTTGTCCTGGGGGGGGGGGTTCATTTGCTTGAAATCCTTTTAATCATCGATCACGATATGAGAGAAAGTAATACATTTTATAGACCAGAATACCAATGACAAAGTGGAAAAATATATAGGGAAAATATAAACACCGACTTTTCCAACAATCTTGGAAACGATACTTAGATGATTAGTTCATCTTCTGGAAATCATCATCGGGCAATATTAACCATTTTCACACTTTACTCCAAAACTTACACCCGAAGATCAAATTCACCCAAGAATATAATTTTAACGAACTGCCATTCTTAGATATACTCATCACAAATAGAAATAACCATATTATCACCATCTTCATAATGTATTAAGAGCGTTACTAATACTTCTATATAACACAGAATAGAGTCATCAAACTTAGGTCGCCCGGTATAATTATTCAAATGAATGGTGTGACGAAAACCAAACATGTATGCGTTTGCACCTACAAATATCAAGGAACTGTGGATGTCTGTTAAAAGGTGTGGATCAACGTTTTCTCAGATTCATCAGATCAAGGAATTTATCGAGTCTAGAAAAATCCTCATCAGAATGCAAAAATTTTGGGACTATTTGGGGACACATCAGCAGTGCGCATTCACTACCGAGAATCGAACCCGGACCGTTTCGATACGACGCAACGGGTCTCGGTGACGAAGAGGTAACAAACTAGACCTCTCAAATTCCGTCGTGTAACTCATCCAAGTTTACTTAGCCCAACGGACTGTGCCCCCACAAGTCACATCTTCTATCCCCAAGCCGCTCCATCCAGAGCATTAGAAGCCGGTTCAAGCAAGGATATACAAGGGATAGAAATTATTAGGGGGATTTGAATAATCATAATTAAGTAATTCATCGAGTCTAGAAGAGAATACAGAAAGCACTGGACGGCCGTTTCGATACGACGCAAGCGTCATACCAACTTGAACAACGGGTCTCGGTGACGAAGAGGTAATAAACTAGGCTCGATGAATTACTTAATTTTGATTATTCAAATTATTGAATTACTTAATTATGATTATTCAAATCTCCTAATAATTTCTATCACTTGTATATCCTTACTTGAACCGGCTTATAATCCTCTGGGTGGAGCGATATGGGAATAGAAGACGTGACTCGTGAGTTGGGCTAAGAAAACTGTGATGAATTTGTGAAGAGCGACGCTATATCGAGTCTAGTTTGTTACATCTTATGTAATTTATCTCTCTCTCTCTCTCTCTCTATATATATATATATATATATATATATATACCTTTGTTACAACTTATGTAATTTATATATAAAATATATATATATATATATAGATATATATACCTTTGTTATATATATATATATATATATATATATATATAGATATATATACCTTTGTTATATATATATATATATATATATATATATATATATATATATACCTTTGTTACATCTTATGTAATTTATCTCTCTCTCTCTCTCTCTCTCTATATATATATATATATATATATATATATATATACATAAGATGTAACAAACTAGACTCGATATAGCGTCGCTCTTCACAAATTCATCACAGTTTTCTTAGCCCAATTCACGAGTCACGTCTTCTATTCCCATATCGCTCCATATATATATATATATATATATATATATATATATATATATATATATATATCGCACATATAGTAATATTAATTATATATAAATAAATATACATATCATCCTTCACCGGTAGCACGACTCGTAGTTTCATGCACAATGCAATCATCAGGTGCTGTGTATAGACTGACCGTTACATAATTTAAATTTTAATAAAAAATATTTGGTTACCGCAATGTTAGCGGAGTCAAATATTATAAAGGGATTACAGTTTATTATTTTTAAAATATATGTGGCAACTAAAATTAACGGGATTGATATCGATATATATATATATATATATATATATATATATATATATATATATATATATATATATGGTGCAGTTCAATCATTAACTTTACTAATTTAATTTTTGTATGAATGATTCATTGTAATATATATATATATATATATATATATATATATATATATATATATATGATAGAAATTGTTAGGAGGATTTGATAATTATAATTAAGCAATTCTTTGAGTCTGAAAGAAACCATAACAGAATGCAGAGAGCAGTGGACGATCGTTTCGTCCTATATTTGGGACTCTTCAGCAGTGCGCATCCACTACCGAGAATTGAAACCCTGACAGTTATCAAGCAAACGTCATACCAACTGTTCCAACGGGCCTCGGTGACGCAGAGGTATATATATATATATATATATATATATATATATATATATATATATATATATATATATATATATATATATATATATATATATATATATATATATATATATATATAGTGTTGCGCAACAATAATTAAATTGACTCTTTATTCAAGATGATCAGCAAATCTTAATGAAACTATATATTTATTTAGAAAAAACCTTTATTAAACGTATTACAACCTCTTTCAAAATATTTGATCAAGCTGTAATAAAAATATTAAGGATCAGTGTCGGATTAAGTACTAAATAGGATCCTGACGTGACATCTCTAGACGTGAATAACCGAAACAGTGTCATCAATCATCTCTGGATTAAATATGAAAATCAACTTCAAAATACTTTTATATTAATCTGATATCAAATGTCGTGAAAATATCAATCAGGCATCACTAAAAACCAATGTTTTCAAAAAATAAATTCTAATCACTTTTCTTTCGCCATCCCGGGGAATTACAGATACAAGTGGTCTCCAGGCGGTTTTTAAGAAGGACTTTTCATTTTTCTAAAAATGTATATATTTGGCCTCGGATTTTGTTGTTAGCAAAAGACTTGCCTTTTCCGCAACCACGGCAATTTTATTTACATTATTTACATTGTTCGTGCTGTTGTCCTCATCTTTATTCACGACGTTACGTCCGTTGTACGATCCGGCCTTCTTCAGGTGATTAGAATAAAGATGAGGACAACAGTCCGAAAAATGTAAATAATTAAAATATCTCGTGTCAGAAATATAGACACACAGCATTTTTTAAATTATTTTATGAACTAAATATACTCTTTACATTTCAAAATGTCGTGTACCTCCTTTCGATTGATGTTCTGTTGAAAAAATGTTTTTCAGATGGTTTAGATACTAATGTAGTATGCGGTGTGCTGGAATGGATAGACCATGTTCGAATTCTAATCAGATTCGTTAATTCAGTTATGCGCAAATACCCCTGAGAAAGATAGGAATATAACTCTCCTCCCTTACACAGTTATATGTCGAATAGCAGGACAGTTGTGGATTCCGGGTATGGAATCCTGCACAAATAAATAAACAACGCCAGTAATTGAAATAGGAAAATAAGTGTATTGAACGTAAGAAGACAAACTTGAAATGAAGATTAGTAGTCCAGGAATGTCGGTTAGTAGAACGTATATGTACAAGTCTCTGTAAGTGAAGCCGTAATTAACTTTCTCTCTGTGGACTCTCCGTATCTCAAACTTGTTTCAACGTATCTCCACGCAGGTATCTCCCTCTGTCTCCAACTCTGTCGGTATAAGTATACTTTAGACGAGTCCATCTTGTGTAAAAGGGGTGAGTCCCACAACATGGACATTCTGGGACCTAGGACCTACAGACTTGGTTGGCATCCAGTTTACCGTAGAAAAAACAACAGCCTACTGCAGGAAATATTCTGTCCAGTCAGTCAGAAATCGAAAGAGACATGATCGCTCATGCGTGTATTACGATTACATTTTATTTTAGATACGTTTTTTAATAGGCATCACCCCATGCATGGCAGTAAAGCCACTAAGGCACAAGAGCATACAGGGTGTGGAAGAAATTAGGAACAGAAATATTAATAATGAGCGGGAAAAGAAAAGCGTAATCGGGAGGACAGTAGATAGCGATTGACATTACATTTAAATTTTTACAGTAGATAGCGATTGACATTACATTTAAATTTTTACAGTAGATAGCGGTTGACGTTACATTTAAATTTTTACAGATTAAAGTTGGCTGGAAAGCATGGAGCCGAAAGGGAGTTCCTCAGGCGAAAAGTGCGAGAAAAGAAATTATTATCATAGAATTTACGGCTACATCTAGCCAGCTCAACTTTAAATTGATGCGATCTCGATGCCAGTCTAGTACTGCCATTAAATCTTTAGAAAAACTACACAGTGGATATTATTATGGCTTTACTTTCCAGTAGATAACCAAGCATATGTTTTAAATGTCACATGAAATCATCCCTTACTTAATCATAAACACAGAACTTTGTTATAGGTATTTATTAAACTTAGGCCATAAGATTACAACTGTAGAACAACTACTGTCTATAGTAAGTGTACTGTGAGAACGGCTTTCTAATCTCGTCACTCCTAAATATAGAGAAATTGACAAACAAAGTATAGATTCTAACGGCAAAAGTTCCAGACACTGCAGATGCCGTAGGAAGTATATTATTTGATTCCGATTGAAGATTTTACAACCAATCAAAGCATCCCAAGTCTTTCTGAAAAGGAAAACTTCTTTTGATGTACATGGTTTTTAAGGTAGACAGAAAACCAACCAATACACACAAGCGACGTCTTCTGGCTTCGATACACAAAATGGACAAGAGTAGCAGACAAGATCATTAAATATCAAAAAGCGCCGCCAGTCAAGACTGTGACAGTTTTTCCATTTTCAACAATCAACACTCTTACTTCTATAAACAGTAATGTCAGTGAATGCAGGACAATCTCCTCACAGATGAAGAACAGACTTGAGGCAACAGAAATGTGGTTCTACAGAAGGATGCTGAGAATAGCATGGAACGAACAACGACGAAGTTTTAGAGAAAATGGAAACAAAAAGATGCTTTTACTTAACATCAGAAAGAGAGAGTTGAAATTCCTAGGACATAATGAGGAAAGACGGCTTGGAAAATTTGATACTCGCTGGACAGATTTAAGGCAAGTGGGATAGATTGAAGGCAAGAGGCACAGAAGAAACAAACCCTAACCTACCCAACAATCTTGAGTAAATGGATGTCAGAACAGTGTTTCGGAGAGATAACAAAAAGATAAAAATTTATTAAAAGCTACAAAGTGTATGAAATTGTGGAGAGCCATGATCGCCAACGTTCTGAAGGTATGCTCACATAAAAGAAGAAATAGTGAAACATCATATACAATTGCATTTACAGACTTATATATGAATACTGTTAAGTTTATAGAACGCATAATAGACCCCCACTTAATTAAAACGAATACTTTTTTCTGTTCCATTGCTCACAGAAACTTTAAAATTTTTATATGTATATAACTAAAAATTATTTAAACAACTTTTTTTTATATTCAACCGAAAACGTGTCTATTTGAGTTTATTCGTGTGTTTAACGACATATACATGGGTCATTTAATGCGAAATTTAATCTTCTTGTGAGATTCAAGTAATAAATATAGTACAGTGTAACCCGGATATAAGAGACCCGTATATAAGAGAAACCCGGATATAAGATAGATTTTCTCTGGTCCCAAATTAGAGCCTGTGTTAATGTATATATAATAGACCAAACCCGGATATAAGATAAACCCGGATATAAGAGACTTATTCTCCGGCCCCGACAACTCTCTTATATCCGGGTTACACTGATATTATTCTGCTTCTATGTTTACAGTTTAATCGTTAATCATGGATTCCATGCGTCAGCTTCAGTCGTTTAAATCCTTATTTGAAAAGAATGTAGCAATGCCACCTTACTTAATAATTGAGAAGATGCAATTTTAATGAATTATCTCTTCTTGAACAACATTAAAAAACAATAAGTCATGCCACAAGGGAGGGGAATGTCTGGACAAGAAACAAACTTCTCCGAATTAGAAAAATGTCGATGTAAAAGTGTCATAGTGGAATGTAAGAATAACAAAGAAATTTGGTAAAGTAATTGTGACTTGAAGAATCGATTCACTTTCTGTTTTTTTTTCCTTGCAAATGAAACATTAGGAAATAGAATAACTTGATTTCTGAAATTTGCTTACTATTGTGTCGTCGACGAGTTCTGTATATTTTTCTACTCCAACTTGGCTGTGTCTAACTGTCATTTTATATAAATCAGTTTGGATTTCTCATGGTATATAAAAATAGATAAAGATTGAAAGAAATAACTCGGTCAACAAATATAATTCTTTAAATAATATAAACTGATATATATATATATATATATATATATATATATATATATATATATATATTATTAATCAAACTTTTTTCTTCTTTTTTTATTATAGACATAAACACTTGAGATATCTTTCGGTCGACACTTATTCATAGGTAACGCGTTGGCACATTATTTATTAGTATAAACGGGACACATATATTGAAATATTTACTAAAATGGAAGAAAAGTCCGAGCTCGTTTAAAATTAAATTTATTGACAATATAATTAAAACGTAAGGGGGTCTAAATCTCAGCCCAGAAAGAGTTAATAAAGGGGAAAAAACTTTAACTTACAATCCTTCCAAGAGTTTTAATGATCTTGTGAAATGGTCTTTCTGCCTGCATAAATTTGGGCGATGTAATTTTAAATATACAGCTTCCAAAACATGTAAATGAAATTCGGTTTGGACGCTGTGCAGGACAGAAAACCAAGTGTCCTGATAAGCAGAGGCACGGTCCTGGTTGTCCATCAAATGTTGGCCAATAGCCGACTCCTGGACCGACTGAGAAACTCTATTCCTGTGCTCGGGATTACGTAGATGTGAGGGAACATGCTGAGAAACGCGCGTTTCCAAACGAAGACCAGTCCGTCCTGTATATACCGAATCACATCGGCACTTAAATTGATAAATCACTGAATTTTGACTTAGATAGGACAGTCTATCGTTCATAAAGGAGGGGGACACATTTGATTTTAAACGAGCTCGGACTTTTCTTCCATTTTATACTAATAAATAATGTGCCAACGCGTTACCTCTGAATAAGTGTTGGCCGAAAGATATCTCAGTTGCTTATGTCTATAATTAAAAAAAAAAAAAGTTTGATTAATAAAATGGCGTCCCTGTTGTTCAAATCTATACTGAGGTTCTGTGGGTACAAGTCTTTATTCATATATATATATATATATATATATATATATATATATATATATATATATATATGTAGAACATTTGGACTACTTTTTACATATTTTATGTCCCGAAAACCACACTTATAAGAACACAACAAAAATTAAATAAAAAGCTTAATCTTACTACCTTTTCGGTTGTCTTTAATGCATATAATATTAATATTAATTTATATATATATATATATATATATATATATATATATATATATATATATATGTATATATGTGTGTGTGTGTGTGTTAAAGAAAAACAAAAACCGTTGACAACAGACACCTTGCCAAAACCTAACGTCTTAGCCAGATACAGTCTCAAATAAAGACGACAATAATGAAAAAAGAAAGAGGGAAAAGGTCCAGATAACAAACGCCCACTCAATAAAGTAAAGTGCTCGAATCCTAGATTGCCTAGACCAAGCAAAAAACGCTTAACCATAAAAGGACCCCTCGAGTTGTGACTCGAGTTTCACACAACGCGATCTTTAGAAGACTTGAACAGAAATGAAAGAAGAGAGAGGCGGACGCGTGATGGCATTTAAAGCATATTAAATTTTCATTGAAAATAATTTCATGAAAAGAACTTGTGGATAACCACATCTACACAGTGGAAAAAGAACATAAGTAATGAATAAAACAAACTGCTGTACTGCAGAGACTGATTCGGTAGGAAAAAAACAATAAGACGGTGGTAGGTGATATAATAGGCATTTTATGTTATGTTTTCATTTGCTAATTTTTTATCATATATAAAATATGGATGTCATTTATCTCTTGTTAATTCTCCTCTGAAAGTTTTCCACCGCCTTAACCAGGTATTGAACTCACACTCTTTATCCACTTTGCCATGCGTCCTCAAGGACACATGGCACAGTGGATAAAGGCATTAGTTAGATCCAGTGACAGGACCCAAAGAGTGTGAGTTCAATACATGGTTAAGGCAGTGGAGAACTTTCAGAGGGAAATTAACAGGAGATAACTGACAGCCATAAGACATGGCACGTGGAACTAGAACAGTCTACCCCAGTGAACGAAATAAAGGCTTCAGTTCGACATTCCAACCACCTGAAGAAGGCCGGAGCGTACAACGGCCGAAACGTTGTGATAAAACCTGGCACAATGATGAGGACAATTGTCCGAATAATGTAATTAGTGTATATATATATATATATATATATATATATATATATATATATATATATATATATATATATATATATATTCATAACTGAGTCATCTAAGCTGTCAGATCCTGATACGTCGAAACCGAGGGGCGAGTCCATTATTATTATTATTATTATTATTATTATTATTATATATATATATATATATATATATATATATATATATATATATGCATGCATATATTAAAAACTCCCGTTGGTTTCGACGTATAGGGATCTAGCAGCTCTGTTCTTAGAGCCAAACAACCAGACTACCGGCACCTATGATTTGATTATAGTGGTGAAGACTTGTGCAAAACCAACCACACTTTTTGGTAGAGCCGAATAAAGAGACCTGATGCCCATTGTGTGTCGCAAGCTCCCAAAACGACCCTACTCAGATTTTGAATTTAGAAATGTCCTAATCCCAGACCGGGGTCGCCACCTACGGCAATAGGACACCATGATTGTCCTGCTATTTACGCATAACTTATAACGTATTTGTTTTAAATCTATGGTCTTATTTCATAACATTTAAATTTATAGCATTTAAAAACTTTGCTAAATGTGCTGTGATATTTTGATTTGCTCCTTGTTTAAAAAGATTGAGATGCACTAGTCTAGACACATAACCTAACCGACTTCAATCAAACTTCTTGCCGCTTTTGATATTTTTTTTTATTGCTGTTCATTTTAATTATCAAATTTTGTAATAGTAGTAATTATTAAGAAAGTGACATGCTGTATAAAGCAGGACGTAAATTTACCATGAAAGATTCGAGAACTTTCTATACATTTATCTTAATAAATTATTATGTCTTTTAATGAAAATTGCATTCTTTAAGTTGAAATTATGAAGAAGCCTTTGTGGAGGACGAATTTCGTCACATCGGATTTCTTTCTATATTGTCACAACCTGCTTTAGAGAAAAAAGTTTAGAAATGTTCGGAAAATGCATTTGTTCAAAATTTATAAGTACAGTTACTCGCTATGTGTTTAATAAAATTATCTTACTCAGAAATTTTCATAAAGTTATGAATATAAAAAAAGTTTTCATATATCTTTCTTTATAATCAGATCAGGCCTAGATCACGGTCCCAATCCCCAAATAGAGGGCAAAAATGCAAGGTTCGGAAACACTGTTTTCAATATGAAGTGAGAGCAGGTGTGCAGGATTTTTTTTCTATGGAACTGAAAAGTGGTTCTTGAGTATGACCTAAAACTACACCCAACAATGGAATCTCGACTAGTGGTCAGAATTAGGGTACTCCGAACCATTGTTTCCTACGGGTGATCTGTGGCTAAGATCTAGCACCTGCTTGCCTCTTTATCAGTGTTACGTTTTATATATAAATATAGCATTCTATCGAACTTTTTTTTTTATTGAAGTTTGCTTCAGTTTATTTAATAATTAGTTATGAATTAAAGCAAATTACTGTACATGCGTTCAAGTTTTAAAATTTCATCAGCATTTTCTATTGCTATTAAATTTGTAAATCTCTACTTAATTTGTCTAAATGTATTTGTAGTAATATGGAAAAAATGAAAATTTTCAATCATATTATTTGGAATGCACCTTTTGAATCGACAACCCTGGAAATGCTGAGATGACATTCTGATTTATGGGGAACAGGGTACATTGGGAAAAAAGGGCCAAGAACAACTGCCTTAAAGGAATAAAAATGCTGAGAGAGTATACATTAATAGCGATATCTGTTTGACACATCGTTTTTTATGCAAGTACGTTTGTTAAACTTTGCCAAACACGATTTCTATATAATAAAAGAGCAATATGGAATGACCTTGTGGCTAACTTGAGTGAATTATCTAAGTATAGGAATTGTAATCTAAGCCGACTAGTGATTCTACTCTTCAGCAACTCATCTGAATTTCAGTTGTTACCGATGTCTGTGAAGAGGAAGAATAGAAGCGTAGATGAATTGCGAATGAGCAGGCGGGGGTGTAGGTGTCGGTTTTGTGCTGCAAGAAATGCAAAAGCATTGATTGTTAGCAGAGTTGATCTTTACGTCTGAACCAGTGGAGCATGATCCCCAATAATGCACCACTGAATTAATCAAACACTATTTCGTATCGAGACGACGCTGACCATTAGCGATAGGATTAATAGTCGCAATTTCGCAAATGGACGCATCCGACGCGACCCGGAGACAACTTGGCACTATTTATACGAAAGTGCTTCGTGCTTTTACCAATGATTCTTTTATTCTGGAACTATCTTTTATTTTCATGGAACTCTTGAAAGACTCATCGTTTTCTCTGTCTCGAACAATTTAGCTTTGCTCGCAGATCATTTCTGATTCTTAATTTACGATAAAGATGATAATTCCAATTTTGAAATAATCTATTTGCTATCATTTTATTTATTTTGTTTTCGTTTTCCATTTTCTCTGGTTTTTAATTTACACATTTTTACTTCTATTCTTCTATCTTGTTCTCTTGAAACCTTTTTTTTTACTTCGGGTTTACGGCCATATCATGTTGAAACATTGGTTCTCGTACGTTAAAAGTTAAAGCAACGCCGAACCTGGTCATGACCAAGGTGGGTGACGGCTTGGGAATACTAGGTTCAGTAAGCTTGGCAGTGTAGATGATGTAATGGATAACGGCTCAGAATTTGGAAAATGTTCCATGGTCGGATTCCTTATATTCACTTACATGCAAAGACTCTTGGGGGGAGGTGTTTATCCACCTCTTCTACCCCAAGCTATGGGCTAATTAGTAAAACTTGTCTAAGTAAATCATTATTATCTCAAAAAATATCTTACAATCTAAAAATATTTTCAGACTTTAAATAAAAAATAAAAGGTTGATAAGCCGTAAAAAACAAAACAATCAATTTTGGTTTTCGTTTCTGTGTCCTTAATCATTTTTCTTATTTTTACCTAATTCGTTTCATTTTCCGGTTTTCTTTTGATTCATTCTTTTATTGCTTCTTCGTCTTCTCCCTCTTCTTCTACTTCATGCCAATGTCCCTCAAAGGCATGGGCAATCATGGCCCTGCATTGTAGTGCTTAATAATTTTTGTTTTTTATATAACATAAGGAAATTGAAAATAGAATGCTTTCTCTCAACACAACAAATTACTAGAAAAGCGAATCACTAACCTAAAATTTCAAGTAATCTTAAATAATTGTTTTGGCATACTTACGGACGATAATGTTCCCATTCCCATAAATACAGTAGTAAATACTGTATGTTGGTCTGCAGTTGGAGATTCGTCTCCAGCTCTGCTGGTTAAATTGGGGATCCCAAAACGAGGCTTAAAATTTAATCCCGGTCGAAGAACAGAGTCTCGTTTCGGGAAACAGATACCCGACCTCGTTTTATATGTGATCTACGGGGAATTTTTGACAGAGCCTACGTTAAATTCGGCCTTGTGCCACATCTGACCGCATATCCTTCAGTTGGCGATTCATTGTGGAATTCACTTGACTCACTTCTAGCAGTTGACTACCTCTTCTACGCGCCGCTTGCGAATCTTATATGTGTTCTTCTTGTTCTAAGTATTATTCGTTTATTAGCAACCTTCATGTGATTATTCTATTCAATAACCTTCCCTAGGTTACAAATAACCTTGTCAGATCAATATTTCCATATAGATGCCATGTTTGGTACCTAACTTGTTCCGAAATATTTAAACTATCAGCTATACACAGCCGTTTCCTCAGATCAATGATTAAAATGTCTTTGAGTAAATGAAGCTGTCATGTCTAAGCGAGGTCCATGCTACATAATCCCAAAGAAAAAACGGTACCATATAAGATAAACTATATCGCTTGAGGACATCCAACAGCAGCAACAACTAAAATTGATAGCACATCTGACTAAAAGAGAAAATAATTGCATAATCAAGATGTTGGCATTCCCCATGACTTCAAACAAAAGGTCAGGAAGGAAATCCCCATCAGTACTAGAAAGACTAATAACAGCTACTGGACTTTGAAATCTATTTTCCTTTTTTAAGAGAAAGATTTCATAAATTTCAACAGAAATTATCATTAGCTGCTCGGTAAATGAGTGCCGAATGTTTCCTTATAAGGAAAGAGCTTATATTACTATTACCATTACTATCCCCCCACAACTTTTTCTGTCATCTTTTTACACAAGCTCGTTCGATTGGTTACTCGTTATTAAGTCTAACTCACTTATCTTCAGTAGGCCTTCTGAGTGTCAAATTCTCTACGCTCCCTTCCTCATTTCAATTTATCTTTCTGATTTTACGTGTTTGATTTTCTTGGTTACATTTTCCTTAATACTTTTTATTTAGTCACATGCCCTGTCCATGATATTCTCAGCATCCTTCTGTAGAACTAGATCACTGCTGCCTCATATCACCTCTTACTCTGTACAAAGACTGTCCAGCATACACTGCAATATAGAAGGATTGACATTGCATAACAGCTCAGAAGTCTTTTCTTTGTTTTTAATAACATTTTCTTATTCCTTAATACTTTGTTTAGCTTCTGAAAAGCATCTTTTGCTATTCGCATAGAAATAGCAAAAGGTGCCTTCCAGAAGCTAATCAAAAGCGTACGGAGTTTAATTTTTATTCTAGTTTTCTGAGTTCACTTTGCGTTATTGCTCTTACAAAGATTCATGTCTTCTCTCCCCACTCATGGGTTAATTAAATGCATAGATTCTGACGCAGCACGACTAGAAGAACAACTCTGGATTTCAAACGATCGAGATTGTCGGAAAACGGTCTCCCGTCATGGTTTCCTAGGTATGACACCTAGGAAACGATGGCAGTTTAATAAAGAAAAGGAATTTGGTAAGAGTCATAACCATCTCGACAGAATCTATTTATTATTTTAAGTCAATGACTTGTCCATGTATTGAATATTGCTATCACATATGGTCTGGGGCTTCTACTATGTATTTAGAGATTCTTGAAAACAATACACAAAGGGATCTGCAATGTTATTAGTCCTAACCTGGCATTCAGTCAATTTCCTACCATTGTAACGTAGCTTCCTTTTCTGTAAATACTTTCATTGTAATTGTTCTTTTGAGACTTGATACCAAGACATTATGAATTTAAACGCAGTACAAGATTGGCAGCTAGGTCTTATTTTACAGTTGAACTAGAGGAATCTAACCGGAAGATATATGCTATCCGTTTCTTCTCTCACACTTCTCGCCTGTGGAACTTTCTTCTGGCTTCTTGCTTTCTAGTTAACGCTGATTTTCATTATAAAAATGTATTTTTATATGTTCATATTATTTCATTGTGAAAATACCAACAATGCATTTTCATAATAAAAAAAATATTACCAGTAATAATTTCTGTAAAAAAATTACTCATGCTCCTAAGAAAATAATATTTCGGCATTAAATATTCCATAAGGAGTTGATATACACGAAACAAACAAAGTAAACTCGTGTGAATGTATTTATTTTAATAACCCCGACAAGACCTGCACAGCTGCCAATAAAAAAATTATAGTAAAGAACTATTTTCTTTCTGGATATATAACCTAATCTCGACTATCGCCTCGCCACATTGTCTTGGAGAGGTGGAATTGGTAGTCATACTGATGCTAGCGTAACTGACGATTGCGGAAGTTGGGCAATTTTGTCCCTGGCCCGAGTGTACGCGCTCGGGTTCCACACATTAACCCCGATCTTGAGTTACAGCCCGTCTCAGAGCGGAGACTTGGGTAAATGCAATCTAATCCCGGTCAGAATTCCTACTTAGAACAGAGAAAAAAATGATTTGAGTTGGCACAAATATTCTTACAATTCATGCAGAAAGTATGCCAGGTTACTCGTCTAGAAATGATCGCTCTCGGCTGGGCCCATGGGAGAGAAAAGTCTGATGTCTTTAAAGCCTGGAAATTTCTATGACCCCAGAATAAGGAAGCATTCTGGCGCGTTGAAACACTGGTTCTCCTAAAATCACGCAAAAGTTAAGCAAAGTCGAGCCTGGTCAGTACCTAGATGAATGGCCGCTTGGGAATACTAAGTGATGTAAACTTGTATGTGCGGCTAATGTAATGGGTAACGGCTTGGAATTGGAAATTAGAGAGCTAAGTTCCAATTCCAGTTGGGTTAGTTATATTCCTTTACGCAAAAATAGCCTTGAGGAAGGTATGAATAAATGTCTTCTCCTCTCAGCTATGGGTTAAATACTATGACATGTATCAGCAAATCATTATTATCTCTAAATGATTCTTAAAATCTAAAAATATTTTCTGGCTTTTAAATAACCTGACAAAAGGTTGATAAGCCGTAAAACAAATCAATCCTGATTATTTCTGTCCTCACAAATTCGGATTTAAACTAAATACATCAGCTAAAATACCGAACCAGAAAATGACAGCAATTCGATTTCAAGGAATTATAAGACGAAGGTGATTATGGTTCTCCACAACTTCCTATCGTTTGAAGCTACGCCGTTTTTGATAATTTAAAAATGCATGTAATATGATACATATTACAGTACAATCAAAAGCGATCTTTTTTCAATCTAGTTAAACGCTCCTAATGCTATCTAACGGCATACTCTCTGTTTCTTTCGCTCTCACTAACCGCTTGCATCTTTGTGGCCTTTACTGTCGATTGAAATGATTCAAAAAGATTCATGCAGAAGATGACTTTTACATACGCATATTTTGAAATCCAGTTTTTCAAGAACTGGATGTAGTCAGCCTCACACTGGCAATGAAATCGATAGGTAACAGAATTAGTTTGACACAGTTAAATTATGTTTCTAATTACCCCCCACAAACAAGGCAATAAAGCCACTAAGGCGCAAGGGCTTACTTAGCTTCAAAGAATATGAGAAGAAGAGAAAACAATAAAAGAAGAGGAATTATGTAGATAACAGTTAACAATTAACATTACACTTACATTTTTGAAAATCAAAGTTGACTGGAAAGCAAGGAGCCGGAAGAGAGTTCCACGGACGAGAAATGTGAGGGAAGAAACTGTTAGCATAGAACGGTTGCATCGAGCAATTACAATTGTACAATGATGAGACCTAGCTGCCAATAATCTCGTACGATGCTTAAATTCGTAAAGTCAAGGTACCGAAGAGGCAAGTTCATCAGAACAATTACCATGGAAGTAATTATAGAAAAGCTATGTTACGGCGATAGGAAAGTAACTGAGGCCGAGATGCCGGGTCAAGACTGATAACATTGTAGATACTTCTTTGGATTTCTCTAAAGTTCCAAAACAGATGTGGCAGCAATATTCAATACATGGATGAATAGTAGACTTATAAATGTGTAAGATAGATTCTGACCAGAAAAATTGAAGTGAAACAGCTTGCCTGGCCACAGACCTGGCAACTGATTCAATATCATCTTTCCACCTCATGTCAGCGGAAAACGTTAGCCCGAGATGACGCAATATATCACTTTCTTGGAGGTTAGCATCAGTCATACTGGTGGGAGGCAAAATCGTTTTCTCAGGTGATTGAATGAGAGCAGTTTCGTTTTGGAGGTGTTAAAAGTAACAAGGTATTTCTTACCTTAGTTAACAACAGATTGTAGATCATTTTTCAGATCAATGTATATATATGGTGGACTCTCCCGTCGTATTCGACGTATGAGGGTGTAGCAGCTCAGTTCCTAGGAACTGACAGCCGAGACACCAGCACATACGATTTGATTATACTGGTGAGGGCTTTGTGCAGAACCAACCACACTTTTTGAAGGGCCGAATACAGAGACCTGGTGCACTACATGCCACAAGGTTCCCAAACAACCATCCGCAGGTTTTGAATTCAGAGTTGTCCTACTCCTAGACCAGTTGCCATCCAAGGCTTTAAAACCCAGTCTGTCCTGCTATTTACCCATAGCTGGGGGACAGAAAGAGAATTCATACCTTTCCTAAGGGTATTAGCATGTAAGTGAATGTAATGGATTCAACTGGAATATATACTACTTAAATACTTATTTAAATACAAGTTAAATAAATTTAAGTATTTTTGACCAAATGTTAATGATTTCGTTTAATGATTTAATTGATTAAGTAATTATTTTTGTGAAAACGCGAATTTTTTTATCAATTGTAACTCAACAGATACAAAACAACCTTTTCAATAATGAGTTCCCACCTGCTGGAAATTACTCAGAAGTGACCATTGTTGATCGTCATTGAATTTATTCTCGCCTTTCGTCACCAAAGCTAGAAGACAGAGTCAGCATTAATCACACAGTCTGACACGTCAACCATGTGGTCCATCATGTAATAAACACATTTAAAATCTCTCATTATCTCAGTTGAACAGTTACCAAGAAAGACGACCGATCAATAAACCGAACGCCCAAGAAACTATCTCCGGAATTACTCTTCTTGCAATTGTACTTTTTCTGCAACTGAAAGACGGCTTTGTTTTACAATTCCTCGAAATCGAATTGCTGTCATTTTCTGGTTCGGTATTTCAGCTCAGGTATTTAGTTTCAATCCGAATCTTCGTGAACGGAAATAAACAGGGAAGAATTAACATACTTTTCAATAAAATTTTCTTTGGCTCCGATAACCCGCGGATTTTAATGAGATAACTTATTTAATTACCACCACCACCCCTCGCAGGTATAGAGGAGATTGAATTTTCTAGAACATTCCACTTGGGTTAGTTACTAAATTTAGGAATCTTTTCTTTTTTTTATATGCTCTGCACGTCCAGGGGGTCGACTACTATGCCTCTTCACAACTTCCTAGGTTTTGTAGCTTTCATCATTATCTCCCTTTATCCCCCCAATCCCTTTTCTGACATCCATTTACACTAGCTTCTTAGGTAGCCAGGTTGGGAAATGATACTAGTTTTGGTTTTGGAGGTCTTGAATGATGCATGTCAGCCTTTCCCCAAATCAGTTGGAAGAGTTAGATCAGACGAGAGATCAGCCGCCAAGCATTTGTATGTATATGTATATATTTGAGACTGTGAATTAATTTCAGAAGACTGATTGAATAAAAGACAAGTAGTACTTAAACTCGGATCTCCGATTTAATATTCCGTGCTGTTATCCATAATACAGTGTAACCCGGATGTAAGAGAGTTGTCGGGACCGGAGAAGAAGTCTCTTATATCCGGGTTTGGTCTATTTTGTTTTATTAACACAGGCTCTAATTTGGGAGCAGAGAAAATCTCTGTTATATCCGGGTTTCTCTTATATCCTGGTTATCTTATATCCGAGTCTCTTATATCCGGGTTACACTGTACCACCCACAGATCCAAGTTTACAGCACTTGTTATCTGCAAGCGGTTACCCATCTAGGTACTGACCAGACTTAACTTTGCTTATCTTCGGTGATCGTATAGAAACCAGTTTTTCAATGAGATATGGATCAGTGCAAGAGGAATCAAGTACTTTCTGGGGCGGTACAAGGAACTGACCTATTTTTCCTGTATCTTTTGCGATGGCACAAATTTACGAGTCCCACTCGAGGTTTGGAGTGAGCGCTTGAGACACCAATAGATATTCAAGGTAAGGGATCTCAGTGAGTGTACAACCGTTCAACAGGACTGGAGAAAATTTAGGACCTCATTTATAATGAAAGTTATTCCTTACTAAAGTAACATGAAGTGTATGGAGATTATTTGCCACGATCCTAGCTGTGAAGGTCCGAGTTGGTGGCGCTACGGAATATGACTTAACATTTGTCTTCGTAATAGCGATAGAATATTAGAAGGTTAGCAATATTTTATCTGTGGGATAAGGCTTGCAGAGTGGAAAATAATTCATCACCCACAAGACCGCGTAAATTTTGTCAAGGCTGGACAGTGAGGACTGGGCAGGTACTGCCCATATATGGCAGTAATATTCAATTTTTGGACTGATTTGACAGTTGTGAAAATAGAGCATGGCTTTAGTAGTTTGGTATTTTCTGGAGCAATACCAGGAAACGACCATTTTCCCAGCACCTTTTACGATGACACAAATTTACGAGTCCCACTCGAGGTTTGGAGTGAACTTGAGCCACAATAGACGTTCAAGGAAAGGGGTCTCAGTGAGTGTACAACCATTCAACAGGACTGGAGAAAATTTAGGGTCTGCTTTATGACGAAGAAACATTACTAGCTTTGTTTTGGAGGTATTCAATGATACAAGCTAGTCTTCCACTGATTGAGGTACTGCATTCACCGAGGGACCATAGTGACAAATTTCGATTGGAACAGTGCATATCTTGAAGTTCTTTACCGTATACAGGCGCATAGTAATCTGAATAAACTAGAGTACCGCTGCTGACGCTTCTTAATTTTCTGTGTGATGCGTCCCTTCAGGATATAGGCGATCATGGCCTCGGCAATTTCCTATTCATTGTAGACCGTAGCAGTTTTTCTTTCTTTGCTAAGGTTGCAGCCTCCCGTTCGGCCATCTATTCGTCAGGTGAATGGCGCTCTGCCTTCCCTTAGCTCTCTTGGCCGCAATATGCCATCCTTTCTCATTATGCATCCAAGGAATTTTAGTTGTCTTTTTTTTATTCTGAAGAGAAGTATTCTTTCTGTTGGACTTTTCTTTAAGACTTCCATGTTGATTACTCACCCCATCCATCGGCTTTCCAGTACCACATTTCTACGGCTAGTTTTCTCATCATCCGTGACGAGAGTGTCCAACATTCCCTACGATATAAGAGGTTGGATAAGAAATAGCAATCTAGCACTTTATTTTAACGATTTTTTTTCTGTTTCTCGGAACCTTGTTTAAGTCTTGGAATGCTTCTTTCGCCCGTCCAATGCGTACTTGGGATTTTGGTGTCACATTACCGATCTTCTGTTAAAACACTTCCCAGGTGTAGCGACACTACCAAAAAAAGCCAAAGTTGCATCAAAGTTTTTTACTGACAAAAAGCTATATAGGATTAGCTATATTTATTACCAATGCTATGAGCGAGATGTTTTAACAATGCTATGTGCAAGGTATTGTTTACAGAGAAATGTTTACTGCTAAAAGCCAAAGTTGCTCCAGAAATAGTCTATGTTTTATAAGCCAAAGTTGCATCAGGAATAGCCCAAGTTTTATTGATAATGCTATGTACACGGTATTGTTTACAGAGAAATGTTTACTGCCAAAAGCCAAAGTTGCACAAGATTTAGTCTATATTTTATTAACAATGCTATGTGTGAGGCATTGTTTCTTGAGAAATGTTTACTGACAAAAAGCTGAGGATGCACCAGGATTAGCTATATTTATTACCAATGCTATAAGGGAGATGTTGCTTAAAGGTTTACTGCTAAAAGACAAAGGTGCACCAGAAATAGTCTATGTTTTATTAACAATGCTATGTGCAAGGTATTGTTTACAGGGAAATGTTTACTGCCAAAAGCCAAAGTTGCACCAGAAATAGTCTATATTTTATTAAAAATGCTATGTGCAAGGTATTGTTTACAGAGAAATGTTTACTGCTAAAAGCCAAAGTTGCACCAGAAATAGTCTATGTTTTATTAACAATGCTATGTGCAAGGTATTGTTTACAGAGAAATGTTTACTGCCAAAAGCCAAAGTTGCACCAGAAATAGTCTATGTTTTATTAACAATGCTATGTGCAAGGTATTGTTTACAGAGAAATGTTTATTGCTAAAAGCCAAAGTTGCACCAGAAATAGTCTATGTTTTATTAACAATGCTATGTGCAAGGTATTGTTTACAGAGAAATGTTTACTGCCAAAAGCCAAAGTTGCACCAGAAATAGTCTATGTTTTATTAACAATGCTATGTGCAAGGTATTGTTTACAGAGAAATGTTTATTGCTAAAAGCCAAAGTTGCACCAGAAATAGTCTGTTTTATTAACAATGCTATGTGCAACGTATTGTTTACAGAGAAATGTTTACTGCCAAAAGCCAAAGTTGCACCAGAAATAGTCTGTTTTATTAACAATGCTATGTGCAAGGTATTGTTTACAGAGAAATGTTTACTGCCAAAAGCCAAAGTTGCACCAGTAATAGTCTATGTTTTATTAACAATGCTATGTGCAAGGTATTGTTTACAGAGAAATGTTTACTGCTAAAAGCCAAAGTTGCACCAGTAATAGTCTATGTTTTATTAACAATGCTATGTGCAAGGTATTGTTTACAGAGAAATGTTTACTGCTAAAAGCCAAAGTTGCACCAGAAATAGTCTATGTTTTATTAACAATGCTATGTGCAAGGTATTGTTTACAGAGAAATGTTTACTGCTAAAAGCCAAAGTTGCACCAAAAATAGTCTATGTTTTATTAACAATGCTATGTGCAAGGTATTGTTTACAGAGAAATGTTTACTGCCAAAAGCCAAAGTTGCACCAGAAATAGTCTATGTTTTATTAACAATGCTATGTGCAAGGTATTGTTTACAGAGAAATGTTTATTGCTAAAAGCCAAAGTTGCACCAGATATAGTCTATGTTTTATTAACAATGCTATGTGCAAGGTATTGTTTACAGAGAAATGTTTACTGCTAAAAGCCAAAGTTGCACCAGAAATAGTCTATGTTTTATTAACAATGCTATGTGCAAGGTATTGTTTACAGAGAAATGTTTACTGCTAAAAGCCAAAGTTGCACCAGTAATAGTCTATGTTTTATTAACAATGCTATGTGCAAGGTATTGTTTACAGAGAAATGTTTACTGCTAAAAGCCAAAGTTGCACCAGTAATAGTCTATGTTTTATTAACAATGCTATGTGCAAGGTATTGTTTACAGAGAAATGTTTACTGCTAAAAGCCAAAGTTGCACCAGTAATAGTCTATGTTTTATTAACAATGCTATGTGCAAGGTATTGTTTACAGAGAAATGTTTACTGCTAAAAGCCAAAGTTGCACCAGTAATAGTCTATGTTTTATTAACAATGCTATGTGCAAGGTATTGTTTACAGAGAAATGTTTACTGCTAAAAGCCAAAGTTGCACCAGTAATAGTCTATGTTTTATTAACAATGCTATGTGCAAGGTATTGTTTACAGAGAAATGTTTACTGCTAAAAGCCAAAGTTGCACCAGAAATAGTCTATGTTTTATTAACAATGCTATGTGCAAGGTATTGTTTACAGAGAAATGTTTACTGCCAAAAGCCAAAGTTGCACCAGAAATAGTCTATGTTTTATTAACAATGCTATGTGCAAGGTATTGTTTACAGAGAAATGTTTACTGCCAAAAGCCAAAGTTGCACCAGAAATAGTCTATGTTTTATTAACAATGCTATGTGCAAGGTATTGTTTACAGAGAAATGTTTACTGCCAAAAGCCAAAGTTGCACCAGAAATAGTCTATGTTTTATTAACAATGCTATGTGCAAGGTATTGTTTACAGAGAAATGTTTACTGCTAAAAGCCAAAGTTGCACCAGAAATAGTCTATGTTTTATTAACAATGCTATGTGCAAGGTATTGTTTGCAGAGAAATGTTTACTGCTAAAAGCCAAAGTTGCACCAGTAATAGTCTATGTTTTATTAACAATGCTATGTGCAAGGTATTGTTTACAGAGAAATGTTTACTGCTAAAAGCCAAAGTTGCACCAGTAATAGTCTATGTTTTATTAACAATGCTATGTGCAAGGTATTGTTTACAGAGAAATGTTTACTGCTAAAAGCCAAAGTTGCACCAGAAATAGTCTATGTTTTATTAACAATGCTATGTTCAAGGTATTGTTTACAGAGAAATGTTTACTGCTAAAAGCCAAAGTTGCACCAGTAATAGTCTATGTTTTATTAACAATGCTATGTGCAAGGTATTGTTTACAGAGAAATGTTTACTGCCAAAAGCCAAAGTTGCACCAGAAATAGTCTATGTTTTATTAACAATGCTACGTGCAAGGTATTGTTTACAGAGAAATGTTTACTGCCAAAAGCCAAAGTTGCACCAGAAATAGTCTATGTTTTATTAACAATGCTATGTGCAAGGTATTGTTTACAGAGAAAAGTTTACTGCTAAAAGCCAAAGTTGCACCAGTAATAGTCTATGTTTTATTAACAATGCTATGTGCAAGGTATTGTTTACAGAGAAATGTTTACTGCTAAAAGCCAAAGTTGCACCAGAAATAGTCTATGTTTTATTAACAATGCTATGTGCAAGGTATTGTTTACAGAGAAATGTTTACTGCCAAAAGCCAAAGTTGCACCAGAAATAGTCTATGTTTTATTAACAATGCTATGTGCAAGGTATTGTTTACAGAGAAATGTTTACTGCTAAAAGCCAAAGTTGCACCAGTAATAGTCTATGTTTTATTAACAATGCTATGTGCAAGGTATTGCTTACAGAGAAATGTTTACTGCTAAAAGCCAAAGTTGCACCAGTAATAGTCTATGTTTTATTAACAATGCTATGTGCAAGGTATTGTTTACAGAGAAATGTTTATTGCTAAAAGCCAAAGTTGCACCAGAAATAGTCTATGTTTTATTAACAATGCTATGTGCAAGGTATTGTTTACAGAGAAATGTTTATTGCTAAAAGCCAAAGTTGCACCAGATATAGTCTATGTTTTATTAACAATGCTATGTGCAAGGTATTGTTTACAGAGAAATGTTTACTGCTAAAAGCCAAAGTTGCACCAGAAATAGTCTATGTTTTATTAACAATGCTATGTGCAAGGTATTGTTTACAGAGAAATGTTTACTGCTAAAAGCCAAAGTTGCACCAGTAATAGTCTATGTTTTATTAACAATGCTATGTGCAAGGTATTGTTTACAGAGAAATGTTTACTGCTAAAAGCCAAAGTTGCACCAGTAATAGTCTATGTTTTATTAACAATGCTATGTGCAAGGTATTGTTTACAGAGAAATGTTTACTGCTAAAAGCCAAAGTTGCACCAGTAATAGTCTATGTTTTATTAACAATGCTATGTGCAAGGTATTGTTTACAGAGAAATGTTTACTGCTAAAAGCCAAAGTTGCACCAGAAATAGTCTATGTTTTATTAACAATGCTATGTGCAAGGTATTGTTTACAGAGAAATGTTTACTGCTAAAAGCCAAAGTTGCACCAGTAATAGTCTATGTTTTATTAACAATGCTATGTGCAAGGTATTGTTTACAGAGAAATGTTTACTGCTAAAAGCCAAAGTTGCACCAGAAATAGTCTATGTTTTATTAACAATGCTATGTGCAAGGTATTGTTTACAGAGAAATGTTTACTGCCAAAAGCCAAAGTTGCACCAGAAATAGTCTATGTTTTATTAACAATGCTATGTGCAAGGTATTGTTTACAGAGAAATGTTTACTGCCAAAAGCCAAAGTTGCACCAGAAATAGTCTATGTTTTATTAACAATGCTATGTGCAAGGTATTGTTTACAGAGAAATGTTTACTGCTAAAAGCCAAAGTTGCACCAGAAATAGTCTATGTTTTATTAACAATGCTATGTGCAAGGTATTGTTTACAGAGAAATGTTTACTGCTAAAAGCCAAAGTTGCACCAGTAATAGTCTATGTTTTATTAACAATGCTATGTGCAAGGTATTGTTTACAGAGAAATGTTTACTGCTAAAAGCCAAAGTTGCACCAGTAATAGTCTATGTTTTATTAACAATGCTATGTGCAAGGTATTGTTTACAGAGAAATGTTTACTGCTAAAAGCCAAAGTTGCACCAGAAATAGTCTATGTTTTATTAACAATGCTATGTGCAAGGTATTGTTTACAGAGAAATGTTTACTGCTAAAAGCCAAAGTTGCACCAGTAATAGTCTATGTTTTATTAACAATGCTATGTGCAAGGTATTGTTTACAGAGAAATGTTTACTGCCAAAAGCCAAAGTTGCACCAGAAATAGTCTATGTTTTATTAACAATGCTACGTGCAAGGTATTGTTTACAGAGAAATGTTTACTGCCAAAAGCCAAAGTTGCACCAGAAATAGTCTATGTTTTATTAACAATGCTATGTGCAAGGTATTGTTTACAGAGAAAAGTTTACTGCTAAAAGCCAAAGTTGCACCAGTAATAGTCTATGTTTTATTAACAATGCTATGTGCAAGGTATTGTTTACAGAGAAATGTTTACTGCTAAAAGCCAAAGTTGCACCAGAAATAGTCTATGTTTTATTAACAATGCTATGTGCAAGGTATTGTTTACAGAGAAATGTTTACTGCCAAAAGCCAAAGTTGCACCAGAAATAGTCTATGTTTTATTAACAATGCTATGTGCAAGGTATTGTTTACAGAGAAATGTTTACTGCTAAAAGCCAAAGTTGCACCAGTAATAGTCTATGTTTTATTAACAATGCTATGTGCAAGGTATTGTTTACAGAGAAATGTTTACTGCTAAAAGCCAAAGTTGCACCAGTAATAGTCTATGTTTTATTAACAATGCTATGTGCAAGGTATTGTTTACAGAGAAATGTTTACTGCTAAAAGCCAAAGTTGCACCAGTAATAGTCTATGTTTTATTAACAATGCTATGTGCAAGGTATTGTTTACAGAGAAATGTTTACTGCCAAAAGCCAAAGTTGCACCAGAAATAGTCTATGTTTTATTAACAATGCTATGTGCAAGGTATTGTTTACAGAGAAATGTTTACTGCTAAAAGCCAAAGTTGCACCAGAAATAGTCTATGTTTTATTAACAATGCTATGTGCAAGGTATTGTTTACAGAGAAATGTTTACTGCTAAAAGCCAAAGTTGCACCAGTAATAGTCTATGTTTTATTAACAATGCTATGTGCAAGGTATTGTTTACAGAGAAATGTTTACTGCTAAAAGCCAAAGTTGCACCAGTAATAGTCTATGTTTTATTAACAATGCTATGTGCAAGGTATTGTTTACAGAGAAATGTTTACTGCTAAAAGCCAAAGTTGCACCAGAAATAGTCTATGTTTTATTAACAATGCTATGTGCAAGGTATTGTTTACAGAGAAATGTTTACTGCTAAAAGCCAAAGTTGCACCAGTAATAGTCTATGTTTTATTAACAATGCTATGTGCAAGGTATTGTTTACAGAGAAATGTTTACTGCCAAAAGCCAAAGTTGCACCAGAAATAGTCTATGTTTTATTAACAATGCTACGTGCAAGGTATTGTTTACAGAGAAATGTTTACTGCCAAAAGCCAAAGTTGCACCAGAAATAGTCTATGTTTTATTAACAATGCTATGTGCAAGGTATTGTTTACAGAGAAAAGTTTACTGCTAAAAGCCAAAGTTGCACCAGTAATAGTCTATGTTTTATTAACAATGCTATGTGCAAGGTATTGTTTACAGAGAAATGTTTACTGCTAAAAGCCAAAGTTGCACCAGAAATAGTCTATGTTTTATTAACAATGCTATGTGCAAGGTATTGTTTACAGAGAAATGTTTACTGCCAAAAGCCAAAGTTGCACCAGAAATAGTCTATGTTTTATTAACAATGCTATGTGCAAGGTATTGTTTACAGAGAAATGTTTACTGCTAAAAGCCAAAGTTGCACCAGTAATAGTCTATGTTTTATTAACAATGCTATGTGCAAGGTATTGTTTACAGAGAAATGTTTACTGCTAAAAGCCAAAGTTGCACCAGTAATAGTCTATGTTTTATTAACAATGCTATGTGCAAGGTATTGTTTACAGAGAAATGTTTATTGCTAAAAGCCAAAGTTGCACCAGTAATAGTCTATGTTTTATTAACAATGCTATGTGCAAGGTATTGTTTACAGAGAAATGTTTACTGCCAAAAGCCAAAGTTGCACCAGAAATAGTCTATGTTTTATTAACAATGCTATGTGCAAGGTATTGTTTACAGAGAAATGTTTACTGCTAAAAGCCAAAGTTGCACCAGAAATAGTCTATGTTTTATTAACAATTCTATGTGCAAGGTATTGTTTACAGAGAAATGTTTACTGCTAAAAGCCAAAGTTGCACCAGAAATAGTCTGTTTTATTAACAATGCTATGTGCAAGGTATTGTTTACAGAGAAATGTTTACTGCTAAAAGCCAAAGTTGCACCAGAAATAGTCTATGTTTTATTAACAATGCTATGTGCAAGGTATTGTTTACAGAGAAATGTTTACTGCTAAAAGCCAAAGTTGCACCAGTAATAGTCTATGTTTTATTAACAATGCTATGTGCAAGGTATTGTTTACAGAGAAACGTTTACTGCTAAAAGCCAAAGTTGCACCAGAAATAGTCTGTTTTATTAACAATGCTATGTGCAAGGTATTGTTTACAGAGAAATGTTTACTGCTAAAAGCCAAAGTTGCACCAGTAATAGTCTATGTTTTATTAACAATGCTATGTGCAAGGTATTGTTTACAGAGAAATGTTTACTGCTAAAAGCCAAAGTTGCACCAGTAATAGTCTATGTTTTATTAACAATGCTATGTGCAAGGTATTGTTTACAGAGAAATGTTTACTGCTAAAAGCCAAAGTTGCACCAGAAATAGTCTATGTTTTATTAACAATGCTATGTGCAAGGTATTGTTTACAGAGAAATGTTTACTGCTAAAAGCCAAAGTTGCACCAGTAATAGTCTATGTTTTATTAACAATGCTATGTGCAAGGTATTGTTTACAGAGAAATGTTTACTGCTAAAAGCCAAAGTTGCACCAGTAATAGTCTATGTTTTATTAACAATGCTATGTGCAAGGTATTGTTTACAGAGAAATGTTTACTGCTAAAAGCCAAAGTTGCACCAGTAATAGTCTATGTTTTATTAACAATGCTATGTGCAAGGTATTGTTTACAGAGAAATGTTTACTGCCAAAAGCCAAAGTTGCACCAGAAATAGTCTATGTTTTATTAACAATGCTATGTGCAAGGTATTGTTTACAGAGAAATGTTTACTGCCAAAAGCCAAAGTTGCACCAGTAATAGTCTATGTTTTATTATCAATGCTATGTGCAAGGTATTGTTTACAGAGAAATGTTTACTGCTAAAAGCCAAAGTTGCACCAGTAATAGTCTATGTTTTATTAACAATGCTATGTGCAAGGTATTGTTTACAGAGAAATGTTTACTGCTAAAAGCCAAAGTTGCACCAGTAATAGTCTATGTTTTATTAACAATGCTATGTGCAAGGTATTGTTTTAAGAGAAATGTTTACTGCCAAAAGCCAAAGTTGCACCAGAAATAGTCTATGTTTTTTTAACAATGCTATGTGCAAGGTATTGTTTACAGAGAAATGTTTACTGCTAAAAGCCAAAGTTGCACCAGTAATAGTCTATGTTTTATTAACAATGCTATGTGCAAGGTATTGTTTACAGAGAAATGTTTACTGCTAAAAGCCAAAGTTGCACCAGAAATAGTCTATGTTTTATTAACAATGCTATGTGCAAGGTATTGTTTACAGAGAAATGTTTACTGCTAAAAGCCAAAGTTGCACCAGAAATAGTCTGTTTTATTAACAATGCTATGTGCAAGGTATTGTTTACAGAGAAATGTTTACTGCTAAAAGCCAAAGTTGCACCAGAAATAGTCTATGTTTTATTAACAATGCTATGTGCAAGGTATTGTTTACAGAGAAATGTTTACTGCTAAAAGCCAAAGTTGCACCAGTAATAGTCTATGTTTTATTAACAATGCTATGTGCAAGGTATTGTTTACAGAGAAATGTTTACTGCTAAAAGCCAAAGTTGCACCAGTAATAGTCTATGTTTTATTAACAATGCTATGTGCAAGGTATTGTTTACAGAGAAATGTTTACTGCTAAAAGCCAAAGTTGCACCAGAAATAGTCTGTTTTATTAACAATGCTATGTGCAAGGTATTGTTTACAGAGAAATGTTTACTGCTAAAAGCCAAAGTTGCACCAGAAATAGTCTATGTTTTATTAACAATGCTATGTGCAAGGTATTGTTTACAGAGAAATGTTTACTGCTAAAAGCCAAAGTTGCACCAGAAATAGTCTGTTTTATTAACAATGCTATGTGCAAGGTATTGTTTACAGAGAAATGTTTACTGCTAAAAGCCAAAGTTGCACCAGAAATAGTCTATGTTTTATTAACAATGCTATGTGCAAGGTATTGTTTACAGAGAAATGTTTACTGCTAAAAGCCAAAGTTGCACCAGTAATAGTCTATGTTTTATTAACAATGCTATGTGCAAGGTATTGTTTACAGAGAAATGTTTACTGCTAAAAGCCAAAGTTGCACCAGTAATAGTCTATATTTTATTAACAATGCTATGTGCAAGGTATTGTTTACAGAGAAATGTTTACTGCTAAAAGCCAAAGTTGCACCAGAAATAGTCTGTTTTATTAACAATGCTATGTGCAAGGTATTGTTTACAGAGAAATGTTTACTGCTAAAAGCCAAAGTTGCACCAGAAATAGTCTATGTTTTATTAACAATGCTATGTGCAAGGTATTGTTTACAGAGAAATGTTTACTGCTAAAAGCCAAAGTTGCACCAGAAATAGTCTATGTTTTATTAACAATGCTATGTGCAAGGTATTGTTTACAGAGAAAAGTTTACTGCTAAAAGCCAAAGTTGCACCAGTAATAGTCTATGTTTTATTAACAATGCTATGTGCAAGGTATTGTTTACAGAGAAATGTTTACTGCCAAAAGCCAAAGTTGCACCAGAAATAGTCTATGTTTTATTAACAATGCTATGTGCAAGGTATTGTTTACAGAGAAATGTTTACTGCTAAAAGCCAAAGTTGCACCAGTAATAGTCTATGTTTTATTAACAATGCTATGTGCAAGGTATTGTTTACAGAGAAATGTTTACTGCTAAAAGCCAAAGTTGCACCAGAAATAGTCTATGTTTTATTAACAATGCTATGTGCAAGGTATTGTTTACAGAGAAATGTTTACTGCTAAAAGCCAAAGTTGCACCAGTAATAGTCTATGTTTTATTAACAATGCTATGTGCAAGGTATTGTTTACAGAGAAATGTTTACTGCTAAAAGCCAAAGTTGCACCAGTAATAGTCTATGTTTTATTAACAATGCTATGTGCAAGGTATTGTTTACAGAGAAATGTTTACTGCTAAAAGCCAAAGTTGCACCAGTAATAGTCTATGTTTTATTAACAATGCTATGTGTAAGGTATTGTTTACAGAGAAATGTTTATTGCTAAAAGCCAAAGTTGCACCAGTAATAGTCTATGTTTTATTAACAATGCTATGTGCAAGGTATTGTTTACAGAGAAATGTTTACTGCCAAAAGCCAAAGTTGCACCAGAAATAGTCTATGTTTTATTAACAATGCTATGTGCAAGGTATTGTTTACAGAGAAATGTTTACTGCTAAAAGCCAAAGTTGCACCAGAAATAGTCTATGTTTTATTAACAATTCTATGTGCAAGGTATTGTTTACAGAGAAATGTTTACTGCTAAAAGCCAAAGTTGCACCAGAAATAGTCTATGTTTTATTAACAATGCTATGTGCAAGGTATTGTTTACAGAGAAATGTTTACTGCTAAAAGCCAAAGTTGCACCAGAAATAGTCTGTTTTATTAACAATGCTATGTGCAAGGTATTGTTTACAGAGAAATGTTTATTGCTAAAAGCCAAAGTTGCACCAGAAATAGTCTATGTTTTATTAACAATGCTATGTGCAAGGTATTGTTTACAGAGAAATGTTTACTGCTAAAAGCCAAAGTTGCACCAGTAATAGTCTATGTTTTATTAACAATGCTATGTGCAAGGTATTGTTTACAGAGAAATGTTTACTGCTAAAAGCCAAAGTTGCACCAGTAATAGTCTATGTTTTATTAACAATGCTATGTGCAAGGTATTGTTTACAGAGAAATGTTTACTGCTAAAAGCCAAAGTTGCACCAGTAATAGTCTATGTTTTATTAACAATGCTATGTGCAAGGTATTGTTTACAGAGAAATGTTTATTGCTAAAAGCCAAAGTTGCACCAGTAATAGTCTATGTTTTATTAACAATGCTATGTGCAAGGTATTGTTTACAGAGAAATGTTTACTGCTAAAAGCCAAAGTTGCACCAGAAATAGTCTGTTTTATTAACAATGCTATGTGCAAGGTATTGTTTACAGAGAAATGTTTACTGCTAAAAGCCAAAGTTGCACCAGAAATAGTCTATGTTTTATTAACAATGCTATGTGCAAGGTATTGTTTACAGAGAAATGTTTACTGCTAAAAGCCAAAGTTGCACCAGAAATAGTCTGTTTTATTAACAATGCTATGTGCAAGGTATTGTTTACAGAGAAATGTTTACTGCTAAAAGCCAAAGTTGCACCAGAAATAGTCTATGTTTTATTAACAATGCTATGTGCAAGGTATTGTTTACAGAGAAATGTTTACTGCTAAAAGCCAAAGTTGCACCAGTAATAGTCTATGTTTTATTAACAATGCTATGTGCAAGGTATTGTTTACAGAGAAATGTTTACTGCTAAAAGCCAAAGTTGCACCAGTAATAGTCTATATTTTATTAACAATGCTATGTGCAAGGTATTGTTTACAGAGAAATGTTTACTGCTAAAAGCCAAAGTTGCACCAGAAATAGTCTGTTTTATTAACAATGCTATGTGCAAGGTATTGTTTACAGAGAAATGTTTACTGCTAAAAGCCAAAGTTGCACCAGAAATAGTCTATGTTTTATTAACAATGCTATGTGCAAGGTATTGTTTACAGAGAAATGTTTACTGCTAAAAGCCAAAGTTGCACCAGTAATAGTCTATGTTTTATTAACAATGCTATGTGCAAGGTATTGTTTACAGAGAAATGTTTACTGCTAAAAGCCAAAGTTGCACCAGTAATAGTCTATATTTTATTAACAATGCTATGTGCAAGGTATTGTTTACAGAGAAATGTTTACTGCTAAAAGCCAAAGTTGCACCAGAAATAGTCTGTTTTATTAACAATGCTATGTGCAAGGTATTGTTTACAGAGAAATGTTTACTGCTAAAAGCCAAAGTTGCACCAGAAATAGTCTATGTTTTATTAACAATGCTATGTGCAAGGTATTGTTTACAGAGAAATGTTTACTGCTAAAAGCCAAAGTTGCACCAGAAATAGTCTATGTTTTATTAACAATGCTATGTGCAAGGTATTGTTTACAGAGAAATGTTTACTGCTAAAAGCCAAAGTTGCACCAGTAATAGTCTATGTTTTATTAACAATGCTATGTGCAAGGTATTGTTTACAGAGAAATGTTTACTGCTAAAAGCCAAAGTTGCACCAGAAATAGTCTATGTTTTATTAACAATGCTATGTGCAAGGTATTGTTTACAGAGAAATGTTTACTGCTAAAAGCCAAAGTTGCACCAGTAATAGTCTATGTTTTATTAACAATGCTATGTGCAAGGTATTGTTTACAGAGAAATGTTTACTGCTAAAAGCCAAAGTTGCACCAGTAATAGTCTATGTTTTATTAACAATGCTATGTGCAAGGTATTGTTTACAGAGAAATGTTTACTGCTAAAAGCCAAAGTTGCACCAGTAATAGTCTATGTTTTATTAACAATGCTATGTGTAAGGTATTGTTTACAGAGAAATGTTTATTGCTAAAAGCCAAAGTTGCACCAGTAATAGTCTATGTTTTATTAACAATGCTATGTGCAAGGTATTGTTTACAGAGAAATGATTACTGCCAAAAGCCAAAGTTGCACCAGAAATAGTCTATGTTTTATTAACAATGCTATGTGCAAGGTATTGTTTACAGAGAAATGTTTACTGCTAAAAGCCAAAGTTGCACCAGAAATAGTCTATGTTTTATTAACAATGCTATGTGCAAGGTATTGTTTACAGAGAAATGTTTACTGCTAAAAGCCAAAGTTGCACCAGAAATAGTCTATGTTTTATTAACAATGCTATGTGCAAGGTATTGTTTACAGAGAAATGTTTACTGCTAAAAGCCAAAGTTGCACCAGAAATAGTCTGTTTTATTAACAATGCTATGTGCAAGGTATTGTTTACAGAGAAATGTTTATTGCTAAAAGCCAAAGTTGCACCAGAAATAGTCTATGTTTTATTAACAATGTTATGTGCAAGGTATTGTTTACAGAGAAATGTTTACTGCTAAAAGCCAAAGTTGCACCAGTAATAGTCTATGTTTTATTAACAATGCTATGTGCAAGGTATTGTTTACAGAGAAATGTTTACTGCTAAAAGCCAAAGTTGCACCAGTAATAGTCTATGTATTATTAACAATGCTATGTGCAAGGTATTGTTTACAGAGAAATGTTTACTGCTAAAAGCCAAAGTTGCACCAGTAATAGTCTATGTTTTATTAACAATGCTATGTGCAAGGTATTGTTTACAGAGAAATGTTTATTGCTAAAAGCCAAAGTTGCACCAGTAATAGTCTATGTTTTATTAACAATGCTATGTGCAAGGTATTGTTTACAGAGAAATGTTTACTGCCAAAAGCCAAAGTTGCACCAGTAATAGTCTATGTTTTATTAACAATGCTATGTGCAAGGTATTGTTTACAGAGAAATGTTTACTGCTAAAAGCCAAAGTTGCAACAGAAATAGTCTATGTTTTATTAACAATGCTATGTGCAAGGTATTGTTTACAGAGAAATGTTTACTGCTAAAAGCCAAAGTTGCACCAGAAATAGTCTATGTTTTATTAACAATGCTATGTGCAAGGTATTGTTTACAGAGAAATGTTTACTGCTAAAAGCCAAAGTTGCACCAGTAATAGTCTATGTTTTATTAACAATGCTATGTGCAAGGTATTGTTTACAGAGAAATGTTTACTGCTAAAAGCCAAAGTTGCACCAGTAATAGTCTATGTTTTATTAACAATGCTATGTGCAAGGTATTGTTTACAGAGAAATGTTTACTGCTAAAAGCCAAAGTTGCACCAGTAATAGTCTATGTTTTATTAACAATGCTATGTGTAAGGTATTGTTTACAGAGAAATGTTTATTGCTAAAAGCCAAAGTTGCACCAGTAATAGTCTATGTTTTATTAACAATGCTATGTGCAAGGTATTGTTTACAGAGAAATGTTTACTGCCAAAAGCCAAAGTTGCACCAGAAATAGTCTATGTTTTATTAACAATGCTATGTGCAAGGTATTGTTTACAGAGAAATGTTTACTGCTAAAAGCCAAAGTTGCACCAGAAATAGTCTATGTTTTATTAACAATGCTATGTGCAAGGTATTGTTTACAGAGAAATGTTTACTGCCAAAAGCCAAAGTTGCACCAGAAATAGTCTATGTTTTATTAACAATGCTATGTGCAAGGTATTGTTTACAGAGAAATGTTTACTGCTAAAAGCCAAAGTTGCACCAGTAATAGTCTATGTTTTATTAACAATGCTATGTGCAAGGTATTGTTTACAGAGAAACGTTTACTGCTAAAAGCCAAAGTTGCACCAGAAATAGTCTGTTTTATTAACAATGCTATGTGCAAGGTATTGTTTACAGAGAAATGTTTACTGCTAAAAGCCAAAGTTGCACCAGTAATAGTCTATGTTTTATTAACAATGCTATGTGCAAGGTATTGTTTACAGAGAAATGTTTACTGCTAAAAGCCAAAGTTGCACCAGTAATAGTCTATGTTTTATTAACAATGCTATGTGCAAGGTATTGTTTACAGAGAAATGTTTACTGCTAAAAGCCAAAGTTGCACCAGAAATAGTCTATGTTTTATTAACAATGCTATGTGCAAGGTATTGTTTACAGAGAAATGTTTACTGCTAAAAGCCAAAGTTGCACCAGTAATAGTCTATGTTTTATTAACAATGCTATGTGCAAGGTATTGTTTACAGAGAAATGTTTACTGCTAAAAGCCAAAGTTGCACCAGAAATAGTCTCTGTTTTATTAACAATGCTATGTGCAAGGTATTGTTTACAGAGAAATGTTTACTGCTAAAAGCCAAAGTTGCACCAGTAATAGTCTATGTTTTATTAACAATGCTATGTGCAAGGTATTGTTTACAGAGAAATGTTTACTGCTAAAAGCCAAAGTTGCACCAGAAATAGTCTATGTTTTATTAACAATGCTATGTGCAAGGTATTGTTTACAGAGAAATGTTTACTGCTAAAAGCCAAAGTTGCACCAGAAATAGTCTGTTTTATTAACAATGCTATGTGCAAGGTATCGTTTACAGAGAAATGTTTACTGCTAAAAGCCAAAGTTGCACCAGAAATAGTCTATGTTTTATTAACAATGCTATGTGCAAGGTATTGTTTACAGAGAAATGTTTACTGCTAAAAGCCAAAGTTGCACCAGTAATAGTCTATGTTTTATTAACAATGCTATGTGCAAGGTATTGTTTACAGAGAAATGTTTACTGCTAAAAGCCAAAGTTGCACCAGTAATAGTCTATGTTTTATTAACAATGCTATGTGCAAGGTATTGTTTACAGAGAAATGTTTACTGCTAAAAGCCAAAGTTGCACCAGTAATAGTCTATGTTTTATTAACAATGCTATGTGCAAGGTATTGTTTACAGAGAAATGTTTACTGCTAAAAGCCAAAGTTGCACCAGTAATAGTCTATGTTTTATTAACAATGCTATGTGCAAGGTATTGTTTACAGAGAAATGTTTACTGCTAAAAGCCAAAGTTGCACCAGAAATAGTCTGTTTTATTAACAATGCTATGTGCAAGGTATTGTTTACAGAGAAATGTTTACTGCTAAAAGCCAAAGTTGCACCAGAAATAGTCTATGTTTTATTAACAATGCTATGTGCAAGGTATTGTTTACAGAGAAATGTTTACTGCTAAAAGCCAAAGTTGCACCAGTAATAGTCTATGTTTTATTAATAATGCTTTGTGCAAGGTATTGTTTACAGAGAAATGTTTACTGCTAAAAGCCAAAGTTGCACCAGAAATAGTCTATGTTTTATTAACAATGCTATGTGCAAGGTATTGTTTACAGAGAAATGTTTACTGCTAAAAGCCAAAGTTGCACCAGTAATAGTCTATGTTTTATTAACAATGCTATGTGCAAGGTATTGTTTACAGAGAAATGTTTACTGCTAAAAGCCAAAGTTGCACCAGTAATAGTCTATGTTTTATTAACAATGCTATGTGCAAGGTATTGTTTACAGAGAAATGTTTACTGCTAAAAGCCAAAGTTGCACCAGTAATAGTCTATGTTTTATTAACAATGCTATGTGCAAGGTATTGTTTACAGAGAAATGTTTACTGCTAAAAGCCAAAGTTGCACCAGTAATAGTCTATGTTTTATTAACAATGCTATGTGCAAGGTATTGTTTACAGAGAAATGTTTACTGCTAAAAGCCAAAGTTGCACCAGTAATAGTCTATGTTTTATTAACAATGCTATGTGCAAGGTATTGTTTACAGAGAAATGTTTATTGCTAAAAGCCAAAGTTGCACCAGTAATAGTCTATGTTTTATTAACAATGCTATGTGCAAGGTATTGTTTACAGAGTAATGTTTACTGCTAAAAGCCAAAGTTGCACCAGTAATAGTCTATGTTTTATTAACAATGCTATGTGCAAGGTATTGTTTACAGAGAAATGTTTACTGCCAAAAGCCAAAGTTGCACCAGAAATAGTCTATGTTTTATTACCAATGCTATGTGCAAGGTATTGTTTACAGAGAAATGTTTACTGCCAAAAGCCAAAGTTGCACCAGTAATAGTCTATGTTTTATTAACAATGCTATGTGCAAGGTATTGTTTACAGCAAATGTTTACTGCTAAAAGCCAAAGTTGCACCAGTAATAGTCTATGTTTTATTAACAATGCTATGTGCAAGGTATTGTTTACAGAGAAATGTTTACTGCTAAAAGCCAAAGTTGCACCAGAAATAGTCTATGTTTTATTAACAATGCTATGTTCAAGGTATTGTTTACAGAGAAATGTTTACTGCTAAAAGCCAAAGTTGCACCAGAAATAGTCTGTTTTATTAACAATGCTATGTGCAAGGTATTGTTTACAGAGAAATGTTTATTGCTAAAAGCCAAAGTTGCACCAGAAATAGTCTATGTTTTATTAACAATGCTATGTGCAAGGTATTGTTTACAGAGAAATGTTTATTGCTAAAAGCCAAAGTTGCACCAGAAATAGTCTATGTTTTATTAACAATGCTATGTGCAAGGTATTGTTTACAGAGAAATGTTTACTGCTAAAAGCCAAAGTTGCACCAGAAATAGTCTATGTTTTATTAACAATGCTATGTGCAAGGTATTGTTTACAGAGAAATGTTTATTGCTAAAAGCCAAAGTTGCACCAGAAATAGTCTATGTTTTATTAACAATGCTATGTGCAAGGTATTGTTTACAGAGAAATGTTTACTGCCAAAAAACAAAAGTTACACAAGGATAAGTCTATATTTTATTAATATTGCTATGCGTGAGGCATTGTTTGCTGAAAAATATTTACTGTAAAATGTTCAATCGAAACAAAAATATGTCTGCCAAACACTAGCGCGTAAGACTACAAAGTGTAACTGGTGCAATTTCCTCCAGGTGCATAAAATGTACTTATTGCTCGACAGTGTCAGGCCACACGTTACACGGATGTCCCACGAAAACCTGTGTTCAGACGCTGTTCACGCCCACTCTATTCAGGTGTCTTGGTGCTCTCTGATTACCGCTATTTTCTTCTCTTTAGAAAACCTCTTCAATAAGAAGGGATTACGAAATGACAATGACGTCAACAACTGAACTGAAAACCGCCTCCGATTGAAGTAGCTTTATTGGAAAGGAATGTGTTTTGCCGACATATTGCAGAACGTGACGATTAACAATAGTGATTAGGCTGAATAATTTCTCCTGTGTTCTTTTTTTTTCTCGTAGAAGTCAAGTTTTGTTGACGATGGAAAATGTTGAGGAACTTTCGACTCAACACATTCGCATTGGTTGTCATTATTTGTTAGTTTCGAGTTTAAAAGATTCGGACGGTGAGACAGGGAGAGAAAGAGAGGGAGTCAAAGAGATAAGGATGCAAAGGAGAGAGATTAGCTCTGTGTGTGTGTGTGTGTGTGTGTGTGTGTGTGTGTGTGTGTGTGTGTGTGTGTGTGTGTGTGTGTGTTGAACCTTTCTTAACAACCCACTCATATATCGGAGAGATAGAGGGGCAAACCTAAGAGAGAGCGAAATAAAGAAAGAGAGAAAGAGAGAAAGAAAGAAAGAAAGAAAGAAAGAGGGATGTAAAAAGAGAGTGTATGTCTGTGTGTGCGTGTGAGTGTGTACGTGTGTTCATAAGTGTGTGTGTGTGTGTGTTGAAACTTAACAACCCACTCGTATCTGTTATCGGTGACTTAGTTGATGAGAAGGATGAGAAGAGACAGAGAGGCAGACGGAAGAGGGAGCAAGTGAAAAAAAGAAAGAAAGAAAAAAGAAGAAAGAAATAGAGACGTAAGACAGAGAGAGAGAGAGAGAGAGATAGTCTCCATGTTTGATGTGTTTGTGAGTGAGTATGTGTGTGCGTTTGTGTGTGTGTGTGTGTGTGTGTGTGTGTGTATGTGTGTTGAAAATTTCTTAACAACTCATGTCTGTTATTATTTGACTTTTTTTTCAAAGACGTGAAAGAGAGATAAGAGAGGCATACGTAAGAAAGAAAGACAAAGAAATTGGAACGTAAAACAGAGAGAGTACGTGTGTGTGTGTATGTATATGCGTGTCTGTGTGTGTGTGTGTGTGTGTGTGTGTGTGTGTGTGTGTGTGTGTGTGTGTGTGTTATTATTTGGTGACTTGGCTTTCAAAAGAAGAGAGATAGAGAGGCGGAGCTAAAAGAGAGAGAGGGACAGGGAGATAGGAGGACGTAAAAGAGAGAGAGGGACACGGAGAGAGGAGGACATTAAAAAAGAGAGAGAGAGGGGGGCAGGGAGAGAGGAGGACGTAAAAGAGAGAGAGGTACAGGGAGATAGGAGAACGTAAAAGAGAGAGGGACAGGGAGATAGGAGAACGTAAAAGAGAGAGGGACAGGGAGATAGGAGGACGTAAAAGAGAGAGGGACAGGGAGATAGGAGGACGTAAAAAAGAGAGAGAGCTAGGGACAGGGAGATAGGAGAACGTAAAAGAGAGAGGGACAGGGAGATAGGAGAACGTAAAAGAGAGAGGGACAGGGAGATAGGAGAACGTAAAAGAGAGAGGGACAGGGAGATAGGAGAACGTAAAAGAGAGAGAGGGACAGGGAGATAGGAGAACGTAAAAGAGAGAGAGAGGGGGGACAGGGAGAGAGGAGGACGTAAAAAAGAGAGAGGGGGGACAGGGAGAGAGGAGGACGTAAAAAGAGAGAGGGACAGGGAGATAGGAGAACGTAAAAGAGAGAGAGAGAGGGGGGACAGGGAGAGAGGAGGACGTAAAAGAGAGAGAGGGACAGGGAGATAGGAGAACGTAAAAGAGAGAGAGGGAGGGACAGGGAGAGAGGAGGACTTAAAAAAGAGAGAGGGACAGGGAGAATATAGGAAGTAAACGAGAGAGAGAGATAGAGAGAGAGAGAAGAAAGGGAGTCTTAAAACTTTCTTAACAACCCACACATATATCATATATGAGACGATTGTTAAGAATGTTTCAGCACGTTATTATTATTTAGGCGGCTTGGTTTTTAAAAGATTCAAAAGGAGATAGAGAGACGAAAATATCCAGAGATAAAGTGAGAGGAATGTAAGAGAGAGAGAGAGAGGGGGCGAGCGAGAGAGAGAGAGAGCGTGTGTGCGCGAGAGCACGTGTGATGAAACTTTCTTAGCAAACCATTGGTAGCTTTTATTATTATTATTTCCTGTATTGGTTTAGGAAAAAACTAATACAAGAGTGAGTGTGAGGGAGAGATTGAGTGACAGAGAGAGAGGGCAGAGAGAAAGAACGAGAGAGAGAGAGAGAGGGGGCAGAAACGGAGAGGGAGAGTATCCGTGGGTGAGTAAATGTTTGGTGAAAGTTCGTTGAAAGTATTTTACCAATACCTTGGTATAATTAATTGTTATTTCTTTTGTTTGGATTTAGAAGAATTCAGGTAGAGAGAAGTAGACGTGAAAGAGAGAGAGAAAGAGAGAGATAGAGAGATGGTAGAGAGAGAGAGAGAGTGAAAGAGAGAGAGAAAGAGAGAGGTTGCGTGGGTGAGCAAGTATTTCTATATATAAAACATATATGTGAGCATTTGTTCAAATTTTTTACCAATGCATTCGTATCTGTTATCACGATTTCTTGGCAGACACAGGGAGAAAGTGAGAGAGAGAAAAAGAAGAAAAGAAAATGAAGAGTGTGTGTGTGTGTGTGTGTGTGTGTGTGTGTGTGCAAAGTAAAGTATCGAACAAGTGTTTTCCGTGCATAATATCAACCGAATTAAATACAGTGTAACCCGGATATAAGAGAGTTGTCGGGACCGGATAAGAAGTCTCTTATATCCGTGTTTGTCTTATATCCGGGTTTTATCTATTTTATATGCATTAACACAGGCTCTAATTTGGGACCAGATAAAATATCTCTTATATCCGGGTTTCTCTTATATCCGGGTTACACTGTATTATTCTTTTTTATGTGCCGTGTCTCTCCACAATTTTCAGTCCTTTATAGCTTTTAGTAAATTTTGAATTTTTGCTATTTCACCCAAATTCTATTCTAGCATCCTAGGTGGGTTAACCGTCGCTTTCAATCTGTCACTCTTGCCATCAATCTACCCTGTGTGTATCAAATTTTCCAAGCACTCTTTCCTCATCTGTATACTCTAGAAATTTCAACTGCCTCTTCATGAGGTTAATTATAAGAGTCATTTTGTTTCCATTTTCTCTAAAACTTTGGTGTTACTCACATGTTTAGTCCATGGTATTCTCAGTATCCTTCTGTAGAACCATATTTCTGTTGCCTTAAGTCTCCATTTCATCTGTGAGAAGATTGTCCAGCATTCACTGCCATATATAGGAGGACTGATAATAAATAACAATTCAGTACTCTTTTCTTTGTTTCTAACGATGTTTTTTTTTCTGACTCTGCTTGCCTTTGGCAATTAAATTTTATGCGCGTATATTGCGCACCAGAATGTTTCCTATCTATTCTGGGATTATAGTAAGTTTCGGGTGTCCATGATATCAGACTTTCTCTCCCAAGGACCCAGCCGAGAGCGATCATTTCTCAACTAACATCCTGGCATAGCTGCTATATAAGAGGACTGATAATGAATTTTTGCGGATTAAATTTGGTTGGAAATCATTGAGCCGAAATGGGATTCCACGAGTGAGAAGTGCGAGAAAAGAAACTGTTAGCATAGAACTTACGCCTACATCTAGCCAGCCCAACTGTAAATTGTTGAGATCTCGACGCAAATTTAGTACAGCGCTTAAATTCATAAAGTCTAGGTACCGTAGGGAAGAGTTCATTCGAACAATTATCCTGAAAGTATTTATAGAAAAGGCGCAGAGACAGCCTTACAGCAGTGGTAAAATGACTGGAGCCGAAACGCCAGATCAAAACCAATGATATTGCTGATTCTTTTGGGATTTTATCAAAGAGCTCAAGGTAAATAAAATGGGCATCGGACCATATGTGGTAGCAATATTCTAAGCATGGAAGAATGGTAGATATTGGATTGATTTTGGAGAGAAAAATTATCTCGCAAGACACAGTGAACCAACTTTCTTTAATGTTCTCTTCCTTCAGGACATAGACAATTAATGCTCTCCACAATTTCCTTCATAAATGAATTGTAGACATATAGATATGTACTTTTGTTGCTCTTTTATTTCCCTAACCTTCTGTTTGTAGACGATCAAGGCAGAGGCGATGCGTGTTGAGTGGTAGACCCGTCTGATCGGCGTGCGCCTTCCTTTTCGTGTCGTGGTCCTCTGTTTTTTGTTTTTTCATCTTAAAAACCATTCAGGTACTCAGGATCTGACTTCCCTGGGTATCCCCCTTTGTCAAGACCGTTTGACATGTTTCTAGTGAGGTCCACCTTCACTTAGCTGATAATCGCTCCGGCAATTTTAGATGATTTTTTTTAGTTTATTTTTTTTTCTTTACGTTAACAAGATAACTTCTGTCACTATATCGCTACATCTTTCCACAGCCAGTATTATTATTTTTACTCCATATAAAACTTCGCAGAAAGAACATAGAATAGCGATGAGTTTAGATATATGTTTAGATTTTATTTTCAGCTCGGGACATCGAATGGAAATACTCCACATATGAGATTTGACAATAAATGTCAAATACAAGTCCTTTCGATTCAATGACGATTTTTCTTTATTTCGTCGGGATATGTTTATGACCTGATGTTTGTTTCTCTGAAACAAACTTTCTCTCTAGATTGCTGTGTAAACATTTTTGCTCTAAGCATGCTACTCGATTGGAAACTAGGTCTCATCGTTTTACAGTTAAACTATTTTCTTCATTGTAGGCGTCATCAAGAATGAATAAATTGTATTCCTCCGTTATTTTATTTCATTGAATTGTCATAGCTCAGCCGGTTAGCATATCTGGTTTGTCTGACAGAAGGATTGGGTTCAATCTCTCTGGTCGGAAAACTAATATAACTCAATGAAAGAAATGCATCAGCGAGACAAATGCCACTTAAGTTGATTTGATATATTCGCCTAAGCAGGGAAAGCAAAAATAGAATAATCCACCCCCGTGTATTGAATAAAGTGATTGGTTCAAAATTCTGAGTAAGTTACCGAAAACGGTAAAGAAGACGGTCGGAGAGTGCAAAAGCCGAAACGTTGTTAATGTAACAACTAAGACGAGTATACTATGAATGTTTTTTTTTTCTTGTTTTTCCTATTTTCCATCTTCTTAGCCACATTTCTCCAGAGTGTTTTCTAATTATCTGTTTGATCCTTTAGCACGTGTTTCAATTTCCAATCAAACTGTGCACACATAATTCTATAAGCCAATACTAGAAATTTGTCTCTAGCAAAAAAAAAATGCCGCCGCCATTTTCGACGTCATCAAGAATGAATAAATTGAATTCCTTTTGCACGTTATTTTATTTCATTCGATTGTCTTCATTCCTTCATTCCTTCATTCCTTCATTTCTTCTTTTCTTCTTTCATTTATTCATTCATTCAATTTGCCCATTCTCCATTTTTATTCTTTTTCTCAGCAATAATGAAATTCCGAGCCGCATCACATTCTCTATCTAATCGTTCTTTATTGTAATTTACTAAGTTTATCTTAGTCTGGCACAAGGCCACAAGTCTGAAGCATCCACTAAGAATCGAACTAGACCAACTTGCTCACGCCGATACCCCAGTCGTAATTTCCTATGATTAGATTACTTTGAAACAACGCCACAAGTTTAGAGCACCCAATGAGGAGTGAACTCACTACTCAGTAGTAACGTTTAACCAAACTAAATAGATAGACATTAACCCTCACTGATACACAAGGGCGCATAAGGCCACAAGTATGGCCCTCCCAGTGAGAAACGAAGTAATATTCAACCATCGCATATTTTAATTTAGCTTGGTTTCGTAAAGGTTATAATAATGGATTACCCAACTCGGTAGTAATGGTCAAACCAAACTAATTTGTTAACCATTACCCAAGACCGAAACACGATTTTATTTACTATTCAAAACTACAAGAGATAGGAGGAAGTGGAGAGCCATGATCGTCTACGTTCTGAAGAGACACGGCACATAAAAGAAGAAGAATTTAGCAAGCGGTCACTAATTTGAGGTGACCAGTGAGAATCGATCTTTTATAAGACATGTCCTTTTAGAACGTTATCATCAATAGCTTTCCATAACTTCCTGTTACTGTTGCACTAAGTAACACCTGCTTTTTGCCAACCCTCTATTTACTCGTTAAATTGCTTACTTCCCAGTCCTGGTATGATGATAAACTACAACCGGCCTCTGATTGGGAGACTGGAGGTTTATTCGTACGGCGAACGACTGCTTGAGAAACGTTGACCAAAGCGTCCAGTAGGATTGCTGCACATGCGTTTTCAATTTCTTGTCTAAGGTTCCGCCAATATAAAGCCATCAGTCGAGAAAATATCGTATAACTGTGAAAAATGTTATCGCAATTTCCTAAAACTACAAAAGGCAAGTTTTTTTCCGTTCCTTTTAAGGTTTTTCCTTTATATATATTTCTTCTTATTCCAAACGTTATTTTGTAGATACACGGGTTTGGGTAGACGCTCCAGAGTTTTTTTTTTTTTTTTTTGTTTTTTTGTTTTTTGTTTGGCAGGGCGGGTATACAGTTTGAATTACGTATACTGACCTGCGCATTCGAGAGATTTAAGAAAGAAAATATGCTCTCCGACCGGTCACGAATCTACAATCACAAATGATAATCCCAAGAAATATAACAAAATCAAATAAATAATGCTACCTACCAACTCCATTGGAAAAAAAAACCTGTCCAGCCTTGGCATAAAAGGTATCAACACCACCCCCTCTAAAACAAGAGGAGATATAGTTAATATCAAACGGGTTAGCAACAAAACAGAATGGAGGTAGGGATATACAAAATAAACTGTACAAAATCGTCATTGATGTACATTGCCGAAACATCCAGAAACCTCAAAAACGATTATTTGAACAGCGAAGTGATATTCTGCATAACAACAATCTAAACGCACTGGTATTTCACAGTAATACATTTGATCAGATTTTGATTTAGAAAAAAAGGCCAGTCTAATCAGGAGAGAACAGGATTTAATGAGAAGAAAATGCGAGTGTAGGAAAAATCATTGTCTGATCCCCATATATCAATATATGCAATATGAAACCTTCTATAATGCTGGATAATTATAATTCCCTCACAGATGAAGAAGATACTTGAAGCAACAGAGATTTGGTTCTAAGAGAATGGTGTCGATAATGATAAAGACAGACTATGTGAGAAACAATCATTATTTTAAGAACAATGGAAGTGAAAGGGACATTTCTACTTAGAATCAAAAAGAAAGATTTGAAATTTCTGAAATACGTAAAGAGGAATAGGGGCTTGGAGATTTTGACGCTCACCTGACATATCAAAGATGAGGAAGAGGGAAAGAGGAAGTAACATAACTAACTGGCTTGTGTAAATGGATGTTGAACTCTTTGTACTGCTAGGTAAGCTAGATATACCGGGTGTAACAGCATTTCTTACATTTTCCAAATCATGTTACAGCATAATTGTCCATCCCACAAAATGTTTAATATCTAAAAAAAACAACTAAAATAATTCAGTTTATTTCTTTCAGGTTTTCAGATAAGACGTTTAGCCAGCTTGATACAATTTGTCGTAACAATCACTGAAAAAACTGATTTATTCAGCTAGTAATAGAACAGGTTAAATTGTTTTGTGTCAGAATCACTATCTTCAAAAATGAGAAATGGTGAGAGGAAAAAGATCATTCAGGATTTCAGTAATGGTACCAACATTCATACTCTGACTTCCATCTTCAAAGTCCATTTAAGAACCATCAAGAGAACGATGAAAAAGTTTTTAAAAGAGGGAACAGTAGAGAGAAACACTGGATCAGGATATCACAACAGGAAGAAGGATCATCAGTTCAACTTAGAGATAGATTAACTAGAAGATCCAACTCAACTGATAAGACGTTTAGCACGCGAGAGAGGAGTTTCTGCTCTGCTAGTCAAAAGAGCAGTGAGAAAAGACTTGAAAATGAAATCGTACGTGAAACGCGTGAGGCACCTTGTTACTCAAGAAGAGAAAGTTAGAGAGGGCGAATATAATCTTGAATAAGTTGGTAAATTATACTGGAATAATATATATATATATATATATATATATATATATATATATATATATATATTACATATGCGCCTACAATACATATATACATATATATGCATACATACACCTCTATACAAATGCATATACATATACACATAAAACCACATATCAATGTTCAAGTTCATCTACATATTTGTATACACACAATTATGTGTCCGCATCCATGTGTGCATACAATCATTTCCAAAACCAAAAATAACAAATCAAAACGAGTGTAGTTACATATATATATATATATATATATATATATATATATATATATATATATATATATATATATAATATCCATATATATATATATGTGTGTGTATATATATATCCATATATATATGTATCCATATATATATATATATATATATATATATATATATATATATAAATATAGGTAACTATACTCGTGTCGAAAAACCTTCTTGATTTAACAATAGCCAAATCAATCACGAAGGGAAAAAAAGGTTTTAAAAAAAGAAAGAGCCAGGAACATGAAAGTCTGTCGAAAATAATCGCACAGATACAGGTTCAAGGCCCAAAGAAAAAACCCCGATACGAGTAAACAACTAACTAAAGAGCTCGATACAAACGTAGAGCAGACCTAGTCAAACCTAATGAGCCAGACAAACCTACCAAGGTTTCACTTAGGCAGATCTGCCTAAGTGAAACCTTGGTAGGTTTGTCTGGCTCATTAGGTTTGACTATATATATATATATATATATATATATATATATATTTGAAATTTATTTCAGCATTTTATAAGCTACCGATCTTAAGCTTTGATTAATTACTGATGCACATGTCATTTTCGTTTATGATCAATTTCATCACGATTCGTTTGTTAAGCATAGAGAGTCTTATTGCTCAAAGTAGAGTCCAATAGTGTTATAAAAACTTGAATTCCAGTAAGATATATTTAATCATTTCTAAGGTACAGTGGTTCGTAGCTCAATCTAACAAATGGACAATTTTGATGTTACAAGTATGAATTATTTTTGCTGTTACATCCGGTATTTGGGTAGGATATCCTGAGATCAAACCGCCTGTGTATGGATAGAAAATGAATTCAGTAAATACACAAAAATAGAAAGAGGTGTAAGACAAGGATGTATCTTCTTACCGGACTTATTAAACATTTATAATGAGCCGATTTTGAGAGAATTAGAAGTTGTACCATGATTCATTATTGGAGGTCTCAAACGTAATAATATAAGATATGCAGATGACACAGTGCTGATAACAGAGAGGAAAGGACAAGAACTCCTATAGAAGGCAGTAAAGAAAAGCGAGAAGAAAGGACTAACTATCAATTGTCAGAAGATAGAATATATTGCTGTCTGCAAACGGAACAACCCGAGATGAGAACTACGAATTGGAAACACCAAAATGAAACAAGCACTAAAATTTAAATCTCTAGGAATCGTTTTAACAGAGAACAAAAAAAAGACACCGGATTCCGTTGGCACGTTAGAATAGATCCTTTCCATAAGCTAAACAAAGTATTAACAAACGGGAAAATCTCTTTAGAAACAAAGAAAATGGCAGTGAAGTGTAACGAATCTATCTCCTTCTCACATAGAGTATATCGACATTGTCTCTTACGCGTGATGCTTTCTAAATTGTTATAGATATAGAAAAGAGTGTAAGGCAAGGATGCGTTTCTCGCCAGACTTATTCAACCTATTCAGTGAGACGATTCTGAAAGAATTAGATGTCCTACCAGGATTCATTATTAGCGGACGCGATGTTAACAACACTTGACATGCAGATGACACGGTGTTGATATCTGACACAGAAAGAAAATGGTACTGAACTGAGACGAATCTGTCTCCTTTTCATATAGAATCTATCGACATCGTCTCTTACGTGTGATGCTTTCTAAATTGTTACATATATAGAAAGGAGTGTAAGGCAAGAATGCGTCTCTCACCGGATTTATTCAACCTATTCAGTGAGACGATTCTGAAAGAATTAGATGTCCTACCAGGATTCATTATTAGCGGACGCGATCTTAACAACACTTGACATGCAGATGAGACGGTGTTGATATCTGACACAGAAAGAAAATGGTACTGAACTGAGATGAATCTGTCCCCTTTTCACATAGAATCTATCGACATCGTCTCTTACGTTTAAGGCTTTCTAAATTGTTACAGATATAGAAAGGAGTGTGAGACAAGGATGCGTTTCTCGCCAGACTTATTCATCCTATTCAGTGAGACGATTCTGAAAGAATTACAAGTCTCACCAGGATTCATTCTTGGCAGCAGCAATCTTAACAAAATAAGATATGCAGAAGACAGTCTTGATAGCAGACAGAGAAAGGAAACTACCAAAACTCCTACTGAATGCAGAGAAGAACAGCGAGAAGGACTAAACCGCAATAAGAAGACAGAATGTATGAGTGTTAGCAAAAGGAACATCCTAACATGAAAATTACAAATTGGAGATAACAAAATTAAACAAGTACAACAATTTAAATATCTGGGAAGTGTTTTAACAGAAGACGGAATGTGCAACACTTAAATCAGAAGATACATTGGGAAAAAATCTAAGCAAAGTATTAAAAAACAGGAAAATTTCGTTACCAACAGACAAGAGAACTGAACTCTTAAACCCTTGTGCAAATTAATTGAAACAAAACGAATAATTCCATTATTATTTACTTTTTTTTGTATTTTTCCAGTGAAACATGACCCAGTGCACATGTTAGTAATTCATATGTCCATTCCACGATGTCATTCCTTGCAGAGTGACCACATACTCGATTGGATTTAGATCAGGAGAGTTCCCGGGCCAGTCTATAGTACTTTGATTTTCTCACTGACAAGGCTTGCCAATGTGTTCGTGCAGCGTTACAATTGTCGTACGCTTCCTTGGAGTAACGTCCATCGCAGGCGATGGACGTAGGACAACTAATCGACAGTCGAAACAATAGTCTCTTGGCGTGATAAAAATCTAATGCAGTCAGTCTAATGCAGTCAATATTTTTCAAGGCCAAACAAATTTCATCATACACCCGAAAATAGATTCATAATACTGTACACCAATGCAAATGACCTAATCTGAGGAAAAATAGAAATCGATAGAAATCAAAAGGGATCAGGTGATATACAAAAAAGATAAACACGGCTATGAGCTACAAAGGATAGGAAGCTGTGAAGGACTATGATCTCCAATGTCCTGAAGGGATACAGCACATAGAAGAAATGGATGGTAAAACAGGGAGTGGGAAGGACCGTAAAAAAAGAAAAAACATAGGATAGGAAGTTGTGGAGAGTCATGTCATTAAAGAAAAAGAATTCGCATTTGGCTGTATGTTTCTGGAACGCATATAATAATAATAATTGGCCACTCGATATCGAGGACACCCATTGCAATGCACATCGCAACATTTGCACAGGCATTTTTGCAATTTCCTAACTGGGAAATGCCCACAGAGCCCACATGCAGAGCCAATTAACAGTTTTTTTAGAGCGTTGGTGCAAACCCAGCGTGATCATGAATGAACCAGGCTGGCCACCTCAACTCGCAATCACTGTGTTTTTGTGATATCGTGCTAGCTTTGGCCCACGCTGTCTTCCACACAGTTTCCTCTCCCAAATTCCCTCACATGGTTTTTGGTGGACCCGTGGCTATGGAACAGACACTTGCCAAAGATGCTTGGAGTCCGATAGCTGCTGAAAATTAATTCCAGCCAGGATTCGAACTCGGTGCCTCGTGATTCTAAAGCAACGCCTTAGACCACTCAGCCACACAGCCACACTACCAGGTGTTCCCAAGTGGTCCCCCATCTAAGTACTGACCTGGCTCTACGATGCTTAACGTCGGTGATCGAACGGGAACCGGTGTGTTCATCGTGATTTGACCGTAATACATTGGGAAAAAATCTAAGCAAAGTATTAAAAAACAGGAAAATTTCGTTACCAACAGAACGCATATACAGACACTCACACACACACACATTATTACACTGTTTATTGTTCGTTTCTATACATACATATATAGATATAAAAACATCAATATTTACATAGGTATAAATATGACGTTTTATTAAATAATAGTATATTAAATATTTCAATGCGCGTGTGTAAAATGAATATTTGCCTACAGACACACATTTCCAGTTTTCAAGAGAGCCTGTGTATGTATACCTGGGCTTATGCTTATGCGTTTGTCTGGGCCTCTGTTTTCATCTGTGTGCATATGTGTGTGCACAAAGGTATATCTACATAAATAGATATTAACACATATCGCATTTTTTAAATATTTGTAAATCTATATACTGGTGCTCACACATGTCGGTGCATTCTTCCTATATACGTGTACACGCATATGTTTGTATACTATTCTAACTGCTAAAAATTATATATATTGATCTATAGTTCTTCCTGTATATATTTATCACTAATATATATATATATATATATATATATATATATATATATATATATATATATATATATATATATATATATATATATATGTATATTGATCTATAGGTCGGGTGATGGGTGCTTCCGTGTATTTATCCTTGGGGAGGAGAATAATTTGTGATGAAAACTGTATGGGAGCAATGGGTACAAATATTTTGATTTTTAGAAAGGTACTGAGTGCCCTTTCTGTCGAGATAGCGTCATCTATTAAGAGTGTCTTCTCGCAGTAATCGAATATTGGTAAGGGTTTAAATCGAGTTAATATCGCACACACATACACACGCACACGTGCGTGCGCGCGAAGAAAACACACACAGATAGATAGATAGATAGATAGATAGATAGATAGATAGATAGATAGATAGATAGATAGATAGATAGATAGATAGATATGTTTCCATTATATTAAAAAAAACACGTATCATATATGAGTATGTGTCATATATTATGAAATGGACTAAGACCGACAATTATTTTAATATATATATATATATATATATACACACACACATATATATATATACATATATATATATATATATATATATATATATATATATATATTGTTTATACGTTATTTTTTACAGATACAAATATTTAAGTAAATGGTCTATTTATAATAAAAAGTAATGAAGTATGTATGTATAAAGTATGTGTGTATGTATGTGTGTGTGTCTATAGATAGATAGATAGATAGATAGATAGATAGATAGATAGATAGATAGATAGATAGATATGCGTGTCAATGTTTGTGTGCGTTTCTATAGATAAATAGACAGAGAGAAATAATGGAAGAGAGAGAAATAATGGAAGATATAGGCATATATGTATATATGTACGTATATATGTATGTTTGTGTGCGTTTCTATAGATAAATAGATAGAGAGAATAATGGAAGATATAGGCATATATCTATATATGTACGTATATATGTATGTTTGTGTGCGTTTCTATAGATAAATAGATAGAGAGAATAATGGAAGATATAGGCATATATGTATATATGTACGTATATATGTATGTATGTAAATAGATACTAACAGTTAAAATAGATATGAAGAAACTATGATAGATAGACAGATAGACACCAAGTAACTTTAATAGATAGATAGATAGATAGATAGATAGATAGATAGATAGATAGATAGATAGATAGATCGATGTGATATTGACATTCATTATTTAGGCATACAAATATAGTTGTTTGGATGTGTGGGCGGTGTATTGGATACCGGTGCGGAAAGTGAAATGGAAGAGTCGGGTTCAAATGCTGAGCGTTCATTTTCTCAAAAATCCCCTGTGAACGGGACGAATCCGTCTTCTCCCTGCCTCAAACTTTGCTTTAATTAACTTTGTGTAGTGACCAGTCTAAGAGAACGAAGCGTGGAAAGGAGGGAAAGAGAAACCAGGCTACAATCTTATCCAAGAAAGCCTAGTAATTCACAGGTAGTAAAGAGACGCTTGCTAATATTTATGCTTACTATCTTATGCTTATCGATCAAAATATATTAGCCCATTTTAGGAAATAAACGCGGGAAGAACGACTACACAAACGTCATTGAACCAATCTTCAGAAAGGCCAACATACAGATTGGCTATTCCAGGTGCAGTTCGTAATTCAAACAAATATCACAGGTGCGATATTCAGAAAAGGCATGGCACGTGGAACTAGAACAATCTAACCCAATGGAAGAAATAAAGGGTTCCGTTCGAAATTCCAACAGATATTCCCTGAAGAAAGCCGGTGCGTACAACGGCCGAAATGTCGTGAATATGACATTCACAATTTTTCGGCCGTTGTACGCACCGGCTTTCTTCAGGGAATATCTGTTGGAATTTCGAACGGAACCTTTTATTTCGTCCATTGGGTTAGATTGTTCTAGTTCCACGTGCCATGCCTTTTCTGAATATCTCAGTTTCAGTTATTTCCCTTTAGTAACTGAATTCTCCAAGTTATTGTTCACATCTAATCTAGTCAGGTACTGAACTCACAACTGTTTGGGTCAAGTCACTGGTTTACTTCAACGCATGGTCCAGTGTATAAAAGCGCTGGTTGAATTAATCCAGTGACTTGACCCAAACAGTTCTTTTCTCATCAATACGATCAGAGTAAGTTTTCCGAGTTGACGTACTTTCGTAATCTCCATTAGACTCATCCAACTCTTTCCGAATCCTCTGCACTGTCCCCAGATTGACAACCAGACACTCTGAAATGTTCGTATTGGAACTTTTGGCACGAATGCCAAGCAGCACAGCATGCCGTTTCCAAATTTCTGGCGGAGTGAATTACGGCATGGTGTTTTTTCTCACAGACGGTGCCCAACTGACCCTATTATACTGTGCAGTCAACAAAATCAAAACAAACAATGAGCATGTGTGAAATTAGAAGTATAAAATGCCATCAAATAATTACCATCAAATCATATATATATATATATATATATATATATATATATATATATATATATATATATATATATATATATATGATTTGATGGTAATTATTTGATATATATATATATATATATATATATATGTGGGGGGGAGGAGGGCTCATGCGAGGCAGTGTAATGGTTAGCAAGCTTGTTTCACTAGAACAAATACGATTGAGTAGTGACTTCGATCCTCACTGGTTGCCCCATAGGATCTAGTCAGTACCGCTATTTACCCATAGCTGGAGGGTAGAAAAGATGGATATTTGAACTCGGCTTTCCGATTCCTCAACCTGTACCGCCATTGTTATAAATATATATATATATATATATATATATATATATATATATATATATATATATATATATATATATATATATATATATATATAGTGGGTGTAACAGCAAAATTGTCTAAATCGTGTGACATCATAATTGTCCATCCCACAAAATGTTTAATACCTAAAAAACAACTAAAATAATTCAGTTTCTTTCTTTCGGGTTTTCAGATAAGACATTTAGCCAGCTTGACACCATTTGTCGTAAAAACCGTTTGAATTATTCAGCTAGAAAGAGGACTGGTTAAAATCGTTTGGGTCAACCTCATTCTCTACTCAAATGAGCAATGGAGAGAGGAAAAGTTTTTCGGGCTTTCAGTAATAGTATCAACATTCATACATTGACTTCCATCTTCAAAGTCCATTCAAGAAAAAGTCCAACTCAATCCATAAGTAGTTTGGTACGTGAGAGATGAGTTTTCAGCTATGACAGTCCAAAAAGCAGTGAAAAACCACTTGAAAATGAAATCGTACGTAAAACGTTTGAGGCACCTTGTTACTCCAGGACAGAAACTTAGAAGGTTAGAGAGGGCGAAGATAATCTTGAATAAATTGGAAAATGATCCTGGAATAATATATACGTGTGTACTTTATTTCGATCTTTCTGAGCTTCCGATCCTTAGCTTTGATTAATTAATGATGAACATGTCACTTTCGTTTATGATCGATTTCATCACGATTCTTCTTGGAGAGTAATTCTACATTCTTTTTGCTCAAAGTAGAGTCCAATAGTGTTATATAAACTTCGGAGAATTCTAGTAAGATATCTTCAACCATTTCTAAGCTACAAGGGTTCAAACAATTGAACAATCTTACTTTTACACGATTTGGACAATTTTGCTGTTACACATTATATATATATATATATATATATATATATATATATGTGTGTGTGTGTGTGTGTGTGTGTGTGTGTGTGTGTGTGTGTGTGTGTGTGCTAATATTCACTGAATATAAGGCCCAAGATTCACTGAAGGTGGAAGGTTACCGTTTGATGTTGTAACGTAAGAAATAACAAGAAGTGATATTCATGGGATTATGCAGGAAAGGTAACGGTTAATCCTAGACCTGAAGAAGATTGTAGCGATTGGGAAAGCATCCTGCCTGGAGCTAAAAGCGGCAGTTTCGAGGAAGAAGCTTCTCGAATGGAACTTACTTCGTACGATAGGAATATGAAATAATGGGTGATTATTTACCCTTGCTTACGTAGGAGAAAAGTTTAGAATTTCATCGGACTAAGTTTCTGGTTTCGTTGCTGCGACAACGCATGCGCACGAACGAAGGAGAGACGCTGATGTTTAAAGTAAAAGGCATTGAGTTCTAGAAGGCTTCGAGAATTTCATCCTCACTGTATATAAACAGCAAGTAAAGCCGTCTAACGAGAATATCGAGAATAACCCGCCTAACTAGAATATCCAGATTCTTACAACGTTTCACCATTGGCAGATCTTTCTTCTCTAATCCCAATATGGGATAGCTAATAAGAAAAGTGATGGAAACACGAACAAAAAGAAAAATGACCTAAAAGAAATCGGCTAGATTATATACTGATATTGAACACTTTATCCCATAAATATAGCACACTTTAAAATTATATTTCTTCATATATATATATATATATATATATATATATATATATTATTCACAGCTAGAGCGACTCTGAGTTTCATGCACGACGCAATCTGAGTATAAACTGACCATAACACAATTTGATTTATATCTAGTTATCTCAATGTTGGGATGTTGGGATACGTAGATGTACACTGCTTGCCAAATTATTATCGAGATAACTTTTGTCTAATATTTCAAAAACCGTCCAATCAATTCACACAAGATCTTCACACAATGTTGGCAACACTGACCTGAGTAGTGATCTGCGTAATGTAAACAAACTGGCGCCATATTTGTTATCAGCACGGTGATTTGAGCGTGCCAAATTATTAGAAAGGTTTAGTAAAATTCCCAGAATTGAGCAAACAAAACGTTTATTATTATTTGGCACGCAGTGTATATATGATTTAAAAATTTTATCTTGATTAATTAAATTTCATATATCAATTTTAAAACTATTTTTGGCAATTAAAATAAGCGGTATTGCATTTGGTTGATTTGGTCTTGGGGCGACAGTGTCAATTCATTCATACAGACGCCGCTTTCTTTTCTCTCGTCTTCTCCCGGGCGGGTGATCCCTAGTTGGTTTTTAGTTCGGAGATAAAAGAGAACTTGAACAAAGGAATTTCAACTTAACTATTATTTTATTCGACGTGCACTCCCACCCCCACTGGGCAGTAAGTTCCCAGAGACGAAAGTACCACGTCTACATTGTATGATTGATAAGACATAACTCCCTAAAATCCCTTTATGCATCTAACATTTCCACACTAGTTTTAGCCAATCAAAAACGACTTCCTTTGTTTTCCTGTATCTGACCTCAAAGATCAAAATGAGAGTTATGTGATCAGAAACCGTTTTTATAACGCTACTGGACTCTACTTTAACAAAAAGAATATATTTAGCTCTAAATTGAAATGAAGATCCATTTTGTGGGATGGATAATTACCCCATGCTGTTACAAGATTTGGACAATTTTAGTGTTACACCGGGTACATTATATATATAACTTGAATTTTCCCCTATCTTTAAACGGGGTTATTCTCTCAAGAAGACCTCTTGGAATGCCTATTGGGACTTAATTTCACGCCGGACTTCAAGTGAAACTCATATATACTATCTATATTTAAAGATGCTGGAAAAATGGTCGGTTTCTTTCATCGCTGTAGTATATACCGGACTCCTCCTACTCTGCTCTAACTTTACAAGAGCTGGATCATACGAAAAATAGAGTACTGCTGCTATATCAGGACTGAAATTGGCCAGCCATCCCTTTCCAGTCGTAGAAGAGTTCAAAACTACCTTTGCGGCCTTGTAAGTGATGAGTTGTTTTCCTCCTTACAATCCCTCTCCCACAGACGAAATGTCGCAAGCTGAGTTCCATTTCCAGTTGGGATCGCTTATATTCACTTATATGCAAATATCCTTTGGAAAGGCATGAACGTATTTCTTCTCCCCCATCTATAGATTAATTAGTTAGAGTTGTATCACTAAATCATAATTATTTCCCAAAAAAATTCTTACATGCTAAAAATATTTTCTTTAAATATTAGGTTGGTGCAAAAATAATGACGTTTTTTGACATGATCTTGGACGTCAAAAAACGTCATTAATTTTGCACCAACCTAATAACTTGCAAAGGGTTGATAAGTCGTAGAAAACGATTCAATCAATGAAAACAAACAACTTTTCGGTTGCTGTACTCTCCGGCTTTCTTTGGCTCATTGTCGATCCGGGTAATGTTCAGGGAATTTTGTGCGGAACCCTTTATTTAATCAGTGGGTGTAGATTGTTCTTAGTGTAGGCTTAAAAAGAACGAGACAAGATATGCTTAACTAGAAGTGTTGTCATGATTATGGATTTTTTTATGTCGTAGTGCTAGAAGTAGTGCTAGTAACAATAGTCCTTATTTGTTGGATGACTCACTGTTATGGTTATGCATTTTTGACTAATTATTATTTTCTATTATCTTTGTTATCCTAATAATACTACGACTACTAATAGGAGTAGTAGTAGTAGTACTAGTATCAGATATTATTCATTTTTTATTTGTCTTTCTGTCATCTTATTTTTTCGAAGTCGATACAATGGTCTCGATTTATTTTGTTGCATTTTTATCGCAACTCTAACGCCACAGTTCCATTAACCTCATGACCGTTAAGCAGAGTGAACTGAAAATAAAAAATAAAAATAAACGCTTCCGACAAGATTTGAACCTCTGTCTGTGGGAGTCATTATAAAACTGATTACAAGACAACCGGAAGTTATCTCCTCGCTGTCCACAGAAAACGCAAAATAAATAAATAAATAATCACTGAAGGTAGAATAACTTCCGGATTTTGACAGTATTATTAACCTTTTAACACTTCCAAGAGCAAAAAAAAAATGTCAGTCAACATCAAATATGCGACATCATTTCTATCGCAACCAAACAGAAGCACTTATGCTTTATTGCGATCTACTCTGAGGTAATTATCCTAGTCTGTTGCATACACTTTCGCACTATAGCTCTTGTAAAAGGAATGAATTGATCTCTTCATACACCTCCCAGTTAATCCTTCGATTTTTTTCCGCCGAAAACTAGAGAGCCCAATCTACTCGGCTATTTAGCTCATAGATGTGTTGGAGAAGTGAGGAATGTATGTTTTGGCCAATATCACTTGTGCGAAAGTGAACGCAATAAATTTATTTGGAAGTTGAACTTGGAAGTAATAAAAGGCTTAATGATTTAGTACTAATATGTGTGTGTCTTGCATGTTGTCCATATATAGTTTGTAAAGATTCAGTAATTATAAATTTTATAAGACTGTGCTGTATGTCTTTCACTGATCACCGGAATGAAATTCCAAAGCTTCAAACTTGAACTTAATTTTTAAACTCGTCTCCTCAAAAAACCGGTAACGATTTGGAAAAAATATTTTGTGTCTTTATTTATCATGTGAAACCCCAACTTTCAAATTGAATGTCAAACCCCAACTTTCAAATTGAATGCCATACCACAGTTTTCAAATCGACCTGCCTTACAAAATGCAACAAAAATAGGATGAAAATATGATATAAAAAATAATAGTAAGTCTGAAAATCTAAGTAGCCTTGCCTTTATTTATTCATGGTGATTGCCACATTTTATTCAGATGAGAGCCGATTCCTCAGCCCATCGCATTTCTTGTGATGTCTTCCGTCTCGTTTCAGTGTCTATAGCCACGAAAATGGCTCTTGAGATCGGTATTTTATAGATATCAGACATATATGACCGAAAAACTGTATCCTTGATTAGGTTGATTGGATTTGCATGTCCTATACCTCTTCTGTGTACCACCAGGTGTCTTCTCAATCCAGATGATGATTTGCCAACAACGCGGGTCTTGTCGGCAGGACAATCAGGTGGGTTGACATAATAGGCTTCAAACCGGTTGTTGCGATAACCTTTCAGATAGTTTACATGAGATGCCCTCACACACACTACATTCTCCAAGACAGCATATTATTTGGCCTGATCTGAACATACCTGGGATATTCCTCCTCAAAGGCGTTGCATCCCTTCTCGAATAATTTATTCACACAGACACTCAGACACTCACACACATGTTTCATTAAATAATATAGACAAGTGTAGTCTACTTATTTTATGTAAATTCTTTTCATATCGTCTGATAAGCTTAATAACATTATCATTAAACGAAGAAAGAAAATCACAATATTGATACATATTTTTTAATCCTATCTAAGCTTACATAAGCCATTATCAAAGATGACAATTAAAGTACAATATATTAAGCAATACACGGACAAAACATTGATGATAGTCTGTTTACATGGAAGATTTCCAAGCAACGATAAACTCATGCATATAAGACGCTGGAAGCGAAAATCGCACCGCAGCTCATGACGTCACACATGACCACGCGAGAGTGAATTCGAGAAGTATTAAGTATGGGAAGCCGTTGGTATAAACCAATGGCTTCTGTTACCAATTATAGGCATTTAAGGATATTTGTGGAGATTTCATAGTTTATTTTGTTCAGGTTAGGTTTCAACTGTTTTCTGTATATAGCTTCAAGGATTTTTAGTTTTTGTTTATTGTTTTCATATTTAAGTATAGTTGTGTTTTCAACAAGGCCGCCCATACTTGATACTGTGGTGTAATGGTTAGCAAGCTTGTCTCGCTAGATCACTAACGTATAGATAGCGAGTTCGATCCCCCCTGGGTGCTCCGTACTTTCCTCCTTATACCACATCTAAGCTATGTTTAGTAAATTACTGTATGTTATGTCAACTGATTTTGTAATGAAGTCGGTGTACCGATTAAGTAATAACACGAGATTTGAATATCGATTGCGTAACATTTTTATTTATTCCAATATTTCTTTCTTTACTCACGGTCAGTCGGTGGTACGCCTCAGTTACTCACGCTTCCGGTGTAGTCCGCAGCTCCCATAAAGACCATCCAATACGTTCTCTTGCGATGTCTGAAAGAGATTACTTAAGTCATCTCTGAGGCGGTCATTTATCTACCTATCTATCCAACATTTTCCTTCTCACGCTTGCAATACTGAATGAAGGTATCAGTTTACGTACTTTTTCATTCGGTGGACGAAAGTAAGAAACATTTCAACCTTTTGTTTGTCTTCTTTTGACGGTCTGGTGTGAAATTTGAGTGCAACGTCAATTCAGTCACAGTAACGCAATATTCAAAATTTCTTAATTGTACGCTTCAATTCTTTGGGGTTTTAATATTTCTGGACTTTCTTGGTGATTTTTTCAAGAAGCTTATTTTTATTTTTATTTTTTAAGCAGATAAGAATTAAAACATCGAAAATAGCAAAAAAATTGTAATAGTAACTGGCGAGCAAAGGATCTTTTCTTAGTGGCCTGAATTTTTCGTTCTTTTTTTTGTTTTGTTTTTTCGTGTCAATCAAAGGGCAATAGTTATATTAGCAGTTTCCCTGGGATCAAAGTGTAGTATCTGTTCTTCTAATCTCTAATGGTGTATTAGCAGTTTCCTTATAAGGAAACATTTGGCATTCATTGGCCGAACAATTAGTACCGCTTTCGGTTGAAGTTTATAAAATCTTTTTCTTAAAAATTTCAGAAAAATCGGTTTATCAAGTGCAGTAGCTTTTATTGCTCTTTCCAGTATTGATGGTGGTTTCCTTTTAAAACTTTTGTTCGAAGTAGTGTGGAACGTCAGGACAAGATCTTGATAATGTCATTATTTCTTCTTCGAGAAACTAATGACCTAATCAAGATGTTGGGGAGGAGTTAAATAAATAAAAAGTAATTTAAAATCCTTTTTGCAACATGAAGATTGAGTTTCTAATTAAAACATGGAATAGTGTAACAGAAATAAATGAAAAAGGAAGAAAATTTATCTTGTCATTTTGAGTTTCTTTATTGTAAGATGAACTCTGGGGTGGGTGAAACAATCAGGTGACAGAAAAAAGGGGAAAAATAGATTAAAGATATTTAATGGATAGAGATGAAGACCGGTGGGCAAAATGACAGAAACGTAATAACAAAGATGAGAACAATGGTCCGCGTGTAAATAATGTAAAAAAAAAACATCATAATGAATTTTGGAAGGTCAAATCTAATATTTCCTGGAATTAGGAAAGGTCATTTGAAGGCTTTAAGAGGCGGGAACATAGTGAAGGCAAAGTTTATTGATTCATTTTCTATGGCTTATAAATACTATTGCAAGTTATTTAAAGCCAGAAAATATTTTTGTAAGATTTTTTTTATAATTGTTTAGCAATAAAATTCTTACTAATTAACCCATAGTTGGTGGGGAAAGGTTATTTATAGCTTTTCCCCAAAGTTATTTAAGCGTAAGTGAATATGACAAACCCAACATTTAGTGGAACTCTATTCTCTGTCCTTCCCCCCTTCCCCATTTTGGCCTTGTGCTACATTTTCTATACATAGCAGAAATAACTATCGCTCTCAGATTAACAATTCCAAGTCATCCATCACACCACCCGCACATTCAAACTTACAGCACCTCGTATTCTTAAGCGGTCACCCATCTACGTACAAACCAGACTGCATTGCTTAACTTCGGTGATCCTACTGGAACCTGTGTTTCAACGGGATTTGGCCACAATCCTGAAGGCAAAGCGGAGAGCGGAAAACAGCGCGTAATCTACCTAATGTAAATGGTTGGCAGAACAGGGATATAGCAAAACGACAACATTTGCTCATAGCCACCTACACCCTGAAGGGACACGACAGGAAAGTTCAGGAATGTCGCATGACTAGCGGAAAGGTTATATGCGGGAGAAATGGAATCGGCGAACAGAGTTCAAATTCCAGCCGATGCTCTTGAGTTCGCTTTATATGAATGCCCTTGCGAAAGGTAAGAATCTCGTAGCTATGAGTGAAATGGTCGGAAAGACTGGTCTCTTTAGCCTTAGCAGGATGACCAGTCCAAAGAAGGGCATTTATCGTTCGTTCGTGTATTGAATATTGCTGCCATACTGGTCTTTTCATCATCATCATCATCATCATCGTCATCATCATCATCATCCTGCTCCTTCGAGTCTCCTTGTGGTTAGTCGGAACTCCATTTGACAATACCTGTCCACACTGTTCGGTCCTGCATTGCTGCCCCCAGATCCCCAATGTCCAACACTGAGTCCCGGGCTATGGTATCTGGGAAAATAAATTTTCGTGAGAGGACACTTCCAGAAGGATGCCATAAGAGTAAGTATGAGACGATTTCCCCGTCCGCGCGGTGATCGTTTTTGCTTAAGAGAGATTAGTCTCAGTTCTCCGTAAATTGTGTTTAGCCTTAGTAGGGCGCCCAGTCTAAAAGAAGGGCATCAACCATTTGTTCGTGCATTGAATATTGCTGCTATCTCTAGTCTTGTGCTTCGACTATATATCTCGAGAGTTTCAACAAAATCCAAAGGGTCTGTAATGTAATCCATCCTGACATCAGTCACTTTCGTACCGCCGTGAGGTTGCATCTCTCTGCCATTTCTATAAATATTTTCATAGCATTATTTACATTATTCGGACTATTATCCTCATCTTTGTCGCCATATTTATTACAACATTTCGGCCGTTGTACGCTCCGGCCTTCTTCTGGTGGTTGGAATGTCGAATATATATATATATATATATATATATATATATATATACGAGGGTCATTCAATAAATAAGGACTTCTAATACAGATAGAAGCTTACTTTTTTTTATTTTTCAACGTAGTCTCCTAGCACTGTTACACACTTTTCCCATCTATGCACAAGCTTCCGTATTCTCTCAGCGTAAAAATCTTTGGACTGATGTCTCAGCCAGTCGCTCACAACACTTTTGACTTCGTCGTCACTTTTAAACTTCGTGCCTCTCGTGAACGCTTTCAAGGGACCAAACAGGTGAAAGTCTGAAGGGGCAAGGTCTGGGCTGTAAGGGAAATGAGGGAGCAGTTCCCAGCCCAGCTCGTTGATGGTCTGCACCGTTTGGGCTGTTGTGTGAGGCCTTGCGTTGTCATGATGCAAGATGACTCCTTCTGACTGATGACTCCTGTGTTTGTCCCAACAGATAAGCTCAAAGTCCTTGCAATGTCATCCACTGTCACCCTTCTGTCAGACTGGATTAGGTCATTGACTGATTCGATCACCTCAGGAGACCTCACTTCTGTAGGCCTCCCAGGCCTGTCTTCATCCTCAACACTGCTCCGTCCTTCTTTAAACAATTTAGCCCACTTGTAGACATTTTTTTGGGTGAAACATGTGGCACCATACACAGTTGATATTCTCCTATTTCAACTGGTTTGCACCCTTCAGCAACCAAAAACTTGATAACTGACCGCTGTTCAATCCTGGAGCATGCTTATTGGTCGGCCATCTTTGTTAATCGCCAAAACTAAAATTTAATTAATTAAAAAAAATAAAAACAAAAAAAAATAAAAAAGAGTAAGCTTCTATCTGTATTAGAAGTGCTTATACCGAAAAATTCAACTTATTTATTGAATAACCCTCATATATATATAACGTCAATATGTCATCTTCTATCTCTCTGAATTCATTGGTTTTCTGAATTCATTATCGAGAAGAAAGGACTATAATGTCTTTTACTCATTAAGTATTCTCATGTACTCCCTGTAACCATTGCGTCTTCGTAGCTGTTGTGATGAGTATTAATTAGTGGAGTTCAGTCCACTCTTAAAAATAAGTGAAGATTACTATTGTATTGTCTCAGACGACCGCTAAATACGACTTTTTCTTGTTTTTCCTAGTCTTACGCTCCGCACTCACATTTATACTCGTGCCGGCGAGTCCACCTCGTCAATCGGGGGTATAACATCTCCCTGCCGAAGAAAAAAAAAGTTTAACTGGAATGAGAGTGAAGAAAAAATTACAATTGCTCCAATAATAATAATTTCTGACCCATTTTCTGGATCTTTATAAGTGTCTCGTGTAGGCTTTTTCCCCCTGAATCAAATACACCACCTCTTGATTTTATCTAAAGACAGAATACAGCAGCCACTCTTATTATTTTGAGGGGTGGACGGTGTCTACTAACATTGTTTTGTTTTATCTTTGGTTTACATTTTGAGTTTCTTGTCTGGGTTCATGTCCTCTCCTCATCATTTCACGTTTCATTAAATTATATAACAAACATTACAATTTTTGGATGATAGATGAGTAATTGTACTGAATGAATGGGTCATGATTGTGGTTAACTAGGACTAGGATAGTCAATGAAAGACCAGAAAACCCCCACTCCCCCTTCGGCCATGTGCCACAATTTTGTATTTTTATACAAAATAAATATATTTCTTCAACCTGGTAACGGTCTCATTTTTGTCATCAAGTCGGAAGACATTTTTTAAAATCTATGATTGCAAAATAATTTGCACCTAACATAAAAGTTATATGCAGCTGATTCCCTCGGCATCTTTTCAACAAAGGACCTCAATACTTTGACCAGCCCTAATTTGTTGCTATATCTGACGAAATTCATAGTCACAATAATTCTCCATGCTAGGCACTCGGTAACATTTGCAATCTGAGTTTGCTGCACCTCAAAATCTGTCAAGACTTCCCTAGCTTTTGAAGAAATTGCTTCCATTCGATGTACATTACAGTTAAGTTCAATAAATTTCATCTTCCACTCCTTTTCGAACAGAAAAATAGTCAAATGGTTGATGGGAACCCAGTCCGTTGAGCAGCATTTTACTTTTGCAAGTATCTGTTTTAAACGGTCATCAACACTTAGGCCAGTAACCATTGAGCCTACTTCAGGCAAGTTGTTGATGCAATCACAAATATGCTGCTTGTAGTCAAGTGCAGTCCCTCCTGGAAGACAGTCCAATGACACAAGATGGGAAAATGACGGAGTTGTTAAAACAACGCAGTTCCTATGGATTCTTTCCTTCGCTGTTGAAGCAACGACTAAGGTGCAGTTTTCTGCACTTAACGCAGAAACAAAAGTCTTTGCGGCCGAGAAGAAACCAAGCTCTCCCACCATTCTGTATACAGATGTTGCAGAAAATTTCACAGGAGTAGCAGCGAAAAAGTTTTTGAAAGAGACTCCAACAGTTCATAAACATGAGATGCGTAAACTGCATTCAGAAGACAGTCATAGTGGGGTTTCATTGAACAGATTGGATTTATTTTGCTTTTCTTTATTTTCTCCAAGTTTTTTCTTTAGTACATGAACTTTGGTAAACTTGTGACAACTATTTTGTAAAAATTTTCATTTTTCTTAATGTAGTTAAAAGGAGTTGTATATGAACAGTGGAGTGAAACTGAGGTGGCGGTTGAAGAGGCGACAGATGTCGTAGCAGCTATAGAATAGGCCATCCGTTTGCATTCGTTCCTAAATGCTATTAAATTGTACCCTGAATTGCGTTTTTCATAGATTAGTGATAGTGCACCAACTATAGATTTTGGAATTTCAGGAAAACTATTCCTGGCATTCTCAAGAGTAGCCCATTCTGGTATCCTTTACAGTGAACCATTGAGAATTTTCTCAAAAATATGGCTACACAGAATTGGTTGTCCAGTTGGGACACTGTTGTATGTCTTCATAATATTTTCCGTTCTCCGCATCTGAAAACAGAAAAATTAGGATGAAGATAAGTAAGCAATAAAATGAACACACCGATTTGATAAATAAAAATAAATAAATATCAAATTCATATAATTTTTGGATTTTACTGAATTTTTCAGGACCTATCGACAAATGAATTAAATTGTTTATGGTAAAAATATTTTAAATCTGTTACCTTCCACACTTATTTAGTTTTAAAATTAGGACAATTTTGTTATTTTTAAAAATCTTAATACTAACTATTAATTAATGAAGATTTACTAAAACATTTTACTGTTAACATTCATTTTGGCTACATGGAGCATACATTTTTCTTCAATACAAAAATGGTGAATGCGTACCACCTCCATTAATTCGCTGAAAAAACAGCATAGCATGATGAAAAAATACCTCAACCGAAAGAAAGTTTTATCGACAAAATGTTTCAGTAAGAGGAAAGAAAATGTTTAGTATTTAATTAAATCTTTTAATACTTTCTACAACGTTCATTTTTTTTTGCGCGCGCACATTAGCGGTGTACGCAATTTTTTATTTATTTCAAATAATATTAAATTATTAATTTAACTTTAAATTTGATAATTTTTCCTTAAATAACGTTTCAGAAAAGTATCGTAGTTTGCAAAATTTTTAGAAAATTTGCAATTTTTACCCAGAATTTCTAAAAATAAATATTTCAAAAATGCATTCATTCATTTTTGGTTTGGTTTACGGCATATCAACCTTAATGGATTATTTAATGCCGACAATTTTTATTGCGGGTAATATTTTTCCTTCAAAAATGTATAGCGGCTAATATATATATATATATATATATATATATATATATATATATATATATATATATATATATACAAGTGTGGGATTGGTATATACGGAGTAAATTCCAATAACCAACAATTATTATTCTTTAAAGAGTGCTCAATACAGAGTAGAGCAGATATAATCATTTATTTAAACATTATAACATAAATATGTTATAAAATCACTACAAAAATAGCCATTTTGTTTCACTTGATAAGACACCAGAAGTGTTGAAACAAAATGGCTATTTTTGTAGTGATTTTATAACATATTTATGTTATAGTATTTAGATAAATGATTATATATATATATATATATATATATATATATATAGAGAGAGAGAGAGAGAGAGAGAGAGAGAGAAAACAACTGAAAAGTTGCAAATTAAAAAAAATTGAATGTTTTTTTTGTGAAAGTATTTATTTATATTTTTATATATATATATATATATATTTGATATTTCAGATTGGCCCCGATCTCATTATGCTATATATATATATATATATATATATATATATATATATATATATATATATCAAAATTGTATTGCTGGTAATTTAAAACAAAAAATTCAAAGTATTTCTAGTATTAAATCCTATATTTACACTTACATAGGTGTTTTGACTCCAGTTTGGGGGTTAATTATTTGTCCACAGCTGGGTGGACCCGGGGTGGCACCAGCAACTCAAACCAGAGACCGTGTTGTTGGACGTAGTTTATCATCATACCCAGGACGGCATTCATTTTTGAATAAATCCTGAAAATGTCATTAAAATCCGACAATTATTTGATTTTTTCAAGCATTTCCAAATTATCTGTCTATATTTTTGAGATGGGGTATTATGTACACTATTTACATTATTCGGACTATTGTCTTCATCTTTGTCGCTATATTTATTACAACTTTTTGTACGCTCCGGCCTTCTTCAGGTGGTTGGAATGTCGAACTGAACCCTTTATTTCGCTCACTGGGGTAGACTGTTCTAGTTCCACGTGCCATATCTGATGGATGTCAGTTATCAGTTATCTCCTGTTAATTCCCCTCTCCAAGTTCTACACTGCCTTAACCAGGTATTGAACTCATACTCTTTAGGTCCTGTCCAACTCCTTTATCCACTGTGACATGTGTCCTTGAGGACATCTGTGTATGAATTTCTGGGTATTATAAACCTAATGTCTTCAGCAACCTTTTTACCAGAACTCATATTGCAATTTTTGTTGTTATTATCACTTTTCTCTGGCACTCCTTATTACTGGTTCCCATATTGTATTCATTTCTATGCTTGGTCGGCTCAGGAGATTTTTGTGACCTAGCATATGTGCTGATTCCTAAGTTTACGAATTTTCCAATGATGTTCTTTGTCTATGATCTCAACCTAATCCAACAGACGGCGGTGATCTCCCTTTTCTCTCCATATGTGGTCAGCCACGCCTGATTTTCCACTTCTCCTCGTGTAACAGCTTTCTGGTGTTCTTGAAGCCTTACCTTAAGGGGGCGGCCTGTCTCCCCTTTATATTTCTTTCCGCAGCTGCACGGGATTGCGTACACAGAGTCTTTAGTCATGTTCTCCTTCTATGGGGAGTCTTACTCGGGAGAGATATCTGCAAAGTGTCGTCCAACTTTTGAAGGTTGTGCTATGAGTTCAATAACTGGTTAAAGCGGTATAGAACTTGGGGAGGGGAATTAACATGAGATAACTGACATCCATTAGACATGGCACGTGGAACTAGAACAGTCTTTTTATTTCGTTATTTTTGTGGGACTTTAGATTCAACACAATGATTAAACATTTGAACTCTGGTCTTCTGTTAAATTTTAATTTACTGTTTTTATATTCTGTTCACTATTCCAGCATATGTGATTTGTTTTTTTTTAAGAGTTGAAAACTTGATGTCGGGTATAGGAAAACGAGACTTCTTGTTTTGGGTTATATAAAATTACAGTACCTTTTGTGTTCTTTTGGTTCCAGCCTTCTCAGTAGCAGTCTTGTTTAAAACAAAAAAAAATATCAGTCCACCACGCATATTCTTTTTTTTTTTTCGTTTTCTTTTTTTTTTTTCACAGAAATCCTCAAACCGTCAAAAACATGCCTCAAAACGTGAAGTTATTCTCTGGGACCTAATTAAAATTTGGAACGGAATGTTTTGTGTTTTACTTAAGAACTCTTCCAAAATCTGTGTCTGGCGTTGGAAAAGTAGCTGTAACTCCATTTCGGTTTTTTCTTCTTTTTTTTTTTAAATTTCTACAATATAGTCTTGTCTCAACCATTGCAATGTGTCTATTACTTACGTGAGTGGAGTCCACCCTCGTGGAGTAAGTCCAGCTGCGTCAGGTTGTGATACAAGGTCGGTTTTTAACGTAGGGGGCCCGAGTGTCTTCACTCGGGCCGCTGGTCATAGCTGGTCCAAGCGAGTCGTAGCCGTGATACCAGGTGCTAGGTATCAATGTGTTACAGAATACTCGAGAGAGGAGCTTCAAGTTCAGCTGCAGTTTCTGGTCCACGTTCCGTACTCACATTTACGTTCGGCCGGGTCCACCTCGCCGCTTAGGGATATAACAGTAGTATTAGCGTTTTGCTTGGGTGCGAAATTATTAAAAAAAAATTATCCCTGAATTTAAAGCTGTGCAGAAGGCCACGGGAAACTATTTCGATACCTTTCCTGTAAACAATTAGGTAAGGGTGTTTAATTTGACGATATATCAGCTTTTGTTGGGTTATCTAAATTCGAATATATGTGGTCGGGTTTATGGGGCACCTCGAGTCGGTGTAATGGTTAGCAAGCTTATCACGTTGGAACAATTACGACTGAGTAGTGAGTTCGACCCTCACTGGGTGCCCCCTACTTTCGGCCTTGTACCGCATCTAAGCAATGCTTGGAAAATCACTATGTGGTCCGGTTTATGTCTTAATGTCTATACACACATTGATTCGGGTTGTTCCCGAGTCTATGTGTAAACCAGTGTCTGTTAGCAGCCACCAAGAGTATGGTCCCTTTTAGGGGGAAAGAGGATGCTATGCTTTGCTGATAGGACAGTTCCGGGAACTGCCATGGCAACTAACAGATGTTAAAGAGAGAAAAAACTTCTTTTAAGTTTTTAGGACATAGCGGTTCACGGTCCTCCACATCTTCCTATCGTTGTAGTTTTTAATAAGTTTTGTCTTTCTGTTATTTCTCTCAAACCCTGTTCTACCATCCATTTACTCAAGCTCATCAAGTATGTTTCGCGCTGTTTTACTCTGGCCCTATTTCCTTCAATCTGCCATGTGAGTATCAGATTCTCCAAGCCCTCCTTCCTTATTAAATGGCGCAGAAATTTCAACTACATCTTCCTGGTGTTAAGTATAAGTTTCCTTAGCGTTTCCATTTTCTCCGAAACCTCGTCGTTGTCCTCATCTGTAATTATCTATTATTTAGGGATATGGAATTAAGAAATCCTCCAGGAAGCTGTGTAGGGACATTATTATACACGTTCTAAGAAAGGGAGAAGGAGAGTGATAGACACTGGAAAGATAAGGAGAAAAGAGAAAAGAAACCGTTTACCGTTTTTGCTTTAGTATGGATTTGGTTTCACTAATCAGGGAATTTCGAGTGAGAAAAAGCGTTGTTTACGCCTGAAAGGATTTCATTTAAAATCTAATGCCTTGACGAAATCTAATCGGGAGAAGTTAACATCCAACAAGTTTCTTAATTTGAAGAGGTAGAATGAATGTTCAGTTGCCTTCTTTTCCTCTTCTTTTTTTTTCATTAATTCTATTTATTTATTTTTTTTACAGTTGACTTTAATGCTGGTAGTTTGAATTTAGGCATATCAAGAAGAGAATTGTGTAATTGAAGCATGAAAATGGAACTGGATAAGCTGAATAAAAACAAAAAAAAATGAGAGAGACACGGAAATAAAAAAAAGAGTGATATAATAAGAAAAGTTAAGCTTTTTTTGTCTTGCAGAAAGGATGGCGATTGTAGCAAAATCGATGGAAATAAAAGATGAAAGACAGATAAAATCACTGAATAATTAAACCGACATACTACTTAGAATCTTATCTATTTTGGATGTAAGCATTCAGAGGCGCGCTGAAATAGCGAAAAACGTTTTTCAAAAGCTAAACAAAGTATTAAGAAAAGGAAAATTTCATTAGAAACAATCAGTGCTGAACGGCTTTGGTAATATCAATTCTCATATATGGTAGTGAATGCTGAAAAATTGAGGTAACAGAGATGTGGTTCCATAGAAGGATGCTGATATTACTACGGATTGGTTGATTGACAGATTTTTTACGGCTTGTCAACCCTCTGCAAGTTATTTAAAACCAGAAAATATGTTTAGATTGTGGGAATTTTTTGTAGCTAATAATGATTGACTGATACACATCTTACTAATTAACCTATAGCTGGAGGGGAAGCGGTGGATTAATACTTTTTCTCAAGAGTATTTCCACGTAAGTGAATCTAACGAACCCGACTGGAATTTGAGCTCGGTTTTCCGATCTCTAATTCCGTTATCCATTATACCACCCGCACATCCAAGTTTACAGCACCTGGTATTCCAAAGCGGTCACCCATCAAGGTACTTACTAGGCTCTACGTTGCTTAACTTTGGTGATCATACGAGAGCCGCTGTATCAACACAATATGACCGTTATCCATTACACCACCTGCACATCTAAGCTTACGGCATCTTATATTCTCAAGCGGTCACCCATCTAGGTACTTACCAGGCTCGACGTTGCTTAACTTCGGTGATCATACGAGAGCCGCTGTATCAACACAATATGACCGTTATCCATTACACCACCTGCACATCTAAGCTTACAGCATCTTATATTCTCAAGCCGTCACCCATCTAGGAACTTACCAGGCTCGGCGTTGCTTAACTTCGGTGATCGTATGAGAACCGGTGTTTTCAACGTGATACGGCCGTAAGCCAATATTACCATGAAAGCAGCGAGTAAGCAAAGAGGAAATTTTAAGGAAAACGGAAACAAAAGAGACAATTGAAATTTCTATAATAAATTACGAAGAAAGAAGGTTTGGAGAACCTGACACTCACAAGGAATATTGAAGGTAAGGGGTGCGGAAGGATATAGTGAGTAACCTACCGAACAAGCTGTTGTAAACAGATGGCAGAACGGCGTGGGAAGGATAAAAAAAAATTACATTTCCAAGAGTTTTAAAGGGCAGGAAGTTGTGGAGAGCCATGACCGCTCATGTCCCATACGGACGCAGCACATAAAAGAAGATGAGAGATGCAAGCATACAGTAAACGATTAAGAATTTGCCAGAAAAAAAGTCAAATGATGAAATTGTTTAAGAAATGTTTCATGATTATCCAAGTATTGTCCAAATGTCATTCTCTCTTTCTCTCTCTCTCTCCCCCCCCCTCTCTCTCTCTCTCTCTCTCTCTCTCTCTCTCTCTCTCTCTCTCTCTCTCTCTCCTTATCCACCCGCCCCTCACTGTCAACATGTTTCAAGCTTCATGAAGTAGGCAGGCAGGGAGTAAAATAGTGAAGGAAGTGCGATCATTTCGGGAAGTGGACGGCTGCTCAATTTAATAAAGGCACATGACTGGAATGAAAAAAAAAATTAAAAGAAAATTAAAAAAACTTTTCTCAAAAAAAAAAAAAGAAAAAAACTGTGAACGATTTTAAAGCCCACTTTTCGTCGTGTTCTGGATCAAGGACAGAAAGCTTGGATCACGGGCAAATGAGATTTTTATTCCTGTTTTTTTTTTTTTTGGAGCAGATCAAACGTTTGGAAACGATGAAAAAGAATCGTTCTAATTGATACGAACGCGTCAAACTGTTTTGTCTTCACAAAGGAATACATGGAACCACCTTAAATATCGTTCAGAATTTTATTTCCACTGAAACCCTGTTTAAAAATGTAATTCCATTAACTTTTATTTAAATACTTTCATGGTAATTGTTCTGATAAACTTTCCTCTATGGTACCTAGACTTTATGAATTTAAGTGCAGTACTAGATTGGCAGCTAGGTCTCATCATTTTATGCTTGAAATGGCTAGATGTAACTGTAAGTTCAATGCTAACAGTTTCTTCTCTCACCTTCTCTATAAATACTTTCATGGTAATTGTTCTGATGAACTTTCCTCTATGGTACCTAGACTTTATGAATTTAAGTGCAGTACTAGATTGGCAGCTAGGTCTCATCATTTTATGCTTGAAATGGCTAGATGTAATTGTAAGTTCAATGCTAACAGTTTCTTCTCTCACCTTCTCTATAAATACTTTCATGGTAATTGTTCTGATGAACATTCCTCTATTGTACCTAGACTTTATGAATTTAAGTGCAGTACTAGATTGGCAGCTAGGTCTCATCATTTTATGCTTGAAATGGCTAGATGTAATTGTAAGTTCAATGCTAACAGTTTCTTCTCTCACCTTCTCTATAAATACTTTCATGGTAATTGTTCTGATGAACTTTCCTCTATGGTACCTAGACTTTATGAATTTAAGTGCAGTACTAGATTGGCAGCTAGGTCTCATCATTTTATGCTTGAAATGGCTAGATGTAATTGTAAGTTCAATGCTAACAGTTTCTTCTCTCACCTTCTCTATAAATACTTTCATGGTAATTGTTCTGATGAACATTCCTCTATGGTACCTAGACTTTATGAATTTAAGTGCAGTACTAGATTGGCAGCTAGGTCTCATCATTTTATGCTTGAAATGGCTAGATGTAATTGTAAGTTCAATGCTAACAGTTTCTTCTCTCACCTTCTCTATAAATACTTTCATGGTAATTGTTCTGATGAACATTCCTCTATGGTACCTAGACTTTATGAATTTAAGTGCAGTACTAGATTGGCAGCTAGGTCTCATCATTTTATGCTTGAAATGGCTAGATGTAATTGTAAGTTCAATGCTAACAGTTTCTTCTCTCACCTTCTCTATAAATACTTTCATGGTAATTGTTCTGATGAACATTCCTCTATGGTACCTAGACTTTATGAATTTAAGTGCAGTACTAGATTGGCAGCTAGGTCTCATCATTTTATGCTTGAAATGGCTAGATGTAATTGTAAGTTCAATGCTAACAGTTTCTTCTCTCACCTTCTCTATAAATACTTTCATGGTAATTGTTCTGATGAACATTCCTCTATGGTACCTAGACTTTATGAATTTAAGTGCAGTACTAGATTGGCAGCTAGGTCTCATCATTTTATGCTTGAAATGGCTAGATGTAATTGTAAGTTCAATGCTAACAGTTTCTTCTCTCACCTTCTCTATAAATACTTTCATGGTAATTGTTCTGATGAACTTTCCTCTATGGTACCTAGACTTTATGAATTTAAATGCAGTACTAGATTGGCAGCTAGGTCTCATCATTTTATGCTTGAAATGGCTAGATGTAACTGTAAGTTCAATGCTAACAGTTTCTTCTCTCACCTTCTCTATAAATACTTTCATGGTAATTGTTCTGATGAACATTCCTCTATGGTACCTAGACTTTATGAATTTAAGTGCAGTACTAGATTGGCAGCTAGGTCTCATCATTTTATGCTTGAAATGGCTAGATGTAACTGTAAGTTCAATGCTAACAGTTTCTTCTCTCACCTTCTCTATAAATACTTTCATGGTAATTGTTCTGATGAACATTCCTCTATGGTACCTAGACTTTATGAATTTAAGTGCAGTACTAGATTGGCAGCAAGGTCTCATCATTTTATGCTTGAAATGGCTAGATGTAACTGTAAGTTCAATGCTAACAGTTTCTTCTCTCACCTTCTCTATAAATACTTTCATGGTAATTGTTCTGATGAACATTGATCTATGGTACCTAGACTTTATGAATTTAAGTGCAGTACTACATTGGCAGCTAGGTCTCATCATTTTATGCTTGAAATGGCTAGATGTAATTGTAAGTTCAATGCTAACAGTTTCTTCTCTCACCTTCTCTATAAATACTTTCATGGTAATTGTTCTGATGCACCTAGACATATGAATTTAAGTGCAGTACTAGATTGGCAGCTAGGTCTCATCATTTTATGCTTGAAATGGCTAGATGTAATTGTAAGTTCAATGCTAACAGTTTCTTCTCTCACCTTCTCTATAAATACTTTCATGGTAATTGTTCTTATGAACATTCCTCTATGGTACCTAGACTTTATGAATTTAAGTGCAGTACTAGATTGGCAGCTAGGTCTCATCATTTTATGCTTGAAATGGCTAGATGTAATTGTAAGTTCAATGCTAACAGTTTCTTCTCTCACCTTCTCTATAAATACTTTCATGGTAATTGTTCTGATGAACATTCCTCTATGGTACCTAGACTTTATGAATTTAAGTGCAGTACTAGATTGGCAGCTAGGTCTCATCATTTTATGCTTGAAATGGCTAGATGTAATTGTAAGTTCAATGCTAACAGTTTCTTCTCTCACCTTCTCTATAAATACTTTCATGGTAATTGTTCTGATGAACATTCCTCTATGGTACCTAGACTTTATGAATTTAAGTGCAGTACTAGATTGGCAGCTAGGTCTCATCATTTTATGCTTGAAATGGCTAGATGTAATTGTAAGTTCAATGCTAACAGTTTCTTCTCTCACCTTCTCTATAAATACTTTCATGGTAATTGTTCTGATGAACTTTCCTCTATGGTACCTAGACTTTATGAATTTAAGTGCAGTACTAGATTGGCAGCTAGGTCTCATCATTTTATGCTTGAAATGGCTAGATGTAATTGTAAGTTCAATGCTAACAGTTTCTTCTCTCACCTTCTCTATAAATACTTTCATGGTAATTGTTCTGATGAACTTTCCTCTATGGTACCTAGACTTTATGAATTTAAGTGCAGTACTACATTGGCAGCTAGGTCTCATCATTTTATGCTTGAAATGGCTAGATGTAACTGTAAGTTCAATGCTAACAGTTTCTTCTCTGACCTTCTCTATAAATACTTTCATGGTAATTGTTCTGATGAACTTTCCTCTATGGTACCTAGACTTTATGAATTTAAGTGCAGTACTAGATTGGCAGCTAGGTCTCATCATTTTATGCTTGAAATGGCTAGATGTAATTGTAAGTTCAATGCTAACAGTTTCTTCTCTCACCTTCTCTATAAATACTTTCATGGTAATTGTTCTGATGAACATTCCTCTATGGTACCTAGACTTTATGAATTTAAGTGCAGTACTAGATTGGCAGCTAGGTCTCATCATTTTATGCTTGAAATGGCTAGATGTAATTGTAAGTTCAATGCTAACAGTTTCTTCTCTCACCTTCTCTATAAATACTTTCATGGTAATTGTTCTGATGAACATTCCTCTATGGTACCTAGACTTTATGAATTTAAGTGCAGTACTAGATTGGCAGCTAGGTCTCATCATTTTATGCTTGAAATGGCTAGATGTAATTGTAAGTTCAATGCTAACAGTTTCTTCTTTCACCTTCTCTATAAATACTTTCATGGTAATTGTTCTGATGAACATTCCTCTATGGTACCTAGACTTTATGAATTTAAGTGCAGTACTAGATTGGCAGCTAGGTCTCATCATTTTATGCTTGAAATGGCTAGATGTAATTGTAAGTTCAATGCTAACAGTTTCTTCTCTCACCTTCTCTATAAATACTTTCATGGTAATTGTTCTGATGAACATTCCTCTATGGTACCTAGACTTTATGAATTTAAGTGCAGTACTAGATTGGCAGCTAGGTCTCATCATTTTATGCTTGAAATGGCTAGATGTAATTGTAAGTTCAATGCTAACAGTTTCTTCTCTCACCTTCTCTATAAATACTTTCATGGTAATTGTTCTGATGAACATTCCTCTATGGTACCTAGACTTTATGAATTTAAGTGCAGTACTAGATTGGCAGCTAGGTCTCATCATTTTATGCTTGAAATGGCTAGATGTAATTGTAAGTTCAATGCTAACAGTTTCTTCTCTCACCTTCTCTATAAATACTTTCATGGTAATTGTTCTGATGAACATTCCTCTATGGTACCTAGACTTTATGAATTTAAGAGCAGTACTAGATTGGCAGCTAGGTCTCATCATTTTATGCTTGAAATGGCTCGATGTAATTGTAAGTTCAATGCTAACAGTTTCTTCTCTTACCTTCTCTATAAATACTTTCATGGTAATTGTTCTGATGAACATTCCTCTATGGTACCTAGACTTTATGAATTTAAGTGCAGTACTAGATTGGCAGCTAGGTCTCATCATTTTATGCTTGAAATGGCTAGATGTAATTGTAAGTTCAATGCTAACAGTTTCTTCTCTCACCTTCTCTATAAATACTTTCATGGTAATTGTTCTGATGAACTTTCCTCTATGGTACCTAGACTTTATGAATTTAAATGCAGTACTAGATTGGCAGCTAGGTCTCATCATTTTATGCTTGAAATGGCTAGATGTAACTGTAAGTTCAATGCTAACAGTTTCTTCTCTCACCTTCTCTATAAATACTTTCATGGTAATTGTTCTGATGAACATTCCTCTATGGTACCTAGACTTTATGAATTTAAGTGCAGTACTAGATTGGCAGCAAGGTCTCATCATTTTATGCTTGAAATGGCTAGATGTAACTGTAAGTTCAATGCTAACAGTTTCTTCTCTCACCTTCTCTATAAATACTTTCATGGTAATTGTTCTGATGAACATTGATCTATGGTACCTAGACTTTATGAATTTAAGTGCAGTACTACATTGGCAGCTAGGTCTCATCATTTTATGCTTGAAATGGCTAGATGTAATTGTAAGTTCAATGCTAACAGTTTCTTCTCTCACCTTCTCTATAAATACTTTCATGGTAATTGTTCTGATGCACCTAGACATATGAATTTAAGTGCAGTACTAGATTGGCAGCTAGGTCTCATCATTTTATGCTTGAAATGGCTAGATGTAATTGTAAGTTCAATGCTAACAGTTTCTTCTCTCACCTTCTCTATAAATACTTTCATGGTAATTGTTCTGATGAACATTCCTCTATGGTACCTAGACTTTATGAATTTAAGTGCAGTACTAGATTGGCAGCTAGGTCTCATCATTTTATGCTTGAAATGGCTAGATGTAATTGTAAGTTCAATGCTAACAGTTTCTTCTCTCACCTTCTCTATAAATACTTTCATGGTAATTGTTCTGATGAACATTCCTCTATGGTACCTAGACTTTATGAATTTAAGTGCAGTACTAGATTGGCAGCTAGGTCTCATCATTTTATGCTTGAAATGGCTAGATGTAATTGTAAGTTCAATGCTAACAGTTTCTTCTCTCACCTTCTCTATAAATACTTTCATGGTAATTGTTCTGATGAACTTTCCTCTATGGTACCTAGACTTTATGAATTTAAGTGCAGTACTAGATTGGCAGCTAGGTCTCATCATTTTATGCTTGAAATGGCTAGATGTAACTGTAAGTTCAATGCTAACAGTTTCTTCTCTGACCTTCTCTATAAATACTTTCATGGTAATTGTTCTGATGAACTTTCCTCTATGGTACCTAGACTTTATGAATTTAAGTGCAGTACTAGATTGGCAGCTAGGTCTCATCATTTTATGCTTGAAATGGCTAGATGTAATTGTAAGTTCAATGCTAACAGTTTCTTCTCTCACCTTCTCTATAAATACTTTCATGGTAATTGTTCTGATGAACATTCCTCTATGGTACCTAGACTTTATGAATTTAAGTGCAGTACTAGATTGGCAGCTAGGTCTCATCATTTTATGCTTGAAATGGCTAGATGTAATTGTAAGTTCAATGCTAACAGTTTCTTCTCTCACCTTCTCTATAAATACTTTCATGGTAATTGTTCTGATGAACATTCCTCTATGGTACCTAGACTTTATGAATTTAAATGCAGTACTAGATTGGCAGCTAGGTCTCATCATTTTATGCTTGAAATGGCTAGATGTAATTGTAAGTTCAATGCTAACAGTTTCTTCTCTCACCTTCTCTACAAATACTTTCATGGTAATTGTTCTGATGCACCTAGACATATGAATTTAAGTGCAGTACTAGATTGGCAGCTAGGTCTCATCATTTTATGCTTGAAATGGCTAGATGTAATTGTAAGTTCAATGCTAACAGTTTCTTCTCTCACCTTCTCTATAAATACTTTCATGGTAATTGTTCTGATGAACATTCCTCTATGGTACCTAGACTTTATGAATTTAAGTGCAGTACTAGATTGGCAGCTAGGTCTCATCATTTTATGCTTGAAATGGCTAGATGTAATTGTAAGTTCAATGCTAACAGTTTCTTCTCTCACCTTCTCTATAAATACTTTCATGGTAATTGTTCTGATGAACATTCCTCTATGGTACCTAGACTTTATGAATTTAAGTGCAGTACTAGATTGGCAGCTAGGTCTCATCATTTTATGCTTGAAATGGCTAGATGTAATTGTAAGTTCAATGCTAACAGTTTCTTCTCTCACCTTCTCTATAAATACTTTCATGGTAATTGTTCTGATGAACTTTCCTCTATGGTACCTAGACTTTATGAATTTAAGTGCAGTACTAGATTGGCAGCTAGGTCTCATCATTTTATGCTTGAAATGGCTAGATGTAACTGTAAGTTCAATGCTAACAGTTTCTTCTCTCACCTTCTCTATAAATATTTTCATGGTAATTGTTCTGATGAACATTCCTCTATGGTACCTAGACTTTATGAATTTCAGTGCAGTACTGGATTGGCAGCTAGGTCTCATCATTTTATGCTTGAAATGGCTAGATGTAACTGTAAGTTCAATGCTAACAGTTTCTTCTCTCACCTTCTCTATAAATACTTTCATGGTAATTGTTCTGATGAACATTCCTCTATGGTACCTAGACTTTATGAATTTAAGTGCAGTACTAGATTGGCAGCAAGGTCTCATCATTTTATGCTTGAAATGGCTAGATGTAACTGTAAGTTCAATGCTAACAGTTTCTTCTCTGACCTTCTCTATAAATACTTTCATGGTAATTGTTCTGATGAACATTCCTCTATGCTACCTAGACTTTATGAATTTAAGTGCAGTACTAGATTGGCAGCTAGGTCTCATCATTTTATGCTTGAAATGGCTAGATGTAATTGTAAGTTCAATGCTAACAGTTTCTTCTCTCACCTTCTCTATAAATACTTTCATGGTAATTGTTCTGATGAACTTTCCTCTATGGTACCTAGACTTTATGAATTTAAGTGCAGTACTAGATTGGCAGCTAGGTCTCATCATTTTATGCTTGAAATGGCTAGATGTAACTGTAAGTTCAATGCTAACAGTTTCTTCTCTCACCTTCTCTATAAATATTTTCATGGTAATTGTTCTGATGAACATTCCTCTATGGTACCTAGACTTTATGAATTTAAGTGCAGTACTAGATTGGCAGCTAGGTCTCATCATTTTATGCTTGAAATGGCTAGATGTAACTGTAAGTTCAATGCTAACAGTTTCTTCTCTCACCTTCTCTATAAATACTTTCATGGTAATTGTTCTGATGAACATTCCTCTATGGTACCTAGACTTTATGAATTTAAGTGCAGTACTAGATTGGCAGCAAGGTCTCATCATTTTATGCTTGAAATGGCTAGATGTAACTGTAAGTTCAATGCTAACAGTTTCTTCTCTCACCTTCTCTATAAATACTTTCATGGTAATTGTTCTGATGAACATTGATCTATGGTACCTAGACTTTATGAATTTAAGTGCAGTACTACATTGGCAGCTAGGTCTCATCATTTTATGCTTGAAATGGCTAGATGTAATTGTAAGTTCAATGCTAACAGTTTCTTCTCTCACCTTCTCTATAAATACTTTCATGGTAATTGTTCTGATGCACCTAGACATATGAATTTAAGTGCAGTACTAGATTGGCAGCTAGGTCTCATCATTTTATGCTTGAAATGGCTAGATGTAATTGTAAGTTCAATGCTAACAGTTTCTTCTCTCACCTTCTCTATAAATACTTTCATGGTAATTGTTCTGATGAACATTCCTCTATGGTACCTAGACTTTATGAATTTAAGTGCAGTACTAGATTGGCAGCTAGGTCTCATCATTTTATGCTTGAAATGGCTAGATGTAATTGTAAGTTCAATGCTAACAGTTTCTTCTCTCACCTTCTCTATAAATACTTTCATGGTAATTGTTCTGATGAACATTCCTCTATGGTACCTAGACTTTATGAATTTAAGTGCAGTACTAGATTGGCAGCTAGGTCTCATCATTTTATGCTTGAAATGGCTAGATGTAATTGTAAGTTCAATGCTAACAGTTTCTTCTCTCACCTTCTCTATAAATACTTTCATGGTAATTGTTCTGATGAACATTCCTCTATGGTACCTAGACTTTATGAATTTAAGTGCAGTACTAGATTGGCAGCTAGGTCTCATCATTTTATGCTTGAAATGGCTAGATGTAATTGTAAGTTCAATGCTAACAGTTTCTTCTCTCACCTTCTCTATAAATTCTTTCATGGTAATTGTTCTGATGAACTTTCCTCTATGGTACCTAGACTTTATGAATTTAAGTGCAGTACTAGATTGGCAGCTAGGTCTCATCATTTTATGCTTGAAATGGCTAGATGTAACTGTAAGTTCAATGCTAACAGTTTCTTCTCTCACCTTCTCTATAAATACTTTCATGGTAATTGTTCTGATGAACATTCCTCTATGGTACCTAGACTTTATGAATTTAAGTGCAGTACTAGATTGGCAGCAAGGTCTCATCATTTTATGCTTGAAATGGCTAGATGTAACTGTAAGTTCAATGCTAACAGTTTCTTCTCTCACCTTCTCTATAAATACTTTCATGGTAATTGTTCTGATGAACATTGATCTATGGTACCTAGACTTTATGAATTTAAGTGCAGTACTAGATTGGCAGCTAGGTCTCATCATTTTATGCTTGAAATGGCTACATGTAATTGTAAGTTCAATGCTAACAGTTTCTTCTCTCACCTTCTCTATAAATACTTTCATGGTAATTGTTCTGATGCACCTAGACATATGAATTTAAGTGCAGTACTAGATTGGCAGCTAGGTCTCATCATTTTATGCTTGAAATGGCTAGATGTAATTGTAAGTTCAATGCTAACAGTTTCTTCTCTCACCTTCTCTATAAATACTTTCATGGTAATTGTTCTGATGAACATTCCTCTATGGTACCTAGACTTTATGAATTTAAGTGCAGTACTAGATTGGCAGCTAGGTCTCATCATTTTATGCTTGAAATGGCTAGATGTAATTGTAAGTTCAATGCTAACAGATTCTTCTCTCACCTTCTCTATAAATACTTTCATGGTAATTGTTCTGATGAACATTCCTCTATGGTACCTAGACTTTATGAATTTAAGTGCAGTACTAGATTGGCAGCTAGGTCTCATCATTTTATGCTTGAAATGGCTAGATGTAATTGTAAGTTCAATGCTAACAGTTTCTTCTCTCACCTTCTCTATAAATACTTTCATGGTAATTGTTCTGATGAACATTCCTCTATGGTACCTAGACTTTATGAATTTAAGTGCAGTACTAGATTGGCAGCTAGGTCTCATCATTTTATGCTTGAAATGGCTAGATGTAATTGTAAGTTCAATGCTAACAGTTTCTTCTCTCACCTTCTCTATAAATACTTTCATGGTAATTGTTCTGATGAACTTTCCTCTATGGTACCTAGACTTTATGAATTTAAGTGCAGTACTAGATTGGCAGCTAGGTCTCATCATTTTATGCTTGAAATGGGTAGATGTAATTGTAAGTTCAATGCTAACATTTTCTTCTCTCACCTTCTCTATAAATACTTTCATGGTAATTGTTCTGATGAACATTCCTCTATGGTACCTAGACTTTATGAATTTAAGTGCAGTACTAGATTGGCAGCTAGGTCTCATCATTTTATGCTTGAAATGGCTTGATGTAATTGTAAGTTCAATGCTAACAGTTTCTTCTCTCACCTTCTCTATAAATACTTTCATGGTAATTGTTCTGATGAACATTCCTCTATGGTACCTAGACTTTATGAATTTAAGTGCAGTACTAGATTGGCAGCTAGGTCTCATCATTTTATGCTTGAAATGGCTAGATGTAATTGTAAGTTCAATGCTAACAGTTTCTTCTCTCACCTTCTCTATAAATACTTTCATGGTAATTGTTCTGATGAACTTTCCTCTATGGTACCTAGACTTTATGAATTTAAGTGCTGTACTAGATTGGCAGCTAGGTCTCATCATTTTATGCTTGAAATGGCTAGATGTAATTGTAAGTTCAATGCTAACAGTTTCTTCTCTCACCTTCTCTATAAATACTTTCATGGTAATTGTTCTGATGAACATTCCTCTATGGTACCTAGACTTTATGAATTTAAGTGCAGTACTTGATTGGAGGCCAGCTCATCATTTTACAGTTAAAATGCATTCATGTTACTGTTAGTTTTATACCAGCGGTTTCTTCTCGCATTTTTTGCTTGGAGAACTCTTCCTTCCCAGTTATAGTTGATCTTCAAAAATTTAAATGCAATGTCAATTGTTATCCTGTGTCTTCTTAATTCCTTTTCTTTTATTGTTCTCTCTCCTTAATAGTGTTTTTTTTTTCTTATATTCTCTCACATTCAGTTATCTCTTGCATCTTAGTGGCTTTATTGCCTTGGTTGGGGTGAAATGATAAAAAATACTCCTGAAATCTATTATAATTTGGCTGTGTTAAAATCAAATGTTGCGAGCAGAAGATAAAAGTTTGCATTTTTACAATTTTCAATCCGGATATTTGGATCTATGGTAGCCGCATTATTTAGACTAACACTGGACTAACACTGGACGTTTCTATCAAAATCACCATTCTTGCATCCAACATTACTCGCACTCTCAGAACTCTTCTTTATATAACTGTTGTTGCGAGCGCAACGTTTTCGCCTATTCATTCTTCAGCCATCGTCATGAGGAAAAAGTAAACTTTTACCTTTTTTCTTAGAGGGCTGACAAATGAATCGACCGAGATTTCATGTTAACAACAACAACAACTATGCAAAATATTCGAGCGTCCTTCTCAAAAATGTTGAGTCCTTCTCAAAATTGTAGACAATACCAAATTCGTAATTCAAATATGTATATAAAGATTTTTTAAAGCAATTAATTGACGTTTTTCAATCTGATAGCATTTCTTCTTATTCGCCATTCACCCGTGTTTGAGTAGACGTCCCTGTTTATTTACATAATTAATGTCCACCGGCCTAGATCACTTCTCTTTGATAAGAGTTTTAGTGATCAACTTCGGCAGCCATTAATCTCATTGTTTGTAAATAAACAGAAATGTCTATGTAAGTACGAATACTCAATAAAATAATGTTTCTAGCAGTAAAAATAACAACGGGTTATCAACAAGTTGTGACGGTTCTTGCGAGACAGCTGTAACGACTTTTGGAACACACCCTACTGAACACTTCGTGTCACAACTGACTAGTTTTCAGAATGCAATCGGCACATGTAGATAATTTGTAATCTCGCTACGCAATAAAATTTTCTGTCGACAGAGTTCGGTATCAAAACTGTCGCTCACCCTCCCTCGGGTCCAGACCCTGCTTCCTGTAACTTTTGGGAGTGATTTGATTGATTCGTTTTCCATGGCTTGTCAACATTTTGTAGGTTACTTAAAGCCAGAAATATTTTTAGATTGTAAGAATTTTTATTAGATAATAACTGTTTAATGATACAGGTCTTACTAATTAACCCATAGCGGGGAGAAGTGTTGTATTCATATCTTTCCCAAGAGTATTTGCGTGTAAGTGAATATAATGAATCAAATGTCAATTAGAACTCGACTCTCAAATGAACATTTCTGACCCATTATCTATTACACCACCCACACATCCAAGCTTACAGCACCTAGTATTCCCAAGTGGTCACCCGTCTAGGTATTAACCAGGCTCGACGTTGCTTAACTTCGATTATTGTTACTGAACTTCGATGATTCGGTGTTTTAAAGTGATGTGGCCGTAAGCCTTCACTCCAGCGGAGAATCACTTCCAAGACCACTTCCATGGCTTGGACAGCGCGTCAGTAGTCAAAAACAACACTGATTCATATGGGAAACGCCCTTGATAAACCGCCCATCATCATTGGCAGCGACCCCGTCAAGTTCTCCACATCTTTCGTATATTTGGGTTCAGATGTTTCCAACACCGGCAACCTCCTCACAGAGATCAACAGAAGACGTGTGCTGGCTACAGTTGTCATGAGAGACTAATGAAGACCACTTTGACGGTGTCGCGATATCTCCCGACGCACCGACTTAAGGGTTTACATTGCCACATTATCTCTGATAATATAGGGCGCCGAGGCGTAGTCTCTCTGCAATACACTCGTTTCTCGCATCCATTGCATCTATTCTCGCGCCCTCAGGACTATCGAGGATGTGCAATAGTCCGATCCTGTATCCAATAAAGAGCTCCCCCAAAGGACTGGCCAGCCGAACATCCTCCGTAACATCACTCAGCACCGTGTTCACTGGCTCGATAACAGCCTGAATACCATCCTATCAAAGTCGTCTACTATTTCGACCCTCTGTAAACTGGCGATGACCGTGTGGTAGACCACACAGCCGCTGGCAAGACGCCACCCGCCAAGTCCACCAGATCAACCAGTGAATTCATCTGTCGCTGGAAGATGTTCCAACGATACACCAAGACCGGAAGAGCTGGAGTGACACGGCATTAACTATAGCAGCAACGGAAGCCTATCTTCAAGCATTACGGTAATTGATTATCAACTTCTGGTCCTTGTGTGGATGTCGACAGAAGAACACCGTTCCGTGGTTAGTAAATCCATCTTTGTTTCTACTTCAAATCCACTGTTACGCAACATCTAAAAATCATATCACTCATGCAGTCATGATTCTTGGATCTCGTGTTGTAAAAGGCGTTGCATTTCGATTGAAAACTATCGTGTCCCCCAGGGCTCCATAACTTCGTTCTACTCTGTTTTTAATTTTTATCAATGACCTTCTCGGTGGCATCAGCTCTCAACTTGGTATCTACGCTGAGGACACAACCATTTACTCCTCACTTGATAGTAAGCTTGATGCCTAAAACGAACTTCAGTCTGTTGTTAACTGGGACAAATGATAGCTTGTTAATTTTAACGTCTCTAAATCTAAACCTCTCTCCATTAATCATCTGAGAGACACCTTTATGCCTTCCAGCAGCATGGCTGATGCTAATATCCAAGTGAGTGATTCATTGCACCTACTCGGGCTAACGTTCTCGGATGACATGAAGTGGAAAGACTGTATTGAAGCCATTGCTAGATCAGCTGCTAAGAAAGTTGATTCACTATGTTTTTTCTCTCCAGAATCTATCTTACATATCTATAAGTCTACCATTCGTCCATGCTTATGATATTGCTGCTACATATGCTATTTATCTAGTACTCCTTGATAAAATCCAAAGAATCAGCAATATTATTGGTCTTGATCTGGCATCTCGGCTTCAGTCGCTTTAGCACCACCGCAAAGTTTCCTCCCTGTACCTTTTCTATAAATATTTTCATGGTAATTCTTTGGTTGATTTTTTCGCGGTGGTACCTAGACTATTAGTTTAAGCGCAGTACTAAACTGGCAACTAGGTTTCATCGATTTACAGTTGAGTTGGTTAGATAGGACCATAAGTTCTATGCTAACAATTTCTTTTCTCGCACTTCTCGATTGTGGCACTCCCTTTCGGCCATATGCTTTCCATCCAACGTTAATCTTCAAAAATGTAAATAGTGTTAATTGCTCTCCATTGTCCTCGTGATTACTCTTCTTTTGTTCTTGCTCCTTAGAAATGTTTCTGTTTTATAATCCTTCCACACCCAGTAACGCTTTGAGTCTTAGTGGCTTTACTGCCTTAAAATAGATTCATGTTGGACTGAAATTTAAGGCTTCTTTTCTTTCTTTCTTTTTTGTGACGTATCCTTTCTCCCAACTTCCTATCCTGTGTAGCTTAAAGCAATGTTTGTCCACTTACTATCCTTCCATTTACACAAGTTCGTTTGGTATGTTATTCTCTGTTTCTCTCTCTCTCCCTCTTACATTTAATGTGCCCTGTGAGTGTTCAATTCGCCAAGCTCCCTCGCCTTGGTATGTGTTCTAGAAATTTTAACTGACATTGTCCACTATTCATTGCCATAAATGAGGATTGGAATTATAAGGTAGTTCAGCGCCATGTTCATACTCTTCCACGGTTTTTTGAACAGGAGTAGGGATTTATCCTTTGTTTCTTTCTGAAGTATAGGGCTTTCGGTTCCTTCTAAATCCATCTTATTCTCTTTCATTCCCAATAGCCTCCTTGTGTCTTAGTAGCATTATCGCCTTGCTTGAAGTGAATTGATTAAAACATGAATTTTGTTTAGATTTTGGAAAATGTTTATTATTTTAATACATCTTATTCTGCGGAGAAATACTTCCATGGACTACAGGAATAAAACCTAACCTGGCTTTTATAAGTTCGAAATCAATCATTAATTCAATAGTATTAGATTGGCAAGTTCTCATCAATTTACAGTTGAATTGACTAGATGTAACCGTAAGTTCTATGCTAAGAGTTTCTTTTCCCACACGTCTTGCCTGTGGCACTCCCTTCAGGCACCATGATTTCCGGCTCTCTTTCATTTTCAAAAATGTCAATACAATGTCAATTGTTATCTGCTGTCTTTCTGATTGCTCTTCTGTTGTTCTTGCTCTTTTATAATATTTCTATTTTTTAATTCTTTCATACCCAGTAACCTCTTGTGTTTTAGTGGCTTTGCTGACCTTGCTGGCGGTAAATTCGATTAAAAAATAGCAGCTCAGAGTAAGAAAGAACCATATCATAATTAGATAATACACGAAATAGCAAATGTTGTCCGTACAAAGACGAAGAGGAAATTTTAAGTTATATAAAGGATTATAATGAATTACTTCAGAATAAATTAGACATGACAGGGTAGGGACGACAGTTAACAGAGAACTGTGTAACTCACTTGTGTTTGGTCCTGCAGGAATAGCACACCTTGTCTTAGAGAACTAAAAGGGATTATTTTGAACTTTGAATTGAAACAATGTGATTGGCCCTGATCTGTCATCTCGTCTGCAGTCGCTCTCTCACAGACGCAAGGTTGCCTCGCTCTGTCTTTTTTTACAAATACTTTCACGGTAATTGCTCCGAGGAGCTGCTTTCGCTTGTCCCTAGACCTCATGAATTTAAACGTCCTACGAGGCTGGCATTCCGCTCCCACCCCTTCACCGTTGAAGCTGTTAGATGTAGACGTCTCTTCTACTCCAATAGCTTCATGTCTCGCACATCTCGACCGTGGAACTCCCTTCCCTATTCCTGTTTCCCTGACAAATACAATCTCCAACTATTTAAGTGTAACGTCAATCGACATCTCCAGTTGCCTTGATCTATCCACTTCCCTTCTCCACATCCTTTCACCTTTCATTCCTATCTGCTCTCGCTCCAAATCTTCTGTAACCTCCTTGTCTTGATCGATCCACTGTCTTTCTCTTTCTCCACATCCTCTCCTTTAAGCAGTGAGAATCAAATTTACTACTCGGTCGGAATTGATTTAGCGAGACAAGATCACTAACGATTATACCACGTTAAAATGCCAAAATTGATTTTCTAAGCGAAGCTTAGATGCGGCACAAGATCGAAAGTATGGCGCACTCAGTTAGAATCGAGTTAGGATTCAGCCGTAATTGAGAGATGAGCTTGTTAACCATTACAGCACGTCGAAATACCCATTTTCATGGTCATTTCCACAAATTAAATTGAAAGAAAGACATATAGTTGTTAAACATCTTAAGAGAAAACTGAAAAAGAAAAAGAAAAAAATAAAGAATATAAAAGTAACAGTAGTACTAGTTATTACTGGAGGACAGTGATTGCGTCTTGAGTGACTTGCTGTCACTTGTTACTCGGTGAAAAACACCAGATTCTACTGCTTGAAAATTACATTAAATAACAATAATATTAATGGTAATGATGATAGCAACTGGCAAAGATGGAGATACGGACGGTTGAAACATTAAGAATAATAGTTAATTATTATTCTGATGCTGAACTCGCTTGAACGTGAAAAATTAATTCTCCCTTGTCTAAAGACATTTTTAAAAGTATGTTAACTTTTTAAAATTTTCTTTATCAGATTAAATTTTATTTTAATTATTTCGTTTTTTGTTGTTTTTTTTGCTTAAAAAATCTATTATCGAATCTATTTGTCAAAGGAACGCTGAACTCCCAGCATCCTTTGCGTGAAATCTGTACCGGAATTCAAAACAATTACGTATGTCCGAATTATCAACTGTTGATCGCTGTTCGGGATTAATCTCTTTTTACCCCAGGCTCACCCAACTCGTCTCTACTACTAACAAATTCCCTGCTATCTGGGTTTGAGCCAACAAGAGACAGGGCTGGGTGAGATTTTGACAGGAAGTGAAGCTTGGAGGCGCAAGTCATTTTCTAAGTCCAGTGCCCAACCCCGTGCCAAGATCCCCCGACCACTGCTGACATCGCATGATTAATGTCGCAACACACATAAAGCAGGTTGTACTTGATTAGATTTAAAGACGTCCGTACAAGTCGCTTACAAGACAACGCGAATCAAGGCTTTAACGAGAAGCTCTGACTGTACGACAGTACCCGACACCCGCTCAATCGCCTTACACACAAACACATACAAGCATATACACACAAGCACGCGTGTATATATTTTTTCTGTAATATATTTTTTTTATTTTCGATATTTATTTGTTTTTCTATTATTTCCATTTCTTGTTCTTTATAAATTTAATTTTTTCATTCAAAAATCACGATTCACTGAGAAAAGTTTTTTCTCCTCACTCTCTCTTTATTTTTATTTTCATGTATACACTTTAACACTTCCCCGCTCATTCATCAATAGCTTTCTCCTTCTGTGTTCTTTCTTTCTTTCTCTAGATCTATCTATCTAACTATCTATCTATCTTTCTGCTGATCTGATATCTGCTGATATCAATGTATCGATTCTATGTATCTATATATCTGTGTCCGTCTATTCACATACATCTTACTCTATATCTATCTTTTACAATCGGTTCAGATCTATCTATCTCATTATAGTCATATCTTACTATCTATCTATTTCAGTTTGATGATATCTATATTTTTATTATTTTGTTCCTCTCTCTGAATATATATATATATATATATATATATATATATATATATATATATATATATATATATATATATATAAAGGCATGATGTGTTTGTGTGTGTAACGAATGTACGGCCGCAATTTTCGACGGATTTGCACCAAAATTTACATGCACATGCTCCAAGTTAGCGGCAAGGCCAAAACCGACTTTGCATTTCCCAACTCCCATCGATAGTGGAAATAATCGATTTTTTTCATGCTTCTACGACAGTTTTCATGTAGTTTGCGGCCATTTTCTACTGGCCAGAGTGAGAGCCTATAGCTGGCTGCCACGAATAGGCAGGAAGATTCTAGTGGCCAGCGTGAGAGCCAACAGCTGACTGACACGAATGTTAGCTAGCATGCTAGCATGCAAAAAAATCGATAACTGCATTCGTCACAAGTGGGAAAAATTTAAATCTGCATGGCACTTTACTCCAATTGGCTCATTCGCTTGCTTAAATTCAACGTTGATTCTGATCCCGCAGAACTGGGTTTGGTGTGAAAAAGTATTTGTTGTTAACATTCTTTTTTCATTCGGTTTTTCCAGTTACGAGTCCTTTTTTAAAGCTGATCGTTTTGTGTTCATTTTGTTTAGTTCTTTTTTCGTAACAGATTTCATGTTTAGTATCGAGCTTAGAAAAAAATCGCAGTGTGAGAAGTAAGGCATGTAGCAACATCAGCACGGCAAAGGGCACTCCTTTAAAGGCAAAGAAGGGCAAAAATATTTTAAGTCAAGTGATAACGATTGCTGTATGAGTCGTAGGATTTTTTAATCAAGCACGGGCAACGCCGGGCCATGCTGCTTGTATATATATATATATATATATATATATATATATATATATGAATGTATGTATATTACACTTTGTTCGTATCTATATCTACTTATTACACCTTGTTCGTATCTATT
>OZ038516.1:29619199-29646699 GCA_964036315.1 Acanthosepion esculentum | reverse complement strand
CGAGACCCCTAACATAATTTTTGAAATTATATACAGTTAAGGTGCTTGGGCCCGCTTCCTTGTCAAGCGAGAATTTGGGAATAAGCTATCTTTTGGTTAGCGCGTGTTTATAAGTGCTATCTCATTGGAACATTAGTTGCTATGGAAGCGGCTAGTGTCGGCCATTATGGTTAGGTGGTTCAAAGAGCTAAGAATTAATTTTTATCTACACACCAGTCCCCTTCGAAAAATGTGTGTCAAGTTACAATGGGGAGTCTATTTCAAGAGTGACCGTAGGTTAGGCTGGTCAGACGGCAATTTTTTATGACATTGCCGCGGGTCGTTGAGTGACGAGAAGGTTGTGTTTCATTATTATCTATTTGATCTGTTTATTTATTTGTTTATTCACATGGCTTTTTTTATACTTTAACAAAGGGTTTTTCTCAATAATTATTAGGCTTTTAAACTATGGACTTTATTTGTTTAAATCTATTTATTAATTATTTAATGCGAAAATCATTTGATGTCGACAGAAAACCGTTAACTCATGTCTATGGTTTAATAACTTTTCACTATTTAGAAACCTAATGATGTTAAGTTTTTCATGTAGGCATAAAGGGCATGGGTCGTCCCAGGTTTTACAAGTTCTAGTTCTATTTATTATTTTTCATTTTAGTTTCAGTGTTTTGTTAGTTTCCTTTAAATGCCAGTAGTATTGGGATAGAGATGTCTGATTTCTATTTTGGATGTTGTTGAAAAGCTCCTTCAACAACATCCAAAATAGAAATCAGACATCAGCACATATGATTTGATTAAAGTGGTGAAGTCTTTGTGCAGAATCAACCACACTTTTTGAAGGACCGAATACAGAGACCTGATGCACTACGTGCCACAAGGTACTCCGCAGGTTTTGAATTCAGAGTTGTCCTTCTTCTAGATCAGTTGACATCCAAGGCTATAGAACCCACTCTATCCTTCGTACCTTTCCCAAGGGTATTAGCACGTAAGTGAATGTAATGGATTCGACTGAAATTCCAACTCGGCTCTCCAATTCCTCAGTCCGATATATATATAATCGTACATTTAGGCAGTAACTCCTCTTTTATACAAGTTTCATTAAAAACAGATATAAAATTACTGCGGTTGTTTTTCATTTAATTTTTCTATGTAAAAATTATCCAAATGTTTTGTATGTCCGATTTTACTTTTAACTGAATGTATAGATTTTTTGTAGGAATGTTTTATTTTCCAAATACGGTCAACACATGCGGTCAGCCGTGTTCATAGTTGATGTTATTTAAGTAAATGCTCTGTTTCATAATAAACAGTGTTAATAACATTTACCAGCCTGAATGTCCGAGAAATTTTCATAGAAAATATGCGTCCTACAACAGGAATCGAACCTGTATCCTATACCGAACCGTCATATAGCCTGACGTGCCTTAACCGATTAGGCCACAGAGGATCGTTCGGTTAGCAAGGTCGATTTTACTGCTTTTAAACTACAATCTTCCATGAATCTCTCGCGTACATTCATATCTGCTCAATGCGTATTCAAATGTAAACAAATGACGTCACACATTATGAAATGGACAAAGTCCGACAATTATTTAAAGACATTTTTATGTTTATACATTCTTTTTATAGATACAAATATTTAAGTAAATCGGTTAAGGCATTTACTTAAATATTTGTATCTATAAAAAGAATGTATAAACTTAAAAATGTCTTAAAATAATTGTCGGACTTTGTCCATTTCATAATATATATATATATATATATATATATATATATATATATATATATATATATATGAATGTTTTATTTTCAAAATACGGTCAGCACATGTAGTCACCCGTGTTCATAGTTGATGTTATTGTGTGTTGACATTTTTCGTTTTTATTATTAATGCTTTCATTATTTTTAGCCTTTTTTTTTTTACATGTGGATGAGATTTGATTATATTTGTATTTTTTATGAGTATGTTGCGGATGGTAATTTATAGCTCTCCGTGTGTGTTTAAGTGAAACCTAATTGAGCTATGGTCAGAGAGATGTAATGTGAGTCTTTTTGATAGGCATGTAGTGGTATGTCCAATATAATCAGTAATGAACGTGGGTTGATCAAGAACGCAATTCCTTAAGTGACATGTGAATTCGTAAATAATATTGCTTCTCTGTTATTTGAATCTTGCAGGTGAGTTATTGTTATTGACGATGAGGTTAGTAGTTTTAATTTTTTATAGTAGATAATTTAATGTTCTTGTTTTTGTCAGCTGGAGTTGTATATTTCTTTATGTTTCGAAGCGAAGATTCATCTTACTTATAGCTACGTACATTTGATTTTTATAGAAAATACTATTGTTTTTATCTGCAAGTTTAGTGTTGCTATTGTTCACCTTAGAATGAAAAAGTTTAATTTGGTGATTTATGGAGATATTTCAGAAACACTTTATTAATTAACGTCTGTTTCACATTATAAAGTTCATTAAATAAAAATGGACGGGAGAATGTATTCCCCTGCGCTAACACGAGGAAAGATTTTATAACGCCCGTTTTATACACGAGTAAAATTAAAGTGGCAAGTAGTATATACATTTATATATGTGTATATTACAGGCAAAAACTTGGGGGGCCACATTGCATTAATTGATAAAAACGCCTTCTTTCTCTCTCTCTCTGTCTGTCTCTCTCTCTCTCTCTGTGCCTGTCCTTCTCTCTCCCTTTCTTTCTCTCTCTCTCTCTCTTTGTGTGAGATGGTATGACCTGATATATATATATATATATATATATATATATATATATATATATATATATATATATATATATATATATCAGGTCATCCCATAAGTTCTGTCCGAATTTTGAATTTTGAAACAAGTGACCAAATGTTACATTTAATTACAGATTCAATCAACAGTGTATTTTCCCTGATTATCTATGACTTCCTTCCATCTATTAACAAGCTTACTAAATCCATTACTGTAAAATTCTTTTGGCTTTGATTCGAAGAACTCACAAATGTCAGTTTTAACATCTTCCTGCGTTACAAAAGCTGTTTCTTCCAAATGATTCTGTAAGCTACGAAACAAATGGTAGTCTGAAGGAGCAAAGTCGAGAGAATAAGGTGGATGAGGAATTTTCTCCCAACCAAGTTCTTCGATCTTTTGTGACGTGATTCTTGCTGTGTGTGGTCGCGCATTGTCCTGATGAAACATCACCCGTTTTCGATTCACTAGAGAAGGTCTTTTTTTCCTCAAGGCTTTGTTCAAACGCTCTAATTGCTGACAGTATATTTGAGCATTAATTGTTGCATTAGGTGGAAAGAATTCAAAGTGGATTATTCCTTGGCAATCCCACCAAATTGAAAGAAGACCCTTTTGCCCATGAAGTTCCCTTCTCGGCTGCGGCTGCGGTCCTTCCCCTTTACCAAGCCACTGTCTACGACGCTTAACATTTCGAGAAAAGATCCATTTTTCGTCGCCAGTCACAAGTCTATCCAAAAAAGGTGAAACAAGTTGGCGAGAATGGAGAGAAAAGCAGATGTCAACTCGAGATTTGAGGTTGTTTTCAGACAATTCATGAGGCACCCATTTTCCAAGGAACTTTTCCAAGTTGTTGAAGATGACGATGAACAGTTGTATGGTTTGAACTGAGATCCACTGCCAATTCTTCAACTGATAAAGCAGGATTTTCTTTAAGGGCCGCTTTAAGAAGCTTTTCATCAAACTCAACTGGACGTCCGGTTCGATCTTCATGTTCAAGGGTGAAATCTCCACCTCTGAATTTTTCAAACCATCTTCTGTAAGTTCTTTCATTCACATATTCCTCTCCATAAAGTGAATGTTTCTAGCCGCTTCGGCTGATGAGTTTCCTTTCTTAACACATAAAGCATTATGTGCCTCAAATGATTCTTGGGTACTTCCATGTTAGCAGGGTTTTAATTTTAAAAAAATTAATTTTATTGTTCTCTGAAATAAAATTTGATCAGTTTAAATGCATCTAAACATAAAAATAATGTTCAGCTCCATTAGACATTAGAAAATACTCTTTAAATTTCGTTCATTTTAACAAAAAGTTAAAATTCGAACAGAACTTATGGGATGACCTAATATATACGACAGGCAAAAACTTTGGGTCCACCCTGCATTTTTAAAAAATACACTGTCATCCTATGTCTGTCTGTCTCTCTCTCTCTCTCTCTCTCTCTCTCCCCCCCTCTCTCTCTCTCTCTCTCTCTCTCTCTATATATATATATATATATATATATATATATATATTCATCATGGTCTGGCCGACCGGTCTTTTTCCCACGGTGAACTGTTGTCGTGTTACCTGACGTATTTTTGAACTGATTCAGTCTTTCTTATGAAATCGTGAAATGAAAGTTGTCATGAATGGCCACTCTTCTAGATCCTTCTCTAGTAATGCAGGTGCTCCCTAGGGCTATATCCTTAGTTTAAATTAGTTTTTAATCTTCATAAACGACCTTGATGACACCAGCTCTCAATTTGGTACATATTGTGATGGCACAACCACTTTTACTCCTGTCTCGCTACTAAGAGGGATCAGCTCATTAGGTCAAATCCACAGTCGATTTTTTTATTTTAATCGGTGTTAAATAACGTAGTAAAAATTTGTTTATATCGGTTATTTAATAGTTTTGGTTTAGTTTGGGAAGATAATTAAAGCTATTTGTTCAATTTTGGGGTTGTTGTTGTAGTTTATTCTAACTATTATTTTGGTGGGAACAGTTTTTAATTTGTTTATTACTTCATGTATTCATTTGGATTGATTATCTTTATTTGTTTTTTCTAACGGTTAGTTTATCGGGATCACTTTGTTAGTTTATTTATTTATTTGGATGAATTTAGATCAATTTATTATACTGAATCCATTGCTAGGTTAGCCGTTAAGAAAGTTGGTTCACTGTGTTGTCCTAGACAATTTTTCTCCCTAGAATTTAACTTACATATCTATAAGTCTAACTTACATATCTATAAGCTTAGAATATTGCTGCCACAAAGAACAAAACTTTCTTGCCTCTTCACTTGAGCCGATACGAAATGTACATATAATTCACAGAAAAAGATTCTGGTTCAAAATACTCAATACACACCAAAAGCCCCACGCAAACCAATTCCATCACTGAGCCACGTCCTTGCCACCTAAATTCTACACTTTAAATATACCATGGTCCATACTTAATTCCTACTCACAGTGACAAAGCACATGCAGTCCATTATCACCCTATTTATTCAACAATAACAACCAATTAATTACTTTGTTATTTGTGTATTACCAGATTTACTTGAACAAATCTTCACACTTTTACCACCATTAATTTTCTTTAATCACTATTATTACCAATCTACATCTGTGTGCCAAAATTCAACTCGCATCATCTCAATTCTTTCTGCTATTGGCTGCCCCCGCGGGAAAAACATCACACCCTCTCAGCACCTCCTAACTAATCCATTATTGACTTTACCGTGGTTACAACTCGTTCAGAAATGTCGAAACTATCCCGTATATACAATCACTGTCACAAATCAATCTATATACAAAATTTTGTGACTTCCGTTAGTCCGTCCATCCCTCCGTTACACCCTCTAAAATAGCCATACATCAACTAATCGAAACCAAATTTTGGGGAGAAGTATAAACGTGTAAGCGGGGTACAAAGGTGCGTAGCTTAGTACACTAAATTTCCATTATTTTATTTATTTTTTTTTGGGGGGGGGGGGGAAATTAAGTTTTATTATTTAGCATAGAAAATAATCCCACTATTTTAAAAACCATTTAATAATTAAAATAACAAAATACTTATTTAATAAAAATGCAATATTTGCAATATTTACGCCTGACCAGTTGTATATTACATGCTCAAGAGTAAGAAATCCCCAGAATTCATTCTTCGCTGTTAAAAAGGAAAAAAAGAAATTTTCTTAAAAAAACATATTGTCCTATAATATTAAATTAAATTAAAGAAATGGTTAAAACGCGAAGTAGGGTTTTTGTCAAAGTATTTTTCCAAACAAATCAGCTATTTCAAAATTCATCGATTGGTTTACGAATTTGAACGAAACGCATATTTACACGCGCTCTATCTCTGATATTGAGCACTTTATCCCATAAATATAGCACATCTGAGGACTATATTTCTTCACACACACACACACACGCACACACACACACATATATATATATATATATATATATATATATATATATATATATATATATATATATATATATATATATATATATATAAAATGAAATGAAGAGGTTATAATGGTTCCAACGAGAGAAAAGTGTTTATATTAAAAAGAAGAGAGGTACCGCAAACTTTTTTGGTTGTAATGTGGGTTTTTTTTAAGAAAATATTATTCTTTATTTTTCATAGTTTTACATAGTTTTACAACACGTGTTTCTGGTCTACAAGTGTACAAGTGTGTTTACTAATTCTTCGTAGTGAAACAGTGTATGTATTCAGGGGGAATGTACACACACATATATACACGCATGCTGATAGGAACACACGAAAACGGAAATAGATCTAAGGGATCTAAGAACACACAGGGGTTATTAAAACATTAAAAGATAAGACAACCCGATTCATCACTTCTCAAACCAACCTTAATTGTTTTATGACCCTTCGCTCAGAACTCTTCACTACCATTTAAAGAAAGACATTGGAATGACCAACACAAAAACAGAGAATGTCTCATATAGAGAAGATGTAACATTGAAAAGCATAAAGGAAAAAAATTAATTATTTTTAATAATTATTTTTAATAATATGTGGAAATCTCCACCCTTTACCTGAAGACGGTCGTAAGACCAGAAACACGTGTTGTAAAACTATGTAAAACTATGAAAAATAAAGAATAATATTTTCTTAAAAAAAACCCACATTACAACCAAAAAAGTTTGCGGTACCTCTCTTCTTTTTAATATATATATATATATATATATATATATATATATATATATATATATATATATATATATATATATATATATATATATATGCGGTTGCATGGAGAGTTGTTTGTGACCTTAGGTTTCACGTTTTCGTGATAGCATAAAACCTAAGGTCACAAACAAGCAAGGATATCGAGTGAAGATCCTAAGTAACTCTCGGCAAAGAATAAAAATAGTGAAATACTACTAGGACTGTGACAAATATTTATAGTATTTTATAATATAATGATTTGGTTTAAAAACTAGGTGTTTATACTGATGACAAAACAGTTTACTCCTGTCTTAATAGAAAGTCCAATATGTTCGGCAAAGTAAAACTCTCAGATGCTCTGTAAAATGACCTTCAGTCAGTTGTTAATTGGGGCAAGAAATGCCTTGCAAATTTTAACGCCTCCAAAACGAAATTGTTATCCTTAATCATCAAAGAGAACCATTTTGCCCTCTATCAGCATGCTCCACGAGTGCAACTCATTGCGTTTTCTTAGTCTCAGATTTTCTACTGATATCAAGTGGGGCGATTATATTGAATCGATTGCTAGGTCTGCTGCTAAGAAGGTTGGTTCACTGTGTTGCACCTGACAATTTTTCACGTCAAACTCCATCTTACACATTTATAAATCTACTGTTTTTCCGTGCATTGAATATTACTGACATATCCGATCCGGGGCTTCAGCTATATGTCTCGAGATTCTCGACAAAATCCAAATAAACTACATCCGGCTGTATGTCTTTGAATAGCATGGAACCACCTCTTAATTGCTGTTGCCCCCAGGTCCATTCTGAGCCGGGGTGTTAGGGCCCCAGCTATGGGCAAATAGTTATTTCCCAAACAAAAACAAAACTATGAAAGTATAAAAATGCATTTTATAGTAAAAATACCAGCAATACATCTATATCTATAAAAGAGGGATTGTGTCTTTATGCATGTTTGTTTGACCGAGAGCGCACCTTTTTAATAACTTCCTTTCAAACTCGCTCGCCTTAGTTAAAAGAAAACTGATTTAAAAAAGATTGACCGACGAAAAAGACAAAAATTCGCGAGACTATGTGAAATTTTCTTTGGACAAATAAAAACTTTGTATATATAAAAGAAAGTTTGTTCGAGAGTTGGTTAAAAAACTGTTGGTCCTCATTTTGCATAAGAAAAGATGAATAAAATATATTAAGGGTAAACATGCCTTTAAAAACCTCGTGTTTAAAGAGTTGTTTAAAATTTCCTGAGATGATATAGAAATTAATAATAAATAAAATACGAAAACATTTCATGAGGGATTTACGTAAATATTATAGGTACCTCTCTAATTTATGAAATTGTATGTTATATTCATTTTTATTATCTTAGTTATGAAATTTTAAATTTATTTTATTGTTATATAGTATTTTAAATTTTATTATTATTTTTCCAGAAAGCATCTTCAAATGTAGGGCTATATTGCTAAAGTACCTAATAATTAATAAAATTTTTGATTGTTTAAAATATTTGTTAATTTGTAAGAATTACTGTTACTTAAATAAGTTCACTTAAAATTCGTAAAATTTGTCACTTCTGTTCATCTATCCGATGACTTCTCCTGACCTCAGCTGTCAATACTATCAATCAACACCTGACAAACGTGTCACCGTAGTTATGAAATGCTTTTCTTATTTTCTACTACGTTTTTGTTTCTGCTAAAAAGTAAGTAGTGTTTGTTTCAAATTAGATTAAGTAAACTTTAAATTTTCCAATTTTATTCAAATAGCCTTTGAAAAATGTATATTTTATTTTTACAAGATTTTTAAAACAGAGAATTTAATTTTTGTTTACAAATGTTTCAAAATGGCGGATATCATCGATTTTACCGAAAACAAAAGAAAAGCTTATTCTAATCAATATAAATTTCGGTTTTAAATACACCAAAGTATTTTGCTTACTGGCTACAGGAAATGTATTCCTTTACCTTTGAATTAAAGCTAAATAGAAAGATTCAAGAACGATTTTTCATTTTTTTAAATTAATTTTAAACTATACGTATTCCAGATCCAGAACAGGTGGTTATTTATCCAACGGAATTTCTGAATTCTCTACAACCTTCCAGACTACCTTCACATAGACTGCAACTCAAGATGGGGGTGCCTATAATGCTATTACGGAATCTGGACCAGCTACATCTTTGTAATGGCACCAGACTGGTGGTTAAGAATTTAATGTCACATGTAACTGAAACATCGGTTCTTACTGGGTATGAAAAGACGAAGATGCCGTTATTCCCAGGATTCTCCTTATTCCTTCAGGGTCGGACATTCCATTCACATTTAGGAGATTTCAGTTTCAAATACGAATGTTTTCTATGTCTATTAACAAAACACAATGCCAGAATCCCAGACAATGCCAGTCAGTTACTAGACTATAGTTAGATGAATCCTGTTTCTCTCAATGGCAGTTGTATGTTGGCTGTTCGTATGTGAGAAGTGGAACCATTTTGCTTATGCTCCACAAGGAAATACAAAGAACATTGTCTGCCAAGAAGTATTGTAATGTAAAAACTGTTTAAATGTATTTTTGTGTTTGAATAAATAAATTTGAAGTTATATTGCATTTATAGATTTATTTTTAACTTTTAAAATCCCGGGCAACTCTGCTGGTTATTATATAAAGTTATCAATAATACCTGTTTATAGTAAAATGACGAACAATACATGTTTAAAGCAAAATGACGAGCAATGCATTTGAAAAGCAGACTGACTAACACTACATTTTACCTGTAGATGAAGGAATGCAATTGCATTTGAAATATTTAGATTTCCGCATTAAATAACCCATAGAAGTTGATATGGCGCTAAAAAAAAAAGGTCAACCAACCACCAAAATCCAAAGAAGGATCTGTAAATGTTATCGGTCCTAACCTGGCATCTCAACTTCAGTCACTTTCTCATAGTTGTGATGTGGCTTCCCTCTGTCTTTTCGATAAATATATTCATGAGCTTTCCTCCTTGGTACCTCAACCCGTGAATTTAAGCGTACTACACGTTGTACTACTCGTGCTCACCGCTTTACTGTTGAAATAGCAAGATGTAATCACGTGTTTTCTTTGCTCACCTTTTCTCTTTCTTTTTAATTCTCCCCCATGATTACTTTCCTTTTTTTCTTTTTAATCCTCCTTTATGGTCACTTTTTCTCTTTCTTTTTTCATTGCCCTCTTTGGTCAGCTTTTCTCTTTTTTTTTTAATTGTTTACATTTCCTCTTGGGACAATCCCTCCCCCTCTCTCTCTCTCTCTCTCTCCCTCTCTCTCTCTCTCTCAGTTTTTTCACGTTCTCTTTCTTTTTTACTTGTTCACTTTGGCAAGTTTCTCTCTTTTTTAGCACTTCTCTTTAATAACTTTTCTCTTCCTATTTTAATAGACCATTTTGTTAACTTGCTCTAACTCTCTCTCACACACACACTCTCTCTCTCACACACACACACACACTCTCTCTCTCTCTCTCTCTCTCTCTCTCTCTCTCTCTCTCTCTCTCTCGTTTAACTGTTCTATTTTTCACTTTCTCTCTCCCTGTGACTAATTTCAGATGATACACCCTGCAACCTTGGATCTTATGGAGTTAATACAAGTTGACAGTTATTAGTTAAATTTTGATCTGAAATATTTACTGGATCTCTGTGATTAATAGGGAAGCTTTGATTAAGGGCATTGACATTGACAAAGCAAAAAGATTATTTTAACGAATATTCATTATTCAAAATAATTTTTATCACTAGTGTGTTGCACATAAACATACACAAAATTATATAAGTGTGTGTATGCTATAAACGCACACATACATATTTGTGTGTGTGAGTAACCATATAAAAAAACTTCTATTTGCAACTAAATCTTTCGCGCTATGAAGCGACAATGAAATAATGACGTCATATAAACACGAGAACACCATTCATCAATCAAAGGGTTGATGACCCAACAACATTAAACACTGTTGTTTAGCGGCATATCAACGCCGTATGGGTCATTTAATACAGAAATTTAATTTTCTTGATGGTATTAGTAATTACTTTTATAAAAATGTATTGCTGGTAATTTTTTATATCATTTTTTTACAAAACTGTATTGTTGGTATTTTTTTTTAACTATGAAAATGTATTACTGCTATTTTTACTATAAAGATATATTTTATTCTTTCATAATGTTTTGACCCAATTTCGGGGTTAATTTTACCCAGAAACGGGACACCCTAACAGGTGCTAGCACCCGGGAAAGCAGAGTGGACCTGGGAGCAACAACAAATAAGAGGTGGCTCCACGCTTCTAAAAACCTCCTGATAAGAAGCCTTACAGTCGGATGTAGTTTATCATCAAACCCAGGACACAATGACACAACAGAAATCTATTGTCATGTTTCCATTTAGAAACAACTTCGAATATGTTATTCAATAATCTGTTCTTATTAGGGAACGAATTTATCTACCTCACCTGAAGCGTTTTCCGTTTTACACATTGAGCCCTCTATCCTCATATATATATATATATATATATATATATATATATATATATATATATATATATATATATATATGAACTAAGTAGATAGTTCAATTAACAGAGGGATATGTCTTAGTTGTTTTTTTCTCAGGAATTCTTTACTGCAGATCAATTGTTTTTCATGAACATAATAAAATAGGCAGCATATAATTTTATATTACAAAGCTTGAATCAATTAACAATATTAATGCAATTATCTCCAGTAAAGAATTCCTGAGAAAAAAAACAACTATCTACTTAGTACATGTCATGTTAACCGAAAAACACTTATAATAAAAATTCGTGGATTTACCCAATTACAAAATTCAAAAAATTCTCACTTGTAATATTTGAACTTTAGCGTTGCGATTTGCACGCTCCAACACTACATAGCCGTTAATAAATAGCTCATTCTTAAAAACATATTTTGGCCGGAAAAACACATTTATTTCGTCTTCCAGTTTTGATTCTAAAGGAAAAAATACAGCCTGAAGATGAATGCGTGAAGCATTTGAAAGTACTAGCTGAATTAAAAAATACACCATATCCATTTTATACATAAGGATCTCATCATTCAGTGGATTATTAGTAGTATAATGCTTATAATTATGTATACTAGCGAAGGGATTTCTCCAATAATTGCATTAATATTGCTAATTGATTCAAGGTATGATTAACTCTTTGTAATATATAAGTTGACAATGTTGTACTACTTCCCTATCTCTTTCTCTTAAAAGAGGGCTTATGATTTGAAATTATTTGTTTTAAAGTGTTTCGGTAGTTCTAGTAAATGCTATATCAAATTTATTTTATTATATTCATTTGCTTCCACATTAGCTTGGTATACAAGATTCTTTGTCAAACAAACACCTCCAATGGACAAACCATTTGCTGTTATTCAATGAAAGAAATAGAAACAACACCATGTTTTCAAAACATATACAGAAACTAAAGGGAAAAGAGAAAACCAGCAGCAGAATAGGATAAAATAATAAAGATGTAGAGGACAAAATTGCAATTTATGAATGAAGAAAAATCATAGAATTCAAGAACATAAAAGATTAATAAACAAAACTTATTTTGAACTGTCAACACACGGATTTTTAAAATGATAGCGCGTGAAAAAGTATCTCAGCAGGTAAACAATCAAGAAATGTTAGTTCTAACGGGCAGAGAAATAATTTACTCCAATTCTGATGAGCGGTTGTACTCCCAATGGGTCTCCAGGCGTCGAACACCTATTGTGCCTAAATCTCACCACAAAACTTAAATTGAAGTCGTATAGTTGCACTAAAGATGCTGGAAGAAATGTTGGTTCCTTGTATCGCCCCTGTAAATACGTAGCTTTTACCGCCATGCTGTATCTTTTCATGAGTCAGATAATACCAAGAATGGAGTATTGATTGTTGCCATATTTTGTTTATTGTGGGTTCTTATACATACATATATATATATATATATATATATATATATAGATAGATAGATAGATATAAATTGTAAGGTTTTTAAGTCCCAAAATTGCTGGTTCTTTTTCCGTAATTTACAGGTAGAAAGTCATTTTAGGCAGGCAGGTTTTTGGTATAAATTGCTCGATATCAAAAAGGGAATAGAAGCCAATAGCACTGAAGAGTGAAGGCATTACTACAATGCGCTCACGAAATTTCGAAGTCGGTATGACTGAAATAACGCCACTCAGTTAAGTAACAAGTTTCTCCACATTAACTATATATATATATATATATATATATATATATGAGAGACAGAGAGAGAGAAAAAGTTAACTGTTATGGTCCAGGTTAGGACCAAGGAAGAACAACACGAACACAAGAGTAGAAATAACGAAGATATATTACACGGAATAATAATACAAGATGCGGAAGGTGTTAGTATGACTGTCAGACTGGGTTGGAGTGAACTACTATCGGCTCGACTCGATTCGTCTCTCTCTCTCTATCTCTCTCTCTTTCTCTCTCTCTCTCTCTCTTTCTCTCTCTTGAGAGGCGTAGTATACATAGTGTTAGGAAGAGTTCATTCTGTAGTTATAGGTAAGGACCCATAACATTAACAAAGTGGTAAAAAGTTTTCGTCTGACGCGTTTCGTCCTTTAGAACATCAGCGGGTTTTAGTCCGATGAAGTTCTAAAGGACGAAACATTTATTCTGTACGAGTTCAATTTAAGGTCTGAAGTGAGGTTTAGGCGTTCGAGGCCTGGAGCATCATTAAGGGTTACGTTGGTGCTATTGCACATGCCCACGAATATATATATATATATATATATATATATATATATATATATATATATAAATATATATATATATATATATATATATATATATATATATATATATATATATATATATAGCTGATTTCGTTTATATTCTTTTTCTTTTTCTTTCCACCACTTTTGTTATTAGATATCCCACACTCTGATAGCAGAAGATCTGCCAGGAATGGTGAAATGTTGTAAGAGCCAGGACATAAATTTACTGTGGCTGACCGTGCGATCAAGCCACCGTCGAAACATTGTTGTCTAACCGAATTGTTTTCTCCTTTCACCAGTGTAGCATGTTTTATGTCAAAATTGTGGTCAGTCTCGTTACGGTGAGCAACTAACGCATTTGACGTATTGTTTATTGAAATGTCCCTTTTGTATTCATATAATCTTTTATTTAGATTCCTTGAGGTTTCTCCTATGTATTTTTGTGGCAATTATTACAGGTGATCAAGTAAATTCCTCCCTCAAGTTTTAGCTTATTGGTTTGTTTATGATAGACTAAGGTATTTATTGTTTTAGATGTAGTAGTAAGAAACTTTATGTTGAGTTTTGATAAGGTATTTCCAATTGTAGGTGTGTTAGAGTTGGTTGGTAGGACAATATATTTTTTATTCATTGGGTTTTTCAGGAGGGGCCTTTTTTATTTTGTAATATTTTATGAGCCTTTGGTTTAAAATTGAATATAAAATAATTAGTGTACTGAAGAAGCTTGAAAGTGTTTTGAATGTATTTCTCCATTTCATGTAAATATTGAGGGCTGCAAATTCTGAGTGCTCTTAATCCCATGATTATATTAAGTTAATATTTGACTTTTTCTCTATTTTAAATATATTTTTGATATATTATATGTTTGAATCAAAAAGTAAAAATATGAGTATCCCCTATAATCATGTTTGAAGTAGTAAAAATGTAGGATTAAAAATGAATCCATTAGTTCTTTAGAAATTGCTTTGTTTACATTTCGGAGAGCAGATGTGGACTCTCGAAAAAATTATATTAGTGACAAGGTGTTGTCCTTAAAAGAGAAAATAGAACCTTGCTATACTGTGACCTTACCAAGCCGTAAAGCATACCGGATCAAACGGTGGTTCCTCCCACCCAAAAAAAAGGACACAAGTTCAATTCCTGTCAGTGAGCACATTTACTTTATTAAGAATTCTCAAATACCCAAGCCGATAGACGTAATACTGTTTAAAGAAAAAATAAAAATGAGGCGTCTATTTCAAATACGAGTATCCACTAATAATAACGTTTGAGGCATATATATGTGTGTGTGTGTGTGATTTTTTTATTATTTTACTAGATACACGTATTTGAGTTGATATCCTGTCTGTTTTTGTGTATTATTGTTTTTTTGTAATTTGTTTTTTTAACAGTAAAATTATTAACAATCTGCCAAGTTGGATTTCTCAATCAATGCCGGTAGTTATTAATTTCACTGATTAATAAAATAAAATAAAAAAAGGGATAGAAACTAAAACACGTGTACCCCAATAAAAATAACGCTTATGATACGGTGGAGTAATGGATAACAGCTTGGATTGAGGAATCGGAGAGCCGAGATCGAATTCCAGTCGAATCCATTACATTCACTTACGTGCTAATACCCTTGGGAAAGGTGTGAATCCTCTTCTTCTCCCTCCGACTATGGGTAAATAGCAGGACAGACTGGGTTCTATAGCCTTGGATGGCAACTGGTCTAGGAGAAGGACAACTCTGAATTCAAAACCTGCGGAGGGTCGTTTGGGGACCTTGTGGCATCCGTTGCACCAGGTCCCTGTATTCGTCCCTCCAAAAAGTGTGGATGGCCCTGCACAAGGCCTTCACCACTATAATCAAATCCTGTGTGGGTGTCGGGCTTTCAGTTTCTGGGAACTGATCTGTCTGACCCTCATACGTCGAGTTCGACGGGAGAGTCCATCATACATATATATATATATATATATATATATATATATAATAATAATAATAATAAACAAAAAAATCCAAATTACCTAATATGGGGAATAGTTTATTTCGGCAGACGAAGATACCGGTCGTCTGTCTTATCAACCCCGACGTGGACTGAGTTCGTGTCTATACAGTTAAGAGTGGCGGGAAATAGAATTTAACTGTGAAAGCTTAAAAAAAAAAAATCAACCTGTCGGAAAACTAATACAGAATTTATCCATTTCAATGTTTCATTCAGACGAAAGGCACAAGTGAGGCTGGAATGTATTTATATTAAAGGAAAGTTTCATAAAATTAAACCCGAATATTAACCTTATGGCGTTAATTTGCGGTTATATGAAGAATGAAAAAGTAATTTAAAATTAAAAGAGGCATAAAAAAGGATTTAAAAATAAATTTAAAATATATAGATGTAAGGGATTAATGGAAAGAGAGTTGAGGCGATATCAATGTAGGAGAAAGTTTACAAATTATAAATAATATTGTGTAAAGAGGTTAAAGAGGAGGGAAAATTAAATATAGAAATTAGAATTAGTTACACTGTCAACATTTGAAATGTTACAGGGTAGTGAATATTATGGAAACACTGTAGCCAATTAAGTTAAACCTATATTATGGAAATTTGAATTTGTTTTTATGTCGACATTATAACACTAATTCATTCCTCTGATTCAATAGTTGGCTTTGATTATTGTATTTTATTATTATACTTTTTCTTCAAAATATAAGTCACTCCTATCTCACAGAATATTAGGAGTACAAAACCTCTGTGTGTGGGTGTGTGTGTGTGTGTGTGTGTGTGTGTGTGTGTGTGTGCGTGCATGCGCGCGCGCGTGTTCTGACAGTGATTCTATGAATCAGAAGTTTGTATTTTTTTCTGAATTTTTGTTTGACATTTCCACTGTATAATGTTAGATCCATGTGATTAAAGGTATTTATATTAAAGATCAATAATTATTGTGTAAAATATTTTTTCACTTGCAGGTTGCGTACTTATTGTTGCATGTATGTGTGTAGGTACTGTTCTCTCTCTTTCTATATCTCTCACTATTTCTCTTTCTGTGTATCTCTCTATTTCTGTCCCTTTCTCCTATTTTTTTCTACCTCTATCTCTCTCTCTCTTTCTCTCTCTATCTCTTTTGTCTCTTTCTCTCTCTTTCTCTCTTTCTGTCTCTTCGTCTCTGCCTCTTGCTGTCTCTCATTTTCTATCTCTTTCTGTATATCTCTCTTGCTATCTGTCTCTCTTTCTATTTATCTCTTTCTATCTCTCTCCCTCTTTTTATCTCTCTCTTTCTGTCTCTGTCTCTCTCATTCTACATCTCTCTTTCACTTTCTCTGTCTCTCTCTCTCTTTCTGTATTTCCCACTTCTACCTTTCTCGCATTCTCTATCGCTCTTTATTTGTCACCCTTTCTCTCCCTCTCTCATACATACAGAGAGAGAGAGAGAGAGAGAGAGAGAGACTATATTGTATTTCTTTCTTATTTAGTGACAAATATCTACAAAGATTCTTTCCCTTCTTCCATAATCATAATCTCTTCCTTCTCCTCTTCTGGTACTCACCTCTCTCTCTCTCTCTCTCTCTCTCTCTCTCTACATTTCTGTTTCTGTATCTGTCTCTTTCTCTCATTCTTTCTATCTATCTCTTTCTAACTCTTTCTTTATGTCTCTTTTCTATCTCTTTCTGTATGTATGTCTTGTTATCTATCTCTCTTTCTGTTTATCTCTCGTTCTGTCACTCTTCCTCTTTCTGTCTCTCTCTTTCTATCTATCTCTCTCTTTATATATCTCTATTTCTATCTCTGTCTCTCTCCTTCTACTTTTCCCTTTTACAATCTCTCCTTCTCTCTCTCTCTCTCTTTCTGTCTATCTCATTTCTATCTTTCTCGAATTCTCTATTGCTCTCTCACTCTCTCCATTTCTCTCCCTCTCTCTCACATACACAAAGAGAGAAGGAGAACCTATATTGTATTTATTTCTTATCTAGACAGTTTTTTCCGTTCTTCAATAGTCATAATCTCTCCTGGTACTCGCCTCTTTCACTCTGTCTCTTCTCTCTTTCAATTTTGCCCCCTTTCTGTCTTTTTGTGTCTCTCTCTTTCTGTCGCCCTTTCCCTCTCAGTTTGGACACTTTTTTGCTTCCTGCCAGTGTCTATTTTTATCCAAGTCTCGTCATATCTGTTCGGTTTGTATTTGCATTTTTTATTTTTATTTTATTTTTTCTTTCGGGGTTTTATTGTTGATTCTCTCTTCATAATTGATTAAGTCTTTCCCGCAATTTCACACAGGCCGGCTTCCTCTCCTTTACTTTAGAGTTGTTGCACAAAGACTCTTGATGCAAAATGTTTCTCCACTTCCGTTGCATTTAACGGCTCAAACAAAATTCATCTCTTTCCCCCTCCCTATCAACGTTCTATTTCTATTCCCGCCCCCTCTTTCTCTCTCTCTCTCTCTCTCTCTCTCTCTCCGTACTCATCCACTCACGGACATAAATATTTGTTTGGTGGGGGGCACCTCGAGGCGATGTAATGGTTAGCAAACTTGTCTCGCTTGAACAGTTACGACTGTGTAGTGAGTTCGATCCTCACTAGGTGCCCCATACTTTCGGCCTTGTGCCACATCTAAGCTACGCTTGGAAAATGATATATTTGTGTGTGTGCATGAACGTTATATATATTTGATGCTTTTCTTTTCTTAACTCTTTCTATTTCTGTTATGGGTCCTTGCCTAAAACTACAGAATTAACTCTTCCTAACACTATGTATACTACGCCTCTCAAGATAGAGAGACGAATCGAGTCGAGCCGATAGTAGTTCACTCCAAACCAGACTGACAGTCATACTAACATCTACCACATCTTGTATTATTATTCCGTGTAATATATCTTCGTTATTTCTACTCTTGTGTTCGTGTTGTTCTTCGTTGGTCCTAACCTGGACCATAACAATTTCCTTTTTCTTTTTCCATTTTTTTTTTTTGACTTCTTGTCCTCTTCTTTTTTCTGCTTTAATCGGCATATATTATTATTATTATTATTATTATTATTATTATTATTATTATTATTATTATTTTCTTTTCCTATTATGGAAATTGTTATATATTTCCCTCTTTTCCTTTTATGGAAATTCTTCTTATGTCTTCCTAAATTTTAAAAAATATAAAAAGAAGTGATGTTTCATAAGTAGCATTTTTAAATAAAACCGTTTATAACCATCTTTGTTCTACACCTGATGAGATGCTTATAATTTTAAGCATCGAAACATATGTGCATCTTTGTAGTGGTTACTTCTTTGTATGTAAAAACTTATAATAAATAACTATTGCTCTACTTTTTATATTGAGCCCTTTTTTAAATTAACGTTACGAACGTATGATTTTATATTTCTTTCTCATTACATTTGTATATATATATATATATATATATATATATATATATATATATATATATATATACAAATGCAGAAAAAAAGAAAAATACTGGAATTTAAAATTAAATACATATAAACTAGGGTTAAATAAAGACTTGGATATTTTAAATCTTTATAAATATTTCAATAGTTAAACAAAATATTTTTGTTAGATATAGTTAAAAAAAAATTTTAAACAACATCTAAAATATTACTACAGTTAGATTTACGTTAGAAATATTCAAACAGTTGCATTATATATCACGTGACGTCCGCGTCTCGCGACGGACGCTACTTAATGTAAATAAACTTCTGAAAACAGCCATTTCTTATGATGATCGGGGCCGAACTGAAATATCAAATATATATATATATAAAAAAAATATAAATAAATACTTTCACAAAAAAAACATTCAATTTTTTTTAATTTACAACTTTTCAGTTGTTTTTTCTAGATTATATATATATATATATATATATATATATATGGAGAGAGAGTAAGAGGACTCAGCCGTCATCTTTCGACGTATTAGGGTCCAACAGCCAGAATAACTGCTCATATGATTTGATTAGAGTAGTGAAGGCTTGTGCAGAACGGACCACACGTTTTGGAAAGGCCGAATACGAAGAACTGGTGCTATGTGTGCTAAAATGCTGAAATTTTGGATTCCCAAGTTATCATTACTGCGATTTTTTCGACATGTTCTAGTAGAACACACATCAATTCGGCATTTAATTTCCGTTGAAATAGTCCTCTTCTGATGCCAAATATTTTCTCCAGCGTCATTTACATTGATGCAAGCATTCCTGGAACACTGTTTTGGTTATAGCGGGAAACCGCCTCGTCATATTCTCTGGAATTTTCGCAATATCTTGAAATCTTGTTCCTTTCAAGTAGGATTTGATTTTTGAACAGGAAAAAGTCACTAGGGACGAGATCTGGGGAATATAGTTGGTTGTCAGTCTTGGGGAATGTTGTAATTCGTCAAAAACTGCTGCACAAGACATAGTTACTAATGGAACCTCTGTAGTATGGTGAGACGACCGCACTCTACACACTTTCCTTCAAGGCACTGTTAGAAACAACGGACATGAGCGAGAACGGCATAACTTAGTGTGATAAGCGACAGAATTCAAGGTCAATCTGAGACAAGAAACAAACATATTATTTAACAAAATTAAACATAGTATGTAAATAAAAGGCACTTTAAGAAGTAAAAACATTAGACATACAAAATAACAAATTAACTATACAAAACATTACATTAAAAGTTAAAAATAAATAAAATAAGTCGTAATATAAGCATAAACCTATCTATGACAAACATTATTACCAGTAATATACGAGTACGAACTTATTTACGACCCTAATTTAAGATAAATCAGCAAAGATAACATTAAAATGTTTATATGAAGGTAATATAACATAAGAGAAGTGATTATTAAGTCAAAAAGTTTAGCAAGATTGTAAGATTGAATCTTTAGTGTGCCTACAATTCACAGTAGTTTCAAATCTCTGATTTAACAGTTGACCGCTATTCAAATGTTTAATTATACTTATTTTCTCCTGTAGACATAGAAAACAAGGTTGATATAAATTCTGGCTTGTTTGAGGATCTTCCATTTAACTTTAGATGTCTTGTTTTCTTCTTTCAATTTCCAAAACTATTTAGAAAGTTTAGTCATATTGTGTTTGTTAGCATTAGTAAAAGAAGAGAGATGGTTATAAAACGTTTTTAAAAGCATTCTTAGTGCTACCAATATAGAAATTAATATTTCTGGGATTTTCAATTGATGAAATAGAACACATATATACAGTGGATTCCATTACGCATTTGTTAGATAATGAACATTGGTCAGGACTTCTACAATTGCATAGGTTAGTTACACGGGACATATTAGAATTGGTAGCAGCATTACAGTTATTATATATATAAAATTTTATTGTTGCGTGATTTAATAATATTTTCCAGATTGTTAGTACAACTATAGCTAATTTTTAGAGTATTCCGATTGAAAATTTGACGTAATGGATTACTTTTAGGAAAATGTTTATTAATTAAATTTAAAAACTTGTGTCCCAACTTTGTACGAACAAATGTATTGAATAGGGGTGTATAACAGATGATGTTCCTGTTTCTATTCTTCTTCCTAGAACAACTACAATATTCTACAAACTTAATTTCAGAAGATCTGTATCCACTATCACTAAGAACTTTATTATAGACCGTTTTATGTTTCTCGAGCACATCTTTGTTGGAGGAGTGTTGGTTAATACGATGTTCAACAGATGATGGGATACTGTTACAGTGAAAGACACCTAGTCTAAAGGTAATAGACTCTCCCATCTATTATAAGTAGGAGTCAGTAGTCGAGGGAAGGAGTAGTGTTCAGCGACCACAACTCGATTACTCTGCGTAACACTTTATTACAAGTGCCTAACGTTTAACCTATTTAGGACGCATTTAGTCCGAATACAGTTTCTATTGTGGAAATAACTCCACAGCAGATATGTTGAATAACAGACAGAGGATGATTAGAGTTAGGGTTGATATAAATCGGGTTAGCATTGTTTTTCGCACAAGGTTGAAAATTATTAAGGACTAAATCTAAAATTACAACTAGGAAATAATCTTGTTTGATATTAGAATTAATTTTAACGTTAAGATGTAAAGATTTAAATACTCTATGAATTAATTTCCTAAGTTTATCCACTTCATACCTAGACGGCATGTCCCTGATATTATATATATATATATATATATATATATATATATATATATATATATATATATAATATCATAATATCAGGGACATATATGTGTAGGTAAGCAGTGCCTACCCTGAATAAAATAGATCAGCGGCTCCATTTTGCTTCTGTGGCACTATATGCAACTTATCGAACATAATTATGAATTATTTAATTAATGAATTAATGTTATCTTGAACGGCCATTCAAGCAAGCGTACCTCGGAATTCTAGCTTGACACTAAGTGGTACCTAATTTTCATCAACAACCTACCTGGTGGCATCAGTTCTCAACTCGTTATCTATACAGAGGACACAACTATTTACTCCTGTATTAATTATAGGTTTCATTGATTCAAATTATATGCCAGAACACAAAAACAAATCTAACTGAACCCTTAGACAAGGTCGTAAAGGAAAGCAGGAAGAAGGGACTATTTATCAGTTGTAAGCATTCAAAATGTATACACGTTAGTAAGATATGAAGACCCAGATGCGAACAACAAATTAGTGATCTCAAAATCAAGTATGTACACAAAATTAACAAACGACGGAAAATATGACACAGAAATCCGAAGGCATTTACATAAATGCTATATATAAATTAAGTATAAGGATTGACTGGTACGTTTTCTACGGCTTATCAATCCATTGCAGGATGTTTAAAGCCATAAAATATTTTAGATTGCAAGAATTTGTTTTAGATAATAACGATTTAGTGATACAAGTTTTACTAATTAACCCATGGCAGGGGGATACGGGATGGATTCATACCTTTTCCAAAATATTTGCTCGTAAGTAAATGTAACAAACTCAACCAGAACTAGAACTCAGCTCTCTAATTAAAAAATCCATTAAATCATCGGCATATTTAAGCACCTGGTATTGTGATCACCCATTTAGATATTGATCACTCTTCATATTGCTTAACTTCAGCGATCGTATGGGAACCGTTGTATCAACAAGATGTGATTGTAAACTCATTATACCAGCTGGACATCCAGGCTTACAGCAACTGGTATTCCCAAGCAGTCTGCGTACTGACCAGGTTCGACGTTGCTTAACTTCGATGTTCGTACCAGATCTAGTGTATCAACGTGATGTGGCTGTAAACCCATTATACCACTGGCACATCCGAGCTTACAGCGCCTGATATTCCAAAGAAGTCGTCCTTCTCTGTATTGAATAGGCTCGACGTTGCTTAACTTCGGTGATTGCAAGAGAACCGGTGTATCAACATGGTGTAGCTGCAAATCAATTATACCACCTGCACATCCAACTGGTTATCTCAGTTATGGTAGTACCCATCTAAGTGCTGACCAGGTTCAACTTTGCTTAACTTCGGTGATTGTTCAAGAACCGGTTATCAACATGATGTGACTGTAAACCCATTATACCACCTGCACATCCAAGTTTCCACAAGCAATCACCCATCTAGGTACTGACAAGGCTCGACATTGCTTAACTTCGGTGATCCTACTAGAAAAAGTAATGCAATTTGCTTTATTATATAAGAAATAATGAACAAAATCAAACAATATATTTGTGTTCCTTATTTAAAGATAGCTATAGATCAGTGCCTCTTTCATTGGACCAAAGAAATGGATGTCTGAGGATGCTAAGTCAGGTGGTGATGAAGAAATGAAAATTGCTGTAAAGAATTGGCTAGATCAGCAGCCAGCTGTTTTTTTTTTACAAAGCTGGAATACATATCGTAATTAATAGGTGGAACACTGCATTTGAAAGAGATGCTGATTATGTTGAGAAGTACAGATGTTAACCTGTGATGTATATAGCTATATATTGATGTATGATATGCCTGATTATGTTCCGTGTATAATAAAACAAATTGCATTACTGTCTGATGCGAACAATCTTCACTTTATTTACATTAGTCGCACTATTGTCCTCATCTTTGTCGCCATTTTTGTCACAACGTTTCGGCCGTTGTACGCTCCGGCCTTCTTCAGGTGGTTGGAATTTCAAACCGAACCCTTTATTTCGATCACTGGGGTAGACTGTTCTAGTTCCACGAGCTATGTTTGATGGATGTCAGTTATCAGTTATCTCCTGCTAATTTTCCCTCTGAAAGTTCTCCACTGCCTGAACCGGGTATTGAACTCACACTCTTTGGGTCTGTCACTGGATCTAACCAACGCCTTTATCCACTGTGCCATGTGTTCTTGAGCATACAACGGCCGAAACGTTATGACAAAAATGGCGACAAAGATGAGAACAATAGTCCGACTAATGTAAATACTGTACATAATACCTCATCTCAGAAATATAGACAGACATCTTCACTTTCCTGTCTCGATAAAGTTCAAAAGTGTCTTATGCGTCCTTATTAGTGACAAATTATTTCCCACTCTACAACCCCTTTCCCCACAGACAAAACTTACCTTGTAGCAAACCACCCTCATTTCCTTCATATTCCATTGGCGAGATATAAGTTTCACTTGAGCAGCTTCTTCCCACAAACTGCAGCTTTGTGGAACCAACTCCTAAAAGGATGCTTTCCTGATCACAACAATCTTAACCTGTTCAAGACTAGGATTAATTGTTATCTTTCCCAAATATCTGCAAAAAACTTTGCCTCTAACTCTGCAATCCTCTACAGGACTTGTACAGGTTGAACATCACTGTACAAAAAAAAAAATTATTGAGAAACTTACCCACTAATGCCTTGTAATAATTCCGTGCACTGAGTGAAAGCTGCCTTAAATTGGGTGTAAAATGGTCATTCAAATTCTGAAGAAGAAAACAAAGAACATTAAAATAATGAATGTATTCAATATACGCAAGAAAGAGTGAAAATCATTTGTTATATTGCAGCCATTTTAACTAAAACATTTTATCTTAGCACAACCTAATTTTGAATGTCAGCTGTATGATATGTAAAAATTTTGAGCCAAAGATTTAAAAAATTGGATCATTTTCAGAAAGATGCGACACTGCATGCTAATTTTGTTGATGAATGTGAACCTTAGTGCCAGTAACATTTCAACCATATATGGTAACGGTAATATAAATGGTTTCCTAATAAGGAAACATTTGACATTCATTGACCAAACAATCATTGCTAGTTTCAGTTGAAATTATAAAATCTTTCTCTTAAAACAATTTTTCAGGAAAATAGGTTTCTCAAGCTCAGTAACTGTTATTGCTCTTTCCAATATTGATGGGGGTTTCCTTCCTAACCTTTTGTTTGAAGTAGTGTATAAGTCAAATAAAACTAAAGTAAAATAATTACCTTAAGATAAAATCTCGTAATCATAGCTGTTAGCTTCCCCATAAATCCTCATAAACTATGTCTCTTACTCCGTAGCCTTCTATCTCGAGTGGATCTTGGGCCTTGTACAAGGTAATTGTAAAAAAAAGTAAGGAGACTTGAAGTTACAACAGAGAAGAGTTTATGGAGAATCGTTGTCGTGTCGGGACACGACACATAAAAGAATTCACAATAAAATGGTGATCATTTTAAAAGTTCGTTTGACATTGATAAACTGATAGATGAATTCATTTTTTAATCGGCTTCTAAGGTCCTAAAATTGATATTTTTTTTAAATTAACTTTATAGCTGATGTAATAATCATGCGATGTATCGATTAATTTCGAAATAAAACACATTAGATGCGAGTAATTTAAAGGTATAATTATAGTCATTTATTAAAAAGAAATACACGAATACGTTTTTTCAGCCCCACTTTTTTTTTTCTTAATTTTTTTTATTTAAAAATAAACTCGGCCTCTTTTTCTCTACTTTATCTCTTTCAAATTAACGGTGGAACTTTATTTCTTCTAAATTTGTTATCGATAATTTGGTCAGGAAAATGAATGGTTGGGTCATGTAACTTAGTTTTAGAAATAATAAAACCTCGATACTGATGAGGCGCCACTGGATGATCTTGGAATTAGCAGAGCATATACGATAACCTCTGATGGGAGGATTAATTCACGTGAATATTATACATCAGCAACGTTCGATTCCTCGAGGCGGACGCTTGTCTCGACATGATGTCTCTTATTTGGTAAATGACGTACAACATGGCTGTTCAGGCGTTATGTCTGAAATTAGAACCCTTTACTGCAGCCAACCAAAGTCGAAAACTTGTTTGGCCGTCGCTTCATTTTTGTTATCTATTTATTTGCTCATTCATTTTATTCATTTCTTTCTTTCCTATTTTTTTTTGGGGGGGGGGGAATTTACTGATTCTAAAAGATGATGATACCTGGAGCCTGAAACGTCTGCTTCAGTCAATATTGCGTTATTATATAAACCAAATGATGAATGAGAGAATTACGGGTGTAACGATAAAACACAAGCGCAGGGTCTCCACCCGGAATTCACTTCCATGTTAGATCCAATGGAGAGCTGCTCGAATGCAAGTTTATCATTATTCACATTGGAAATTGTGTTTTGACTTTATTCGCTCGTATGGTTGGAATCAAAATAGATACAGAAGCTTCAATTTCAAGGAAGAACTAACCGAATTTACCGACAAACACCGGGAAATCACAGGTTTATACAGACAGGGAGAGTCACGGATACGTGACTACATAGACCAGTTTCTTGCTACTCCAGACATAAATTTTAAAAATACTTTCTTACACACGCACGCACGCACACACACACACACACACACACATATATATATATATATATATATATATATATATATATATATATATATATATATATATATATATATATACATATATATTCGCTAAAATTGAGAATACATGATAAAAAAAATGCCTCAAACTTAATAAAAACAAGTTTTTTTCGACAAAATCTTTATGCTGTTATTAAGAGGAATTACCAAATAATTTTTTATTATTAACATTATTATATTTTTAATCCTTTTAGAACCTTCAAAATTTTGGTTAAATGATTTTTTTTTCTTGCGTCAGTGCGTGACCATTTTTACGGCGAAAAATACATTGCTTTGAAATACATGCAAAATCAAATAATTGTCAGATTTTAATGAAGCTATCAGGACATTCACAAATGAATATAATTTTTTTAGAAATATTCCTTTTTTTAGCATATCTTGGTGAAAATATTATTTTAAATATATAAGACCCACTTATTTCATTTCATGAATTTTCGAGAAATTAATTTTTTTTTATATTAGTTATAAGAAAAAGTCCTTGGAGAATTTAAATCATCAATTTTGTTGTAAAACAGGACACCCAATCTGCTCTTAATCATAAAATAAAAAATACATTAAAACTAAGACATTATTTAATTAGAAAAGCTTTTAATTGCTTTTATGAATAAGACAAATGATGGATACTATTGCCAGAAAAATTTTTGCGATGAATAATAATTTTTTATAAAAATTGCTTTCATTTTAATTATAATAATTTATAAAGTTTTAAATCTTTTAACATTCTCTCTTAATTTGTACCGGTTAGGCGATATTGTTAAGTAAAAACTATATTTAATGATATAAATGGAAGAGCTTACTACAATTCAGCGTCCTCCAGCATTTAAAAAAACGACCCGAATTTTGCAAATACGGACATCCATACACGACATTATAAAAAATAAAGCGGTAACTATAGTAAATATTAAGCCAAAGTCCTTAAAATTCAGTGAAACATTAGATTACAAGGAATATTTTCTTAATTTTTTAAGATTACTAGGTAGTTAAAAATT
>OZ038516.1:29519199-29614199 GCA_964036315.1 Acanthosepion esculentum | reverse complement strand
AAGAAGAAGAAGAAGAAGAAGAAGAAGAAGAAGAAGAGCAACAACAATAACAACAAGAAATGAACGGAAAAGATCGATGTAAAATTATTGATATTTTTTATTTGCTTGGCCGAATGTTTTTTTTTTTGAGAAGATACGCTCAGCACTGAGCTGGATTTGCATGCATTTGAACGAATCTACTTTGCATATAAGAGTTGAGATGGAGATGTAATGTCCATCACGGATCAAAACAAGTAAATTTGAACCACTTGTTGGTTTGTTTCTTACTTTTCCTTTTTCTCGTGCGTCTTTTTATGACATTTTGATCCATTTTCTTCCGATTCCGACAACACTTTCGACTACAACCATCATCGAAACTATCATTTGTCGCATCTGAATGTTTTCTTGCATCATGAGACTTGTATTGATGACACATGTCGCGGCTAGGAGAGGGTGGGAAGGCAGTCAAAATCGGGAACTGGAATAAAGAAATAGAAATCCGCTATAAAAACCGTATCAGTGTTCCGTACGTGACGCTACCAAAATGTAAGGCTGATTTCTCGTGGCTTCAAAGTTACTCTCCATTTTTTTTGCTGTCTTTAGCTTTCTTTATTTTTCCTTTTTTTTTCTTTCTATTCTTCTCTTAGACTTGCTCTCTTTATTTCTTTTTTTTCTTTCTCTTACTTTCTTTCTTTCTCTTTGTTTTTCTCTTTTTATTTATTTCTTTTCCTCTTTATTTCTCTTCTGTTCTGTCTCTTCCTCTCTTTGTCTTTTCTTATTTTCCTCTCTAATTCGGAACGTTTCTTTCTCTACCTCTCTTATTTTTACTTCACTTTCTTTACTTCTTTTTCATTTCTCTTCTTCATTTCCTCTTCCTTTCTTTTCTTATCTTCCTTTTGAAGATCTTTCTTTCTATCATTTTCTTTCTCCTCAACTTCTTTTTCTTTTCCTTTCCTTCCATCTTCATATTTATTTGTACTTATTTTCCTCACTTTCTTAGTTTAATTTTTTAATTTTTTTTATTTCTCTTCGTCGTCTTTTCTTTCTTTCTTTCTTTCTTTCTTCTTTTTCTTTATTTTCTATCTATTCCATTCTTTTTATTCTTTGCTTTATCTTTTCTCTTTCTTTATTTCTTTCTTTCTGTTCTTTTCTGTTTTTCATTTTATTCTTATTTCTCCCTTTTCCTCTCTCTGCTCATTTTCTTTCTTTTTTAATTTCTCTTCCTCTCCTTTTGTTCCCTCTTCTTTTCTTTGTTTCTTTTCTATCTCTTTCTATTCTTTTCTTTATCCTTTTCGCTTTCTTTCTTTCTCGTTTTTTCTTCTTTTTTCTTTCTTTTTCTTCTTTTCTGTTTCTATTTATTTTTTCCTTTTCTTTCTTTTCTTATTCTCTCTTTTTCTCTCTGCTTTTCTCTTCTTATTTTTCTTTCTCTTCGCCTTTCTCTCTCTCTCTCTCTCTCTCTCTCTCTCTCTCTCTCTATATATATATATATATATATATATATATATATATATATATATATATCCGTTTTTTTATTTGGCATAATTGTACTAATCCTCTCTGTTTCCCTCTAATCCTATTCTTACCACTTTAGTTCCAAGTAAGTTATCCTTTTACCATCTTTTCTTTCTTTTCACCCCTCTTCCACGTTAATCCATCCTATTTCCCTTCCTGTCCTTCATCTAATTCTTCCTTTCTCTTAACGTTTTTCTCCAATCTCTTTGGCCCAGTCATCTATAAAACCAAAATCCATGCCACCATTGCCTTATCGCACCTTTGCTTTCTTTCAAAACTTCTTCATTTTCTATTATTTTCTCCTCTATTCTTTATTCAAATCTTTGTTGTGTTTTCTAACGCACATCCACACACGTCTCTCTATCATTCTTTTTTTTCCAATCTGTTGCCTCTCTCCATCTCCATTTCTCCGATCTTCTTCTCACTCTCTCTCTCTCCAAATTCACGTTCTCAATCCTTACAAGAAAATGAATCTGCAATTCTACCGGCTGAATTGTACCATAAAATAAATGCGTTGCTCTTCATTTTTACTTTTCCCTCCCACTCATACTAACCCTTATTCTCCAATCTCTTCATATCTCTCTCTCTCTCTTTCTCTCATTGTTTCCATTTCCTTTCTTTCCCTCTTTTAACAGTGTTTCTCCCTCATTATGTCCACCTACTCACTCTGGTTCACTCACACATTCTCCCCCTTCTATCTCTCTCACCCTTTCTTACTCTTCCTCTGTTCCCTTTTACTGTCGTATGAGATGAGCGAGTAACTTCCAATGACTTTTGCCTTGGATAGGTTTTAGAGGCAAGAGTGGGAGGTAACTTGTCTTCTCTTTCCATTAGTATGACTTCTTTTCTTTTCACTTCTTTTCTTTTCTTTTCACTTCTTTTCTTTTCACTTCTTTTCTTTTCTTTTCTTTTCACTTCTTTTCTTTTCACTTTTTTCTTTTCTTTTCACTTCTTTTCTTTTCACTTCTTTCCTTTCCTTTTCTTTTCACTTCTTTTCTTTATTAGCTTTATCCTATTTTTGAACAAGATACGTTCATACGTGGTATACGCGGCGGATCTGATGTAAGCCATTGCTTTCTGTGTACCCATCAACTGTAATGGGCGCCATGAATTACCAGATTGGTCATTCTGCCGAAATTCTGGTGATTGGGGATTTTTTCCCTGGCTGTATCAGAACGGCGATGGGCACTCAAGAAGAAAAGAGAAAATAAGAAAATACAACAAAACGGCTTTTTTTCCCGCTGATGAATCAAATAATGCAGGATTTGCTTTCTCCGGCATAAAAGTGGTCGATTGGACAGACAAAAACGTGTAGACCTTTCGCGCTCATTTTCTCATTCTAATATCAGAAGAATTAATCTTAACTTTGCATTTATCTTTTCTTGTTTTTTCATTCACGGTCTATCGATACGAGGTCTGATCAAAATGTATCGGGACTGGTACTATAAAAGAAAATCTACAACACATATCAATGCGGCATTTAATCTCCTTCGAAGTAATCCCCTTCTGAAGCCACACACTTTATCAAGTGTTATTTCCATTGATGGAATCATCCCTGGAACTTCGTTTTTGGGGGGATAACATCGCATTCTTTTAGACTGCCTCGATATATTGTTTGTTTCAAGTGGTATTTGATTTTTGAAGATGAAAAAGTCGCAAGCTGGTTGTTGTACCTAAGTAATGTTGACATTGGCCAAAAACCGCTTCACAAACCATTGGTCACTGATGGGATATCTGCGGTATGGTGATGACCACACTCTGCACACTTTCCTTCCATTCGCTACTATAACAACGAAATTTTACCAGAACGTTATGCGGCTTCACTCAACTTTAGCTCCGTTAGCATAGCAACAGTACCGATCTTTTTTGAACAAACGTCGTATACCTATCTTTTCATTATTCGTATTAATCTCTCTCTCTCTCTCTCTCTCTCTATATATATATATATATATATATATATATATATATATATATATATATATATATATATATATATATATATATTGATCCAGTGAAAAGACCCAAAAGTTGTGAGTTCAATACCTGGTTAAGGCAGTGTAGAACTTGTAGAGGGGAATTAACAGGAGATAACTGATAACTGGCATCCATTAGACATGGTACGTGGAACTAGAACAGTCGGCCCCAGCGAGCGAAATAAAGGGTTCAGTTTGACATTCCAACTACCTGAAGAAGGCTGGAGCGTACAACAGCCGAAACGTTGTGATAAATATGGCAACAAAGATGAGGACAATAGTCCAAATAATGTAAATAGTGTCTATCGGTTTAGTTTATATTTTTAATCATAACCGCTACAGTTTCCTCCGGGATCTTGTGCTACTATGAACACAGCAATAACTCACGTGGTCTGAGGTTATCTAGACTGAACTTTTGGTTCAAAATATCCACAAAGTTTTCAATGGAATGAATGTCTTGGGAGTTTGGTGGCCAAAGGAATGCAGTGGAATTTTCCTATCTTCGAAACCATTCCAATACAACTTGCGTATTGTCTCTGGTCTCATTGTCTTGCTGAAAGATGCTACTTCCATCCCAAGTCGGCATCTATGCGGACGACACCACAATTTACTCCTGCATCAAACACAAATCTAGTGATGCTGACAAAGTTAACCTGGCAGTTCAAATAGAAAAGGACCTCCAATCGGTTGTGAACTGGGGCGAGAAATGGATGGTTAACTTTAACGCCTCTAAAACAAAACTGCTCTCTATTAACCACGACAAGGATCCATCCCTGCATCCCATTAGAATGTCTGAAGACCAACTTTTCGAGAGCTCCTTTCTGCGGCTGCTCGGTCTCACGCTGGCCGCTGATCTGAGATGGAACAAATACATCGAGTCAATTGCATCATTCATCGCAAGAAAAGTTGGCTCCCTGTGCCGAGCCAGGAAATTTTTCTCCCCGGAATCGATCCTCCAAATCTATAAATCGACCATTCGCCCTTGCATGGAGTATTGCTGCCAGATATGGTCTGGAGCCCCTGCTGTTTGCCTCAGGGTTCTTGATAAGATCCAGAGACGGATATGCAATGTAATTGGCCCTGATCTGTCATCTCGTCTGCAGTTGCTCTCTCACAGACGCGACGTTGCCTCGCCCTGTCTTTTTTACAAATACTTTCACGGTAATTGCTCCGAGGAGCCGCTTTCACTGGTTCCCAGGCCTCATGAATTTAAACGTCCTACGAGGCTGGAATCCCGTTCCCACCCCTTCACCGTTGAAACTGTTAGATGTAGACGTATCTTCTACTCCAATAGCTTCATGTCTCGCACATCTCGCCTGTGGAACTCCCTTCCTTATTCCTGTTTCCCTGACAAATACAATCTCCAACTATTTAAGTGTAACGTCAATCGACATCTCCAGTTGCCTTGATCTATCCACTTCCCTTCTCCACATCCTTTCACCTTTCATTCCTATCTGCTCTCGCTCCAAATCTTCTGTAACCCCCTTGCCTTGATCGATCCACTATCTTTCTCCACATCCTCTCCTTTGCTACTCCTATCTGCTCTTCCTCCAAACCTTCTGTAACCCCTTGCGTGCTCGTGGCCTCCAGCCTTGCTTGGGGTGATAAGCTTAAAAAAAAAAAAAAAAACATCGTCTTCAGTAATTTTTGAGATATCAACAAATTACCTTCCAATGTCAGAACCCAGTGTCTCCATGTAGAATGTGATCAAGCCATGACACTTCCTCCACTGGTTTTCTATTTTGCTACAGTTGCTACTAATGTCATCGTTTTCCCAGGATGACCAAACTCATGTCCCTTATTAGTCACCTGTTAGAGAATGCGTAAGCTAGTCCAAAATCACTAACCCTACCGAATTGATCAGAACTCTGACGACCCTAAAGAAGTAGCGGTGCTTTAAACACTGTGAACGTGGAATCTTTACAGTGATAAATTGTCTGTAAGCTTTTAATTGTCGAAAAACAATCGGTATTTGTGCAGCTATAGAGGAAGGAAGACACCTTCCACTTCCCAGATTCTTTGGCCTGTTGTGGCTTCAGCATATTGAGACGGCTCATCAAGCCACTGGCTAATCTGTTGAAAACCGTTCTGTTTATTTTCCTGTACCTCTCGCTTCCCCCACGAAACGATGCTACTACTGCTGTGTCCTCTCTTGAAATAAAGCGTGGAAAATAAACCTAATTTTCCACTGTTCAGTCTGTTATGCAGCGTTGGTGCCTGAGGGACTGCTGACAAAACATAAGAAGCCATTAAGACGATATACAAAACAACACATCTGAATCAGAAGAAAGCGAAACGCATCAGACCAGATTTCATTTTCTGCTTCCTTGTTAGTTTTACTTTCCATGGAACCTTCATTTTTTTTGCACTTTTAATCTCATTTTCCAAAGTGTCTGGGTAGGAGTGCTTTAAACCCTGTACGCGTGGAATCCTGACTGTGATGAATTGTCTGTAAAAATTGTCGAAAAACAATCAGTATTTTTGCAGATATAGATTTCGGGAGTATGAATGGCAGATTTGCCAAGATTCACACCACATTTGGAGCAGGCTCGTTACTCGAATTTTCCAGTCCTTTAAACATCGCATAGCCTTTTGTTGAGTCTTGACTCATTGTTGAATCTCGCCTAATGCATGGAATAATAATGCAACACAAAATGTACTTAGAACAAGAATGTATTATAACAAGAAAGTGTACACAATAAGTACATATAGTATTTCTGTATATTTCTGGGAAGACGTTCCTGGAGAATGTGTTGACTAGTCGCAGTCGATCAGAGTCTCTAGTTGGATCTCGTGATTCCTCCTCCTCGTCTTCCGGTACCAACCATTATTTATATAGTTGGTAGTCACCTATGCAGATTAGGTGGATCCTACCACAACACCTTTCCAAAACAACGTTACAAAACCTCGTGTACTAACTGAATACAAGCAATCAGTATAAATCCTGTTGGTGAACTCAAGAGGCTGGGTATCTATGAGCATTAAAAATCTTTGTATTAAACAATTTTTCCAAGAAAATAGTTTTCTCAAGTCCGCTATCCCTCTTTCCGGTATTAATGGGGTAGGAGCATACTTCGTAATGTTTTGTCTCAAGTAGTATAGAGTATCAACATCTTGACTATGTCATTATTTTCTCTTCGACTTATATGCACTATCCAGTTTAATTGTTGTTGAAGTTAAAAGTCCTCAAGTGATGTGATTTCTCTTATTTGGTAAAGTTATTTGTGATTCTGTAGCGCCAGTCCACGAGATTCGAAGAAGAATTGTCCTCGCGAAGACCTACAAGGTTCATTCGATCGATCCATTTTAAATCAATGATGTGAAAAGGATGTTGCATGCAGTTGACAGTACGAACATTTCTGACCTGATTGTGCACCATTCATGACATCCATATTGTTATACAGAAATAAAGTGTCGTTGCCGACACTTGAGTTTGAACATGCATTGCCAGTGAGCAAACACAGGCGATCTCATTATTGAATTAAGTAGATCACGTGACCATGGGCGAAACGCATAAGTAGAAAGTAGCGTGACACATAAGTAGAAAGTAGCGTGATCGTTATTTCTAATCTATCCTCTTTTCCTATACGGATCATCATTTCTGTTCTATCCTCTATTACTATTCGGATCGCTATACACTATACTATTCACTATACTATTTCTCTATACGGATTACTATTCGGTGATTACTTTTCGAGCGAGTATTATCGAGCAAGTACTATTAGTGCGAGTGATATTCGAAGGCGTCTGACGTCAGTATTGTTCAACGGTGTACTATAGTTGTATCTGCGATTACAAAGTCTCTACTACAGCGAGCATTACAAAAGTGACATCGAGTGTTCGATGGCATCACAAAAGTGGCAATGAGAGTTCGTTAACATCACAAAACATATGAACGTCTCAGTCTGACGAGGATATGTAAGAACATGACTAAAGATTTAAGCTTAATGATTTGCTTTTGTAGTAATTTGAAGTGTTGGGCAAAACAGTCCCTGGTGCAACCTATCCTACGTAAAATTTTCTTATCTCATGTACAAAATTTGTTATAAATGATCCATACACCGAGGTATTTGAAGTGTTCAGTATTTATTAATTTAACATCCTTAATTTTCATGATGGATTCAGGGTATGTGTCATCATAATTTCATTTTCATTTTCATTTCAAAATTGTTTATAGTTACGTTGTTCTAGAAATTGTCATCATTGGTCGACTGAACTTGCTTTGTTTCAATGACTTTTGTTTTGTTATTATTAGTTACTTTGTTCAATAAATACATTCATTTTTTTTTTAATTTCTACGATAAATTTTATTTAAAACATTGTCTGTAATAATCAATTTTTAATGACCAAGAAGGACTATGAGATTAGCTTGCTTTTATCCCATAAATTTGCTCCATTTTCTACTATCACACTTCTGAATACCAACCCTACTATGATAGTAGCGATCTGCCATAGGAACGTGTTATCCTGTAATTACAAACGAGGCTGCTTTTTACTCATCTATATTTACTGAGGTTAGCTTAACAGCGTGCAAGGCCACAAAATTGAGTTGCGTAGTATCACCCCAATAGTAACATTAACAAATTTGGGGTCAAAACAAGAAGCTCTCCAATTACTTGTTATTGACTAAGTTTATCTTAGTTTTGGCAGCCAGTGATTATCAAAACCACTCCAATATTAAGGCTCAGCGTAGTGTTTAGGCAGGCTTTGCGGATTATTAATTAGTTGCAACTTTTCTCACAACCGAACATTTGCGAGATTTTCACTACTCTGTCTCTATTTTAATGGCAGATATTCAGGTTCTACCAGTCCCGACTTTCACAGCTAGGACCCGCCATGCCACTATATCCGGCAGCAAAGCCTCTGATAGGGCGATTGGTGGTTTTGGTGAGCGTGGAACCACCTCTTAATTGCTGTTGTTTCTGACTCCACACTGACCCGGGGTAGTAATACCAGTTAGAGCCCAGACTATGAGCAAATAGGGAACCCTTAAACACTATAAAAGTATAAAAATACATTTTTGTAGTAAAAGATACTAGCAATACTTTGTTATATTAAAAAAAAATTACCAGCGGTAAATATTTATAGTAGAATTACCAACAATACATTTTTAAAGCAAAATCACCAACAATACATTTTATATTAAAATGACCAACAATACATTTTATCTGTAATTGAAGCCATAAAGCTGTGTTCAAAATATTTAGATTTCGGCATTAAATAACCCATAGAGCTGTTGATACGCCTCCAAACAAAATCAACCCACCAAAAAATCCGCCATGCCGGGTACACGTTGTGGGACAGGATCCCAATAGGATGCTTCCCTCATTAATACAAAATCTTAACTACTTCATCAAGGCGAGGCTAACCGTTGTCTATCCGAAATATCCTCATAATATGCACCTCTTACTCACCTCTTTCTGTGCCCTTACAACAACCTCATTTAATAACCCCCTACCTTGAGTGGCTCCTGGGTCTTGAATTGGATGAACAATTAGCCTCCAATTAATCGTTATTGACAAAGCTTATCTTCGCTTTGCCACAAATATAGGTTACCCCTGTGTGGAACGAAAGCACTACTCAGACGTAATGTTCAACCAGACTAGCTCGTTAGCCGTTACCTTACGCTTCCAATCAGTATTTTACTTCTACTCTGCAAGTAGAGTTGTCTATGATTGATCTACAGTCACCAGGAAGAATAGATGTTAGCCATTATTCCTCGGGCCTGAACGATCGATCATGAAAGCCAAACATGGACAGTACCCGGCTTGCTCAGTGAATAATGTCCAGTGAGTTTTTTTTTTCGACGAATAAACCGGTGGGAATCTGTGTAATTTAATGGATCTCCCAATTTATTGTTGTTAAATGCATTTCTGACAACATAATAGCAAGAAAAGACAACTGCAAAAACAACAAAATTTTCTGACCCTTCCAAAAAGTTTTAATGACATTATTAGATACAGCGAAAATAGGAACGATAATTAATGAGAGCTATTAAGAAATAATCGACCGAAAGAACAATGGCGAGCAAAACGAAGGGGTGCTGAAAACTTTTCGGATCGAACCACTTCACAAAATCAATATTTCAGTAATTAAACAACAATTGTGATGGAAATTTTTCCAGAAACTCGATAAATGTACGTTGAAATAAGAGATGAAGAGGTTTTATATCTTATACACTGACGTGCCAAAAGTCAGAGAGTTGTACATAGTACCGAGTAGGAGCTATCTAGTGAAAAAAAATCAAAGTAACATCCATTACACAAGTGTTCTAACCTAGAACCAACGATGAAACATCTTCATTACCTTCGTATTCTAAGTCCAGGTAAGCTATTAGTTTATCCCAGATGAAATGTCATATTTTGATGAATGACAAAAAACTATTTCAATATATGTCTATATATCTGCGTTGATATAAGTATTTCCATTGTTCGGACTGATGTCCTCATCTTTATTGCTGCATTCACGACGTTTTGGCCGCTGTACGCTCCGGTATTTGGAATTTCGAAGTGAACACTTTATATCGTCTATCTTCCTTTCTTTTCGTCATTTGCTCACTGAAACCAAGTAGTTTCTTTGATACGTCTTTTGTCATCTCACGCGATCAAAACGGAATTTATTAGGTATCAGCAACAGACGTTAAACGTCTATCTTTCTTTCTTTTTTCTCACTAAATCCAAGTATCCCTAGGGAGAGCCTCAGACGCTTCCTTAATTCTATTGATCAACTGGGCCTTGGTGATATAGGCAATGCGATTGGTGTCTTTCTCAATCATGCCCCACAAATAATAATCCATGGATTTACAATTAGGAGTTAGGCAGGCCAGACGTTGAGGCTGGTGAAGTCGTAAAAATTATCTGACAACCACTTATGACTCTTCCTGGAGGTGTGGCAGGGAGCTGAATCTTGCTGCCGCGCAGATGGTCTTCCAGTAGCCACCCTCTCCAACCAAGGCCTGACGCTGGTGTTCAGCAACTCTACATAGACATCCGAATTGAATCTGAAACCCTGTTCAAAGATGGGACGTGGCATGACAACACCCACATTGAAGACACACCCAAAAATCATCACAGTTTGGGGAAACTTGGTGTTCATGACACGATGAATGTCATATGGATTGTAGACAAACTATCTGTTGTTCTGGGTGTCGTGACAAACCAGACAAGAACCAGATTGTCCCTGATTCAAGAGGAGGTTTCTCCTTGTTTGGAAGTTTCTTTGCCTTTGTGAGACGGTTTTTTCAAAGCCTTTTCTGGAAGCAGTTGACCTTTACACCTCTTGTATGAGTGGTAGCGACGGTCCGCATTCAAAGCCTACTTTATGATGGAAACTGTAACACCCATTTCCAGTGCCAAAGCCCGCAATCTATTGTCTGGGTTTTTCGTTACATACGCCCGCAATTGCTGGATGAATTCTGGTGTCACGATGCAATCAGAACGTCTGCCGTGTTCTTTCGCACGGTCTCGTAGTATCTGTTTCAGCTTTCCATTTCACATTGTTTTCACGCTGTTCAAAGAACATTGAGCAACTGTTATGATTGCTCAGGGCGAATCATCATGATGCAGGTTACCCTTTTACAATATTCAGGTGGCTTCCCCTCGTTCATATCAATTAACGTTGACACGTCTAAAATAGTACTAATTAAGTTTTACTATGTCCTTCATTTTTGTTGATATTCCAAACCGTTTTGAACAAATAAAAACATTAAACCATGTCAAATTTAGCCCGAACACCTTGTAATTATTTTTTTTTTTAATTTCATATATTTATGAGTGAAGGGTGATAAATATCGGGAACAGAGAATTTGTAGATATAGAAATTAATAATGCATGTTGATTTGCAGTTACACGCCTTAAGTGATCATCAGACCATGTCCAAACTGATTACCTTCCCTTTCCTCCATCTCCTTACAACGTAAACTCCCTGTGAGGCATGGTACCACAACCATATCACGCTAGGTGTTTCTATTATGATTTCAGAAGTAGGGAAGGTTTTACGAGGTGGGGGTTGCTAGCCCCACACTCAACCGGTTTTTGAGTTCAGAGTTGTTCTTGTTCTAGACTGGCTGTCACCTAAGGCTGGAGAACACAGCTTTCTCTGCTATTTAACCCATAGTTTTGGAAGAAGATATGGAACCATACTTTTCCCAAGTGCATTTCGGCAAAGGTCAACGTATCGGCTTCGGTTGGAATTTGAACTCTGATTACCGATTACACTTTCCACGCCGATAACCGACATACACTCTTTCTTTCTTTCTCTTTCTTTCTTCCTTTGTTTCTTTGTTTCTTTCGTTCTTTCTCGCTCTTTCTTTCTTTCTCATTTTTCTCTCTTTCTTTCACTCTTTCTTATTTTCTTTCTCTGTCTTTTTATTTTTTCTTCCTCTCTTTCTATTTTTCTCTCTTTTTCTCTTTCTTATTTTGCTACTTTTTTCTTTCTTTCTGTCTCTATTTCTTCTTCTATCTTTCTTTCTTTTTCCTTCTTTGTATATGTATATATATATGCGTGTGTGTGTATGTGTGAGTGTGTGAGTGTGTATGTGTGTGCGTGATTGAGAGAGAGAGTCTCCGTGTGTGTGTTTGTCACGTGACCCATGCTTTATCTAACCATCCTGCCCAAGGCATTTAATGGTAGTTCATTAAAGAGACTAACTTGTGGCCTTAAGGGCCTTAGGCTTGAGTTATATGATAAGGGCAACACTTCTCAGAACAAAACAAAATGTCCTTAGCAACTGGAAGAATTTAGAGAACCCTATTTTCATTTTGTTAACTGAAATTACGTCATATACTGTCACGTGTGAAGATATATTGTTTTTATTGCTGTGTTGACGGATTCAACTATTTTCTTTTGATTTCACGATACTGTTTTGTAAGTATGTTTGGGAGAGAAGTTTGAAAACAGCGTTCTCTAAATTCTTCCAGTTGCTACGGACATTTTGTTTTGTTATTATTAGTTACTTCGTTTAATAAATTCATTTGGTTTTGCCTTGAGAAAGTCCACATCGGACGAAACGCGTCGGCAAATATTAGTTTTCCTATTATCTCTTACATTCTCTGGGTGGTTCTTGAACGGACTTTGAAGATGGAAGCCAGAGTATGAATGTTGGTACCATTACTGAAGGCCTGAAGGAGCTTTTTCCTTGACAATTGCTGACTTGTAAAGTCGGTGGATTTAACAGAAAACGATTTTAACCTGTTCTATTCCTAGGTGAATAACTCAAATGGTTTCTCAGTTATTCTTACAATAAATGGTGTCAAGATGGCTAAACGTCTTATCTAAAAACCTGGAAAAAAGAAACTCAATTAGTTTAGTGCTTTCTTTATAGATATTAAACATGATGTAGGATGAATAATTGTGCTTTTACACGATTTGGACAATTTTGCTGCTACACCTGGTGTACATATATATATATATATATATATATATATATATATATATATATATATATATATATATATATATATATATATATATATATATTTATATAGTGAGGCAAAATAGCGCCGTTTTTTATTTATTAACTTTTATTGAACAAAAACAAATTACAGTAGTTTAAGAAAATTTATAAGTATATCCAAACAACATGATTAGTTATGATGAACAAGCTATCTAACATATTCAAAATGCTCCCTTTCCTGTTCAATACGACGCTGAACATTATCAAAAACATTTCTACAAACCATTTGACATTTCTACACTAATTTCAGAAAATTTATCAGAAATTGGTTGGTTCAATTCAGTAATTGTTTTCTGTTTGAGGCTGTAAACAAGATGTTTCAGTTTACCCGCCAAGAAAAAAAATCTGTTGATATTAGATCTGTTGATCGTGTTGGCCACTCAGTTGCTCCACGCCCTTCTATCGACCTCAGCAGGAAAAAAAGAGTGTTACTATCCCAGATACCCCCGACCGTTAGGGCGAGCCTGATTGCGGGCCCCGGGCAGTACATTGTGACCCCCGCTATCTTATCAGCATTTGCTTTTTTTTTCTAACTTTATATATGTTACAAATTAAGCTAATCAGAATTGACTAATAAAGATGAAAGATTTTCGCAGATTTTGACGTCATTCTGGCGTCTTTTTATTTCATTCAAATCCGGGAATTTATTTTGCTCACGTTAAATCTCGAAAAAGCACGAGATAAAAGTCACTATTTTTTATCCATAATATTGAATGTGTTTGTTAAATTATCGAAATTTGTAACAAGAAAAACCTCAAGTTTATGTTAAAAACTGCTGCAAAACATTATTGATTTATTTAATATGAAATGACCTGTTATGACAGGTCTCTAATTTGTATTTAGATACATTTTATAAATTTCTAATTTTTCTAGTTTAATTTTCACCAATATTGCATATGATCTATTATTGGGCATAATTAGGTTACAATTAAATTTAATTTTTATATGAATACTACTATGAAAATTAAGATGTAATAGTGTGAGAGACACGTATCATAGATTCGCGGGCAGGAGATCCTTTCACTGGCCCCATATATACACTACAGTTCAAAAGTTTGAGGAAACCTGGTAATTTTTTAAATGGACCCAAAATTAGTTGTTTTGCACTATTATTATACATGGTTTAAAAGTAAAACATGTTTTTTTTTTTAGAATTTTTATTATGACAAAAAGCATTTTATGATTAAATTTTGTTCTCGTCAAAATATCCTCCTTTAGTCTTGATTACTGCAGCACAAATTTTTGGCATTTGTTGCAAAAGTTTCTCAAAGCATAAGCTTGATAATTGATTCCATTCTTTTTTTCAATGACTCTAAGAGATCTTTTTTTGTTTCACTCTTTTGTTAAGTTCATCACACGCTGGGGGGGGGGCTCTAAACTTTTGAACTGTAATATATATATATATATATATATATATATATATATATATATATATATATAATATATATATATGTGTGTGTGTGTGTGTGTGTGTGTGTTAAAAGTAATTCCGAAAAACATGCTGTTACCTAATTTATATTTGCTTAAGTAACAAAAGTGCTGTTCCGTATTTTGATGTGCCATCTTCAATTAAACCAAAATATTGTGATACTCTTTCACATCTATGGGTGGTGTATAATTGGTTGAACTTTAAAGATAGAATTTTAATGCCCCCTGTCAACAATATCGGCCAAACTATACCCACAGTGGTGGCGTAATCTTCAGTTGCATGGGATCAAATTATTTCAGATTGTTTGCCTGCTGAACAGGATCCCGAATCTATTATTCGTCAAAATTTTCCCTTCCGTTTTGATTAATTACTTATCTCAACAATCCGCCTCTTTAGGTCGATTTTCCACCCAAAGCTTTAAGGTAAATATACGGTTTTATGCCTTAGCTTGGCACTCAGTTTCCCACGAGACCGTCAAAGAGAGCCGAGTGCGGGGTTGACCTGAGATGAACCCAGACAAAGGTGGAGATCCACGATTCACCCATTGTCCGTGGTAACTCTTAGAGGTGAACACATATAGGCCTGGCTCTGCCTGATATGTACGCGAGTGAAAAAAAAACTGTTGGACAGTTGGATATATAAACCTCTCCAGAGAAGAGAGGACAGTCTCGAACACACCTCAGGTCGAGAATGTAAGAAACACGTTTCGGATGTGAGCTCTGTGGACCGCATGTTACAGACTGGTCAAGCGTAACTGATGCAGTCAAGCGTTTGGGTAAAAAATGTAAAGTTAAATAGGAAAGATTCAAGTCTCGTGTTAATCATTTTGTCGGCACACACACTTTTTTATTGAAACATTGTATACTTTGTGTTTTTTGAAAAAGATGATCTGCCAACCACTGGTGTATAGAAGTTTTAGGACTAAACTTTGGTGGCCGCTTTTTCATTTGAACTCTTGCCAGCCATCTTTTTCAAAAGTTATATTCGGCATTGATATCTATACGCATTTGGGTGAGCAAAGGTTTTAACTTCAATGGACATCAGCTATAAAGGCGTGCTCGGATTATATCTGATCACTTTCAGGTCATGTTTAGGCAAAAACGAATTCAGATAGATAAATGCACTCGTGTACACACGCTTAGATTGAAGCAGCTATCTCTATAAGCATGTTTTGCCTATAGACACGCAAGTGAATATATGTGTGTACGGACAGATATGTACGCATGATTTCGGAAAAATATTGGCTAACTTAGCTTTTAGCTTATGGATGAATAGAAAGAAAGAAAGAAAGAAAGATAGATAGAAAGGAAGAAAGAAGAGTCTCGTCGGTAAAAGGTCAATTATTTGAGGAAAGTAGTTAAAGTAAATACAACTTGCGAGCACTTATTCGGAAAGGGAAAGAAAAATGTCCGTCGAACTACGACGGAGAATCGACGTAATTGCAGAAAAGAACTTCATAGTAACAATGACCACTGCCAGCCTCGAGAGAAGAGCAAGATGGAAGACAAATGAAATCGAAACAATGTGGTTGGGAGGACACTGACCTGGTCCGTTCAAGATAATTTGGCCCAATTTGCTGCAATCATGTGACCAGTCTTTTAAGCAGCAGTACGACTATCGGCAACACAATAATATCAAGAATAAAAATACACTCTTGTCACTAAGTAAAACTTTTTCGCATTTCTCGGACCATTCTTTTCAAGTAAAAAATAAATCAAATTAAAACTAACCACCGAAATATCAGCGAAATTCTCTTCCATTCCAGAGTTCGATGTTCGATCGCACATACGAAATATTTTTGTTTCATTCCTGTTTTTTTTTTTAGATATTACAAATTTTTATTGACGCCTGTTGAAATCCTCGCAGTATTTAGTTTTGTTGAAGTTATCGCTAACATTTTTGTCGCGATTTACAAACTCTACGTTTTGTTCAATTTCGCAAACCAATCGATGAAATTTGAATAAGCTGTTATGTTTTGAAAAATACTTTGACAAAAAAGGAAATTCGCGTTTTAATAATTTATTTAATCTAATTTTATAGGACTTCATGGTAAACAATATCATTTAAGAAAATTTCTTTTTTTCCATTATAACAGCGAAGAATACATTTCTTACTCTTGAGCATGCAACATACAACTCGCTATGTGTAAAGATTTATTTCCGGTGCCAAATTCCAACTTTTTGAAGCGTTTGGCCTTGTGATTTGTTTATAGTTCTCGCAAAAGCAGGGCGAGCTGAAAACTGGATACATGGATATATAAAAACTTAAAGAAAGCGTTATGGGAACGGACATAACTATTCCGGACATCATAAATACTACGCCTCAAGAGGGAGCAGCGTTCAGAGTTCGAGTCAGTCCTTTTTGGACGACTCGGCTAGACGGTCGAACTCTCTGCCTCTGAGGCAGAGGGGAACTTTAAACCCGGCCTTGTGCCACATCTGTCCCTCGTGGGGAGGACACTAAATACTTCAGAGTTCGAGTCAGTCCTTTTTGGACGACTCGGCTAGACGGTCGAACTCTCTGCCACTGACGTGGATATTCGAGAAATCTTGTAAAAAACATATGCGCCCTCCGGGAGGATTCGAACCTGCATCCCCTATGGATAACCGTCATTGCATTTGACCGCTAAGCCACGTAGAACTTTCAGTTATAGGGGGTGCTGGTCTGAATCCTGCCGGAGGAGGCACATTTTTCTGACAATATTTCTCTAATATCCAGACCGGTAGATGTAGTTGAATAAAAAATACTGTTTAATTAAAAAACAGATTCTACTCGAATATGAGTATCCATAAAAAATAACCTTTAAACAAAATAAAATGTTGGATTTAATCCATTTCCAATATAAATATATATAGATAGATAATATTTGTGGTAAATATACACATATATATGCAATCATGTATCTAATATATATATATATATATATATATATATATATATATATATATATATATATATATATATATATATATATATATATATATATACATATCTATATGTATAAGAAATAATTCCAAGAGGATAGAATCCAGGTAGAACTCAATGTCCAGGATAGAGTAAGGATATTATAAAAAGGCTTAAACACTAATATTCCATGGTCATAACATATTCCATTCAAAAAAGACAACATAAACCTCTACTCCTATTTAAAAACCGGGGAGAAGTATGAACCTGTCAATAGGCGAAGTTATTGAATCGAAATGGAGCCATTATAGAAAGTAACGTTTCAGCTTCAGTCAGAGCTATCGTCGCCATTATACCATCTACTGTTATTTAATATATTCATTAGACTATTCATGTATTTTAAGAGTCCTCAGTCGCGTTATTTTGAGAGTAAATACGTTAAGTGGTTATCCCCCCACCACCACCACTAAGTGACTATAAATAAAACAGAGTAAAACACTATAACGTAGATAATGGACAGGGACTGCGGAACTGGAAGAAGGCCATCATTTAGAACTTAATGGAACATTTCACTAGAAGGGCTAAAAATGATAATGACGAACGATGTCTGCCTAATGTATTAAATTCAAACCTGTATGTGAAGAGAACGACTTTGATAGAAGTTGCCACATAAAATAATAAATTAAATGATGTGGAATACAAATGATCAAAAGCAGCCATGTTTAATGCTTGAAACAATGACGTCACTTTCATTGTACATTTAATAAGACGATCAGAACGCCTGAAACTTTCACTGTAGTTTTCATTAATTATCAATGAAACGCTAGTAAGAGTGAACATTAGGTATGAATTATAAAACAAGAAAATAAAGTAAATTGTAACCTTAGAGGCAAATATTTCGTTTCTTCCTCTATTTTGCATTCTCTATTTTTTGTCCGTTTCTATTTCCCTCTTTTATGTTATATTTTACATATAGATTTTTATCCATTAAACTTTGAAATCTTCTCCCTATCCATTTTAAAATCTTAAATAAGATACGGCATTGCTTTCTGTTTTCAAAAGTATATCATTTTCATCATAAGTAGCCTAATATCGCCAGATGACGGGACAATTTAGTTCCAAAACATAGACATTTTTATGTAGATATGTAAAATATTTATATTATATATATATATATATATATATATATATATATATATATATATATATATATATATATATATATGTGTGTGTGTGTGTGTGTGTGTGTGTGTGTGTGTGTGTGTGTGTGTGTGTGTAATTTGGCAGCAACTTTTCTTTTAAACATGTATATTCTTTGTAATCCCTGGTGTTGGTATCATATATATATATATATATATATATACATATATATATATATATATATATATATATATATATATATATATATATATGTATATATTGAACAATAAAAATTATTAAAATAATATATATATATATATATTATTTTAATAATTTTTATTGTTCAATACATATATATATATATATATATATATATATATGTGTGTGTGTGTGTGTGTGTGTGTGTGTGTGTGTGTGTACTGCAAAAAAACAACAACATAGGAATAGTCTATTTCAAGCTGGTATGTACGCAGCTATCATCGGCCCCTAAGTGTCTGTCTCGAAGCATGGTTTTAAATTTATTTTCAATGTCATTCCTCCTCTGGCAGATGCTTTGTTAATGAGAAGAGGCTTGTGTTAGCGACTGGTGGAGAGCGTCAGGTATCTTATTCAGGGGAAGCCGTCTGGGGTCAGAGTTTATTTATGTCTAGAGCCTTTCGTTGTTTGTATCTAAATATCGGTTCCTACTATGTGGATTTTCTATTACAAGCCCCAAGTGTTTTCCTGAGATTCACAGTAAATAGTTTTTATACTACAGATGTCCAATATACAATGGTCCTGAGAATGATATATATATATATATATATATATATATATATATATATATATATATATATATATATGTTCGGTATTTAGTGGAAAATGCTCAATATCACTGATAGAGCTAACATATGCGGTTGCATAGATAGTTGTTTGTGACCTTAGGTTTCGTGTTTTCAAGATCTTCAAACTTGTTTATTTTTTAGTAGATCTATTTATGATTTAATGACAGGTAGTTCCCTGAAGGTAGTTGTTAATGGTCAAACTTCCTGAGGCTTAGAAGTCAACGCAGGTGACCCCCAGGGGTCACTTCTTCAACCAACCCACTTTTTGATCTACATAAATGATCCGACTAAGAAATACTCAGATCATTTCTCAACATCTATGCCAATGATTTGACTATATACGGGCGCACCTCTAAAACTATTGATGGTTAGAGATTGGCGACTGATCTTGCACAAACTACCCAATGGTGTAAAAACTGGATGGTTACATCCAATACGTCGAAAACCAAGCTAGTTACATTCCATCATCACCGATCTGACCCTGAACTACTACCAATCTGGATGAACGAAGCTCCTCTCAGGAAAGCACCGTGCCTTGAAATGCTGTTGGGCCTCTAACTCCCAATCGACCTTAAGTGGAACTTGTATATATGATTCATTGTTAAGGATGCAAGTAAAATGGTCAGCTCTCTGTGCCGCTCTAGTAAGTACCTGACTCCTCCTCCTCCAGTCCTCTACCTTTACAAGAGCATGATCAGACAAAAAATGGAGTACTTTTGTCATATTTGAGCGAGAGCCGCCCAGACCCCACTCTCCAGCCTTGATAGTTTTCAAAAGTGTCTCCGAGCCCTTGAGGGCGACGAACTATTCTCTAACCTTCATTTCCTCTCCCACGGGCGGGATGTGGCAAGCCTCTCACTGCTCTACCGCTATTTCCACAGAAAGTGCTTGGATGAAATACATTCCCTGGTCCCGCCGAGGTAAACCTTCACAGCAAGAACACGCCATGCCACTTACATCATAGCAAACAACACACATTTACTCTCTATTCCATAGGTAAGAAGTAAGTTCCATTCAAGCAGCTTCTCGTGAACTGATTCCCTGTGAAACAGACTCCCAATGGAATGTTTCCCCCGATCACTACAGTTTTAACCTGTTCAAGGCTAGGGTAACTGATATAGGGACAAATGGCCTCCAAACTTAAAACTCTACCTCGAGTGGCCCCGAGTGGACCTTGTAAAGAGAAATTTCGTTTTAAAAACACACAAAAAAATGCTATCCAAAAATCCTTGTAATCCAATTGATTTTTAATTGGATTTTTTTATTTACAAGTTTTGAAAGCCATATAAATTTACCTGACTGCATCTATTGATTTTTAGTTTTCATTCTTTATTTTTAATTCATACTGCTTATTGATTAATGGTCATAGCATGGATAAACAACCTGAGCGTTATGTTAAAAAGTACCAAAATCAGATGAAAGAAAAATGGCCTACAGTTATTTTCATGGCAACTGCTCCAACGTTCTTTTTTCACTGGTGCCCCGACTACATGTGTTTAGGCATGCTACTGAAAGATGGTCCCAAGGTTTTGCTGTTTAAATACCTAAATAGCACAGCCACTTCTCCAAATAATTTTCATCACTTTCCACCTGTGAAACCCCTTCCCGTTTCCTTGATTCCCTGATAACGACAATATTTTAAAATTTAAATGAAACGTCAATCGCCATCTGTCTTCTCAAACACGGCTCGTTTTTTTGTTCATTTCCCGATCCTCTTCCCCAGCACACCCTTTAACCGCCTAGAAATTAGTAGCATTACCGCCTTTGCTTGGAGTGAAATGTTTAAAGAAAAGATAGGAATCATTCCCAGAATTAGATATTTTCATTTAGAAGACTTTTTTCTGTTATAAATTATCCAAAGTAAGAAATGGTATGGAGGCTAATAATTTAGACAAAGCAATATTCGGGTTGATTTTGCATTCTTCCCCTTCTAGAAATGGACTCAACCAGATGACGAATATATGTTGTAATAGGTAAACAGTTGATATGGCTGTGGAACCATATGACTGCGGACATGATAGTTATGGTGCTCTGTCTGTGATGGCAAATATTTTCGGTTTTACTCGGATAGTATTAACAAGAGTGGACAAGGCATATGGGAATTGCAGACAGATCTCACCAGCAAGTGGCGATAGGTGTTAAGAGAATGGTGCCGCTGGCGATAGCAATGATGTTAACTATTGCACAAAGGAAGGGGATATCGCAGGAAATCATATCACCAGTTAAATGCTGAGATTTGAACTCTAGACTCATGATCGAAACCCTAACATTCCAACCACTCAGCTACATGCATATATATATATATATATATATATATATATATATATATATATATATATATATATATATATATATATATAAAAGTGAACATTGAAATCAACACTCAGAGGCGACAGGCTGTTTCATGCTAGGCGAAATCGTCAATTCCGCTGCTACACCTGGTGATACAAATACTTAAGTAAATGCTTTGTTTATAATAAACAGTATTAACAACAGTTACTGGCCTGAATGTCCGAGAAATTTCATAGAAAATATGTGTCCTCCGACTAGAATCGAACCTGTATCCTACACGGGACTGTCACTTAGCCTGACATTCTATACCATTTAGGTACCGGTGCGCAAGATCAAATTACTGTTTTTAAACAACAAATTTCCCATGATTTCTCTCGCACGCTCATATCTGCTCGAAGCGTATCTTTACGTAATCAAATGACATCATATATTATGAAATAGACTAAGCTCGGCAATTATTTTTTAATATATTTTCTGTCATTTTATTAATACAAACATTTAAGTATATATATATATATATATATATATATATATATATATATATATATATGCGAATGGCATATATATATATATATATGCGAATGGCATATATATATATATATATATATATGCGAATGATATATATATATATATATATATATATATATATATATATATATATATATATATATATATATATATATGTGTGTAAGCAAATATGTGGATGTAGATCCGACGGTATGATGAAAATGTGGAAAAGACAAAGCAAAATCCGAATATGTGAGTTTACTGTTTTTTATTCTGTTTTTTTTTTATTTTGCTTTCAACGTCAGACGTTTCGGTCTAATAGACCATCTTCAGAACATTATTATTGGAGATATATTTATATATAAATTTAAATACAAGTATATGGTGATTCAGAAAACCCGACAACGAAGCAAGGTTATCAATGGGGGGGGTGAAGGGGGTAGAGAGATATGATTGAGCTAGATGCAACACTTCGACTCCCTCCACCCTAATTTATTTTGAGGAAAACCAGGCACCGACACACCAAATCTTATGAATTTATGGGAGGGGGATAGGTCAAAAAGAGACAAAGAGAGAGAGAGAGAGATAAAGAAGTTGTGATAAAGTGTCATTATTTCTTTTGAATGGACGCTGTTTTTTCCTTTACTTTGGGAGTTTATAAGTACCACAATTTTTTATATAAGTTTGAATGTTTGAACGGTTCAAGGAATTTAATTATATGTTAGTTAGAGTCTTAACCCCCCCCCCAAAAAAAAACTTTATTACCAAAAATCCGGTATGAAATAGTTGATTAGAGAAATAGTCATAGAATTTACATTAATACACTACAAATTTTATTCTCAAATATAAGTTTACTTCTAGTTGTAATTGATTATCAAGGCGACATCTCCTTCGGCCTGAACCTCATGCACATATATACAAATACATACATACGTACCCATACACATACGTATTTACATACACATACCTACGTACGCATACACATATGTATATAAATCAAACATATAAGCAGACATTTACATTTACATGCATATACATGAAAAATCAAATAAACTAACTGTGTGGGGGAGTGAATGAGTGAAGGGGGGTGACGGGGGTAGGGAGACACGACCGAGTTATATATAACACCTCCATTCTGTCAACCCCAAACTCTTAGAGGAAAACCAGGCATTGACACCCCAAATCTGTTAACGAAAGTTGTGGGAGGGGGATAGGTCAAAAAGGCACAAAGAGAAAGAGAAAGAAAGAAGTTATGATAAAGTGTTATTAGTTTTCTTTTTGAAATGGACGCTGTTTTTTGTTTCACTTTGAGAGTTCATAAATATCATAATTTTAAACGGTCTAAGGAATCCAACTATATGTCAGTTAAGGTTTTTTAAAAAAACAACTTTGGTATGAAATAGTCGATTAGAAAAATATTCATAGAATTTACCTTAAAACACTAAAAAAAATTTATTTTCCAATTATAAGCTTACCTTTAGTTTTAATTGACCATCAAGGCGACATCCTCATCGGCCTGAACCCCATTCCTGAGTTCAATCCGCGACCATTGCCATATTGTTAATTTCTCCTACCCAAAATCTAGCCTTAAGTCAATATGGAGTGATATTTAAATGCAACACCAGGGATCTTGCTCTATTATACACCGTAAACACATCCATGTAAATTTCATATACACACGTTCTTCCACATATGCAGTCATCTACACAGGCATATCGACACGCACGGGCAATCTCACGTATCACTATCACCATACATCCTTTTAAAATATTTCTGCGTACTTACATATATATAGGTGTGCTCTTAGAATTCCCTAAACAAGCTATTAACATATATATACCCCTATATATATACATACACATCCAACAATACAAACACATATACATACAAATATATAGATACAAATACAGGCACAAAGGTAATAGTCTATTGAATTTAACTTATTATCATCATTGAAAGTATATGATCTCTATACTAAGTTAAACTTAAAACGGTGTTTACAGTTAACTGTTAGTTCATATCTTTGATTCAAAAGATCAGTCTTATTTTTAAATCTAATTATTTCAAATTTTTCGTTAAGGCATAGGTAACACGGGGCGTATAGGGAGTTACATGTCCGGGCTTTCCTAATCAATTTCCATTTAACCTTAGGTGCTTTATTTTTTTCTTTTAGACTCCAAAAGTATTTGGATAATGAAGTCATATACTTATAGTTACTGTTATTAAAAGATTGCATATGACCCCGCCAACGTTCCTTGAATGGTCTCATGGTGCTACCAATGTAAAATTTCTTTATATTTGTATTTTCTAGTGTTGATATTGTACTAAGATAACCATACACATACGTATTTACATACACATACCTACGTACGCATACACATATGTATATAAATCAAACAAGCTAGTCAAACAATTATTTTTTAGTGGACAATTATTAGGATTCCTACAATTACATAATTTATTATTTGTGTCTTTATGCTTAGTATTGCTGCTTGCAACCTGGTGGGTTATCAAGCCTTCCGAGTCATATACTTGTTGAAGACTCTGTTGTTATGTTTTTTAATTATTTTCTCTGGGTTATCTGCACAACTATAGCTTAACTTAAGAGTATTGGGGTTAAATATTTTACTACGTGAGTTAGTTTCAGATTTGGGGAAATGTTTTTTTATGAGGTTTAGAAACATGCGCCCCAATTTAGTTTTAACCATAATATTAAAAGGGGGAGTAAACCATATGATTTTTCTAGATCTCTTTTTCTTATTATGGTTGCTATTAACAGGGCTTTTATATTGAATAGTAGTGTCTTTGTATCCACTATTTTTGAGTGCAGAATTGTAAAAATCCCGATGTTTATTAAAAACATCTTTGTTCGAAGAGTTATTACTGATCCTAAATTCAATGGAGGAGGGTATGTGTGTGATTGATTGTTCTGTTTAATAATGGCAGGATATGCATATTGTGAGCAGCCAGATACGATATTACACACGGATGAGCGAATGGCAATGAACACGAAACTGCACAGCTGTATCAGATTATGTTTTCAGACCGAAGGCAGCCGACTTTTGTGCTTGTTTTCGTGTGAGGGATCCATCCCCAAAGTTTGTTAAAGTATTTTTGATACACCTATATATATATATATATATATATATATATATATATATATATATAGGTGTATCAAACATTTTTAGATTGAAAAACGTTAAACATTGAAGATAGGTTAGCCACAAAAGTACACCGATGACAACCTCGTCTATATGGCAACATAGTGTCATCTACCATAAACTTACTTTAAACTTAATAACTCAAAAGCAAAGGATTTGCGGACATATATTTATTTGGACTTTTTTCCTTTTTTTTAATTTGAGGAACCCACCCCAAAGTTTGTAAAACTATTTTTGATACACCCAGCATGTATGTGTGTCCCTGTGTGTGTAATATATAATATATTGACATTCACTCTCTCGACTTCAATATTTCCCTCATAGTTTAATCAGTTTTTGTTTAGTTTCCCCTGGGTGCATCTTTTTCTACATCGTTCTCTCCCTGCCACCAACAAGCCGTCCCAGAATCAGTCCAATACCTGGTTCAGATCAATCTACGAAAATCTGTGGCATTTTCCCTACAGGCCGTCTGTCTGCTCTCAGTACTATATCTATCCATGTCTAACTCTGACCCATCAATATTTTCTTTTGTGCTCTTGAAACGAATCCGAGAGATAACAATAAATTTCTTGTCTGGCCTTCTCCCAGTAATGTCGGAATGACGCGAGGTTTACAATAATAGAATAGCCTACTCTGGCGTTCCTTACCGCGAACATAAAATGGCCGCCAGGAAGGATTACCAACACAGCAAACTTGACTGCTAAAAAGAAAAAATATAAAATAGCACAAGACATTTCTCTCCGTAATAACTGCAATAGTTTTAATATTGACAGACAAGTGCATAATATATATATATATATATATATATATATATATATATATATATATATATATATATATATATATATATATATAAGTGGGGAGTGTTTAATGAAAAATGACAGATTCTATTTATCTGTATTTCAGTTACCATTTTCTAGTTTAGGTACAAGATATCGTATGTTTGGGTCAAATGAGTTTAAATATTGTCCGAAAGTCTGTAATCGAGGATATAAGAGAGCCTCCTCTGTCGCTTTTAATGAAATTTGATTAAATGAAAAATTTTGGTGCCGAAATTCATATATATATTTATATATATATATATGTGTGTGTGTGTGTGTGTGTGTGTGTGTGTGTGTGTGTTGAGCTCTCTGAGGAGGAAGTGTGAGTTTGTAAAAAGTGAATATTACGGCTAATAATGCAAGACTCTTCGGTAAAACGAATAGAGTCCTCTCAGTCACTGAGTGTTTATCTAAAAAGAAATACGCTTAAAATTCACCTTCACCCTTGCCGTGAGCCAACGACTTAAGGGTAGAATCTCCGACAGATGCCAAATCAGCGGAGTTTCGATCCTTTCTGGACGTCTAGCCACATTGATGAGCTGTGATACAGGAAACAGTCTCTCTGCGGATGAATATATATATATATATATATATATATATATATATATATATATCGCAACACTCCACGTATCTATATTATATACAAATTTAGTATATTTTTTTTTTAAATTATAGGAATAATCATTAGGACGGGGAGATATAAACGCGAATGTAAATTATAATTATGTTCTGTTAGAAACAAGGATTAAAATATTTGGAGTTTATATAGCACAATGTGTTGTATTTAGCGTGTATAATATATGGATGGACACACGTGTACTCCCTAAATGTGGTCATTAATCCTATATGGATGTACATATACAATATCTTGAGAAGTACTTAAAGCAATGGTGGATTTATTTTGCTTCACATCGAGGATATCATTTCAGAAGGTTCATGAATGTTCATTAAGTGGTTGAAAGGTCAGTCAAAGCATTGTTTCGCTAAGAATAGTTTTGTCTCACTTTTTGTTCATTTCTCTCATATACAGTCTGCGAATATTTGCACATACATACACACACATATATATGTATCCATATATGTATATATCCTTATATATATATATATATATATATATATATATATATATATATCCATATATATATAGATAAATATATATATATCAATATATATATGTATCCATATATATATATACATATATATATATATATGTATATGTATATGTATATATAATATCCATATATATATGTGTGTGTATATATATATATATCCATATATGTATATATATACATATATTTATCCGTATATATGTATGATATATATATATATTTATATATAGCCAGACACACCTACCAAGGTTTCACTTAGGCAGATCGTCAGGGTTTGCTCTACGCTTGTATTGAGCTCTTTAGTTAGTTGTTTACTCGTATCGGGGTTTTTTCTTTGGGCTTTGAACCTGTATCTGTGCGATTATTTTCGACAGACTTTCATGTTCCTGGCTCTTTCTTTTTTTAAAAACCTTCTTTTCCTTCGTGATTGATTTGGCTGTTGTTAAATCAAGAGTTCGAAGGTTTTTCGACACGAGTATAGTTACCTATATTTATATTTATATATATATATATCCATATATGTATATGTGTCCATATAGATATGTATATATATGTGTAATTTGGCAGCAACTTTTCTTTTAAACATGTAGTATTGAATGTTAAAGACAACATAGTCTTGCATATTTTCTTTTGAATTTTCTCATATTCTCTAATGAGACTTTTTATTTGAAAATGATTTCGAAATATGTATTGTCCATACGATGACATAGCGCTTTCGACTATATATATATATATATATATATATATATATATATATATATATATATATATATATATATATATATATACAGGTGTTGGACATAATAATTAAAACACTTGCTAAATTTAAAGAACATTTATTTAATATGGAGTTGGTCCTCCTTTAGCCTCACAGACAGCTTTAATATGTCTCGGAATGGAATCATACAGCTTCATGACTTCACCCAGAGGGATTTTCAGTTATTCTTCCATTAACACCTTCTCCAGCTCTTTACGACACGACAATGGGGGATAGCGGCTCCTAACTTGTTGCTCCAAAATGCACCACAAATGTTCAATAATATTGATATCTGGAGAGTGGGGAGGCCACTCCATGTGTTCTAGCTCTCTTTCATGCTCTTCATACCAATTCTTAACCACTCGAGAGGTAAGTATTGTAGCATTATCGTCTTGGAAGATGCAGTCACCATCAGGAAATAAAGTCTTGGCCATTGGATGAACATGATCTCCCAAAATGTCCAGGTAATCTTTGCTGTTGATTCTACCATGCAGGGCAACTATTGGACTGAGACATTTCCATGATATGGCGGCCCAGACTATCACTGATCCACCTCCATGCTTCACTGTTGGAAGAAGGCAGTCAGGTTTGTAAGCTTCTTTGGGCTGCCTCCACACATAAACTTGGGAAAAGAGAGAAAAAGGACTTGTTTGAGAATATCACTTGCTTCCATTGGTCTGCAGACCTGGCATTGTGATCTCTGCACCACTTCAACCTCTTTTGAATGTTGCGAGTGGAGAGAAGATGTTTCCTGACGGCGGCTCTTCCATGATATGCAACCTTATGGAGAGAACAGCGAACAGTTTTAGTAGAAACTGAATTATTCAGATGATTATTCAACTCAGCAGTCACTTTCGCCACATTTCTCCGATAATTTTTTGCCACATTACGTTTCAATGCACGTCAGTCTCTGTCAGTAAGTTTGCAAGTCCGGTCCAAATTGCTACGGTTGCAAGAGGTTTTGCCCTGTTTCTCGAATTGCATCATAGTTCTTAATATGGTAGCTCTTGAAAAACCAAACAGTTCAGCAACCTTAGGGATCGAGGCTCCTGCCATACGAGCTGCAACAATTTGCCCTTTTTCGAACTCGGAGAGGTCACTCATTAATTTAATTTTTACTAAATTCTAAAAATAAATGAGACAAAGACAGTGAATTAGTTAAATAAACGTATTTACAATAAACATAAACTGCAATTACGAAATTTTAGTTAAAGTTCTTAATATAATAAGTCTTTGAAATATAGGAATGGAATTTGCACCTGTTCCAATTATTTTGTCCAACCCCTGTATATATATATATATATTCATATAGATATGTATAGATATACATCCATATATATATATATATATATATATATATATATATACACATATAAGATATATCCATATATCCATATATATATATATATATATATATATATATATATATATATATATATATATATATATATATATATATACAAGTATAGGATTGGTGCATACGGAATAATTTCTAATAAGAAACAATTACTATTCTTAAAAGAGTGCTCAATACAGAGTAGAGCAAATATAATTATTTATTTGAAAATTATAACATAGATATGTTATAAAATCACTACAAAAATAGACATTTTTTCCAGCACCTCTGGTGTCTTATCAAGTGATGATGTTGAATGTAGAATAAAGGGTTTTAAAAGAATCAAATTAATTAACCACCCCTCGCAAGGGGAAACGCTGTTACATAAGCTGGAATGTCCAATCAAAATACAAGTATACGGGAATTCAAATAACTTGACAACGAATTATGGTTATAAAAACTGTCAAATGCTTTAAAGTTGGGGTTATACCAAAATAGAATTTATTCTAACTAATAAGTATTAAATTATACGATAAAATTTGAAATTAAAATTAAAAATTACCCATTTTAATATCTAAATTTAATCTCTATTATCTTCAAAATTATAAAATTACTGAGGAAAAAAGAAAAAATACATATGTTTGGATTTTCTAGTGTAGAGATTGTACTAAGATAAACTACAGAGCTATTCAAACAATTATTCTGTCGTGGACAATTATTTGGATTCCTACAATTGCACAAGTTTTTATTTGTGTCATTATACTTAGTAGTGCTGCTTGCAAACTGGTGATTAGTCAAGTTTTTTGAGTCCCTATACTTGTTAAAGACTCTGTTGTTATGTTTTTTAATTATTTTCTCTAGGTTATCCGCACAATTATAGCTTAATTTAAGAGTATTAGGATTAAATATTTTATTAAGTGGGTTAGTTTCTGGGTTGGGGAAATGTTTCTTGATGAGGTTTAGAAATATATGTCCTAATTTAGTTTTAACCATTATATTGAAAGGGGGAGTAAACCAAATGATCTTTCTAGATCTTCTTTTCTTATTATGTTTATATCTGTACTTATAATTATGGGTATGTATATGTATGTATGTATATATATATATATATATATATATATATATATATATATATATATATATATATATATATATATGTGTGTGTGTGTGTGTGTGTGTGTGTGTGTGTGTGTGTGTATGTGTGTGTATGTGTGTGTTGACACCTATCATATGTGAGCTTATTTGTGCGTATGTGTAGGTATGTAAACTTTGGTTTGATCTACTGGTGCGGGTGTATGTGTATGTTTGTATATATGTATATGTATGTGTATTTGTATGTGTGTATATATATATATATATGCTTGGATGTGAGCTTACTTATATATGTTTATATGTAGATGTGTTGATATGGGTATTTATAGATGATTATATATATGTATATGTGGATGTATGTTCGTATGCCTTTGTATATGTATATGTTTGTATATCATAGTGTCTTCGAATGTATCATCAATACTAACTAAAATCTACTTTTGTTTGATAATGTTTTTTAATTGCTTATAGACTTAATCAACAATTGTGTCTTGTTATATTATAAAATTATTATGGATTTTATTGTACTTTATCGTCAATAAGACAATATTGTTACAAGATGCGTAGGTTTATGTATGTATATACCTATTTATTAGTGTGTATATATATATAAATATATATATATATATGGATGTGTATGTGTGTATATATGTATATATATGTGTATGTTTAAGTCTCCGTTTGTATTTTTTTATATATATATGCGCGTGTTTGTATATGTGTTTGTATATATGTATGTTTGTATGTTTAAGTTTATATATGTATATGTATACATTCATATATGTATGTATATACATATATATATATATATATATGTATGTATGTATGTGTATATGTATGTATGTATGTGTATGTATGTATATATATTTATATTCGGTTTGTTTACTTTTTTAACGTTGCTGTGTGGGTGGATATATTTATGTTTTCTTCTGTATATATATATGCATATGCGTATGCGTATATGTATGTGTATATGTGTATATATATATATGTGTATGTGTGTATGCATGTATATATATGTTTATGTGTATATGTTTGTCTATAGGTAAGCTTTTCTGTGCTTCTGTCTGTAGTGAAGAATGTGTGTAGACTGTACACATATATCTGTAGGTAGTTTTTATTTTATTTCACCTAATGTAGATAGCGTAGATAGACATATATGAAATTATATTTTTATATATATTTGTGTGTTTAGAATTTTCGTTTTTATATATTAGATGGTGTTATTTTTATACGTATATATCTGATTTAATGTCCTTTCTTTCCCTATTGTTTGTTTCTTTGTTCTATTAGACCATTTTTATCTATGTATATTTGCCCGGATAAGTTATATTTTAATAAGTGGTTAGAATTCGTTTAATAACACTTTCAATCTTGAATATGTTCTGGTTGTTGTATCGGAGTGTCTATGTCAATGTATGTGCGTGTATGTACGTGTATTTATCGGTGACTATGTGTATGGTAACTTGCATGAACATTTAATTGTGTATGTATGTGTTTTTTTTTTGTAAAGGGTCGTGGAGATATTTCCTGTCTCGTCACTTTTTGTGTGTGTATATATCTAAATATGTCTGCTTGCTTATGTATTATAATCTGATTGTGTATATATTGTCTTTCGCAAGATGTAATCATCCCCTGCCTCTGATTAGAATTCAAATGTATCCATGTTGTCATGAAGTTAAGAGCAGTCGATCTTAACGTTTATTCCAACTTAATTTCAATAAAAACAAAATAAATAGAATTACATCTGTATTTTTTCTTTTTTCCTCAGTATTTTTATAATTTTAAACTTAATAGAGATTAAATTTAGATATTAAAATGGGTAATTTTTAATTTTACTTTAAAATTTTATCGTAAAATTAATACTTATTAGTTAGAATAAATTCTATTTTGGTATAACCCCAACTTTAAAGCATTTAATAGTTATTATAACCTTACTTCGTTGTCAAGTTTTTTGAATTCCCAGATACTTGTATTTTGATTGGTCATTCTAGCTTATGTAACAGCGTTTCCCCCTGCGCGGGGTGGTTAATTAATTTGAATCTTTTAAAACCCTTTATTCTACATTCAACATCATCACTTGATAAGACACCAGAGGTGTTGAATAAAAGTAGCTATTTTTGTAGTGATTTTATAACATATTTATGTTATAATTTTCAAATAAATAATTATATATATATATATATATATATATATATATATATATATATATATATATATATATATATATATATACATATATATATATATATATATATATATATATATATATATATATATATATATATATATATATATATATAGGTAACTATACTCGTGTCGAAAAACCTTCGAATTCTTGATTTAAAAATAGCCAAATCAATCTCGAAGGGAAAAAAAGGTTTTAAAAAAGAAAGAGCCAGAAACATGAAAGTCTGTCGAAAATAATCGCACAGATACAGGTTCAAGGCCCAAAGAAAAAAAAAACGATACGAGTAAACAACTAACTAAAGAGCTCGATACAAACGTAGAGCAGACCTAGTCAAACCTAATGAGCCAGACAAACCTACCAAGCAGATCGTCAGGGTCAGCTGACCCTGATGATCTGCCTAAGTGAAATCTTGGTATGTTTGTCTGGCTTATTAGGTTTGACTATATATATATACATGTAAATCGATATCTTCTTCCAAAGCCATATTCTATAAAGAATTACATAACATTAAACAAACATTTGTTAATAATAGATTTCCTAATTCTGTTATTGATCAACAAATTATAATGTATCTCAATAAAGATAATAATACAAAATTGATAATATGAATAATAATCGTGTACATCAAAATAAACATGACACTATTACGTTATACTATTGTAACCAAATGCATAATAATTACAAACATGATGAAACGGCACTCAAAAACATATTAGGTAGAAATATTGAACACGTTAATACTGATAAACAAGTTAACCTCATCGTATATTATAAAAATTTAAAACAACTGACCTCATAGTCTCTAATAACCCTACAACCACACAACTAAATCCTCTACAAAAAAAACAATGTAGTGTATCAATTTACATGCTTGTTCAGAGATTATATCTCTGATACTAATAATAAACCTACTACATATATTGGTTTTGCTACAAGCACACTCTCCCGTAGACTTACCTGTCACCTTTCTGATCTTAGTTCTATTAAACATTTCTTAGAAAAACAGCCAAATACATAATATTAGATAGATATTAGTTGATAACTCAATAATACTCACACATACACACAGTAAAAAGAACCTTCAGGTATTGGAAGCTCTCTACATGAAAATAAAGCAATCCATATATAAACATAATTACTTTTCAAACTAATCACAACACATTACTTTTCATCTAGACATGTTAATATTTCGTTCTCTCGCATGATATGACGTCATAGAACCGCATTTTGAACTTACGACCTACGTCTGCTATTCCGTGACCGTTATCGTCGCATAGCAATCATCTATAGCAGCATAACAAAATATTATATTCGATGGTGAATATCTTTATTAAAATGTTCGTATAATCACTCTGAAGTTGGCTCATGTGCGCCGAAAGTTTAGATCAAGGACCAACTTAAAAAAAAATATTCAAATGTTTGACAATTTTTGTCTTTATTTTCACCCCAAATTAAAGCAAACATAAGAACATTAGAGGTGCAAATTTAGACAGCTTTCTTAAATAATTATTTCTTCCTCTCCTATGCACTTAGGCGATTATGGAGATCTCCAAAACTTACTATCATTTGTTGATTACTCACTCTGTCCATGGAATTTACAGTATCTTTCTGTACATCCATATTTCACCTGCCTCTAATTTTCTCCTCATCCGTGGGAAGATTGTCCAACATTCACTGACATATAAGAGAATGGTCAAGATATCGCAATCCAGCACTCTTATCATTGTTTCTAACGAAATTTTCCTGTTTATTAATACTTTGCTTAGCTTTTTCAATGTCGCACTTCCGCTCCAGGGTTAAAACACTTCCCAGATATGTAAATTGTTTACATTTTTGATTTTGGTATCTCTAATTTGTAATTGGCATATTGGGCTGTTACCGATCTCAAGCCTAATAAGGGCATTTTTAGTGCGGACGTAATAACAGGCAGACACACTAACGGGTAGACATATTAACGGGTAGACATACGCAGATATGAGCAGCCAGCAATAGAATCTGAATGTGCAGGTCGTATTGTTTGGATATTTGTTCGGATAACGGATCCGATCTTAAAGAGGAAGCCATACTTTAACGCTTTAAAAAAAGTTTTTTTTTTAGGATAGCAAATCCGATAAAAAGATTAAAAACTGTTGCTTTAAAATTCGTGATAATTTACAAATAAAATCACGTTATCTGTCGTTCAAATACAGAAAATATGGGAGTTGAAAAGTCAAGAAATCATGACGTAATTCTGAAAAAAAATTCATTTTCGTGCGTGCACAGGAAGTGTGGTGCGTTCGTCAAAGATGCTAAGTTCATGTAAATAAAGTTCATTCAAGTAGTGAACGGCCATTTTTTTTTCTTTTCGTGCGTCTTTGTTTTTACCAGCAATAGCATTTAACGAAAATACAGAAACTTAAGAGCCTCGACTTTTCCGATTCATACTTTGGAGAAGAAAAAAACCGCAATAGTTTTGTTAACAGTAACTGCAGGAGATTCCGGTATTTGACTATCCTTATTACTGTCTTCTACCTGCCGTGCCTCTTCAGGACGTGGCTTATGGCTACATCGCATTGGAACACCGGTTCCTGTAAGATCACCGAAGTTATGTAACGTCGACCCAATCCAGTACCTAAATGGGCCACCGGTTGGGAATATCATGTGCTGTAAGCTTGCAAGTGCGGGTGGTGTAATGAATAATAGCTCGGAATTGTTAATTGAACTGTTCTAACTATTGCGATTTCGTGGCCATTATTCCTTTGAATGGTACAAGTCTCAGCATCGCAGTTTCAAAAGGAATATGTATATATGCCCGACGATGTTCCTTCTCGTGTAGTTAAGGTTACCGGAGAATATATTGAGTTAAAATGTTTACAGGAGAGATAATGGAATGGCCACCAAGCCCCGATTCAAATCCATTCGAAAATCTATGGTCATTTGTGAAGATGAAATTATATAAAGACTTCAAACAATAACAGCAAAGCAGACATGTGGGAAACAATTAAAACCAACATGTTGGAAATTGAACTTGCCGAAGTAAAAAAATAAAATAACAAAATCAATGGATAATAGATTGCTGGCTGTTATTAAAAATGGTCATTATATTAAGATGTAAATGCTTCAAAGACTTGTTTATTTGTTCTATTGTAGGTGTCAATAAATGTATCAGAACTGCTCCTAGACAATTGCCCCCATTTAGAAAACATTATGAGAAAGCGAAACTTGGGATGGGGGAATATATACTAATAAAATTAATTAGGGTTTTATTTTCATGTTTTATCTTTTATTCAGTAAGAATTATTCAATAATAAATGCGTAAGAATTATCCAAAAATATATTTATATTTAATATCACTATAATTATACCACTAAACTTGCGAATTGTGAGTTTCGTGTATCATAGTCTCTTAGAGTGTCTCAGAATTTGCCCTTTCCGTTGTCCAGAGGGCAGTTGTCCTACAACCATTAATAAATTGATGATTTTATTACCTTGTTATTGAAATAAAGTGATTTTCTGCCTTTGCATAATGACTTCAGACTTTAGTTTTTATATTAAATCCAATAGCTTTAATAAAACATGTTGAAACTACGTAAAAATGTAACTCTAGCTTTGTCGAAACTGTTTAAAATTTTCAAAAGCAAATTAATGTTGAGGTTTTTAAAATGCATTTCTTCAGACGGGCTATATATAAAATATTTTATTGCATGAAATAAATCTATAAAATATATATATATTTGAATTGGACAAAGTCCGACAATTTATTTAAAGACATTTATGATATGTTTAACGTTCTTTTTATAGATACAAGTATTTAAGCAAATGCTCTATTTTATAATAAACAGTATTAAATACCATTTACCGGCCTGAATGTCCGAGAAATTTTCATAGAAAATTTTCGTTCTCCGACAGGAATCGAACCTGTATCCTACACGGAACCATCATTTCGAGTGACGTGCCTTAACCTTTCGGCCACAGAGAAGCGTCTGGTTAGCAAGGCCGATTTTACTATCTTTAAACTTAAATCTTCCATGAATCTCTTCTATTCATATCTGCTCTAGTGTATCAAATGTAAACAAATGACGTCATATATTTTTGAATTGGACAATGTCCGACAATTTATTTTAAAGACATTTATGATATGTTTAACGTTCTTTTTATAGATACAAGTATTTAAGCAAATGCTCTGTTTTATAATAAACAGTATTACATAACATTTAAGGCACGTCACGCGAAATGACGGTTCCGTATAGGAGACAGGTTCGATTTCTGTCGGAGAACGAAAATTTTCTATGAAAATTTCTCGGACATTCAGGCCGGTAAATGTTATTTAATACTGTTTATTATAAAACAGAGCATTTGCTTAAATACTTGTATCTATAAAAAGAACGTTAAACATATCATAAATGTCTTTAAATATATATATATAATAAAATCTTTCTCTATTCTGTGTAAACTTTTCTTGATCATGATTTGCGATGATTGAACGTATCTGAAAATCATAAGCTTTGGGGAGATTCTTTATAAATTTGATCTGGACGTATGGCTACTTATGAAAAAATGTGACAAACATTGAATACACAAATTTTGCCATTCAAATTCAATAAAACATGCTTGAATGAATTCTTGCTACCTAAATATAGCTCGCGTATATATGCGTGTGTGTATATATTGTCTATTTGTATGTTACGTCTTTTGCCTTTTTATCATATCTGAATCCTGGACATAAGTGGAACTGAGATAAATGTACAATAGAACACCAGCAAATCAATATAAAGCTGTGAAATTATTTCTGTCTGTCGCCAGAACCTAACAGTTCTGTGATACGATAATATTTCCGTTCAGTTAGACAGTGAATAGCTGAGATGAGAGACTCTATAGTCCCATATTCAATGGCATTCATTGACTAGCCTTCATAAAAGGCAGCCATAGAAGTCTCTTCTTACTCCGTTCATCTATTCACTTTAAATTGTCTGTCAGCTGTAATCTGTCTGTCTGTCCCGCTTACATAAAAACACGCATGCGCATTCGTATTGGCGTCGAACGGGTTAAAATAACTTTACCATAAGTCTGTCTGTCAGTTGATATACTACGGATATATGCATGCCAGTTTCTTGCTAAAGTCATTCCATCTATTGCCTGGGGTTTCTTTACTGATACAGTCCAAGAAAAAGGTAACATCTCTTTTTCCTTTCATGGCCCAAACTAATGAGTATGCCACTTTTTCACAATGAACCAGACAGGATAAGATTATTTTCATATATTCTTTCATATTCCATGCCCCGTCAAGACGTTGGCGATCGTGGTTTTACATAATTTTCTGTTTTTTGTAGCACTTCAATATAATCTGCGAGTGTCAAAATTTCCAAGCACTTTTTCCTCGTGAAATGCCAGAGAAATTTCAATTCTCTTCCTGATTCTAAGCATTGTTTCTATTTTCTCTAAAACCTCGTCGTTGCTCACTTGTTCAGTCCATTGTATTCTCAGCATCCTTCTGTAGAACCATATTTCCGTTGCCTCAAATCATGTCTAACATTCACAACTATATAGAACTTATATTACATCAGTTCATTACTCTTTTCTTAGTTTCTTACGAAATTTTCCTGTTTGTTAATACTTTGCTTAGCTTTTTGAAGTCATTGCTGTACTTGCTTGATTTTGGTATCTCCAATTTGTAATTTGCATATTGGGTTGTTCCTTTGTTTTACAGTGAGTGTCGCCCTTTACAAGTCCCAGGGGCTACTCAAAGTAGAGGGTTACATTAGGCCATTTGTATGTATAGGTGAGGGAGATAAAGATTAACCCTAGTCTTGAATAAGTTAAGATTGTAGTGATCGGGAAAAACATCCTGCTGGGAGTCGAAACCACAGGGTTGTGGTTAGCGGGAAGAAGCTGCTCAAGTAGAACTTACATCTCACCGATGGAATTGTGAATTTCCAAGCGTACCTTGGATGTGGCACAAGGCCGAAAGTAAAGGGAACCCAGTGAGGACTGAAATCACTACTACGTCGTAATTGTTCTAGCGAGACAAGCTTACTAACCATTACACCACGTCGAGGTTCCCATCTCACCGATGGAATATGAAGGGAATGTGATTGGTTTGCTACTATGGAAGTGGCATAGAGGGTGTTCTTGCCATGAAGGTTTACCTTGGCGGGAGCGAGGAATGTAGTTTGTCCGAGCACATTCCATGAAATTAGCGGGAAGTAAGATCTTGGCAGCTCCTGCCCAGATATGACAACAGTACTCCATTTTTGGCTTGATCTGGTTCTTGTAAAGGTAGATGATAGCGGGAGGAGTCAGGTACTTACTAGAGCGGTAACGGAAGCCGATCATTTTATCTGCATCCTTAGCAACGGATCGTATGTACGAGTTCCACTTGAGGTCGGATGTGAATTTGAAGTCCAACAGTCTTTCAAGATACGGTGCTTTCCCGAGAGGAATTCCGTTCATCCTGATTGGTGGTACTTCGGGGTCAGATCGGCGATTATGGAACGTAACTAGCTTGGTCTTCGAGGGATTGAATGTAACCAGTCAGTTTTTGCCCCATTGGGGAGAAAAAAAAGTTTGTACAAGAACGGAAGATTTTGGCTAACAGCCATGCATCCCGTCTTGATATTTAGCCCTTTCTCCTAGCTTTCGTTCATTACTTTATATACGAGTTTCCTTACTTTGTCCGCCAGCAACACTGACGTCTGCCTATCTTAAGATTTTTGCCGCCAATAATGAATAATTGAAAGAATTGTAATTATCTCTGAAGCGCCACACTATATAGGATGAATAAGTCCGGTGAGAAGAGACATCCTTATCTTTCACCCCTTTCTATTTTTGTATATCGACTGAATTCATTTTGTATCCGTATGCAGTTGGTTTGGTGCCAGTATAGGTTTAAGATTATTCTAATATCCTTCCCAAATATGTCGAAATTACCTCACAGTTCTTTGTAACGTACTTCTGCATAATCTATGAAACAAAGTTCTGTGTAACGTACTTCTGCATAATCCATGAAACAAAGTTCATTGTAATGTACTTCTGCATAATCTATGAAACAAAGTTCTTTGTAACGTACTTCTGCATAATCTATGAAACAAAGTTCTTTGTAACGTACTTCTGCATAATCTATGAAACAAAGTTCTTTGTAACGTACTTCTGCATAATCTATGAAACAAAGTTCTTTGTAACGTACTTCTGCATAATCTATGAAACAAAGTTCTTTGTAACGTACTTCTGCATAATCTATGAAACAAAGTTCTTTGTAACGTACTTCTGCATAATCTATGAAACAAAGTTCTTTGTAACGTACTTCTGCATAATCTATGAAACAAAGTTCTTTGTAACGTACTTCTGCATAATCTATGAAACAAAGTTCTTTGTAACGTACTTCTGCATAATCTATGAAACAAAGTTCTTTGTAACGTACTTCTGCATAATCTACGAAACAAAGTTCTTTGTAACGTACTTCTGCATAATCTATGAAACAAAGTTCTGTGTAACGTACTTCTGCATAATCTATGAAACAAAGTTCTTTGTAACGTACTTCTGCATCATCTATGAAACAAAGTTCTGTGTAACGTACTTCTGCATCAACTATGAAACAAAGTTCTTTGTAACGTACTTCTGCATAATCTATGAAACAAAGTTCTTTGTAACGTACTTCTGCATAATCTATGAAACAAAGTTCTTTGTAACGTACTTCTGCATAATCTATGAAACAAAGTTCTTTGTAACGTACTTCTGCATAATCTATGAAACAAAGTTCTTTGTAACGTACTTCTGCATAATCTATGAAACAAAGTTCTTTGTAACGTACTTCTGCATAATCTATGAAACAAAGTTCTTTGTAACGTACTTCTGCATAATCTATGAAACAAAGTTCTTTGTAACGTACTTCTGCATAATCTATGAAACAAAGTTCTTTGTAACGTACTTCTGCATAATCTATGAAACAAAGTTCTTTGTAACTTACTTCTGCATAATCTATGAAACAAAGTTCTTTGTAACGTACTTCTGCATAATCTATGAAACAAAGTTCTTTGTAACGTACTTCTGCATAATCTATGAAACAAAGTTCTGTGTAACGTACTTCTGCATAATCTATGAAACAAAGTTCTTTGTAACGTACTTCTGCATCATCTATGAAACAAAGTTCTGTGTAACGTACTTCTGCATCATCTATGAAACAAAGTTCTTTGTAACGTACTTCTGCATAATCTATGAAACAAAGTTCTTTGTAACGTACTTCTGCATAATCTATGAAACAAAGTTTTTTGTAACATACTTCCGCATCAGCTATGAAACAAAGTTCTTTGTAACGTACTTCTGCATCATCTATGAAACAAACCATATCCTTTAGCATTTGCATTTCATATATCCTTCTGAGCATAGATATCCCTCTTCTTGTTCTGGTGTCATTAACTCACCCTCACTGTTCTTGTCCTATTTCCGGTCTAACGACGTTGAGCGCTCTATTCATCAGAATTCGGAAACTTTAATCTAATATAGTAATTCTTACTGCAAAAATTCATAAGAAAAAAAAGACAGGAGGTTTATCTCTATTTATAAAAGTTAGGATATGTGTGTGTGTGTGTGTGTGTGTGTGTGTGTGTGTGTGTGTGTGTGTGTGTGTGTGTGTGTGTGTGTGTAACGAATGCACGGCCGCAATTTTCGATGGATTTGCACCGAAATTTACATGCACATGCTCCTAGTTAGCGGAAGGCCAAGACCGACTTTGCATTTCCCAACTCCCATCGATAGTGGAAATAATCGATTTTTTCATGCTTCTACAGCAGTTTTTATGTAGTTTGCGGCCATTTTCTACTGGCTAGAGTGAGAGCCTATAGCTGGCTGCCACGAATAGACAGGAAGATTCTATTGGCCAGCGTGAGAGCCAACAGCTGACTGACACGAATGCTAGCATGCAAAAAAAATTGATAGCTGCATTCATCACAAGTGGGAAAAATTTAAATCTGCATGGCACTTTACTCCAATTGACTCATTCGCTTGCTTAAACTCAACGTTGATTCTGATTCAGCAGAACTGGGTTGGGTATGAAAAATTATTTGCTGTTAACATTCTTTTTTCATTCGGTTTTTCCAGTTACGTGTCCTTTTTTAAAGCTGATCGTTTCGTGTTCATTTTGTTTAGTTCTTTTTTAGTAACAGATTTAATGTTTAGTATAGAGCTTAGAAAAAATTCACAGTGTGAGATAGGCAAGAAGTAAGGCATGTAGCAAAATCAGCACTGAAAAGGGTACTTCTTTAAAGGCAAGGAAGGGCAAAAATATTTTAAGTCAAGTGTATGAGTCGTACGATTTTTGAATCAAGCACGGGCAACGCCGGGTCATGAAGCTAGTTTCCATTAAACAGCACCTACGATTTTTATGTAAATTAAATCTTATTTTATTTCTGTCTGCTTCATAATTCAAATAACTGTTGTAACCCAGGGAAGGTTACTGAATAGAATAATCACACAAAGGTTGGTAATGAACGATAATACTTAGGACACGAACAACACATATAAGATTCGCCAGCGGCGCGTAGAAGTAGTCAACTACTATAATTGAGTCAAGTGAATTCTACAATAAATCTCCAACTGCAGGATAGCTACCAACCACCCCACGCTGTCAGATGTGACACAAGGCCGAGTTTAATGTGGTGTATCCAAGCCCGTAGGTTAGGCCAAAAATTCCCCGTAGACCCGTTAGCTGTTTCCCGAGACGAGACTCTTCCCTTCGACATAGCCTCGTCTGGGGATCCTCTCTTCCCGGAGGCAGAGAGTGTAACCAGCACACCAGGAGACGAATCTCCAACTGGAGACCAACATACAGTATTTACTACTGTATTTATGTGAATGGGGACATACTCATTATTGTCTGTAGGTATGCTACAACAATAATAAATATCAAAGGAGATAGCTGATTGGGAGGTTGAAGGTTTTGAGGGGCGTGGAACCACATCTTAATTGCAGTTATTCCCAGATAGCACCTGTTAGGCTCTCAACTTTGGGCAAATAGTGAATCCCCAAGCACAAACAAAACACAATGAAAGTATAAAAAATACATTTTTATAGCAAAAATACCAGCAATACATTTTATATAGTAAAATGACCACCAATACCTGTGTTGAGTAAAATTACCAAAAATACTGCTTATCCCTAATATACAATTTCGTTCAAAATATATTAAGTTGAAGCCATAAAATTGTTCAAAATATTTAGATTTCAGCATTAAATAACCTATAGAGGTTGATATACCGCTAAACAAAATCAACCAGCCAACGATCTATCTCCGTCACGTCATGCGTCTCTGTCTCTCCATGTCTCTCTCTCTTTCTCTCCATCGGTATCTATTTCTCTTTCTTTTTCTCTCCGTCTCTCTCTCTCTCCTTCCATCTGTTTCTTGCTCTCTGCATCGCTCTCTCGCTCTCTCCATCCCTCTTTCTCTCATTTCTCTCTCACTCCATTTCTCACTCTCCATTTCTTTCCTTCTCTATCTGTCATTTTCTTCTCTCTCTCTCTATATATATATATATAAGAGGTTATAGTTGTTTCAACGAGAGAAAAGTGTATACATTAAAAAGAAGAGAGAAACCGCAACTTTTTGGTTGTAATGTGGATTTTTAAAAAATATATCTTATGCTTTATTTTCCATAATATATATATATATATATATATATATATATATATATATATATATATATATATATATATATATATTGTATTTATTTCTAAAATATGTAACTGATTATTAAAGTAACTTTCAAAAGAATTCCAAATTTTCAGCCTATCTTTCCAATTCTGAATGTCATGCTTCACTTGATGGGTCACTTGAATGGAGTCAGATCCGGATGGTTACTAGTGGAAACTGTCCTCACAGAGGGAGATGTCAAGAAGGCGGTGATAGATTTTGGGGTGGAATAAATAAATGATGAAGTGGTGATCCCATGGTGAGTCTCAGATGCTGTCAAGATGTCAGCTCAGATATAAATTGATATTTTCGAAAGCAGACGTCCTGATTCATGAAGAATCCAAATGCTTTTAGAAAAATTGCTCCATCCCATCCGGTACTGATGCTAATACCGGAATGAAATAGGTTTCTGATTGATTCGCTTATACGGCTTATCAACACTTTTCAGGTTATTTGAAACCAGAAAATATTTTTAGATTGTAAGAATGGGGGGGGGCAATAAATAGTTTAGTGATATCATTCTTAATAATTAACCCATAGCTGCGAGAAGAGGTGGATTCATGCCTTTCCCTAAGGATTTTTGCGTTTACGTGAATACAACCAATCTGACACGAATTCGAACACGTCTCTCCGATTTATGTCTCTATATTTAAAATTATACGAATATATATTTTTAAATTGTCTATATGAGCTTATAATCATTTTTCGCATTTTACCTGTGGGAATTATTTGCCAGAATTTCACACACCTGCTACACCAATAAAGTTTTCTGTTTACACTATCTCATTAAGGGACACTTAATTTTCCCTATTTTTATTTTAAAAAATGAAGATATTAATAGGACTTGTATCGAAAAATAGCCCATATCAATCCATTAAAAACAATTATATACACATTTTTTTTACAAACGACTTCTGCTTACAAAGTAAAAGTTACTCGGCGTCGTTCCTTAGGAATCCATATATATATATATATATATATATATATATATATATATATATATATATATATATATATATATATATATTTCGGCAGCAGTTTTTCATTAATGCATGTTTCATTAAATAATATAGACAAGTTTTGTTTATTTATTTTAAGTAAATTCCTTTCGTATTGTCGGATAAGCTTAATCACATTATCACATGTATCAATATGGTGATTTCCTTTCGTCTTTCAACGATAATGTGATTAAGCTTATCAGACAATACGAAAAAAACTTACTTAAAATAAATAGACGAGTTTTTTCTATATTATTTAATGAAACATGCATTAATATATATATATATATATATTTGTCATCCACAGACAGACTGTTTCGCTGTTTCACAGCTCATCAGTGTGGCTAGACGTCCGGTTGTCTCTAGCTAGGATCGAAACCCGACTGTATTTGCGTCAGTCCGGACTTCTCCCACTAATCCGTCAGCGTACGGTATGGGATGAAGGTGAATTTTAGCGTGTTTATTTTTAGATTCAGATAAACACAGTGACTGAGAGTGACTCAATTCTGTCGAAGAGTATATATATATATATATATATATATATTGCAACCTCGGGAACGTCTCACATGTCGAACACATCGGTTTTCAAACAGAATATTCGAGATGAAAATGCCTCGGTTATCAACCAAAATTTCGTTTCTTGAACAACATTGTCGAACCGAGTTAACCCGAACGGAATCATTTCTTCGTCGACCGCCATGTTGGATACATTCGTGTGTTTTCTTGTGCTTTTCTTTTCCAATTTTATTGTCCTGTTCCTTTTTCCTTTCCTTGTCCTGTTCCTGTTTTTTCACTTTTCATTAGTCCTCAGCCATGGCTCCAAATAAAGCTGGCAGTGATACTGGCAAAGGAGAAAGAACAGTTAAGAGAAAAACAATTGTTGATGATATTGTCTCTTCCTACTCAGTTCCATATGGCAAAATCAACGATCTATCCTATTCCTATAAATAAAGAGACGACTATGTCTTTCCTTCCCTTTTGCAAACAATAACATCTCTTTCTTTCCATTTATGCCATCAACTCTCCTACATACAAGTACGGTAAAATTGAAGTGTTCGTGTATATTTTATCTGTTTAGTATTTTATTTATCTTAGATTTAATGATTTTCATTAGTTTTATGTATAAACTTGTGCACAAAGGACTGTTGTTAAAGTTTAAATAAGCAATCATCTTGGGAGCAGAAACGGATTAATCCATTTTTACATTTATTACTATTGGAAAAATAGTTTCGGTTTACAAATATTTCGGGATACGAACGAGCTTCAGGAACGAATTAAATTCGTGAACCGAGGTTCCACTGTATATATAAGAGTAAAAAGAAAATTGGTAGACCAGACCGAAGCAAGCCCAATGTGCGGATATTTGTAAAAACCTGCCCAATACACAATTCGCAAAATAGAATGTGTAGAGCTAATAATAAAATTATAAAAGATTAAAAGAAATTCACGCCTAACGAACTAACCGGGTTTCGACCTTACGGTCTCGTCAGGATAGTTACTTGGTTACTCCATAGTACTAATTAAGTCCGCTTATAGAGACTGTCTAAGCGCCACAAATTATAAATATGAGAAAGGGATGGGTGAGGGAAAAGTTGGACCCGGAAATAAGAAAAAAATATATAATTTTTTTTAATCATCCGGGCTCGTCTTAGTCTATTAGTATATCTACATTTTGACATAACCTCGTACCGTTGATTCAACAAGTTGATTTTGTCTGGCTATGTCACTATAGCCAACTTTTCCTCCTGACACAGCCTTCTAACATTACCAATACATCAGCAAGACTTAACCTTCCTTAGTATACCCCACTTTTTTCTGGGGCTTTTACTACATTTCTTTTTTTTTAAACTCCCACACATGGTTTGAATTGGCAGACGATGAAATATCTCTCAAAAATGAAACTTTGGAGGCTCACTTCAGAATAAGATCAACAATATTTTCCTTCCTTAAAAGGAATATTTAAAAACTGGGAAAATATATATTAAATAATAATCTTTAGATTAATAAATCTAAATTTTAGATTCATCCAGAGCCTAATGTTTTATTATAAATATGATCAGTTCTTGTTTGTTAATTAGTCTTTCAGTGAACCTTTGACCAGGTTGTTTATTCAATCGTTTGTCACACAAACGAAACTGAAATTCTCACAATTAATTACTCACATCTTTCACATATTTATTCGACTACAAAATATTACAAAATAATGCTAACCTCCTGCCTTTATTTCATGCGACTGAGTGCTGGAATTTCCTATACACACAGTGAAATCAATATAGACGTGTATCACATTCATTTGCACACACAGACGCATTTTCCGTTTATCCTATACTAACGCAATTCATTCAGTTGTACTGTAAAAAAAGATACATAAAATATTTTGTGTAAAGTCGTTAGCAAAGAATCTTTGTAAGAAAAATAATACACAAATAAAAATTATTGAAATTTGTAGATACGTGTTTGAAGATTAACTTAATTCTTCGTTTACACGCATGTTCCGCCATATATATTCAAGTATATATTAAATATATTTTAATCATACGTAGTATATATATATATATATATATATATATATGTATGTATGTATATATATATATATATATATATATATATATATATATATATATATATATATACTACGTATGATTATATATATATATATATATATATATATATATATATATATATATATATATATATATATATATATATATATATATACTACGTATGATTATATATATATATATATATATATATATATATATATATATATATATATATATACTACGTATGATTAAAATGTATCGGGACTGTTTTTGGTAACGTTCTAAAAGAAGTGAAGGGTGGCGTTACTTGGCACTGATTGGAATTCGAGCCGCTATCCATTACTCCACCGTGCCTCCCAAAGCTGGTAGCTTCCTAGAAAGAACGGCAATTTGAAATCTTTTAAAGCGCTCGGACTTCGGACACACTAACTTATAAGCGTACATCCGATTACGTTACCACGCCGGCCTGAAGGTCTCTAGTGAAGGTCATATATTGGATCGAATGTCGTTCTCGCATTACGATGAGTATCTCGATGTGAAGCGCTATAGCTGACAACTCCCGCTTGCCTTTTGTAGAGGAAACGTTAAACTGCGCCATGCACATGTAGTGTTCAACTCATTCTAATATTCCTGTAATAACAAAGCAATGCTAACTTCTCGCTGGATAATGTCCACCCACCTAATACCTATGAAATACTATATGTTCTGCAAGAGCCTTGGGCTTACTTTGTGCTTAATTTCCATCAATGACCCTCCTGCTGTTATCATTTCTTAACTTAGCGTCTACGCTGATGATACAACCATTTACTGCTGTCTTGAGAGTAAGTTTGATCAGTTCGATAAGGTCAAATGGGCGTCTGATCTAAATAATTACCTACAGTCTCTTGTTAACTGGGCCAAGGAATAGCTTGTTAATTGTAACGCCTCCAAAACGAAATTTCTCTCAATCAATCACCCGAAAGAAACCTTCCCCCCTCAATCAACATTGCTTATACTAACCTCCATGAGAGTGACACGTTGCGACGTCTCCTGCTAACGTTCTATGACATGAAGTGGAAAGATTATATTGAATGAATTGCTAGGTCTACTGCTTAGAAAGCTGATTCACTGTGTCGTGCTAGACAATTTGTCACTGCTTAATCTTAGATATCTATAAGTCTACCACCCGTCCATGCTTTGAATACTGCTTCTATATATGACCCGGAGCTCCTACTGTATATTTAGAGATTCTTGATAAAATCCAAAACATCTGCATTATTATTAGTCCTAACTTGACATCTCGGCTTCAGTCACTTTCGTAATGTAGCTTCCATGTGCATTTTTCTATAAATATTTTATTAATTTAAGCACAGTGTGAGATTGGCGGCAAGGTCTCATCAATTCACAGTTGAATTGGCTAGATGTAAGCGTGTGTTTCTATAAGTTTTTATCGCATTTTTCACTTGTGGAACTCTTACGGTTCCTTGCTTTCCAGCCCATTTAGATCTTCAAAAATTTAAATGCAATATCAACCGTTATCTACTGTCTTTTTATTTATTCCACTATTGTTCTTGCTCCTTAGTAATATGTTTCTCTTTCTTTTTTTTTGTTGTTTTATTATTTCACATTCAGTAACTGCTTGCCTCAGTGGCTATACCGCTTTGCATGGGATGGTGCGATTAAAAAGACTGTTACAATGGCCAGATCTGTCGTCCATTGAAGGTGAAGGAAACATGATGGAACGACGTTGATTTAGCCCACCTACAACTTTTCCAGTACTGCATCAACATGTGTAAATGATGCATATCCACCATCTATGTTATCGTATAGAAATGAAAGCATGGACCACTGTCAGCGAACAAGCGAATATCGTGTATTAATATGAGGTTTGAGGTGTGGTATTCGTCCTGGGTATGACGATAAACTACATCCGGCAGCAAGAAAGTTTTAAGCAGCGTGGAACTACCTCTTAATTGCTGTTGTTCCCAGGTCCACCCTGACTCGGGGTGGTAGCACCTGTTAAGGTCCCAGCTATGGGAAAATAGTGAACACTATGAAAGTATGATATGAGATAACGATATATAGTTTTATATATCAAGAACAGTATTGAGGAAATTGTAAGACAAAATAGAAAAAAGTTTATTTGTGACGCGTTTCATCTGATGAAGTCCTAACGGCTGAAACGCCTCACAAACTATGAAGGAATAAACATATTTATAGAAAAATTACCAGCAATATATTTTCATAGTAAAAAATTACCAGCAACATATTTTCATAATAAAAAATTACCAGCAATACATTTTCATAGTAAAAAATTGCCAGCAATACATTTTCATAATAAAAAATTGCCAGCAATACATTTTCATAGTAAAAAATTACCAGCAATACATTTTCATAGTAAAAAATTGCCAGCAATATATTTTTGTAAAATATTAATGCTTCCAAATAAATGTCGGCATTAAATGACCCATTGATATGCCGATAAACAAACAAACCTGTTCATGTTACGATGGAGTAATGGATAGCGGTTCGGATTGAGGATAGAGCCGAGTTCGAATTCCAGTCGAATCCATGACATTCACTTACGTGCTAATGGGAAAGGTACGAATCCTCTTCTTCCTATGAGCAGGAGGACAACTCTGAATTCAAAACCTACGGAGTGTCGTTTGGGGACCTTGTGGCACAGGTCTCTGTATTCAAAACGTGTGCACAAAGCCATCACCACTTTAATCAAATTACATGTCGGTTCCTAGGAGTTGCTTGACCCTGATAATACGGGAGAGTATATATATATATATATATATATATATATATATATATATATATATATATATATATATATATATATATATATATATATATATATATATATATATATATATATATATATATATATATATATATATATATCATCATTTATTGTCCTCCAGCTTAGCTCTATTAACAGAATACGACTACAGTCACAGTAGACTTACAGCCACACCACGTTGAAACACGGGTTCTCGTACGATCAACAAAGTTAAGCTACTTGAAACTTAGTTAGTACCTCGATGGGTGACCGCTTCAGAATACCAGGTGCTACAAACTTGTATCTGCATATGGTGTAATGGATAATCGCTCGGAATTGTTAACCAGAAAGCAGAGTTCTTATTCCCGTTGGGTTCATTATATTCGTGTGCGCGCAAATAGGCTTAGAAAAGGTATGAATCCATCTCTCCCCCAGCTATGGATTAATTAGTAAGACGTTTATCACTAAACCATTAAAAAATTTCTTACAATCTAAAACATTTTCTGGCTTTAATTATCCTTCAAAGGGCGAATAAATCGTAGAAAACTAATCAATCTTTCAGTCAAATCAAAAACATTCAAGATGCCCACGTTTTTTGCAAGGTGGGGGGGGTCTTACTCTTCTGTGGTGAATACAATGAACTTCTGGATAGATAGTTGCAGACATAGGCGTTAACTTAACTAATGTCTTTTTTTACACTAGTGTAGAACGAACCCGTGTCTACCTACCTATAAATTTATTGTACCTTTGTGAACCTATAAGACTTATATGAAATACATATTCAGGCTGTTGCAATTTTATTTTCCGTCAGTGTATTTCTCCATTATAGGCAATTTCTCCAACACTTGACCTTCGAACTCTCGCCCCCATGATTTTCCGTGTTCTTCATGGACTTGATGTTGCTTATTTTCTTCTGATATTGGCAATTTAAAGCAGCCTTCCTAGAAGACGTGGTAGTAGTCGTAATCTAAACTTATTTTTATTTGTCTTCTCGCTATTTTCTTCTCCTCTTCCTCCTCCTCTTTATTATAATACGACGATGTTGTTTGCCTTTCTTAATTTCATTCATCGACATTAAAGTCTTGTTCATAATGTTATAAATGTATTTTCTTATTAAATCTGAGTAGTAATCTTTTTTTCCACTACAATCACGAAGATGTTATTTGATTTGTTTCCTTACTTTGTCTCCTCCTCCTCCTCTTCCTTCTCATTTTGCCCCTCTTCCTTTTGCATTTACTCCTTCTGATTTTCTCCTCTTCCTTTTGTTTTTTCTCTTCCTCCTTCTTTCCTCCTCATCTTCCTCCTTCCTTCCTTGCTTCCGTCCTTCTCTTTCTTTCTTCCTTTCTTCTCTTTCTTTCTTCCTTCCTTCCTTCTCTTCCTTCCTTCCTTCCTGCTTCCTCTTCCTCCTTCCTTCCTCCACGTCTTCGTCCTTCCTACCTTCCCTTTCTTTGTTTCTTTTTTCTTCCTTCCTACCTTCCTCCTCTTCCTCCTTCCTTCCTCCTCCTCTTCGTCCTTCCTACCTTCTCTTCCTTCCTTATTTTTATTCCTTCCCTTTTTCCCTTCCATTTTTCCCGTTCTTCCTCCGCTTTCTTCTCTTTCTTTCTTTCTTTCTTCCTTCCTTCCTTCCTTCCTTCTCTTTCTTTCTTCCTTCCTTCCTTCTCTTCCTTCCTTCCTTCCTTCCTTCCTGCTTCCTCTTCCTCCTTCCTTCCTTCCTCCACGTCTTCGTCCTTCCTACCTTCCCTTTCTTTGTTTCTTTTTTCTTCCTTCCTACCTTCCTCCTCTTCCTCCTTCCTTCCACCCCGTCCTTCCTTCCTCCTCCTCTTCGTCCTTCCTACCTTCTCTTCCTTCCTTATTTTTATTCCTTCCCTTTTTCCCTTCCTTTTTTCCCGTTCTTCCTCCGCTTTCTTCTCTTTCTTTCTTTCTTCCTTCCTTCCTTCCTTCTCTTTCTTTCTTCCTTCCTTCCTTCTCTTCCTTCCTTCCTTCCTTCCTTCCTTCCTGCTTCCTCTTCCTCCTTCCTTCCTTCCTCCACGTCTTCGTCCTTCCTACCTTCCCTTTCTTTGTTTCTTTTTTCTTCCTTCCTACCTTCCTCCTCTTCCTCCTTCCTTCCTCCTCCTCTTCGTCCTTCCTACCTTCTCTTCCTTCCTTATTTTTATTCCTTCCCTTTTTCCCTCCCTTTTTTCCCGTTCTTCCTCCGCTTTCTTCTCTTTCTTTCTTTCTTCCTTCCTTCCTTCCTTCTCTTTCTTTCTTCCTTCCTTCCTTCTCTTCCTTCCTTCCTTCCTTCCTTCCTGCTTCCTCTTCCTCCTTCCTTCCTTCCTCCACGTCTTCGTCCTTCCTACCTTCCCTTTCTTTGTTTCTTTTTTCTTCCTTCCTACCTTCCTCCTCTTCCTCCTTCCTTCCACCCCGTCCTTCCTTCCTCCTCCTCTTCGTCCTTCCTACCTTCTCTTCCTTCCTTATTTTTATTCCTTCCCTTTTTCCCTTCCTTTTTTCCTGTTCATCCTCCGCTTTCTTCTCTTTCTTTCTTTCTTCCTTCCTCCTCTTTCTTCTTCTCCTCTTCCTACTATAGTCCTTACAGAAGTCCTATTGCTGCAAATCTTCCTTATGTACCTCTCCACGCCTCCGACGAGGGGGGGGTAACTCCTGTTCGAAATCTGGTTCTCTCACCCTGACCCATTTCGAATTTTTCCAATGCATCCCTCATGTCTGTCTTAATAAATGACTGATTTGAAGCTTTCGGCTTTCACCTCCGAATAAACGTGGAAATTGCTTCGGAGAGCGAAGTCAGATCTTCTGGGAGACCGTTCTGAGACCTCACTTCAGCACGAAATGGACTTTTTGCGTTGGAAGCATACGCAGATTATGACAGAAGATTGAATAATAGTGAATCGAATAAGAGAAACGAAGAGGAACGAAGAAGTAAGGCAGGTGCATTATCAAAGTTGGGTGGGTGGGACGGAGGGGAGAGATGGAAGAGTGTAAAGAAAAGAATAAATCGAACGTGAAACAAAAAAATGAGGAAGACAGGAAGAATAAGAGTGGATCTAAGTCGAGAAAGGTAGCGTGAAGGAAAATGAGAGTGGGAGGAAAAGTAATGAGAGTTAGCGTGAAGGAAGATGAGAGTGGGAGGAAAAGTAATGAAATGCAGCGTGAAGGCAGATGAGAGTGGGAGGAAAAGTAATGAAAGGTAGCGTGAAGGAAGATGACAGTGGGAGGAAAAGTAATGAAATGCAGCGTGAAGGAAGATGAGAGTGAGAGGAAAAGTAATGAAATGTTGCGTGAAGGCAGATGAGAGTGGGAGGAAAAGTAATGAAAGGTAGCGTGAAGGCAGATGAGAGTGGGAGGAAATGAAATGAAAGGTAGCGTGAAAGCAGATGAGAGTGGGAGGAAAAGTAATGAAAGGTAGCGTGAAGGAAGATGAGAGTGGGAGAAAATGAAATGAAACGTAGCGTGAAGGGAGAGGAGAGTGGGAGGAAATGAAATGAAAGGTAGCGTAAAGGAAGATGAGAGTGGGAGGAAAAGTAATGAAAGGTAGCGTGAAGGAAGATGAGAGTGGGAGGAAATGTAATGAGAGGTAGCGTGAAGGCAGATGACAGTGGGGGGAAAAGTAATAAAAGGTAGCGTTAAGGAAGATGAGAGTGGGAGGAAATGAAATGAAAGGTAGCGTGAAGGCAGTTGACTGTGGGAGGAAAAGTAATGAAAGGTATGGTGAAGGAAGATGAGAGTGAGAGGAAAAGTAATGAAAGGTAGCGTGAAGGAAGATGAGAGTGGGGGAAAAGTTATGAAAGGTAGCGTTTAGGAAGATGTAAGTGGGAGGAAAAGTAATGAAAGGTAGCGTGAAGGAACATGAGAGTGGGAGGAAAAGTAATGAAATGTAGCGTGAAGGAAGATGAGAGTGGAAGGAAAAGTAATGAAAGGTAGCGTGAAGGAAGATGAGAGTGGGAGGAAAAGTAATGAAAGGTAGCGTGAAGGAAGATGAGAGTGGGAGGAAAAGTAATGAAATGTTGCGTGAAGGAAGATGAGAGTGGGAGGAAAAGTAATGAAAGGTATGCTGAAGGAAGATGACAGTGGGAGGAAAAGTAATGAAAGGTAGCGTGAAGGAAGATGAGAGTGGGAGGAAAAGTAATGAAATGTATGCTGAAGGAAGATGACAGTGGGAGGAAAAGTAATGAAAGGTAGCGTGAAGGAAGATGACAGTGGGAGGAAAAGTAATGAAATGTAGCGTGAAGGAAGATGACAGTGGGAGGAAAAGTAATGAAAGGTAGCGTGAAGGAAGATGAGAGTGGGAGGAAAAGTAATGAAATGTAGCGTGAAGGAAGATGAGAGTGGGAGGAAAAGTAATGAAAGGTAGCGTGAAGGAAGATGAGAGTGGGAGGAAAAGTAATGAAATGTAGCGTGATAGAAGATGAGAGTGGGAGGAAAAGTAATGAAAGGTAGCTTGAAGGAAGATGAGAGTGGGAGGAAAAGTAATGAAAGGTAGCGTGAAGGAAGATGAGAGTGGGAGGAAAAGTAATGAAATGTAGCGTGATGGAAGATGAGAGTGGGAGGAAAAGTAATGAAAGGTAGCGTGAAGGAAGATGAGAGTGGGAGGAAAAGTAATGAAAGGTATGCTGAAGGAAGATGACAGTGGGAGGAAAAGTAATGAAAGGTAGCGTTAAGGAAGATGACAGTGGGAGGAAAAGTAATGAAAGGTAGCGTGAAGGAAGATGAGAGTGGGAGGAAAAGTAATGAAAGGTAGCGTGAAGGAAGATGAGAGTGGGAGGAAAAGTAATGAAATGTAGCGTGAAGGAAGATGAGAGTGGGAGGAAAAGTAATGAAATGTTGCGTGAAGGAAGATGAGTGTGGGAGGAAAAGTAATGAAAGGTATGCTGAAGGAAGATGACAGTGGGAGGAAAAGTAATGAAATGTAGCGTGAAGGAAGATGAGAGTGGGAGGAAAAGTAATGAAAGGTAGCGTGAAGGAAGTTGAGAGTGGGAGGAAAAGTAATGAAAGGTAGCGTGAAGGAAAATGAGAGTGGGAGGAAAAGTAATGAAAGGTAGCGTGAAGGAACATGAGAGTGGGAGGAAAAGTAATGAAATGTAGCGTGAAGGAACATGAGAGTGGGAGGAAAAGTAATGAAAGGTATGCTAAAGGAAGATGACAGTGGGAGGAAAAGTAATGAAAGGTAGCGTTAAGGAAGATGACAGTGGGAGGAAAAGTAATGAAAGGTATGCTGAAGGAAGATGACAGTGGGAGGAAAAGTAATGAAAGGTAGCGTGAAGGAAGATGAGAGTGGGAGGAAAAGTAATGAAAGGTATGCTGAAGGAAGATGACAGTGGGAGGAAAAGTAATGAAAGGTAGCGTTAAGGAAGATGAGAGTGGGAGGAAAAGTAATGAAAGGTATGGAGAAGGAAGATGAAAGTGGGAGGAAAAGTAATGAAAGGTATGCTGAAGGAAGATGAGAGTGGGAGGAAAAGTAATGAAATGTAGCGTGAAGGAAGATGAGAGTGGGAGGAAAAGTAATGAAAGGTATGCTGAAGGAAGATGAGAGTGGGAGGAAAAGTAATTAAATGTAGCGTGAAGGAAGATGAGAGTGGGAGGAAAAGTAATGAAATGTAGCGTGAAGGAAGATGAGAGTGGGAGGAAAAGTAATGAAATGTAGCGTGAAGGAAGATGACAGTGGGATGAAAAGTAATGAAAGTTAGCGTGAAGGAACATGAGAGTGGGAGGAAAAGTAATGAAAGGTAGCGGGAAGGAAGATGAGAGTGGGAGGAAAAGTAATGAAATATATGCTGAAGGAAGATGACAGTGGGAGGAAAAGTAATGAAAGGTATGCTGAAGGAAGATGACAGTGGGAGGAAAAGTAATGAAAGGTATGCTGAAGGAAGATGACAGTGGGAGGAAAAGTAATGAAAGGTATGCTGAAGGAAGATGACAGTGGGAGGAAAAGTAATGAAAGGTAGCGTGAAGGAAGATGAGAGTGGGAGGAAAAGTAATGAAAGGTAGCGTGAAGGAAGATGAGAATGGGAGGAAAAGTAATGAAAGCTAGCGTGAAGGAAGATGACAGTGGGAGGAAAAGTAATGAAAGGTATGGAGAAGGAAGATGAAAGTGGGAGGAAAAGTAATGAAAGGTATGCTGAAGGAAGATGAGAGTGGGAGGAAAAGTAATGAAATGTAGCGTGAAGGAAGATGAGAGTGGGAGGAAAAGTAATGAAAGGTATGCTGAAGGAAGATGAGAGTGGGAGGAAAAGTAATTAAATGTAGCGTGAAGGAAGATGAGAGTGGGAGGAAAAGTAATGAAATGTAGCGTGAAGGAAGATGAGAGTGGGAGGAAAAGTAATGAAATGTAGCGTGAAGGAAGATGACAGTGGGATGAAAAGTAATGAAAGTTAGCGTGAAGGAACATGAGAGTGGGAGGAAAAGTAATGAAAGGTAGCGGGAAGGAAGATGAGAGTGGGAGGAAAAGTAATGAAATATATGCTGAAGGAAGATGACAGTGGGAGGAAAAGTAATGAAAGGTATGCTGAAGGAAGATGACAGTGGGAGGAAAAGTAATGAAAGGTATGCTGAAGGAAGATGACAGTGGCAGGAAAAGTAATGAAAGGTATGCTGAAGAAAGATGACACTGGGAGGAAAAGTAATGAAAGTTATGCTGAAGGAAGATGACAGTGGGAGGAAAAGTAATGAAAGGTATGCTGAAGGAAGATGAGAGTGGGAGGAAAAGTAATCAAAGGTAACGTGAAGGAAGATGACAGTGGGAGGAAAAGTAATGAAAGGTAGCGTTTAGGAAGATGAAAGTGGGAGGAAAAGTAATGAAAGGTAGCGTGAAGGAACATGAGAGTGGGAGGAAAAGTAATGAAATGTAGCGTGAAGGAAGATGAGAGTGGAAGGAAAAGTAATGAAAGGTAGCGTGAAGGAAGATGAGAGTGGGAGGAAAAGTAATGAAATGTAGCGTGAAGGAAGATGAGAGTGGGAGGAAAAGTAATGAAAGGTAGCGTGAAGGAAGATAAGAGTGGGAGGAAAAGTAATGAAAGGTATGCTGAAGGAAGATGACAGTGGGAGGAAAAGTAATGAAATGTAGCGTGAAGGAAGATGAGAGTGGGAGGAAAAGTAATGAAAGGTAGCGTGAAGGAAGATGAGAGTGGGAGGAAAAGTAATGAAAGGTAGCGTGAAGGAAGATGAGAGTGGGAGGAAAAGTAATGAAAGGTAGCGTGAAGGAAGATGAGAGTGGGAGGAAAAGTAATGAAATGTTGCGTGAAGGAAGATGAGAGTGGGAGGAAAAGTAATGAAAGGTATGCTGAAGGAAGATGACAGTGGGAGGAAAAGTAATGAAAGGTAGCGTGAAGGAAGATGAGAGTGGGAGGAAAAGTAATGAAATGTATGCTGAAGGAAGATGACAGTGGGAGGAAAAGTAATGAAAGGTAGCGTGAAGGAAGATGACAGTGGGAGGAAAAGTAATGAAATGTAGCGTGAAGGAAGATGACAGTGGGAGGAAAAGTAATGAAAGGTAGCGTGAAGGAAGATGAGAGTGGGAGGAAAAGTAATGAAATGTAGCGTGAAGGAAGATGAGAGTGGGAGGAAAAGTAATGAAAGGTAGCGTGAAGGAAGATGAGAGTGGGAGGAAAAGTAATGAAATGTAGCGTGATAGAAGATGAGAGTGGGAGGAAAAGTAATGAAAGGTAGCTTGAAGGAAGATGAGAGTGGGAGGAAAAGTAATGAAAGGTAGCGTGAAGGAAGATGAGAGTGGGAGGAAAAGTAATGAAATGTAGCGTGATGGAAGATGAGAGTGGGAGGAAAAGTAATGAAAGGTAGCGTGAAGGAAGATGAGAGTGGGAGGAAAAGTAATGAAAGGTATGCTGAAGGAAGATGACAGTGGGAGGAAAAGTAATGAAAGGTAGCGTTAAGGAAGATGAGAGTGGGAGGAAAAGTAATGAAAGGTAGCGTGAAGGAAGATGAGAGTGGGAGGAAAAGTAATGAAAGGTAGCGTGAAGGAAGATGAGAGTGGGAGGAAAAGTAATGAAATGTAGCGTGAAGGAAGATGAGAGTGGGAGGAAAAGTAATGAAATGTTGCGTGAAGGAAGATGAGTGTGGGAGGAAAAGTAATGAAAGGTATGCTGAAGGAAGATGACAGTGGGAGGAAAAGTAATGAAATGTAGCGTGAAGGAAGATGAGAGTGGGAGGAAAAGTAATGAAAGGTAGCGTGAAGGAAGATGAGAGTGGGAGGAAAAGTAATGAAAGGTAGCGTGAAGGAAAATGAGAGTAGGAGGAAAAGTAATGAAAGGTAGCGTGAAGGAACATGAGAGTGGGAGGAAAAGTAATGAAATGTAGCGTGAAGGAAGATGAGAGTGGGAGGAAAAGTAATGAAAGGTATGCTAAAGGAAGATGACAGTGGGAGGAAAAGTAAGGAAAGGCAGCGTGAAGGAAGATGACAGTGGGAGGAAAAGTAATGAAAGGTATGCTGAAGGAAGATGACAGTGGGAGGAAAAGTAATGAAAGGTAGCGTGAAGGAAGATGAGAGTGGGAGGAAAAGTAATGAAAGGTAGCGTGAAGGAAGATGAGAGTGGGAGGAAAAGTAATGAAAGCTAGCGTGAAGGAAGATGAGAGTGGGAGGAAAAGTAATGAAAGGTATGGAGAAGGAAGATGAAAGTGGGAGGAAAAGTAATGAAAGGTATGCTGAAGAAAGATGAGAGTGGGAGGAAAAGTAATGAAATGTAGCGTGAAGGAAGATGAGAGTGGGAGGAAAAGTAATGAAAGGTATGCTGAAGGAAGATGAGAGTGGGAGGAAAAGTAATGAAATGTAGCGTGAAGGAAGATGAGAGTGGGAGGAAAAGTAATGAAAGGTATGCTGAAGGAAGATGAGAGTGGGAGGAAAAGTAATGAAATGTAGCGTGAAGGAAGATGAGAGTGGGAGGAAAAGTAATGAAAGGTAGCGTGAAGGAAGATGAGAGTGGGAGGAAAAGTAATGAAATGTAGCGTGAAGGAAGATGAGAGTGGGAGGAAAAGTAATGAAAGGTATGCTGAAGGAAGATGACAGTGGGAGGAAAAGTAATGGAAGGTAGCGTGAAGGAAGATGAGAGTGGGAGGATAAGTAATGAAAGGTATGCTGAAGGAAGATGACAGTGGGAGGAAAAGTAATGAAAGGTATGGAGAAGGAAGATGAAAGTGGGAGGAAAAGTAATGAAAGGTATGCTGAAGAAAGATGAGAGTGGGAGGAAAAGTAATGAAATGTAGCGTGAAGGAAGATGAGAGTGGGAGGAAAAGTAATGAAAGGTATGCTGAAGGAAGATGAGAGTGGGAGGAAAAGTAATGAAATGTAGCGTGAAGGAAGATGAGAGTGGGAGGAAAAGTAATGAAAGGTATGCTGAAGGAAGATGAGAGTGGGAGGAAAAGTAATGAAATGTAGCGTGAAGGAAGATGAGAGTGGGAGGAAAAGTAATGAAAGGTAGCGTGAAGGAAGATGAGAGTGGGAGGAAAAGTAATGAAATGTAGCGTGAAGGAAGATGAGAGTGGGAGGAAAAGTAATGAAATGTAGCGTGAAGGAAGATGAGAGTGGGAGGAAAAGTAATGAAATGTTGCGTGAAGGAAGATGAGTGTGGGAGGAAAAGTAATGAAAGGTATGCTGAAGGAAGATGACAGTGGGAGGAAAAGTAATGAAATGTAGCGTGAAGGAAGATGAGAGTGGGAGGAAAAGTAATGAAAGGTAGCGTGAAGGAAGTTGAGAGTGGGAGGAAAAGTAATGAAAGGTAGCGTGAAGGAAAATGAGAGTGGGAGGAAAAGTAATGAAAGGTAGCGTGAAGGAACATGAGAGTGGGAGGAAAAGTAATGAAATGTAGCGTGAAGGAACATGAGAGTGGGAGGAAAAGTAATGAAAGGTATGCTAAAGGAAGATGACAGTGGGAGGAAAAGTAATGAAAGGTAGCGTTAAGGAAGATGACAGTGGGAGGAAAAGTAATGAAAGGTATGCTGAAGGAAGATGACAGTGGGAGGAAAAGTAATGAAAGGTAGCGTGAAGGAAGATGAGAGTGGGAGGAAAAGTAATGAAAGGTATGCTGAAGGAAGATGACAGTGGGAGGAAAAGTAATGAAAGGTAGCGTTAAGGAAGATGAGAGTGGGAGGAAAAGTAATGAAAGGTATGGAGAAGGAAGATGAAAGTGGGAGGAAAAGTAATGAAAGGTATGCTGAAGGAAGATGAGAGTGGGAGGAAAAGTAATGAAATGTAGCGTGAAGGAAGATGAGAGTGGGAGGAAAAGTAATGAAAGGTATGCTGAAGGAAGATGAGAGTGGGAGGAAAAGTAATTAAATGTAGCGTGAAGGAAGATGAGAGTGGGAGGAAAAGTAATGAAATGTAGCGTGAAGGAAGATGAGAGTGGGAGGAAAAGTAATGAAATGTAGCGTGAAGGAAGATGACAGTGGGATGAAAAGTAATGAAAGTTAGCGTGAAGGAACATGAGAGTGGGAGGAAAAGTAATGAAAGGTAGCGGGAAGGAAGATGAGAGTGGGAGGAAAAGTAATGAAATATATGCTGAAGGAAGATGACAGTGGGAGGAAAAGTAATGAAAGGTATGCTGAAGGAAGATGACAGTGGGAGGAAAAGTAATGAAAGGTATGCTGAAGGAAGATGACAGTGGGAGGAAAAGTAATGAAAGGTATGCTGAAGGAAGATGACAGTGGGAGGAAAAGTAATGAAAGGTAGCGTGAAGGAAGATGAGAGTGGGAGGAAAAGTAATGAAAGGTAGCGTGAAGGAAGATGAGAATGGGAGGAAAAGTAATGAAAGCTAGCGTGAAGGAAGATGACAGTGGGAGGAAAAGTAATGAAAGGTATGGAGAAGGAAGATGAAAGTGGGAGGAAAAGTAATGAAAGGTATGCTGAAGGAAGATGAGAGTGGGAGGAAAAGTAATGAAATGTAGCGTGAAGGAAGATGAGAGTGGGAGGAAAAGTAATGAAAGGTATGCTGAAGGAAGATGAGAGTGGGAGGAAAAGTAATTAAATGTAGCGTGAAGGAAGATGAGAGTGGGAGGAAAAGTAATGAAATGTAGCGTGAAGGAAGATGAGAGTGGGAGGAAAAGTAATGAAATGTAGCGTGAAGGAAGATGACAGTGGGATGAAAAGTAATGAAAGTTAGCGTGAAGGAACATGAGAGTGGGAGGAAAAGTAATGAAAGGTAGCGGGAAGGAAGATGAGAGTGGGAGGAAAAGTAATGAAATATATGCTGAAGGAAGATGACAGTGGGAGGAAAAGTAATGAAAGGTATGCTGAAGGAAGATGACAGTGGGAGGAAAAGTAATGAAAGGTATGCTGAAGGAAGATGACAGTGGCAGGAAAAGTAATGAAAGGTATGCTGAAGAAAGATGACACTGGGAGGAAAAGTAATGAAAGTTATGCTGAAGGAAGATGACAGTGGGAGGAAAAGTAATGAAAGGTATGCTGAAGGAAGATGAGAGTGGGAGGAAAAGTAATCAAAGGTAACGTGAAGGAAGATGACAGTGGGAGGAAAAGTAATGAAAGGTAGCGTTTAGGAAGATGAAAGTGGGAGGAAAAGTAATGAAAGGTAGCGTGAAGGAACATGAGAGTGGGAGGAAAAGTAATGAAATGTAGCGTGAAGGAAGATGAGAGTGGAAGGAAAAGTAATGAAAGGTAGCGTGAAGGAAGATGAGAGTGGGAGGAAAAGTAATGAAATGTAGCGTGAAGGAAGATGAGAGTGGGAGGAAAAGTAATGAAAGGTAGCGTGAAGGAAGATAAGAGTGGGAGGAAAAGTAATGAAAGGTATGCTGAAGGAAGATGACAGTGGGAGGAAAAGTAATGAAATGTAGCGTGAAGGAAGATGAGAGTGGGAGGAAAAGTAATGAAAGGTAGCGTGAAGGAAGATGAGAGTGGGAGGAAAAGTAATGAAAGGTAGCGTGAAGGAAGATGAGAGTGGGAGGAAAAGTAATGAAAGGTAGCGTGAAGGAAGATGAGAGTGGGAGGAAAAGTAATGAAATGTTGCGTGAAGGAAGATGAGAGTGGGAGGAAAAGTAATGAAAGGTATGCTGAAGGAAGATGACAGTGGGAGGAAAAGTAATGAAAGGTAGCGTGAAGGAAGATGAGAGTGGGAGGAAAAGTAATGAAATGTATGCTGAAGGAAGATGACAGTGGGAGGAAAAGTAATGAAAGGTAGCGTGAAGGAAGATGACAGTGGGAGGAAAAGTAATGAAATGTAGCGTGAAGGAAGATGACAGTGGGAGGAAAAGTAATGAAAGGTAGCGTGAAGGAAGATGAGAGTGGGAGGAAAAGTAATGAAATGTAGCGTGAAGGAAGATGAGAGTGGGAGGAAAAGTAATGAAAGGTAGCGTGAAGGAAGATGAGAGTGGGAGGAAAAGTAATGAAATGTAGCGTGATAGAAGATGAGAGTGGGAGGAAAAGTAATGAAAGGTAGCTTGAAGGAAGATGAGAGTGGGAGGAAAAGTAATGAAAGGTAGCGTGAAGGAAGATGAGAGTGGGAGGAAAAGTAATGAAATGTAGCGTGATGGAAGATGAGAGTGGGAGGAAAAGTAATGAAAGGTAGCGTGAAGGAAGATGAGAGTGGGAGGAAAAGTAATGAAAGGTATGCTGAAGGAAGATGACAGTGGGAGGAAAAGTAATGAAAGGTAGCGTTAAGGAAGATGAGAGTGGGAGGAAAAGTAATGAAAGGTAGCGTGAAGGAAGATGAGAGTGGGAGGAAAAGTAATGAAAGGTAGCGTGAAGGAAGATGAGAGTGGGAGGAAAAGTAATGAAATGTAGCGTGAAGGAAGATGAGAGTGGGAGGAAAAGTAATGAAATGTTGCGTGAAGGAAGATGAGTGTGGGAGGAAAAGTAATGAAAGGTATGCTGAAGGAAGATGACAGTGGGAGGAAAAGTAATGAAATGTAGCGTGAAGGAAGATGAGAGTGGGAGGAAAAGTAATGAAAGGTAGCGTGAAGGAAGATGAGAGTGGGAGGAAAAGTAATGAAAGGTAGCGTGAAGGAAAATGAGAGTAGGAGGAAAAGTAATGAAAGGTAGCGTGAAGGAACATGAGAGTGGGAGGAAAAGTAATGAAATGTAGCGTGAAGGAAGATGAGAGTGGGAGGAAAAGTAATGAAAGGTATGCTAAAGGAAGATGACAGTGGGAGGAAAAGTAAGGAAAGGCAGCGTGAAGGAAGATGACAGTGGGAGGAAAAGTAATGAAAGGTATGCTGAAGGAAGATGACAGTGGGAGGAAAAGTAATGAAAGGTAGCGTGAAGGAAGATGAGAGTGGGAGGAAAAGTAATGAAAGGTAGCGTGAAGGAAGATGAGAGTGGGAGGAAAAGTAATGAAAGCTAGCGTGAAGGAAGATGAGAGTGGGAGGAAAAGTAATGAAAGGTATGGAGAAGGAAGATGAAAGTGGGAGGAAAAGTAATGAAAGGTATGCTGAAGAAAGATGAGAGTGGGAGGAAAAGTAATGAAATGTAGCGTGAAGGAAGATGAGAGTGGGAGGAAAAGTAATGAAAGGTATGCTGAAGGAAGATGAGAGTGGGAGGAAAAGTAATGAAATGTAGCGTGAAGGAAGATGAGAGTGGGAGGAAAAGTAATGAAAGGTATGCTGAAGGAAGATGAGAGTGGGAGGAAAAGTAATGAAATGTAGCGTGAAGGAAGATGAGAGTGGGAGGAAAAGTAATGAAAGGTAGCGTGAAGGAAGATGAGAGTGGGAGGAAAAGTAATGAAATGTAGCGTGAAGGAAGATGAGAGTGGGAGGAAAAGTAATGAAAGGTATGCTGAAGGAAGATGACAGTGGGAGGAAAAGTAATGAAAGGTAGCGTGAAGGAAGATGAGAGTGGGAGGATAAGTAATGAAAGGTATGCTGAAGGAAGATGACAGTGGGAGGAAAAGTAATGAAAGGTATGGAGAAGGAAGATGAAAGTGGGAGGAAAAGTAATGAAAGGTATGCTGAAGAAAGATGAGAGTGGGAGGAAAAGTAATGAAATGTAGCGTGAAGGAAGATGAGAGTGGGAGGAAAAGTAATGAAAGGTATGCTGAAGGAAGATGAGAGTGGGAGGAAAAGTAATGAAATGTAGCGTGAAGGAAGATGAGAGTGGGAGGAAAAGTAATGAAAGGTATGCTGAAGGAAGATGAGAGTGGGAGGAAAAGTAATGAAATGTAGCGTGAAGGAAGATGAGAGTGGGAGGAAAAGTAATGAAAGGTAGCGTGAAGGAAGATGAGAGTGGGAGGAAAAGTAATGAAATGTAGCGTGAAGGAAGATGAGAGTGGGAGGAAAAGTAATGAAAGGTATGCTGAAGGAAGATGACAGTGGGAGGAAAAGTAATGAAAGGTAGCGTGAAGGAAGATGAGAGTGGGAGGATAAGTAATGAAAGGTATGCTGAAGGAAGATGACAGTGGGAGGAAAAGTAATGAAAGGTAGCGTGAAGGAAGATGACAGTGGGAGGAAAAGTAATGAAAGGTATGGTGAAGGAAGATGAGAGTGGGAGGAAAAGTAATGAAAGGTAGCGTGAAGGAAGATGAGAGTGGGAGGAAAAGTAATGAAAGGTATGGTGAAGGAAGATGAGAGTGGGAGGAAAAGTAATGAAATGTAGCGTGAAGGAAGATGAGAGTGGGAGGAAAAGTAATCAAATGTAGCGTGAAGGAAGATGAGAGTGGGAGGAAAAGTAATGAAATGTAGCGTGAAGGAAGATGAGAGTGGGAGGAAAAGTAATCAAATGTAGCGTGAAGGAACATGAGAGTGGGAGGAAAAGTAATGAAAGGTAGCGTGAAGGAAGATGAGAGTGGGAGGAAAAGTAATGAAAGGTAGCGTGAAGGAACATGAGAGTGGGAGGAAAAGTAATGAAATGTAGCGTGAAGGAAGATGAGAGTGGAAGGAAAAGTAATGAAAGGTAGCGTGAAGGAAGATGAGAGTGGGAGGAAAAGTAATGAAAGGTATGCTGAAGGAAGATGACAGTGGGAGGAAAAGTAATGAAAGGTATGCTGAAGGAAGATGACAGTGGGAGGAAAAGTAATGAAAGGTATGCTGAAGGAAGATGACAGTGGGAGGAAAAGTAATGAAAGGTATGCTGAAGAAAGATGAGAGTGGGAGGAAAAGTAATGAAAGTTATGCTGAAGGAAGATGACAGTGGGAGGAAAAGTAATGAAAGGTATGCTGAAGGAAGATGACAGTGGGAGGAAAAGTAATCAAAGGTAACGTGAAGGAAGATGACAGTGGGAGGAAAAGTAATGAAAGGTAGCGTGAAGGAAGATGAGAGTGGGAGGAAAAGTAATGAAAGGTAGCGTGAAGGAAGATGAGAGTGGGAGGAAAAATAATGAAAGGTAGCGTGAAGGAAGATGAGAGTGGGAGGAAAAGTAATGAAATGTAGCGTGAAGGAAGATGAGAGTGGGAGGAAAAGTAATGAAAGGTAGCGTGAAGGAAGATGAGAGTGGGAGGAAAAGTAATGAAAGGTAGCGTGAAGGAAGATGACAGTGGGAGGAAAAGTAATGAAAGTTATGCTGAAGGAAGATGAGAGTGGGAGGAAAAGTAATGAAAGGTATGCTGAAGGAAGATGAGAGTGGGAGGAAAAGTAATGAAATGTAACGTGAAGGAAGATGAGAGTGGGAGGAAAAGTAATGAAAGGTATGCTGAAGGAAGATGACAGTGGGAGGAAAAGTAATGAAAGGTATGCTGAAGGAAGATGACAGTGGGAGGAAAAGTAATGAAAGGTATGCTGAAGGAAGATGACAGTGGGAGGAAAAGTAATGAAAGGTATGCTGAAGGAAGATGACAGTGGGAGGAAAAGTAATGAAAGGTAACGTGAAGGAAGATGACAGTGGGAGGAAAAGTAATGAAAGGTATGCTGAAGGAAGATGACAGTGGGAGGAAAAGTAATGAAAGGTAGCGTGAAGGAAGATGACAGTGGGCGGAAAAGTAATGAAAGCTAAGCTGAAAAAGAAAGTTGTAGAACATGGGAGAGAAAATGGAAAGAAAATGGCGGAGTGGAGGAAATCAAGAAAGGAATGTAAAACCAGAAACGTTTCAGTTTTAAACTGTGTCAGGGTAAAAAGATTGCTGTATATTAAATAGCAATATTCAAATGACAGGAAGCAAGGATCGAATTCTGTCGTCGGTTACACACAAATATTATAAGAAATATTTTTTTTTTAAATTCACATTTGAATGCTTGCTTTTGTGTATTCCCGTTGAATTCTTTGTATATCTCCCACAAAATGATTTCACTTCTCTTTCCAATTTTGTTTCATATCGTTTTCTTTCTCCTTTCTTTTACTCCATCCTTCTATGCATATTACTTATGTTTAATCTCTCTCTCTCTCTCTCTCTCTCTCTATATATATATATATATATATATATATATATATATATATATATATATGTATCTGTGTGTGTGTGTGTGTATATATATATATATATATATATATATATATATATATATATATATATATATATATATATATATATATATATATATATATATATGTAATGTTATAATTTTCTCATACAGACAAAAGCAAACAAGCACAATTTTTGAATTTGTAGGTCTGATGAATTTGGTCGTGATTAAGATTCCAATGTAATAAATTATAACCATGGAACATTAGTGTTTGATCTTTTTGTATCATATTCTTCGTCTGTCCTGGACAATGAACTCTACCTGGATTCTATCCTCTTGTAAATTTATATATATATGTATATATATATATATATTGACCACTAATATTACATATCTATATCTGTATCTACATATATTTGTATATATAGATAGATATATATATACAGAAATATAGTCTTAAAGTGTGCTATATTTATGGGATAAATTGCTCAATATCAGAGATAGAGCGTGTGTAAATATAAAAGTGAACATAGAAATCAACACTTAGAGGCGACAGTCTGTTTCATGCTAGTGCAATCGTCATTGCACTAGCATGAAACAGACTGTCGCCTCTAAGTGCTGACTTCCATGTCCACTTGTATATATATATATATATATATATATATATAAAGAGAAAGGACAGATTAAGAATCCACTGTTCTTAGCATTTACTTTTTTTAAAATGATCAATACAACGTAGGGCAAAATATTTTATATTTTTATTATATTTTACATCGCTACACGCACATATATATATAATCTCTACACACACACACATACACACATAATCGCTACACACACACATATATAATCTCTCTCTACACACACACACACATACATAATTGCTACACACACATATATATATAATCTCTCTCTACATATATATATATATATATATATATATATATATATAATCTCTCTCTCTCTATCTGTCTCCCCATATATATATATATATATATATATATATATATATATATATATATATATATATATATATATATATATACATAATTTCCTATCAACAGTTTTTCTTGCTCTCCTCCGCTTCAACTGTAGAAGGCGAGAATGAAATAGAAGGAAGTCATTGAAGCCTATGAAAAGTAAGGGTTGATTGTTTTCTTTGAAAGGGATTAGAAGAAAAAGACGTTGCGTTGATGTAATGATAACCAAACGGAAAGAGTTGTGTATAGAATAGGAAAGTTAAGGGTCGGGGCGGGGAATAAAATTGACATGCATAAAATTAAATCAAATCTCAGATCTTCTTTATTTTATTTTTATTATTTTAATTTACTTTTAAAAAAACAAAAAACGAATGAACGATTTTATTTCCTTCTTGTTGAAATGGAACAGAATATTTATTTGCGAAGATTTATCCCACAGCTGGAGCGACGGCGAGAAAAGGTTAAGCGAAGATCTTGAACTTCTCTTTTCATCGAATTAAATTCATCCATTTTTACAATCATCGCAAACGCGCCTCTTAACTTTTTCTTTTTACTCCCTCATCCATTTTTCAAACATCGCAATCGTTGAACCTTCCGAGTTGATTTGTTTCGCTTTTTCTTTTTTTCTTTTTTTTTTTCATAGCTTTATCTATATCTCTGCCCCTATCATTTATTTCATTCGTCCTTTTTCTCTTTTTTCGTCCTTTTGTTTTTCTCTCTCTTTTTCGTCCTTTTCTTTTTTTTCTTTTTCGTCCTTTTGTTTCTTTTTCGTCCTTTTATTTCTCTCTCTTTTTCGTCCTTTTGTTTCTCTTTCTTTTTTGTCCTTTTATTTCTCTTTCTTTTTGTCCTTTTGTTTATCTTTCTTTTTCGTCCTTTTATTTCTCTCTCTTTTTCGTCCTTTTGTTTCATTTTCGCCCTTTTATTTCTCTCTCTTTTTCGTCCTTTTGTTTCTCTTTCTTTTTTGTCCTTTTATTTCTCTTTCTTTTTGTCCTTTTGTTTATCTTTCTTTTTCGTCCTTTTATTTCTCTCTCTTTTTCGTCCTTTTGTTTCATTTTCGCCCTTTTATTTCTCTCTCTTTTTCGTCCTTTTGTTTCTCTTTCTTTTTTGTCCTTTTATTTCTCTTTCTTTTTGTCCTTTTGTTTATCTTTCTTTTTCGTTCTTTTATTTCTCTCTCTTTTTCGTCCTTTTGTTTCTTTTTCGTCCTTTTATTTCTCTCTCTTTTTCGTCCTTTTTCTCTTTCATTTTTCGTCTTTTAATTTCTCTCTCTTTTTCGTCCTTTTATTTCTCTTTCTGTTTCGTTCTTTTGTTTCTCTTTCTTTTTCGTCCTTTTATTTCTCTCTCTTTTTCGTCCTTTTTTTCTCTTTCTTTTTCGTCCTTTTATTTCTCTCTCTTTTTCGTCCTTTTATTTCTCTCTCTTTTTCGTCCTGTTGTTTCTTTTTCGTCCTTTTATTTCTCTCTCTTTTTCGTCCTTTTTCTCTTTCATTTTTCGTCTTTTAATTTCTCTCTCTTTTTCGTCCTTTTATATCTCTTTCTGTTTCGTTCTTTTGTTTCTCTTTCTTTTTCGTCCTTTTATTTCTCTCTCTTTTTCGTCCTTTTTTTCTCTTTCTTTTTCGTCCTTTTATTTCTCTCTCTTTTTCGTCCTTTTTCTCTCTTTCTTTTTCGTCCTTTTATTTCTCTCTCTTTTTCGTCCTTTTATTTCTCTCTCTTTTTCGTCCTTTTATTTCTCTCTCTTTTTCATCCTTTCGTTTCTGTCTCTTTTTCGTCCTTTCGTTTCTGTCTCTCTTTTGTCCTTTCATTTCTGTCTCTCTTTCCCCCTTTTGTTTCTCCCTCTCTTTTTCGTCCTTTGGTTTCTCCCTCTCTCTCTCTCTCTCTGTCTCTCTCGCTCTCCCTCTCTCTCTCTTTCTCTCTTTCGTTCTTTTGCTCCTTTGTCTTTTTCGTCCTTTCGTTCCTCTCTCTTTTTCGTCCTTTTCTTTCTCTCTCTTTTTCGTCCTTTTCTTTCTCTCTCTCTCTTTTTTCGTTCTTTTCTTTCTCTCGCTTTTTCGTCCTTTTTTTTATCTTTGTTCTCCTTTTCGTCCTCCTGGGTGTTCATTTGGCATAATTCTGTATGCTGTATGGCCGGCCGCTCCTTTCCGAGTATGCCCGTTTGCTGTCGTAGGCGCCTGCTCAGGCATATTTCCGTTTGTTCAGCCCGCATCATTACCAGTTTGAACAAGGCCAGCACGCACGAGGACTTGTGACCTCGTTCTAGCACAACCATTTTGGCGTTAACCAGTGTTAGATTTTTCAGGAAGTTCGTCTCCCTAGGTCAGTATAATCATCACCTTAACTTGACAAATTAACCATGTTGATATTCAAACTCGGGTCTCATGGCTTGAAAGACAGTGTTCATTCTACCATTTTTCTTCTTCTCAATCTCCGTCTCTTTCTCTTTCTCTTATAATCCCTTCTCTTATTCTTTCTTTATTTATTTCTTTCTCGCCACCTCTTAATTATTCTATCCGTGTCTCTTCGCTTTATTTTCATCGGCTTTACTGTAATTGTTTTTATCGTACCTATTTCCCTGTTCTTTTTTATTTATTTTTTTTTACAAAATGTCGGACTAGATGGAACGCAGTGTCACATTTAAGAAAAGAAAGAATGAAAAAAATAATTTCACTTACATTTCCAAGTCAAATGAAATTTGAGCAATAAATTAATTAGCAATCTATTGTCAAAAGCGAGATTCCAACCCACATTGTCCTGCTCTTTCTTGCTCAGACATTCTCTCCTTTATTTTCTTATCTCTATGGAGCTAACTGTCTCTCTCTATGTAACTATCTCTCTTTCTCTCTGTGTAGCTATCTCTCTCTATATATATATGTAGCTATCTTTCTCTCTCTCTCTATGTAGCTATCTCTCTCTATGCAGTTATCTCCCCCCCCCCTCTCTCTCTCTCTCTCTCTCTCTCTCTCTCTGCAGCTATACTAGTGATGGCAGTTTCCTTCCATAAGAGAACATGGTCTGATGATCGTTAAAAGAGTGAAATATTTTTAAAACACCTAAGTGATTTGGGGGGACATTTTAAAACACCTATGTGATTTGGGTGGGAATTCTCTATAAAAGTCCTGATGGGCGCTTTGCTCTTTGATAAACTTGACTTGTATATCATTACAACTGAGTCGTGAGTTCGATGACTTGGTGCGTTATAATTATGACCTTGTGCCAAACTAAGCCGAGCTTAAATAGCTATAATATATACTTTTTTGCTCTTTTTCTCTTTTTTCTTTCCAATGTATTTCAAATGTGTTCCTTAATTCTTGTCCCCTTATACTTATATATTGATCTACCTGTGTGCCTTTTTACCATTATCATTCCGTCCTTTATTCAAAATTTCATTTTTATTCCTCTTTACCCCAGTCTCCTCCATTTTCTGTTCCTAATCTTATCAGTCGATAGAACTATGTATTCTTCAGGTTTCTTTTATTCCCTTGTGTTTTCCAAAGAATTTTCTCCTATTTTCGCATCTTTCCTTCTATTCGCTCTTCCTCCTCTATCACACACACTCACATATAGACACGTGCATTAAGCATCACTTGTACACACACCCTAAAGGAGAAGAAAACGAAATTCAATAAACTCAAACATCGAACAATTTCTTCTAAAAATCCTTTGGGCTTTAATAGGCTTCCTGTGTCCTAGACCTTGTTCAACTCATGTGTTTCCCTATGAAATCTCCTTTTTATTCCTCAAGAATCCAATAATCCAGACGCAAACGTATTTCCAAGTATCTAACGATACCATTAAGATTATTCCGTCCTTTGGCAAAACATTCTTCTACACCGTTTCGTAAAATTAAACACTTGATATAATCAGATACCTTGCTTAACTGAAGACATTTTATGGATATCTCTATTTCTTGGTCAACATGAACCGATATCCATCAGCAAATTAATCTTCCCAATTCTCAAGGTTAAGACAGACATATAGTCGTGTATGAGCCTTAATCCAGATAAATTAATCCAAACGCTATTTTTTATTTCATTTTTAATTAGATTTTCTTTAATTTTCCTTTTTCTTTTCTTTTTTTTTTTGCTTTTTATTGTAACACGTCTTTATAAAAGGAGCAGCAGAAATACCTCCCACATTATAGTAAAACATAATGGCAATGGCGTCTTCATCTAGCTAATGTCTTAACATTTCTGAAACACACTGTACTATCGTTCACCCAATACAAGGCGTTTCGATTCCGAAAAAGTAGCATGTCTTGTCCGATCTGTAAAGTTCTAGACAAGAGGAACATCTGTGGAGCCGACCCCGCCCCTTCATTCTATCCGTATTAAAATTGTAAGCAAGGAAGTTCCACTCAAGCAGCTTTCAATCCAAGAACCGTTGCTTTTTGGAACACTCCTGCATGAATGCTTCCCCGAAAACTATAATTTTAACCTTTTACAAGTCAAGGGTCAACCGTTACCTATCCTCATAAAGTTCACTTCGTAATTCTTCGTCTTAAATTCGTATCACAAACACCGCATTCGGTAGCCCTCGACCATGAGTAGTTTTTTTTTTTTTAACTTTGTATTAGCTTAGCATGAGGAAAAAATACATAAAAATGGAGCTCATCTGAACATTTAACACGATAGAGTAACAACCCGGTTTGTAACGTTTTGGAAAGTCGTCCTATGATGATAAATTACATCCTGCAGAAAGGCCTCTGGTCAGGAGGTTTTGAGGAGCGTTGAACCACTTCTTAATTGCTGCTGTTTCCCGGTCCACACTGACCCTGGTTGGCACCATCTGTTAGGGTCCCATCTATGGAGTAATAGTAACCCCCAAACTAAGGTCAAAACATCATGAAAGTCTAAAAATACGTAGTAAGAATACCAGCAATACATTTTCATAATAAAAACAAAATACCATCAATACATTATTGGAAAAGGAAGAGAAAAATTACCAGCAATACATTTTTTAAGTTCCCGAAGCTCTCCAAAAAATTAAATTTCGGCATTAAATAATTCATAATGAGTTGATGTGCCGTGAAGCAAACCAAACTAAATCTGTTGGAAAGTAAGCATTGGACACCCTCAGTCCAGATATAACAGCAATACTCTTAGGTACAATCTTGTTTTTACGTTAAAAATCTGTGGTATCTGGATTAATCTATTTGGATAGAGACTTATACAGTGTTATATGTCCAACTTAACCTTGAGAATTGGAGAGATCCATTTGCTGGTGAAGACAGGTTGAAATATAATAAAGTATAGCAGAATTAATCTGAAACTTCCTGGAGCCGACCATTTCTCAAGGTTAAGACAAACATATTGTCGTCTATGAGTCTTAATCAAGATGAATCCAAATACCACAGCTTTTATCACTAAATTTTTAATTAGATTTAAAAGAAAAGAAACCATTAGCACAAATCACGGGAGCCTGACGAAGAGATCACTGAAAAAAAGCTATTACAAGGTTAACAGCGATGTTTTTTTTACTATTCGGCCTCAGATTCAACAACCCACGCCACAGTTAATTATAAGGACTATAATATTTTACAATTACAAATGAAAAAAAAAACTGAGGAAATAGAAATGCGGTTCTACAGAAGCATGCTGAGAATATCATGGACCGAAAATGTGAACTACAAAAAAACATTGGGGGAAATGGAAATACAAATTATACTTATACAGAAAGAAACTAGAAATTTCTAGGGGGCATAATGAGGAAAGTGGGTTTAGATAATTTGACACTGACAGGACTTATTGAAAGCAACATGGACAGGCAAACAGTGTATTAGATATAGATAAGAAACTTGGGTAAATGAACGGTAGAACACGGTTTAGGAGAGACAGCAAAATGACAAAATTTATTAAAAGCTACAGAGGACAAGTTATGGAGAGTCATGGTCTCCAACGTCCTGAAGGGACATAGCACATAAAGAAACTTTTCAATAGCTTTCTAGCTTACGCCTCATCTGTCTACAAAACCAGTGTCGACAAATAGTGGTTTTAATTTCAGAGTTGTCTTTTTTTATAGAGCTTGTCAATCAAGGCTAGAGACCATAGTCTACCCTGCTATTTAATCTATATTCGACACACCAACTTAATACTTTGAGCTGGTAATCGTTACGCTGCTTGAACATACAATCTCAGCGATTAGGGGTATGCAATATTTAGCATTGCACACCATAAAGACAAATATTAATATTACGATAGAGAAGTAAGCACACTGTACAATTTAAATGTTCAAGCTTGGGATAACGAAAGTTGCCTTCCAAAAGTTAAGCAAAGTAATAAGAAACAGGACAATTTAATTGGAAAGAAAGAAAAAAAGTACTGAACTATTATGTGTTATCTAATATATACATACATATATATATATATATATATATATATATATATATATATATATATATATATATATATATATATATATATATATATATTCATTCAATGTTATTCATTTAAAGTATTTAATATATGTAATTTATCATTTTATTGTACATGTTTACCTATCGTTAGTCGTGGTATTCAATGATTTTTTTTATTTTTTTTTATTTCTATCTTATTCTTATTTTAAAACAATCGTTGTTTCGCTAGTGAAATTCCTCGCTAAGAGTTATAAGAATATTTAATGTATTGTATTTGTTAGACTAATTATATAGTGGCATGAATAATTTTAATTTATTTATATCTAAGCGTAACATCTATTTATCTGTTGTTGTTTTTACGAAAGTGGACGTAATTTTCGGAATTAGTGGAAAGTATTTTTTTTTATGTTTATTTTGTTTATCTTTGACAAGTGGCTCATTATCGGCGCTTCTTTATTTTCTATTATTATTATTATTATTATTATTATTAGTTATATTCAAAGTTTATTTTATAACATTTAGTATAAATTTTAATTCCTTACATTTTGCAAAGTAAAGTAATTTCAATTTTATTGTAAATGCGTTCCCAGTTATAACGTTATTTTGTTTCATTTTTACTGCTAGTCAGTTTGTCTATTTTTATTGTTCAAATTTTTTTTAAGCAACAACAACAATAATAATAAAATTTTCTCTTATACTTATAATAATTTATATATATATATATACACACATACACATACACATATATAACAACAACATTAATAACAATAATTATAAAATATTCTAATAATAATCTTATATTTCTTTATTTTATTTTATTAATATTATTTAAAATGCATATATAGCATTATATTGACACATTTAATTTCGAACTCTTTACACCGACATCCAACAAAAAAAAAATTTTTTTTATGTGTTTAGGAGGCCATGGGTAGAAGTAGTACCTTTGTTGCTCATCTACTGTACCTTATTTTTAAGGGTAACGGGCAGCACTGGTCTTCACCCATCCTCTAAATTTCTCACGTAATGTCCTGGGTATAACGGTAAACTACATCCCGCAGCAAGTCTTCTCATCGGGAGATTGGAGGATTTGAGGAGCGTGGAACCACCTTTTAATTGCTGTTGTTCCCAGGTCCGCCCTCACCCGGGGTGGTAGCACCTGTTAGGGTCCCAGCTATGGGCAAATAGTGTCTACCAGGGCTGACCAAGCTATTTAGTGTTATAGAACACGATTGGTCTAGGAGATGGAAAACTCTTACACAAAAAGCCTGAGGTATGTTATCTGCTTCGTCTGCGGCATTTATTTGCACCGACTAAGTGTATCAATAGTTCCGAAAAGTGTGGATGGTTCTGCAAGAAGCCTTCACCACTTTAATCAAATCACTTGTGTGGGTTTTCTGGCGCTTTACATTGATTCGTTCTCATCCAACACAGATTCACTTGCAACGACCACTGGAGAGAGAGTGAAGGCGACGGGGTCAGGTAAAGGATATTACTAGAAGGCTCTAGTTGGAGCTCTACACAGTGACAGACCGATGGGTGGTGGCCGTTCTTTCAGAAACCCATGAGCAATTGTGATGTCCGTGTCGTCCATCGGTGACAAAGCAGCCCTATTTAGGATTGCACTGCTTTCCCTATTATGGGAAGGGGCGATAAAAGGAGCCCTAAACATTGCTTGCTCACACAATGACTTGGCGGCCCGCTGCAGCTGTCTGGTTATCCAATGAAGCAGTCGAAACAGCAAGGAATATCAGAATAAATATAAGAAGAATTTCCATTTTGGATCTTGGAATGTTCGCACTCTTCAGGACAATGATTCTGCACCAGAGCGTAAAACAGCTCTTGTTTCTCTCGAGTTAAAGAAATATAACATCGACATAGCGGACATTAGTGAAACACGTCTGGCTGGTAATTCTCAGCTTAGGGAAGAAAAAGGCGGATACGTATTTTTATGGGCTGGTAAGACTGAGAAAGAGCCACGCCAGTCTGGTGTTGGCTTTGCCATCAAGACAGACCTTCCTAGCTCACTGTCTTCCTTACCTAAAGGTGTATCTGATCGCATAATGGAATTAACCCTTAATCTGGAGTGCAACACCCGTGTGACGATGGTTAGCTGCTACGCGCCAACCTTAGGTTGTTCAGATGAAGAAAAAGATGATTTTTATAATCTTCGGGATGTCGTCTCCAAAGTCCAACATAAGGATAAATTAGTCTTACAGGTTATTTTAATGCTCCTGTTGGCAATGATTATCATTCTTGGAAAGGCGTTTTAGAAGGCCATGGTATTGGTCATGTGAATTCTAATGGATTACGCCTTCTCACTATCTGCAAGGAATCTGACCTTAGTATCACTAATACTTTCTACCAGCAATCCAACTGTCGTTAGACCACGTGGATGCATCCTCGTTCGAAAGACTGGCATCTGATCGACTACGTCATCACCAAAAGACGGGACATAACAGATTTTAAGATAACGCGTTCATTCCACACAGCATGCTATCTGTCAGATCACGCTCTACTTCGAAGTAAAGCTACACTGCACCTGCAAAAGCGAAGGATTATAAAATCTACAGTGTCCAAGTGCATTAACGTACTGCCTCTTAAATCGACTGAAACGAAAATTGAGCTCTCTGACAAACTTGATGCTGCACTTGATTCTGTAAATATTACCAATGGTATCGAATCATCTTGGAAGGCACTGCGTGATGCAACATATTCTACACCCTTGGAGGTTCTCAGCCTGCCATATCGTAAACATCAAGACTGGTTTAATGACAATAATACAGAAGTTCAACAGCTTATAGATCAATTGCACTCTTCTCATAAAGCATGGATTGAGGACAAGAACTCGTCCGATAAGAAGATCATTTACAAGAAGTGCAAAAGTCAGGTTCAATGAGCTCTCAGGGCAATGAAATAGCGTTGGTGGTCTGAAAAGGCCACTGGACCCCAAGAATCTTCAGATAGTAATGATCTAAAGGATTTCTATGCTGGCTTCAAAAGCATTTTCGGTCCTCAGAAAAGTGGTGTTGCTCTTATCTCCATAGCAGATGGTGAAGCTTTCTTGACGGTAAGTCAGACATATTAAATCGCTGGAAAGAGCATTTCGAAACTGTGTTAAACACCACTTCGGTTACTGATGAGGAAGCCATCACATCAATTGAGCAAAATCATGAAATTCCGGAGTTGTCTTTTGAACCTACTCCATCAAGCAAATCTCATCTGGAAAATCTTTTCCTAAGGATCCTATTCCACCTGAAGTGTATAAGCATGGTGGCCAAAAGTTGGTAAAAAAGTTACATTTCCTTTTCGTGGAGATATGGAAGGCAGGCTGTGTCCAACAGGATTATAAAGACGCCTCTATCAAACACCTCTACAACAACAAGGGCTCCAGGTGTGACTGTGATAATCATCGGGGGATATCACTACTTTCAATTGCAGGAAAAATCCTAGCGAGACTGATTCTAAACAGAATCATTATACCCCTTGTTGACGACATCTATCCTGAATCGCAGTGTGTTTTTCGGTCGGGTCGTGGCACCATTGACATATTTTCTCTTCGTCAAGTTGCAGAGAAGGTTCGCGAGAAAAACCAGGAGTTGTACATGGTGTTTGTGGACTTGACGAAGGCCTTTGATACTGTGAATCGAGAGGCTCTTGGGCAAGTCTTAAGGAAACTCGGCATCCCTGAAAACATGCTAACGGTCATCATCTCCTTTCATGAAGGAATGAAAGCTAATATCGTGTCTGATGGTATGATGTCGGAATCCTTTAAATGGCACCAAGCAAGGTTGTGTCATGGCCCCTGTCCTTTTTGCCCTTTTCTTCTCGGTGATCCTGAAATATGCATTTGCAGACACAGAGAGTTTCGAACAACTGGTGGTCTCTTCAATCATCAGCGCTTCAAAGCCAAGACCCACCTTCGTACGCAAATTATTCGTGATTTGTTTGCTGATGATGCGGCTCTTGTAGCGACATCCTTTGAGGAGGCCCAACATCTAATAAATCGTTTCTCTGCTGCATGTAAAGCCTTTGGTCTTACACTTAGCATAAAGAAAACTGTAGTGCACCAACCTTGTCCTACTCCGAAGCAATTGCGTGGTAAGAAACAAATCAGTCTACAAATTTCCAGAGAGACCATTGAAAGTAGAAGACAAAACCCTGAACTATGTAAAGTCTTTCACCTATCTTGGTAGCAAAGTCAATTACAGTGGAACTTTAGATGATGAAATCATGCATTGGATTGCTAAGGCTACCAGTGCTTTCGGCAAACTTCGCCATCGCTTGTGGAATGAGCGGGGTATTCGACTGGATACGAAAATTCGGGTTTACTGAGCTGTTGTACTTGCCACCCTTTTGTATGGCTCAGTCGTGGACTCCATACAGGTGCCATATACGCCAGCTAGATGTCTTCCATAAAAGCTGTCTGCGTGCAATCTGTGGAGTTAACCTTCAAGATAGGACATCTAACGTAGACCTGTTTAACAGGTGTAATATTGGAGGAATCGAGACTTTTCTCATACAGTCTCAGTTACAGTGGACTGGTCATGTCTTGAGAATGTCTGATGACAGGATACCCAAGATCCTAATGTACAGCCAGTTAGATCAGGGCTACAGGAATGTAGGACGCCTATGGCTAAGATACAAAGACAAGCTGAAAAGCAACTTGTCAGCAGTCAATATACCACATAACACCCTTGAGCGCTTAGCCTTGGAGCGGGTAAAATGGAGATCAACGTGTTTTAGTGGACTCAGCAATTTTCAGTCTGCTTGTCTGAATAATCTTCAAGAAGCGAGAGCAAGATCTAAAAGGTCAGCCAATCCAACAGTGATCTCATCTCATAATCCTCACACTTGCTCCATATGTGGCCTCCTTTGTAAATCACTAGCGGGTCTTAAATGCCACTTAAGATTATCGCAGAAAATTTCATAACTGAATCAACTAAGCTGTAAGATCCTTATACGTCGAAACCGACGGGAGAGTTCATTATTATTATTATTATTATTATTATTATTATTATTATTACATATATATATATATATATATATATATATATATATATATATATATATATATATGAGAAACGAGGAATATCTATTCTTAGCCGAAGCGTTTCCTCCTCGGAGAGACTTTATCCAGGCAATATAGGTTTTATTTTGTTGCGCGTGTTAATAAATAAAAGCGAGGATGTCATTGGTTTATCAGCGCTTCTAAATTTGACAAAGTTCAAGAAAGTTCATGAAGTGGTTGAAAGGTCATTCAAAACATATGGAGGGCACAAAATGTTATAATTCTAAACCTGGCAAAAAGTAAGTGAGTAATGTTCAATAATATTTTTAATGAATATTGCTTAGATTGTGATTAGATTATGGCATGTGATTGGCGTATGGACTGTAAGTCTTTCATTTTGTTCCTCTATAGATATAATCTATCTGAAAATTATTTACACACACACACACACAAACACACACACACATATATATATATATATATATATATATATATATATATATATATATATATATTTAAAGACATTTATATTATGTTTAACGTTCTTTTTTATAGATACAAGTATTTAAGCAAATGCTCTGTTTTATAATAAACAGTATTAAATAACATTTACCGGCCTGAATGAAAATTTCTCGGACATTCAGGCCGGTAAATATTATTTAATACTGTTTATTATAAAACAGAGCATTTGCTTAAATACTTGTATCTATAAAAAGAACGTTAAACATAATATAAATGTCTTTAAATAAATTGTCGGACTATGTCCAATTCTAAAATATATGACGTCATTTGTTTACATTTGATACGCTAGAGCAGATATGAATAGAAGAGATTCATGGAAGATTTAATTTTAAAGATAGTAAAATCGACCTTGCTAACCAGACGCCGCTCATCTGTGGCCGAACGGTTAAGGCACATCACGCGAAATGATGGTTCCGTATAGGATACAGGTTCGATTCCTGTCGGAGAGCGAAAATTTTCTATGAAAATTTCTCGGACATTCAGGCCGGTAAATGTTATTTAATACTGTTTATTATAAAACAGAGCATTTGCTTAAATACTTGTGACTATAAAAAAGAACGTTAAACATAATATAAATGTCTTTAAATAAATTGTCGGACTATGTCCAATTCTAAAATATATACATATATATAGGTATAGGATTATGTAAATTAAATAACTAGATATTATCAAACGTATACGCGCGTGCTGGCGTGCATACGCTGCTAAGCAATTAAATAATTGCCAAATTTAGCCAAGAGGTGTAGACATAACAATACTCAATATGGTTAGAGCTAAGAAATATATATTAATAAATATACATATACCTAAGTTTGGTGTGCGACTTAAGTTTCGTTGCTTACCCAACTCATCGGGCACAATATATAGCTTATTGTTTATTTTAATTTTTTTTTAAATAAACAATAAGCTATATCTTGTGCCCGACCAGTTGGGTAACCGACGAAACTTAAGTCGCACACCAAACGTAGGTATATGTGCATATATTAACACACACGCGCGAGCGCACACGCACGCACACACACACACACACACACACACACACACACACACACACACATATATATATATATATAATGGCAGTGAATGCTGGGCCATCTGTTATTCTACAGAAGGATGTTGAGAATACGATGAACACTTGAGGAACGACGAAATTGTAGAAATAATGGAATCGCTTACACGAAGCATCAGAAAGCGACAGTTAATATTTCTAGGGCTTATAATGAGGAAAGAGGGCATTGGAAATCTGATCCTCACAGTGAATACTGAAAGCAAAAGGGACAGAGGAAAGCAGCGCACGGCCTACCTAACGAGCTTGTGTAAATGGCTGACTTGACAGATTAGGAGATATAATAAGAAGACAAACATTACTCAAGGTTAAAAAAGGATTGAAATTATGGAGAACCATGATCGTCTACGTTCTGAAGTAACATGGCTCATAGAAGAAAAATGTATTCACACTCTACAAGTTAAATGTTGAGTTTTGAGACCAGGCGCGCGATTAACAATCAGTATTGCTTATGGACAGTTTAAGGTATCCAAGCAAAGCGCAGAACAGCTATTGAATGACTCAGCAAGTTTCTTGTTTGTAAGGGAATTAAACGTGCGCCAGAAAAAATAGAGGCTTAAAGGACCTGACAAAATCTCATTCGATTATATCGCTTTCAAGCCAAGCGATAACCTTGACAGTTTTTATCTTTCTGTTAAAAAAAAAAGACAAAGAATGAAATGAAGCCGTTGCTCTCTGATCCATATATATTAGTGGGCTATTGAGATCAGTTGTTTAATGACATGTTTCTGATCGCGGGTTCAGCAGTGCTAACAAGTGTGCAGTGTTTGTGGAATATTGCCTAACGACAATGGATTTTTTCCCAGTTTAGCGATCTCTATATCAGCATTTCTCCATTGGCGTCCATTAAGTCTGAAAATGGAATAGATATAGATAAATATAGGTATAGATAGACACATACACATATATATATAGAGAGAGAGAAAGATATATATATATATATTGAGAGAGAAATAGAAATATAGATATATAAATGTGTAGATAGATAGATAGATAGATAGATAGATAGATAGATAGATAGATAGATAGATAGATAGATAGGGAAACATAGAGAAATAGATAAACATAGAGGTGGTGTAAGGTATTCTATATTTATGGGTATAAGCGTTCCATATCGGAGATAGATCGCGTGTAAATATAAAAGTGGACACTTCGGTCAACACAGCGTGGCCACAGTCTGTTTCATGCTTGAACGCAAATCATCATGGCTTGTGTCTTGGCTTGACTATTTATATATGCTAATCAATGGAGCATTATGGATAGCAAGTTATGGTACTTCCACTTTATTATATTATCCTAACGGTTATTTCAAATGACTCTATAGACTTTTCAATAGAAATAACTATGGGTCAGAATGCTGTTGCTTGTAGCTATTGTATAGTGTTTGCTAAATTTTTAACCCATTCATTATTGACTATTTAGGGTATTTTGTATTTATTCATTAATTAATTGTTGTTGATTCTTATTAAATTATTTGTCGTTGGTTATACCTTCGTTTGTGAATTTTTTAATTTGTTATTATTTATTTACTTAATTTGTTTAATTTTTATTTGGTGGGGATGTCTTAGTTATCACATTTGTTTAAAGCATTGCCATTGTCTAAAGCATTACCTTTGTCCAAAGTATTACCTTTGTCTAAAGTATTGCCTTTGTCTAAAGTATTACCTTTGTCTAAAGTATTGCCTTTGTCTAAAGTCTTACCTCTGTCTAAAGTATTGCCTTTGTCTAAAGTCTTACCTTTGTCTAAAGCATTACCTTTGTCTAAAGCATTACCTTTGTCTAAAGCATTGCCTGTGTCTAAAGTATTGCCTTTGTCTAAAGAATTACCTTTGTCTAAAGTATTGCCTTTGTCTAAAGCATTACCTTTGTCTAAAGTATTGCCTTTGTCTAAAGTCTTACCTTTGTCTAAAGTATTACCTTTGTCTAAAGTATTGCCTTTGTCTAAAGTATTACCTTTGTCTAAAGCATTGCCTTTGTCTAACGTCTTACCTTTGTCTAAAGCATTGCCTTTGTCTAAAGTATTGCCTTTGTCTAAAGTATTGCCTTTGTCTAAAGCATTACCTTTGTCTAAAGTATTGCCTTTGTCTAAAGTATTGCCTTTGTCTAAAGCATTGCCTTTGTCTAAAGCATTGCCTTTGTCTAAAGTATTGCCTTTGTCTAAAGTCTTACCTCTGTCTAAAGTATTGCCTTTGTCTAAAGTCTTACCTTTGTCTAAAGCATTACCTTTGTCTAAAGTATTGCCTTTGTCTAAAGTATTGCCTTTGTCTAAAGCATTACCTTTGTCTAGAGCATTACCTTTGTCTAACGTCTTACCTTTGTCTAAAGTATTACCTTTGTCTAAAGTATTGCCTTTGTCTAAAGTATTACCTTTGTCTAAAGCATTGCCTTTGTCTAACGTCTTACCTTTGTCTAAAGCATTGCCTTTGTCTAAAGTATTGCCTTTGTCTAAAGTATTGCCTTTGTCTAAAGCATTACCTTTGTCTAAAGTATTGCCTTTGTCTAAAGTATTGCCTTTGTCTAAAGCATTACCTTTGTCTAAAGTATTGCCTTTGTCTAAAGTATTGCCTTTGTCTAAAGCATTGCCTTTGTCTAAAGCATTGCCTTTGTCTAAAGTATTGCCTTTGTCTAAAGTCTTACCTCTGTCTAAAGTATTGCCTTTGTCTAAAGTCTTACCTTTGTCTAAAGCATTGCCTTTGTCTAAAGTATTGCCTTTGTCTAAAGTATTGCCTTTGTCTAAAGCATTACCTTTGTCTAAAGTATTGCCTTTGTCTAAAGTATTGCCTTTGTCTAAAGTCTTACCTTTGTCTAAAGCATTACCTTTGTCTAAAGCATTGCCTTTGTCTAAAGTATTGCCTTTGTCTAAAGCATTACCTTTGTCTAAAGTATTGCCTTTGTCTAAAGTCTTACCTTTGTCTAAAGTATTACCTTTGTCTAAAGTATTGCCTTTGTCTAAAGTATTACCTTTGTCTAAAGCATTGCCTTTGTCTAACGTCTTACCTTTGTCTAAAGCATTGCCTTTGTCTAAAGTATTGCCGTTGTCTAAAGTATTGCCTTTGTCTAAAGCATTACCTTTGTCTAAAATATTGCCTTTGTCTAAAGTATTGCCTTTGTCTAAAGTATTACCTTTGTCTAAAGCATTGCCTTTGTCTAAAGTATTGCCTTTGTCTAAAGCATTGCCTTTGTCTAAAGTATTACCTTTGTCTAAAGCATTACCTTTGTCTAACGTCTTACCTTTGTCTAAAGTATTGCCTTTGTCTAAAGTATTACCTTTGTCTAAAGCATTGCTTTGTCTAAAGTATTACCTTTGTCTAAAGCATTGCTTTGTCTAAAGTATTACCTTTGTCTAAAGCATTGCCTTTGTCTAAAGTATTGCCTTTGTCTAAAGTATATTACATTATCTGCGTGGTACAGAGTAGATATATTTGTATTTTTCTTATTATTTTCGATTTTTAATTAACCTGATAAAAATTTATTTCCGTGTCTGCTTTTTCAGATGAGTTCTGATCGTCTTGTGTTCGCCTAGGAAATGAAGATCATAACTGTTTTCTCGCAAAGTTTATTTTTGTGATTTATTATTCTAAACTCGTGCTGTTTTCCTCATTTTCCATTGTATTTTCGGGTGTATTTTGGTTTTTAATTTCTTAATTAATTGAATTTAATGTTTAGAAAGAGTTGTATAGTTGGTATATTGACTATATGTAAAGGATGTGTTATAAGCATAGTTTCTCTTTCCAGGTTTTTTCAGTTACTTGTATGTCTATTTTTTCGTCGTTATCTACTGTTTCTTCGGTGGCTTGATATATTATACTCTTTTGCAGTTACAGTTATATTTGGTCTATGTGGATGATTTGTTGGTTATTTTTCTGTTATACTTTTTTATTGAAATTTTCTATGTGCAACTGTAGCTGATTTTAGGGTATTTCTGATAAATGTAGTGTTTGATGGGTTAAGTGTTTTTGAAAGTGTGTAATGAATATTTTTCCTCCGTTTGTTTTTACGTTTTTGCTGTATAGTGGGTTCAGCCATATAGTGTCTCGTTATCTGTTGTTGTTTGTAATGTATATGTGGGTATTACCGAAAACTCACTATCTTTTAGGGATGTTTCATTTTTTTTTTTTTTTTTTTTTTTGCTTGGGGACTTCGTTGAATTGTCAGATAACCCACGATTAATTGATTGTGGAATTCGCATGATTATTGTTGGCGAGTGATTGTAAGATGTATGCGAAGTTGTTTTTCGTTGGGTTTTTTATATGGTTAGTACCTTAGGTTTTGTGTGACGTCTATGAAATCTACGTCTTGTAGGTTTGTTTTTATGCCTGTTAAATCCTATATATGTTAACATTTTTGTGTGTTTTGTCTGTTACAGTTTCTTACAATTAGGTGTCCCTAGTCTCTGTAGACGCTTATATAATTTTTGTCGATTATTTTGTTTATTCCATGTATTGTTTGCACATATATCTATTCCTATAAGCTTGCAAATAAGATCCATCAAAACTTCCCAGTGAAACGTCAAATATTCCTTTCTTTAGCTAAATACCTTATTTGCAAAAAAAGTGATTTTCTGCAGTATTTGATGATACATAACTCATATGTGCTTATTTTTATTTGTTCCTGAGCTCAGAAGATGGCCTTATCCAGCATGGATTCGATTATTGAATGGTAGGAGTATTTTCTGTCGAGTGGTATACATTCATTAATTACGTTTGTTTTTAGGTTACGGAACTAGTCTATGGTTGTTTTTGTTTTTCTATTGGTCTACTCCTAACTTCGTCATTTAGTTCTGAGTTAATTCTTTCTAGTATTATTTTTCTTATTTTACCGAGATCAACTTTAGCTGGGTTTATGTGTTAAGATTGATTTGATGTTCTCTTTGTGGTCTTTTAGTGTAATTAATGCTTAGTATTTAGCGATTAAATGTATTTGGTCATCGTTCTACCTTCCACCTTAATGACATATTCTGTACTTTTGTGTGCTTCTCTTTACGTTTTTATGTTCTTGAGTAATTTCTCTTGAGCGGTTTAATTCGCATAAATGTCTAGCTTTGTTGGTAAATACGTTATGGAAATTGTTTATTTTAATTATATGTCTTTTTGCTTTTTTCAGGAAAGCATTTAAGTGTTTATGATATTTTATGTTTCTTATGAAGTTAAGTCTCTTTCGAAGTTGTCTAGTTCTTTGTGTTATGAGGCACATTTTTTAAACATGTATTCTTCTCTAAGTATGGCATTTGCTTTAAAATCTTGGAAAGCACATTTCTTCTTCAACCATCTTATTCTTTTATGAAACTTTCTGTTTTCTATTTTTCTTTCATCTCCATTCTGACATAGTAATAATACTTGTTAGGATTCCATCTATGCGTTTGGGTCGGTCCTTGCTTTATTCACTAGAAAAAAATGGACACATTCTTGTTCGGCCACTCACCACCTCGATAGATGACTTAGCCTTCTGATATAATACCTGCCACTTCGATTGAATCTATTATTGTAGGTAAGTTCTTCTTTTATAGTAGGTAAACTGCTATGAAAGATGGTTCACTGAGTCGTGCTAGTCAATTTTTATCTCCAGAATCTTAAATATCTATAAGACTCCCATTCGTCCATGCTTAGAATATTGCTGCCACATGCGGTCCGGTACTCCTGATATCTATCTAGAGCTTGATAAAATCCAAAAAAGAATCTACAATATTATTGGACCTGATCTGGCGTCTCGGCTTTCATTTACTTTCCCTCCGCCGTATATTTATTTACTTGTCCCTTTTTTTTTTAAGCATTTCACCCCAAGAAAGGCGGGAAGCCACTAGCACGCAAGGGGTTACAGAAGATTTGGAGCGAGAGCAGATAGGAGTGATAGAGGAAAGGAAGTGGAGAAGGATAGTGGGTAGGTTTTCATGCTAATTGTTCTTTGCTATGGTACCTAGACATTTTTTTTTAAATTTAACCGCCGTACTAGACTGGCGACAAGATATCGTCAATTTATATTGAATTGGTTAGATATAACCGGAAGTTCTATGCTAACAGTTTCTTTTCTGTACTTCTCGCTTGTGGAACTTCCTTCCGGCCCCATGCTTTCCAACCAACTTTATCTGTAAAAAATTTAAATGCAATATCAATCGTATCTACTGTCCTCCTGATTATCCTTCTTTTGTTCCCGCTTCTTAGTAATGTTTGTTTTGCTAATTCATCCACACTTGTGTCTTAGTGGCTTTACTTCCTTGCTTGGAGTGAACTTGAATTTTAAAAAAATGCTATAATGATTGAGACAGGTCCCATAAAAGTTTTTCTCTCACTTAAAAAAATGTAAAAAAAAATATCACCAGAAAATCTGTGTTTAAAGCAGAGTGAAAGGCTGTAACTGAAAGAGGAAGTCAAAACTCAATGAAAGTCAATAACAACCTGGTAGTGATCGTGGGACCCTGAGCGAGCATAGGGATTATATATTTGTTCTGTACCCCTTTTAAAATGTATGAAATGAAACTCTAGCTCCATTCTTGAATAAGATGACAGCTAATATAGACATCAGTCAGTTATGTGCCTTGCGTGATACAGGCTTAGGCGATCATGTATATTTCGATACATGACTGGCGAAGCTGATTTTTTTCCATCAGTAGGTTGCCATTTCTTTCTGCGGTAGACCAATTGCCATCCAAGGCTATAAAACTCGGTCTGTCCTGATATTTACCCATAACTAGAGAGAGAAGAGGAGGATTCATACCTTTCCCAAGCACGTAAGTGAAGGTAAGGGATTGACTGGAATTCGAACTCGGCTCTACCGATTCCTCTATCCGAACCACTATCTATTACTCCACCGTGCCTCTTAATATAGACATACATGGCCTATTTTCTAAGGACTCACATCATTTCGCCTCTCGATTGTGTACAGATGCTTATATGACTGCATATATTGAGGGAAGTGTTGGCCCGACCCCGAGTGGTGAGAACGTTAGCGCTCCGACCATGAGACCAGATTGCGAATTTCACTGTGATTGATCGTGTAAACGTAGTGGCCTTGTTTAACTACTGATCACGCCGGATTCTCTTCCAGAAACTGTAAAGTTGTGCTCAGACCACAGGTTGGCTCCGTGAGTGTTAAACAAGCACAAATTGTCCAGTATCCACTACCGTCCACGGACGAGATATCCGAATAGGCGGGTCTTTCGATGGCAGGAATTGGGCCATTTGTAGCAGGCTTCGATTGTTGTGACTTTGGAAAACCTCAGCGTTCGTGGGGAAATAGATTCGGAGGACTAAAAACTGACACGTCATTGATCGCCGTCATTTATGTGACGTGGGCGATCATACCTTACAACAAGTTCTTGCCCCTTTTCGCTCTAAGCAAAGTTTGAATCTTTACCATCTGTCGTCGCACTTTGTCCCTTTTGACATTATATACACTCACACTATAGTCGTCAACTTTATTATCACAACGTTTCAGCCGTTGTTTTCTACGGTCTTCATCGGGTGCTTGTCTATCCGAATAACCTTTATTGAATTTAAAACTGGACCCTTTATTTAATATATGGAGATAGATTGTTCTAATTCCACTGCCCATGCCTAGGGATATCTTTCGTTCTTATTTAGTACTGCTCAGTTATTGTTCGTTCTGTTTATCTTAGTTTAAGTCTACGCTACCTGTCCTAGGGATTGAACTCCTAATTACCAAGTCGCCAAATTCATGAAACAACATTTCAATCCACTGGGCAATTTTCCTCAAAAAGTTCGAATGAGCATTTCACTAGACTTTTGTACCTAGACTGTCGACGAGCTTTCACCAATTTACAGTTGATCTAGCTAGGTGTAACCGTAGGTTCTATGCCAACAGTTCCTTTTCTTGCATTTCTCGCATGTAGAACTCCCTTTCGACTCCATGCTATCTAGCCAACTTTTATCTTAAAAAATGTAACTGCAATCTTAATCATTATCTTTTGTTTTCCTCGTTACTCTTCGATTGTTCTCGCTCCTGAGTAATGTTTCTGTTTTCTAATTCTTCAACACTAAGTAAACCCTTGTCTTAGTGGCTTTTCTGTACTCTTTATTTAATATATGGGGGTATATTGTTCTAATTACTTACATTATTAACATTATTCTGACTGTTATCCTCATCTTCACTCTCACTGCCCGCAGAAGAATATATATATATATATATATATATATATATATATATATATATATATATATATTTATATATTATATATATATTTCTAATTCTAACAGTTGAAATATAATCCTTGATAATGGCTAAATGTATAGCCGAAAGCGCTCGAAAGAAAAGAACATTCGGACAATTTTTATATAATTTATCCTCTGAAAAGAAAAACTTTATTAGATCGCACGAGAAATTATATAAAAAACTAAATAAAAGCACCTTGTCAGTCGTTTTTAATGAAATGTGCTTGAAAGAAGGATTGCTGCCTAAATACACACACACACACACACACACATATATATATATATATATATATATATATATATATATATATATATTCAACATATTGTCTTATTTTCTACAATGGTTAGTCACCGCGCCTGATTTGAGACTGTTCCCCACTTTCAACCTACTTCAATCAAATAAACGTTCTTAATTCTGAACACTATTTCAGGATTGCCCGTCCAGCTAATCCATGCAATAATCCTTTTTTATATAAGCAAAAAGATTCAACCTGAATAAAAGAGAAATCCAGTGCGATTGGAAGAATGCCGATGGTAACTAATGACCATGTAGACTTTAAACCTTAGAAATGATGCTTTCTGGGAGGAGGGCGAGTACAGCAAGAAAGCCAGGGTTTTAGAACTTTGAATTTTTTTCTCCCAGAATTTCTACATTTAGTGAAAAAGAGAAGCATTACAAAGTACTGAACATTATTATATTATCGCGTCTAAATCTGCATATTTGTCCGAATGTGTCTGTTGATCTGAAGACGAAACCTAACGCAGTCTTTTTCCAAACTAAATATATAAACGTATACAAAGAGAAACAGGAATTATACTCAATGTAAACAACGCGTACATTCTCTTTTCTTTCTACCTCTCTTCTTCTGTCACCATTCTTCTGCCGCTTTTTATCCAGCCTTCTGTTACTTTATTTCCCTTACACCGTAATGCCAAGTTACGTCTGAACCTAATGTCACACATTAAACTAATTTCCTTCAATATTAACATTTCCGTTTTCCTTTTTTTGATATCTATTTTTTTCCTAAATCTCGTCGTTTGAATTGAGTTTTCTTTTTATACACTTTGAGGTTCTTGTTTTTTTTATATCCATTTTGGGCATCCATAATTCAATATTGTACTTCCTCTTACGTTTGAATGGTATTACATATTTTACTTATATTTTTTATCTACGTTTATATAAAGCCGTACTCTCACAATAGCTCTATTCGCTTTGAACGCCTCTCTCACTCCCTCTCTCTCTCTCTCTCTCTCTCTCTCTCTCACACACACACACACACAAAGACACACACACACACGCACGCACACACACGCACGCACACACACACGCACGCACACACGCACATACACACTTCCTCACTCACTTTCACGTCCTCTCTCTCTTTCACTTTCTCTCTCTTTCTTTCTCGACTCCTCCCTCTCTCTCGGGCGCGCTCTCTCTCTCTTTATCTCGACTACTTTCTCTCTCTCTCTCTCTCTCTCTCGCTCCCTTTCTCTCTTTTACTCCCTTTCTCTCTCTTACACTTACACTCTCTTTCACATCCAGGCTTACTTTCACTTCCTCTCTCGCTACCTTTCTTTCTCTCTCACTTCCTCTCTCTCTCACTTTTTCTCTCTCAAACTTCCACTCTCTTTTTCTCTCGACTCCTTTCTTTCTCTCTCTCTCTCTCGACTACTTTCTCTCGCTCTCTCACTCTCTCGACTCCTCTCACTCTCGACTCCTTTCTCTCTTTCTTGCTCTCTTTCTCTCTCTCGCCGCCTCACACTTCCTCTCCCTCTCTCACTTCGTCTCTCTCTTTCACATCTTCTCTCTCACTTCCTTTCTCTCTCTCTCTCTCGACTACTTTCTCTCGCGCGCTATCTCTCTCGACTCCTATATCTCTCTCGACTCCTATCTCTCTCTCGACTCCTATCTCTCTCTCTCTCTCTCGACTCCTATCTCTCTCTCTCTCTTGTGACTCGTCTATCTCTTTCTCGACTCTTCGTCCTCTCTCTCTCGACTCCTCTCTCTCTCGACTCCTTTCTCTCTCACTCTATCTTTCTCTATCTACTACTACTACTCTCTCTCTCTCTTTCTCACTCACACACACACATTTTTCGAGTTTAGTTGTCGCCTTTCTATCGGTTTACTTATGGCTAGAGATACTCAAAAGCTTTCCAGACCACCCCGAACTTAGTCATCGATTTGCCTCAATATATATATATATATATATATATATATATATATATATATATATATATATATATATATATATATATATATATATATATATACACATAAAGACTGTTTATGATTGCTTTGAATATTTTGCCGGTTTATGTTTCCCCTTTTAGCTTCTCTTATTTTCTTTTACTCTTTTTTCAATTATACCATAATTCTTTCTCTCTCTCTCTAATTTTGATTTTTTTCCTTTCTTATACACTTTTGCATATATATATATATATATATATATATATATATATATATATATATATATATATATATATATATATATTCACACCTGTTTATGGACTCGTGCAGGACGAGTCTCAAATAAATTAGAAGAATTAACAGGACAAAATATAGAAAACAGAAAAGAAATCTAACTAGAATTTAAAACCTATAGATAGATATATCAACAAACATATATAGATTAACAAACTCTGTAAGAGGTGATTAAAGTTGAGACACTATTTGAAGAAATAAAATAAATAGATAGCAAATACAAATGAAGAAAAAATAAATATCGGAATGAAATATATTTACTACTATACAAGGAATAAAAGAAAGTAAATTAATACCTGCGGAAGATGTGTCTGGGTGTACAACTCGAGTGTACAATGCGAGGAGAGAAAAATCTCTACAACAAGATGGCCGCGAAGATGGCTGTCAGTCCCAACAGGGGTTTTCACCCTTTAATGTACTGAGCATTTTTATTTTCATCTCACGCATTATTTCTAATCTATACTTAATGTTTCGTCCGTATTTTTTCTGTATTTTTTAATTCTTGTAAGTCTTCCACCATCTTTCTTTTCATTTTGAACTTCCTGTTGCGAAGATATATTGGCAGAAGGCGGGGAGTTTTCCTTTTATTCTACTCTCCATTTTTAGGTGTCTTGTTCAGGGATTAACTTTCTAAGTTCAGAGATGGGGCAAAAAATTATTGCTTTCCTACATTATTTTCTTACTTGAAGGCAATCAATCGAAATATCAAAGTATGTGTGTTTGATTGATGGAGTATGTATCTACTTCCCTTTCTCTCCTCTCTTTGACCTTCCTTTCCCTCTTTTCCTTTCTCTCTTCACCTTTCCTTTCTTTCCATTCTCTCCCTCCTTTCCTTTCTCTACTCTCCTTTCCTTTCTCTACTCTCCTTTCTCTCCTTTCTTTTCCTTTCTCTGATCACCTTTCCTTTCTCTCCTCTCCTTTCTCACCTTTTCTGTCTATCCTTTCTTTTCCCTCCTTTCCTTTCTCTCCTCTCCTTTCCTTTCTTTCCTTTCTCTCCTCTCCTTTCCTTTCTCTGCTCTCCTTTCTCTCCTTTTCCCTCTCTCCTTTTCTTTCTCTTCTCTCGTTTTCTTTATCTCCTCTCCTTTCCTTTCTCTCCTTTCCTTTCTTCTTTCCTTTCTTTTCCTTTCTCTCCTTTCCTTTCTCTCCTTTCCCTTCCATTCTGTCTTTTCCCTTCCTTTACCTCCTTTTCTTTCTCTCTTCTCTTTTCCTTTCTTTCCTTTCTCTCCCTCCTTTCCTTTCTCTACTCTCCTTTCCTTTCTCTCCTTTCTTTTCTCTTTTTTCTTTTTATCCTTTTATTTCTCTCCTCTCCTATCCTTTCTCTCCTTTCCCTTCCTTTCCCTCCTTTCATTTCTCTCCTCTCCTTTCCTTTCTCTCCTCTCCTTTCTCTCCTTTCTTTTCCTTTCTCTGATCACCTTTCCTTTCTCTCCTCTCCTTTCTCACCTTTTCTGTCTATCCTTTCTTTTCCCTCCTTTCCTTTCTCTCCTCTGCTTTCCTTTCTTTCCTTTCTCTCCTCTCCTTTCCTTTCCCTGCTCTCCTTTCTCTCCTTTTCCCTCTATCCTTTTCTTTCTCTTCTCTCGTTTTCTTTATCTCCTCTCCTTTCCTTTCTCTCCTTTCCTTTCTTCTCTCCTTTCTCTCCTTTCCTTTCTCTCCTTTCCCTTCCTTTCTTTTCCTTCCTCTCCTATCCTTTTCCTTCCTCTCCTTTCCTTTCCATTCTCTCCTCTCCTTTCTCTCCTTTCCTTTCTCTCTTTCCCTTTTCTTTCCTTTCCTTCCTCTCCTCTCCTTCCCATTCTCTCCTCTCCTTTCTCTCCTTTCCCTCCTTCCTCTCCTTTTCTTTCTCTCATCTAACACCTTTACAACTATGCCTACCTTTTGTCCATCTGTTTTTCTAATTATTTCAATTTATTCTCCTCAACCTCAGTTTTTTCCTTCCTTTTTTTCTTTCTGCCTACTTCCTCCTATTACATTCATATCACGCAGCTCATGAAGCAATCTTGGTCCTTGTATTAGGCGATTCATTTTCACTACATAGCCAACTGCCTTTTTTACAAGTACTTTCACGGTAATTGCTCCGAGGAGCTGCTTTCGCTTGTCCCCAGGCCTCGTGAATTTAAACGCCCCACGAGGCTGGCATCCCGTTCCCATCCCTACACCGTGGAAACTGTTAGATGTAGACGTCTCTTCTACTCCAATAGCTTCATGTCTCGCACATCTCGCCTATGGAACTCCCTTCCATATTACTGTTTCCCTGGCAAATACAATCTCCAACGGTTTAAGTGTAGCGTCAATCGACATCTCCAGTTGCCTTGATCTATCCACTTCCCTTCTCCACATCCTTTCATTTTTCATTCCTATCTGCTCTCGCTCCAAATCTTCTGTAACCCCCTTGCCTTGATCGACCCACTGTCTTTCTCTTTCACCACATCCTCTCCTTTACCACTCCTATCTGCTCTTCCTCCAACCCTTCTTTAAACCCTTGCTTGATAGTGGCCTCCAGCCTTGCTTGGGGTGATACGCTAAGAAAAACAAAACTGACACAATCATATATACATAGCGGGTACTCTCTTCATCGATTATGACGATCAGATCCGTACTTTTATTAGGGCATGTCATCCTTTAATTTTTCTATAACTGCCCTTGGTTTGTACTCTAAATTGTTTGCACACTTCCCGATATACGACTGTTCCTGCTCAATCGTCTCTTTTGACTTATTTACTGTATTAATTTCTTATGCACTTTACATTGTTTTCGTTTTCTCTACGAAGGCGACATTTAGTTCTTTTCTTTTTGGTTTTCTCTCTCCTGTATCCATACCCATGATTATCCCTCTGCAATAGTTGCCATTTATTCTGAGAATTCTTTCAATACGATTGATTCAGTTTTGATGCAATTAGGCTATGTAATTACCTTTGGGATCTCACGAATGGCAATGTATAGAAAGTTTTGAGTGAATATTTCAACTAGATTAAGTTTAACTTTTTTTTTCTTTTTCAATTAGCTTTGTGCCAGATTTACATGTGTCTTCAGATTATTTATAGCCATGACCTTGAGCTTGTTTGTTTTAATCAGTTTATTTATTCATCATGATTTTTTTCATAGTACCACTGAAAGTATACAAAAGGAAATGTTTGGTATTTGCTTTGAAAAGAAGTGTTTCTTTCAGTCAGGAATTAGTTGTAATGTGGTTGTTTTTAGTTTTTCTAATGTATTTATTGTAATGAAGTTTGCAATTGAAGCTATTTTTTTTAAGCTTTTCACCCCAAGCAAGGCTGGAAGCCACTAGCACGCAAGGGGTTACAGAAGATTTGGAGCGAGAGCAGATAAGAGTGTTAGAGGAAAGGATGTGGAGAAGGAGAGTGGATAGATCAAAGCAAGGGGTTACAGAAGGTTTGGAGCGAGAGCAGATAGGAGTGTTAGAGGAAAGGATGCGGAGAATGATAGTGGATAGATCAAGGCAAGGGGTTACAGAAGATTTGGAGCGAGAGCAGATAGGAGTGTTAGAGGAAAGGATGTGGAGAATGATAGTGGATAGATCAAGGCAAGGGGTTACAGAAGATTTGGAGCGAGAGCAGATAGGAGTGTTAGAGGAAAGGATGCGGAGAAGGAGAGTGGATAGATCAAAGCAAGGGGTTACAGAAGGTTTGGAGCGAGAGCAGATAGGAGTGTTAGAGGAAAGGATGCGGAGAATGATAGTGGATAGATCAAGGCAACTGGAGATGTCGATTGACGTTACATTTGAATAGTTGGAGAGTATAGTTGTCAGAGAAACAGGAGTAAGAAAGGGAGTTCCACAAGCAAGAGGTGCGAGATATGAAACTATTTTTACGGTTACATTTATTTTGACGGTTACATTTCAACAGTGAAAGGGTGGGAGCGGGATGCCAGCCTCGTAGGACGCTTGAATTCATGAAGCCTGGGAACCAACGAAAGCAGCTCATCGGAGCAATTACAGTGAAAGTATTTGTAAAAAAGACAGAGAGAGGCAACGGCCCGTCTGTGAGAGAGCGACTGCAGACGAGATGACGGATCAGGGCCAATTACGTTGCATACCCGTCTCTGGATCTTATCAAGAACCCCGAGGCAAACAGAACGGGCTCCAGACCATATATGGCAGCAATACTCCGTGAAAGGACGAATGGTTGATTTGTAGATTTGAAGGAGCGATTCCGGGGAGAAATATTTCCTGGCCCGGCACAGGGAGCCAACTTTTCTTGCGGTGGATGAAGCAATTGACTCAATCCATCTCAGGTCAGCAGACAGCGTGAGACCGAGCAGCCGCAGAGAGGAGCTCTCGAGAAGTTGGGCTTCAGACATTCTAATGGGATGCAGACATGACGTTCGTGTTTTCAACAAATATATGATGTCTAAAGTATGGTACAATTAAATGTCAGAATTGAGCTCTGGTCAGTCAGTCAGTCGTCTTGACAAGAAGATGCTGGTCCATTTTGTCAGTCTTGTTAAACGAATCATATAGATTTATATATATATATATATATATATATATATATATATATATATATATATATATATATATATATATATATATATATATAGTGAACAGATGAAAAATCACAATGACTTCTCTTTCTGGTCAGCGTTTCGCATCGATCAGCATGTTAGTGGCAAGATGAAGTTATTGAATTTTTTAACAGATATTCTATGACTTGTCGACGGGGTTTGGTAAGCGTAAGCAAACTCTGTTATTATAT
>OZ038516.1:29216699-29514199 GCA_964036315.1 Acanthosepion esculentum | reverse complement strand
CATGTATCTTTCGATACATAACTGACGAGGCAGACTTTTTTCGCATTAGGTTGCCGTTTTTTCTGCTGTAGACCAGTTGGCATCCAAAGCTACAGAACCCGGTCTGTCTTGCTATTTACCATTAGAGAAGGGTATTAACACGTCACTGAATGTAATTCGAACTCGGCTCTCCGATTCCTTAATCCGAGCCGCTATCCATTACTCCAACGTACCTCCGGTATAAATCCACGTGAGCAATAGTTTTTTATTAGTTTTGATCGTCCCAATTAGTACTATAAATACTAAGCCATTTTGACAGATGTGAAGCATTTCTTCCAAGAGTGTAATACTTAGTTAAGTAACGAGACAGATAATCTTATTAAGGAAATTGAACAGCAGCCCTTATGGTATGCATCCCAGTGTTCCAAGCTTAAAACTGTCTCCTATAGAGTTCTGTATTAAAAGTTAATCCAATAACACAGCATAACGTGATTTTCAAGGGACAACGGTCAATACAAAATTCTTCTGAATTAATATTCCATTTACAAACTAATGTCACTTGAGAGATGATTTGAGAGATATTGGATCCAATCAGTCACTTACAACCTCGTTTGCCTGTCCAGAAGGTCAGCAAATGGCCGGAATGGTCAAAACGAAGTTGTCATAAAATAGTCTAATCTTGATGGCCAGTCATCGTTTTGAACATTCAGAGTTTCAATTAAGAAAAATAATCTGATCCACTTTCGTCCGAAATGAATGACCAATTCACCTGACTAATTGAGTCACCAGCCAAGCGAGTGATCGGCTAACTGACCAATTCACTTTGGTCAGTTAAATAGATGGTTAGGGAAAGGTGTAACTATGTTTTTCTACACGATGATTTGAAGGGTTATTTTATAAATGTTTGTAAAAAAGGAAAAGACAGAATGTAAGGTATATGTGTTTGTGTGCGAGTGACAGAAGGAATGGACGAGAAGTAAGAGATGAAAAAAGATAAAAGATAAAGGAACGTAGAGAAAGAGGAACGAGGAGGAAGACGTAGAGAGAAAATAGGGGCGATAAAGAAGATATGAAGAAAGAGGAGGAATGAAAACAAAAAGGGTGAGAAATAAAACGTCTACAGAGAGAGAGAGAGAGAGAGAGCTGAAAGAGTTGAAATGAATAAATAAAACGAAGAAAGAGAGTCGGAATGAATAAGTAACACGGGAAGAGAGAGTCGGAATAAATAAGCCAGGAAGGGCGAGACTGAGAATCAATAAATAAGACGGGAAGAGAAAGAGATTCTGAATGAATAAATAAGACGGGAAGAGAGAGAGTCGAAATAAATGAATAAGACGGGAAGAGAGAGTGTTGGAATGAATAAATGAGACGGAAAGAGAAGGAGTTTGAATGAATAAGACGGCAAGAGAGAGAGAGTCTCAATGAATAAGACGGTAAGAGAGAGAGAGAAGGAATGAATGAATAAATAAGACAGTAAGAGAGAGAGTAGGAATGAATGAATAAGACGCGGTAAGAGAGAGAGAGTAGGAAAGAATAAATAAGACGGTAAGAGAGAGAGAGAGTAGGAATGAATAAATAAGAAGGTAAAAGAGAGAGTAGGAATTAATGAATAAGACGGTAAGAGAGAGAGTAGGAATGAATAAATATGACGGTAAGAGACAGAGTAGGAATGAATAAATAAGAAGGTAAAAGAGAGAGTAGGAATTAATGAATAAGACGGAAAGAGAGAGAGTAGGAATGAATAAATAAGAAGGTAAAAGAGAGAGTAGGAATGAATAAATAAGAAGGTAAAAGAGAGAGTAGGAATTAATGAATAAGACGGAAAGAGAGAGAGTAGGAATGAATAAATAAGACGATAAGAGAGAGAGTAGGAATGAATAAATAAGACAGTAAGAGAGAGCGTAGGAATGAATAAATAGGATGGTAAGGGAGAGAGTAGGAATGAATAAATAAGGTGGTAAGAGAGAGAGTAGGAATGAATGGATATGACGGAAAGAGAGAGCGTAGGAATTAATAAATAGGACGGTAAGAGAGAGAGTAGGAATGAATAAATAAGACGGTAAGAGAGAGAGTAGGAATGAATAAATAAGGCGGTAAGAGAGAGAGAAGGAATGAATGAATAAGACGCTGTACGAGAGAGAGAGTAGGAATGAATGTATAAGATGGTAAGAGAGAGAGTAGGAATGAATAAATAAGGCGGTAAGAGAGAGAGAAGGAATAAAAAATAAAACGGTAAGCGAGAGCCTAGGAATGAATAAATAGGACGGTAAGAGAGAGAGTAGGAATGAATAGATAAGACGGGAAGAGAGAGTGTTGGAATGAATAAATGAGACGGAAAGAGAAGGAGTTTGAATGAATAAGACGGCAAGAGAGAGAGAGAGTCTCAATGAATAAGACGGTAAGAGAGAGAGAGAGTAGGAATGAATAAATAAGACGGTAAAAGAGAGAGTAGGAATTAATGAATAAGACGGTAAGAGAGAGAGTAGGAATTAATGAATAAGACTGTAAGAGAGAGAGTAGGAATTAATGAATAAGACGGTAAGAGAGAGAGTAGAAATGAATAAATAAGGCGGTAAGAGAGAGAGAGTATGAATGAATAAATATGACGGTAAGAGACAGAGTAGGAATGAATGTATAAGACGGTAAGAGAGAGAGTAGGAATGAATAAATAAGACGGTAAGACAGAGAGTAGGAATGAATAAATATAACGGTAAGACAGAGAGTAGGAATGAAAAATAAGACGGTAAGAGAGAGAGTAGGAATGAATAAATAAAACGGTAAGAGATAGCGTAGGAATGAATAAATAGGACGGTAAGAGAGAGAGTAGGAATGAATAAATAAGACGGTAAGAGAGAGAGTAGGAATGAATGAATAAGACGCGATAAGAGAGAGAGAGAGAGTAGGAATGAATGTATAAGATGGTAAGAGAGAGAGTAGGAATGAATAAATAAGGCGGTGAGAGAGAGAGTAGGAATGAAAAATAAGACGGTAAGAGAGAGCCTAGGAATGAATAAATAGGACGGTAAGAGAGAGAGTAGGAATGAATAAATAAGACGGTAAGAGAGAGAGTAGGAATGAATAAATATGAGGGTAAGAGAGAGAGTAGGAATGAATAAATATGACGGTAAGAGAGAGAGTAGGAATGAATAAATAAGACGGTAAGAGGGAGAGTGGGAATGAAAAATAAGACAATAAGAGAGAGTGTAGGAATGAAAAATAAGACGGTAAGAGAGAGAGAGAGTAGGAATGAATAAATATGAGAGTAAGAGAGAGAGTAGGAATGAATAAATATGACGGTAAGAGAGAGAGTAGGAATGAATGTATAAGATGGTAAGAGAGAGAGTAGGAATGAATAAATATGACGGTAAGAGAGAGAGTAGGAATGAAAAATAAGACGGTAAGAGAGAGAGTACGAATGAAGTAATATGACGGTAAGAGAGAGAGTAGGAATGAAAAATAAGACGGTAAGAGAGAGCGTAGGAATGAATAAATAAGACGGTAAGAGAGAGCGTAGGAATGAATAAATAGGACGGTAAGAGAAAGAGTAGGAATGAATAAATAAGGCGGTAACAGAGAGAGTAGGAATGAATAAATATGACGGTAAGAGAGAGCGTAAGAATTAATAAATAGGACGGTAAGAGAGAGATTAGGAATGAATAAATAAGACGGTAAGAGAGAGAGTAGGAATGAATAAATATGACGGTAAGAGAGAGTGTAGGAATGAATAAATAAGACGGTAAGAGAGAGAGTAAGAATGAATAAATATGACGGTAAGAGAGAGAGTAGGAATGAAAAATAAGACGGTAAGAGAGAGAGTAGGAATGAATGAATATGACGGTAAGAGAGAGACTAGCAATGAAAAATAAGACGGTAAGAGAGAGCGTAGGAATGAATAAATAGGACGGTAAGAGAGAGAGTAGGAATGAATAAATAAGACGGTAAGAGAGAGAGTAGGAATGAATGAAGAAGACGCGGTAAGAGAGAGAGATTCTAGGAATGAATGTATAAGATGGTAAGAGAGAGAGTAGGAATGAATAAATAAGGCGGTAAGAGAGCGAGTAGGAATGAAAAATAAGACGGTAAGAGAGAGCCTTGGAATGAATAAATAGGATGGTAAGAGAGAGAGTAGGACTGAATGTATAAGATGGTAAGAAAGAGAGTAGGAATGAATAAATATGACGGTAAGAGAGTGAGTAGGAATGAATAAATGTGACGGTAAGAGAGAGAGTAGGAATGAATAAATAAGGCGGTAAGAGAGAGAGTAGGAATGAATGGATATGACGGAAAGAGAGAGCGTAGGAATGAAAATAAGACGGTAAGAGAGAGAGTAGGAATGAATAAATAAGACGGTAAGAGAGAGTAGGAATGAATAAATATGACGGTAAGAGAGAGAGTAGGAATGAATGTATAAGATGGTAAGAGAGAGAGTAGGAATGAATAAATATGACGGTAAGAGAGAGAGTAGGAATGAAAAATAAGACGGTAAGAGAGAGAGTAGGAATGAATAAATAAGACGGTAAGAGAGAGAGTAGGAATGAATGAATATGACGCGGTAAGAGAGAGAGTAGGAATGAATAAATATGACGGTAAGAGAGAGAGTAGGAATGAAAAATAAGACTGTAATAGAAAGAGTAGGAATGAATATATAGTGTGGTAAGAGAGAGAGTAGGAATGAATAAATAAGACGGTATGAGAGAGAGTAGGAATGAATGAATATGACGCGGTAAGAGAGAGAGAGAGTAGGAATGAATGTATAAGATGGTAAGAGAGAGAGTAGGAATGAATAAATAAGGCGGTAAGAGAGAGAGTAAAAATGAAAAATAAGACGGTAAGAGAGAGCGTAGGAATGAATAAATAGGACGGTAAGAGAGAGAGTAGGAATGAATAAATAAGACGGTAAGAGAGAGAGTAGGAATGAATAAATATGAGGGTAAGAGAGAGAGTAGGAATGAATAAATATGACGGTAAGAGAGAGAGTAGGAATGAATAAATAAGACGGTAAGAGGGAGAGTGGGAATGAAAAATAAGACAATAAGAGAGAGTGTAGGAATGAAAAATAAGACGGTAAGAGAGAGAGAGAGTAGGAATGAATAAATATGAGAGTAAGAGAGAGAGTAGGAATGAATAAATATGACGGTAAGAGAGAGAGTAGGAATGAATGTATAAGATGGTAAGAGAGAGAGTAGGAATGAATAAATATGACGGTAAGAGAGAGAGTAGGAATGAAAAATAAGACGGTAAGAGAGAGAGTACGAATGAAGTAATATGACGGTAAGAGAGAGAGTAGGAATGAAAAATAAGACGGTAAGAGAGAGCGTAGGAATGAATAAATAAGACGGTAAGAGAGAGCGTAGGAATGAATAAATAGGACGGTAAGAGAAAGAGTAGGAATTAATAAATAAGGCGGTAAGAGAGAGAGTAGGAATGAATAAATATGACGGTAAGAGAGAGCGTAAGAATTAATAAATAGGACGGTAAGAGAGAGATTAGGAATGAATAAATAAGACGGTAAGAGAGAGAGTAGGAATGAATAAATATGACGGTAAGAGAGAGTGTAGGAATGAATAAATAAGACGGTAAGAGAGAGAGTAAGAATGAATAAATATGACGGTAAGAGAGAGAGTAGGAATGAAAAATAAGACGGTAAGAGAGAGAGTAGGAATGAATGAATATGACGGTAAGAGAGAGACTAGCAATGAAAAATAAGACGGTAAGAGAGAGCGTAGGAATGAATAAATAGGACGGTAAGAGAGAGAGTAGGAATGAATAAATAAGACGGTAAGAGAGAGAGTAGGAATGAATGAAGAAGACGCGGTAAGAGAGAGAGATTCTAGGAATGAATGTATAAGATGGTAAGAGAGAGAGTAGGAATGAATAAATAAGGCGGTAAGAGAGCGAGTAGGAATGAAAAATAAGACGGTAAGAGAGAGCCTTGGAATGAATAAATAGGATGGTAAGAGAGAGAGTAGGACTGAATGTATAAGATGGTAAGAAAGAGAGTAGGAATGAATAAATATGACGGTAAGAGAGTGAGTAGGAATGAATAAATGTGACGGTAAGAGAGAGAGTAGGAATGAATAAATAAGGCGGTAAGAGAGAGAGTAGGAATGAATGGATATGACGGAAAGAGAGAGGGTAGGAATGAAAATAAGACGGTAAGAGAGAGAGTAGGAATGAATAAATAAGACGGTAAGAGAGAGTAGGAATGAATAAATATGACGGTAAGAGAGAGAGTAGGAATGAATGTATAAGATGGTAAGAGAGAGAGTAGGAATGAATAAATATGACGGTAAGAGAGAGAGTAGGAATGAATAAATAAGACTGTAATAGAAAGAGTAGGAATGAATAAATAGTGTGGTAAGAGAGAGAGTAGGAATGAATAAATAAGACGGTAAGAGAGAGAGTAGGAATGAATGAATATGACGCGGTAAGAGAGAGAGAGAGTAGGAATGAATGTATAAGATGGTAAGAGAGAGAGTAGGAATGAATAAATAAGGCGGTAAGAGAGAGAGTAAAAATGAAAAATAAGACGGTAAGAGAGAGCGTAGGAATGAATAAATAGGACGGTAAGAGAGCGAGTAGGAATGAATAAATAAGACGGTAAGAGAGAGAGTAGGAATGAATAAATATGACTGTAAGTTAGAGAGTAGGAGTGAATGTATAAGATGGTAAGAGAGAGAGTAGTAATGAATAAATAAGACGGTAACAGAGAGAGTAGGAATGAATAAATAGGACGGTAAGAGAGAGTGTACGAATGAATAAATAAGACGGTAAGAGAGAGAGTAGGAATGAATAAAAATGACGGTAAGAGAGAGAGTAGGAATGAATGTATAAGACGGTAAGAGAGAGAGTGGGAATGAATAAATAGGACGGTAAGAGAGAGAGTAGGAATGAATAAATATGACGGTAAGAGAGAGAGAGTAGGAATGAATAAATAAGACGGTAAGAGAGAGTAGGAATTAATGAATGAGACGGTAAGAGAGAGAGTAGGAATGAATAAATATGAGAGTAAGAGAGAGAGTAGGAATGAATAAATATGACGGTAAGAGAGAGAGTAGGAATGAATGTATAAGATGGTAAGAGAGAGAGTAGGAATGAATAAATAAGACGGTAAGAGAGAGAGTAGGAATAAATAAATAGGACGGTAAGAGAGAGAGTAGGAATGAATAAATAAGACGGTAAGAGAGAGAGTAGGAATGAATAAATAGGACGGTAAGAGAAAGAGTAGGAATGAATAAATAAGGCGGTAAGAGAGAGAGTAGGAATGAATATATATGACGGTAAGAGAGAGCGTAGGAATTAATAAATAGGACGGTAAGAGAGAGATTAGGAATGAATAAATAAGACGGTAAGAGAGAGAGTAGGAATGAATAAATATGACGGTAAGAGAGAGAGTAGGAATGAATGTATAAGATGGTAAGAGAGAGAGTAGGAATGAATAAATATGACGGTAAGAGAGAGTGTAGGAATGAATAAATAAGACAGTAAGAGAGAGAGTAAGAATGAATAAATATGACGGTAAGAGAGAGAGTAGGAATGAAAAATAAGACGGTAAGAGAGAGAGTAGTAATGAATGAATATGACGGTAAGAGAGAGAGTAGGTATGAAAAATAAGACGGTAAGAGAGAGCGTAGGAATGAATAAATAGGACAGTAAGAGAGAGAGTAGGAATGAATAAATAAGACGGTAAGAGAGAGAGTAGGAATGAATGAATATGACGCGGTAAGAGAGAGAGAGAGAGTAGGAATAAATGTATAAGATAGTAAGAGAGAGTGTAGGAATAAATAAATAAGACGGTAAGAGAGAGTGTAGGAATGAATAAATATGACGGTAAGAGAGAGCGTAGGAATGAATAAATAAGACGGTAAGAAAGAGAGTAGGAATGAATAAATAAGACGGTAAGAGAGAGCGTAGGGATGAATAAATAGGATGGTAAGAGAGAGAGTAGGAATGAATAAATAAGGTGGTAAGAGAGAGAGTAGGAATAAATAAATAAGACGGTAAGAGTGAGAGAGTAGGAATGAATAAATATGACGGTAAGAAAGAGAGTAGGAATGAATGTATAAGATGGTGAGAGAGAGTAGGAATAAAAAATATGATGGTAAGAGAGAGAATAGGAATGAATAAATATGACGGTAAGAGAGAGAGTAGGAATGAAAAATAAGAGGGTAAGAGAGAGAGATAGTAGGAATGAATGAATATGACGGAAGAGAGAGAGAGTAGGAATGAAAAATAAGACGGTAAGAGAGAGCGTAGGAATGAATAAATAGGACGGTAAGAGAGAGAGTAGGAATGAATAAATAAGACGGTAAAAGAGAGAGTAGAAATGAATGAATAAGACGCGGTAAGAGAGAGAGAGAGTAGGAATGAAAAATAAGTCGGTAAGAGAGAGCCTAGGAATGAATAAATAGGGCGGTAAGAGAGAGAGTAGGAATGTAAAATAAGACGGTAAGAGAGAGAGTAGGAATGAAAAATAAGACGGTAAGAGAGAGAGTTGGAATGAATAAATAAGACCGTAAGAGAGAGAGTAGGAATGAATAAATATGACGATAAGAGAGAGAGTAGGAATGAATGTATAAGATGCTAAGAGAGAGAGTAGGAATGAATAAATATGCCGGTAAGAGAGAGAGTAGGAATGAAAAATAAGACGGTAAGAGAGAGAGTAGGAATGAATAAATAAGACGATAAGAGAGAGATTAGGAATGAATGAATATGACGCGGTAAGAGAGAGAGTAGGAATGAATAAATATGACGGTAAGAGGAGCGTAGGAATGAATAAATATGACGGTAAGAGAGAGAGTAGGAATGAAAAATAAGGTAAGAGAGAGAGTAGGAATGAATAAATATGAGAGTAAGAGAGAGAGTAGGAATGAATAAATATGACGGTAAGAGAGAGAGTAGGAATGAATGTATAAGATGGTAAGAGAGAGTGTAGGAATGAATAAATAAGACGGTAAGAGAGAGAGTAGGAATGAATAAATAGGACGGTAAGAGAGAGAGTAGGAATGAATAAATAAGACGGTAAGAGAGAGAGTAGGAATGAATAAATAGGACGGTAAGAGAAAGAGTAGGAATTAATAAATAAGGCGGTAAGAGAGAGAGTAGGAATGAATATATATGACGGTAAGAGAGAGCGTAGGAATTAATAAATAGGACGGTAAGAGAGAGATTAGGAATGAATAAATAAGACGGTAAGAGAGAGAGTAGGAATGAATAAATATGACGGTAAGAGAGAGAGTAGGAATGAATGTATAAGCTGGTAAGAGAGAGAGTAGGAATGAATAAATATGACTGTAAGAGAGAGTGTAGGAATGAATAAATAAGACGGTAAGAGACAGAGTAGGAATGAATGAATATGACGGTAAGAGAGAGAGTAGGAATGAAAAATATGACGGTAAGAGAGAGCGTAGGAATGAATAAATAAGACGGTAAGAAAGAGAGTACGAATGAATAAATAAGACGGTAAGAGAGAGCGTAGGAATGAATAAATAGGGTGGTAAGAGAGAGAGTAGGAATGAATAAATAAGGCGGTAAGAGAGACAGTAGGAATAAATAAATAAGACGGTAAGAGTGAGAGAGTAGGAATGAATAAATATGACGCTAAGAGAGAGAGTAGGAATGAATGTATAAGATGGTGAGAGAGAGTAGGAATAAAAAATATGATGGTAAGAGAGAGAATAGGAATGAATAAATATGACGGTAAGAGAGAGAGTAGGAATGAAAAATAAGAGGGTAATAGAGAGAGTAGGAATGAATGAATATGACGGTAAGAGAGAGAGTAGGAATGAAAAATAAGACGGTAAGAGAGAGCGTAGGAATGAATAAATAGGACGGTAAGAGAGAGAGTAGGAATGAATAAATAAGACGGTAAGAGAGAGAGTAGAAATGAATGAATAAGACGCAGTAAGAGAGAGAGAGTAGGAATGAATGTATAAGATGGTAAGAGAGAGAGAGTAGGAATGAATAAATAAGGCGGTAAGAGAGAGTAGGAATGAAAAATAAGTCGGTAAGAGAGAGCCTAGGAATGAATAAATAGGGCGGTAAGAGAGAGAGTAGGAATGAATAAATAAGACGGTAAGAGAGAGAGTAGGAATGAATAAATATGACGGTAAGAGAGAGAGTAGGAATGAATGTATAAGATGGTAAGAGAGAGAGTAGGAATGAATAAATATGACGGTAAGAGAGACAGAGTAGGAATGAATACATATGACGGTAAGAGAGAGAGTAGGAATGAATAAATAAGACGGTAAGAGAGAGAGTAGGAAGGAATAAATAAGACCGTAAGAGAGAGAGTAGGAATGAATAAATATGACGGTAAGAGAGAGAGTAGGAATGAATGTATAAGATGGTAAGAGAGAGAGTAGGAATGAATAAATATGCCGGTAAGAGAGAGAGTAGGAATGAATAAATAAGACGGTAAGAGAGAGAGTAGGAATGAATGAATATGACGCGGTAAGAGAGAGAGTAGGAATGAATAAATATGACGGTAAGAGGAGCGTAGGAATGAATAAATAGGACGGTAAGAGAGAGTGTAGGAATGAATAAATATGACGGTAAGAGAGAGAGTAGGAATGAAAGATAAGACGGTAAGAGAGAGAGTAGGAATGAAAAATAAGACGGTAAGAGAGAGAGTAGGAATGAATAAATAAGACGGTAAGAGAGAGAGTAGGAATGAATAAATAAGACGGTAAGAGAGAGAGTATGAATGAATGAATATGACGGTAAGAGAGAGAGTAGGAATGAAAAATAAGACGGCAAGAGAGAGAGTAGGAATGAATAAATAGGACGGTAAGTGAGAGAGTAGGATTGAATAAATAGGACGGTAAGAGAGAGAGTAAGAATGAATAAATATGACGGTAAGAGAGAGCGTAGGAATGAATAAATAGGACGCTAAGAGAAAGAGTGGGAATTAATAAATAGGACGGTAAGAGAGAGAGTAGGAATTAATGAATATGACGGTAAGAGAGAGAGTAGGAATGAATGTATAAGATGGTAAGAGAGAGAGTAGGAATGAATAAATATGAGAGTAAGAGAGAGAGTAGGAATTAATAAATATGACGGTAAGAGAGAGAGTAGGAATGAATGTATAAGATGGTAAGAGAGAGAGTAGGAATGAATAAATAAGACGGTAAGAGAGAGAGTAGGAATGAATAAATAGGACGGTAAGAGAGAGAGTAGGAATGAATAAATAAGACGGTAAGAGAGAGAGTAGGAATGAATAAATAGGACGGTAAGAGAAAGAGTAGGAATGAATAAATAAGGCGGTAAGAGAGAGAGTAGGAATGAATAAATATGATGGTAAGAGAGAGCGTAGGAATTAATAAATAGGACGGTAAGAGAGAGATTAGGAATGAATAAATAAGACGGTAAGAGAGAGAGAGAGTAGGAATGAATAAATATGACGGTAAGAGAGTGAGTAGGAATGAATGTATAAGATGGTAAAAGGGAGAGTAGGAATGAATAAATATGACGGTAAGAGAGAGTGTAGGAATGAATAAATAAGACGGTAAGAGAGAGAGTAGGAATGATTAAATATGACGGTAAGAGAGAGAGTAGGAATGAAAAATAAGACGGTAAGAGAGAGAGTAGGAATGAATGAATATGACGGTAAGAGAGAGAGTAGGAATGAAAAATAAAACGGTAAGAGAGAGCGTAGGAATGAATAAATAGGACGGTAATAGAGAGAGTAGGAATGAATAAATAAGACGGTAAGAGAGAGAGTAGGAATGAATGAATATGACGCGGTAAGAGAGAGAGAGAGTAGGAATGAATGTATAAGATAGTAAGAGAGAGAGTAGGAATGAATAAATATGACGGTAAGAGAGAGAGTATGAATGAAAAATAAGACGGTAAGAGAGAGAGTAGGAATGAAAAATAAGACGGTAAGAGAGAGAGTAGGAATGAATAAATATGACGGTAAGAGAGAGAGTAGGAATGAATGTATAAGATGGTAAGTGAGAGAGTAGGAATGAATAAATATGACGGTAAGAGAGAGAGTAGGAATGAAAAATAAGACGGTAAGGGAGAGAGTAGGAATGAATGAATATGACGGTAAGAGAGAGAGTAGGAATGAAAAATAAGACGGCAAGAGAGAGAGAGAGAAGGAATGAATAAATAAGGCGGTAAGAGAGAGAGAGAGTAGGAATGAATAAATAGGACGGTAAGAGAGAGAGTAGGAATGAATAAATAGGATGGTAAGAGAGAGAGAGTAGGAATGAATAAATAAGGCGGTAAGAGAGAGAGTTAGAATGAATAAATAGGACGGTAAGAGAGAGAGAGTAGGAATGAATAAATAAGACGGTAAGAGAGAGAGTAGGAATGAATAAATAGGACGGTAAGACAGAGAGAGTAGGAATGAATAAATAAGACGGTAATAGAGAGAGTAGGAATGAATAAATAGGACGGTAAGAGAGAGAGAGTAGGAATGAATAAATAAGACGGTAAGAGAGAGAGTAGGAATGAATAAATAGGACGGTAAGAGAGAGAGAGTAGGAATGAATAAATAAGACGGTAAGAGAGAGAGTAGGAATGAATAAATAGGACGGTAAGAGAGAGAGAGTAGGAATGAATAAATAAGACGGTAAGAGAGAGAGTAGGAATGAATAAATATGAGAGTAAGAGAGAGAGAGAGTGTAGGAATTAATGAATAAGACGGTAAGAGAGAGAGTAGGAATGAATAAACATCGCGGTAAGAGAGAGAGAGTAGGAATGAATAAATAAGGCGGTAAGAGAGAGTATGAATGAATAAATAAAACGTGAAGAGAGAGATAGAGAGTCGGAATGAAGAAATAAGACAGCGTGAGAGCTAGAGATTCGGAATAAATATATATGACTTTGCGAGAGAGTAGGTGTAGAACTGGAAAATACAGAAATCAGAAATGATACAGGAACTTTATAATTTATAATGATTGACGCAAGGAAAAATCGAATACAAATAATTTTCAAACGAAGGAGATAAGAAAATCATCGAGAATAATTAATATCAGAATGTAAGTTTACAATTAGATGCTGATTGTTGAACACAACATGCAAGACTGTCAGTAGAAGAGACATCCCAAGATGCGATCTGCATACATGCGGATGTCAGAATCATGCAGATACGGAAAGTTAACTGTCTTGTAGGTTTTTCTTGTTTATTTTTGTTTTTTTAAGCGTATCACCCCAAGCTAGGCTGGAGGCCACTATCACGCAAGGGGTTAAAGAAGGGTTGGAGGAAGAGCAGATAGGAGTGGTAAAGGAGAGGATGTGGAGAAAGAGAAAGACAGTGGGTCGATCAAGGCAAGGGGGTTACAGAAGATTTGGAGCGAGAGCAGATAGGAATGAAAAATGAAAGGATGTGGAGAAGGGAAGTGGATAGATCAAGGCAACTGGAGATGTCGATTGACGCTACACTTAAACCGTTGGAGATTGTATTTGCCAGGGAAACAGTAATAGGGAAGGGAGTTCCATAGGCGAGATGTGCGAGACATGAAGCTATTGGAGTAGAAGAGACGTCTACATCTAACAGTTTCCACGGTGTAGGGGTGGGAGCGGGATGCCAGCCTCGTGGGACGTTTAAATTAAAAGATGACAGATAATGTTATGCGTAAATCCGAAGTCGCAAAGCAATCGAGAAAGATGCTTTCCAGAAACTAAGTAAAGTATTAAAACATAGGAAAATATAGTTATCAGCAAATAAAAAAGGGCTGACCTGCTATGCAATATCTAATGTCCGATATAGATGTTGGGCAATCGCTTGACAAATGAGGCTTGACGCAACACTTGATATGAATACACTGGACAAAACATGAGTTATAGATATAGTTTTAAAGATAATGAAAACTAAAAGGAAGTTTATACTTACAATCAGAAAGAGTTAAAATTTATGTTTACCATAATAAAGAGGATCTAGAAAATTTAACACACACAGAACAGTGAAAAGCAATGTAGACAGTATGTAATGTTTTTTACGTGTATGTGTGAGTCGATGATCAATCAGTCAGTTATGTGCCTTGCGTGATACACGCGTAGACGATCATGTATCTTTCAAAATACGACTGACGAGGCAGATTTTTTTTCCCACAGTTGCCATCCAAGGCTATAGAACCCGGTCTGTCCTGCTATTTATCCACAAGAAGAGGATTCATACCTTTTCCAAGGTTATTAGCACATAAGTGAACGTAATGGATTCGACTGGAATTCGAACTCGGCCCTCCGATTCCTCAGTCTGAGACGCTATCCAGTACTCCACCATGTTAGAACAATGAAAAAGATGGATGTTAAAGTGTCACGTGTTACTTAGCCAAACACAAATATAGGAAGTTGTGAAGCACAGTGATTGTCCGCGTCCTGAAGTGACACAACACAGGAAAGAAGTGAAAATGAAAACGAGTAAGAAAAAGGTGGGGGTGTTGAACTTCACATTCGTCAGAATATAATTTTTAAAAAAGATCACACGCTTAAAACTCCTTTTTAAAGTAAATTAATTTTCTATTTATTGTAATCATGAATTTGTTTTCTGTTGTTTCCAGCTTATTCTTTACATATAACGTGTGATAACACGTGCGATACCTTGCCCACGTCAGCCGCTAACCAGGGGAGCTAACAGTTTCGGTGGCTAAGGCGGTACTGCCACCCCTGGCGCCACCACCAGCTTTTGCCACAGGACAGGGTATTACTTTTGTATACGTGCCAGTCTTTTGCAACTGCAACTGAAATTTCCAATGTTTTGTTAAAATACACAATACGCTCATAGCGACCGTTATCAATGACGTAGAATGGAAGGTAAACAGATTTCTGAAAAAGCATTGTGTTGCATGGTTTTATTTAACTTTATTTATTTTGGATCTTGAACAGATCCAACTCGACGCCTGTTGAGCTGTGGTCTGGAAATGATGTGAAGCACGCTTTAGGTTCCGGCGATTGATGCCCACCTTCAAAAGGAAGGAAACGACAGGACCGTCCAAGGTAATATCGATATAACATTAGAACAATTTAACTTGCATAAGTAGATAAATTCACGTACTTACCGTTTTCTCTCTAAAACATGCCTTCATAAAAACGCAAAACCATCATTATGCATGAGAGGTTTTAAAAGTTGTTTGTTGGCCCGACAGTTTGTGGGCTCTATGATAAGTATTATACACTCCCACCACACACACACACACACACACACACACACACACACACACACACACACACATATATATATATATATATATATATATATATATATATATATATATATATATGTATATATATATATATGTATATATATATATATGTATATATAAAGGTATATATATATATATACTTATATATATATATATATAAATATATACATATATATGTATATACATACATATACACACGCATATATATATACATATATATATGTAGTATATATGTATATATATATGTATATATAAGGGTATATATATATACATATATATATTTACATATATAACACACACACTCTCTCTCTTACACACAAACAAACACACACACACATATATATATATATACATATATATTGATAATATTAGTGGTCAATATATATATATATATATATATATATATATATATATATACATATATATATATATATTCAAGAGGATAAAATCCAGAAAGATAGAGCAAGAATATAAAAGGCTCAAACAATAATATTTCATATATAAAGGTATATATATATATATATATATACTTATATATATATATATAAATATATACATATATATGTATATACATACATATACACACGCATATATATATACATATATATATGTAGTATATATGTATATATATATATGTATATATAAGGGTATATATATATACATATATATATTTACATATATAACACACACACTCTCTCTCTTACACACAAACACACACACACACACACACACATATATATATATATACATTTCTATTGATAATATTAGTGGTCAATATATATATATATATATATATATATATATATATATATATATATATATATATATATATATATATATATATTTTCAAGAGGATAAAATCCAGAAAGACAGAGCAAGAATATAAAAGGCTCAAACAATAATATTTCATGGTTATGATTTATTACATTGTAATCGTAGCTATTTTTGAATTTGCAGGTCTGATGAATTGAATCGTGATTACGATTCCAATGTAATAAATTATAACCATGGAATATTAGTGTTTGTGCATTATATATATATATATATATATATATATATATATATATATATATATATATATATATATATATATATATATATACATATATATATATATGCTTCTGGAAATTTTATTTCGGTTGAGCTCTCTGGAGGGAAGTGTGGGTTTATAAATCGTGACTATTACGGCTAATAATGCAAGACACTTCGGTAAATCGAATCGAATTTTCTCAATCACTGCGTGTTTATCTAAAAATAAATACGCTTAAATTCACCTTCATCCCTGCCTTGCGCCTGCGGCTTAGTGGTAGAATACCCGGGGGGTCGATCCTAGCTAGAGGCAACCGGACGTCTATCCACACTGATGAGCTGTGTTACAACGAAGCACTCTGTCTGTGAATGACGATATATGAAAGAAAAAATTTCACGCATCATCGAAAAACCGAGTTTTCGATGATGTGTTAAGTTTTTCCTTTGATGTATATCATATTGTATAACGAACATTGAGCTCGCTTCATAGATCTATCTTTTTAATATTTTATATTAAAAAGACCTGCTTGGATTATCTTTTCCACTTACGGATTTGATATTATTATATCTCTCTCTGTATATATATATATATATATATATATATATATATATATGTGTGTGTGTGTGTGTGTGTGTGTGTGTGTATGTGTTTATATACATATATATATATATATATATATATATATATATATATATATATATATATATATATATATATATAGCTATACTTCTTCCCATACTCATTGCTGGAGAACCATGAACAATTGTTACAGCATGGAATTTACTTGTCCTCCTCCTAGATTGGTTTTCAACTACGGCTAGAAAGTGCTCTGCTATTTAATCCATAACTGGGGAGTAGAAGAGACGGTTTCATACCTTTCACAAAGATATTTGCGTGTAAGTGAATATGACAAACTCTAATGGGATTCGAACTCGGCTCTCCGAATTCTCATCTCGAGCTGCTATGAAATACATCAACTGCACATCACCCTTGCCCATGATTCTCAGCGGGGATGTGGGATCCGGAATCTTCTTCCGACTATTACTTGATGGTTGGCTACCGAGCCACAGCTCATCTGCCATCATCATAACGATGAACGGTTGCCATTAAGTTGACTAAGGAGTCTCATCTATCCTGGTTTTGAATTCAGAGATCCTTCACCTAGACAAACTGCCAACCAAGGCCAACGGTTTATCCATTTACGCACAACAGAATTAGGAAAAGCCAGGGAGGCTTAGTGGGTAAGAAAAAGTTCAAAGAGAGTAATACAGATGGAGAAAAACGATAAGAAAAGCAAATGAAAGGAGACGGAAAATTGATAACGATGAAAGGAGGACATAAACAGACAGGCTTTTTGTATTCAGTTCTATTACTCCTTTACCCCTTTGATCTTTTAATGTGGGTGAAGTTGTATTGAATATTTTCTTGTTTTAGAACATGATACACGGCATGCATATTAAGTTACAAGGGTGAACATATATATATATATATTTTAGAATTGGACATAGTCCGACAATTTATTTAAAGACATTTATATTATGTTTAACGTTCTTTGCTTAAATACTTGTATCTATAAAAAGAACGTTAAACATAATATAAATGTCTTTAAAAAAAAAATATATATATATATATATATATATATATGAATATATGTGTATGTATGTGTGTGTATACATATATATATATATATATATATATATATATATATATATATATATATACTACTTACATCGTCCTCATCTTTACTGTCACATTCATGACATTTCGGACGTTATACGCTCCGGCCTTCTTCAGGTGATATTTGTTGTAATTTCAAACTGAATCCTTTATGGTGATAGGTTGATCAATTCCCATGTACCATGCCTTTCGATATGTCAATTTTATTTAATTCGCCTTCATAAATCTCCAAGTTTTTGTTCTTGGCCTCAGGCCATGGGTTAAACTCACAATTCACTGGGCCAAGTCACTTTCTGGATCAACCAACCAACGCTTTTGTCTATTAGGCCTTTATTGTGTATATATATATATATATATATATATATATATATATATATATATATATATATATATATATATATATATGTATGTATATATATATATATATATAATTCATGCAACGCATATTTATGTCGCTGTGGTTAACACTCCCATCTCACGATTGTGATTTACGGTGAAATTTCAGGCAATGGCCTGCCGGTTCCTTTTTCACCAGGGTTATTCGGATTACCCTCTCGTTCTTCTCAGAAGTTAAAGAGGCAGAACCTAGAAGGGAGCAGATGATTTGAATTCAGAGGTTTTCCTTCTCCTAGACTGATTGCCAACCAAGGTTATAGAGCCCCGTCTGTCCTGCTATTAACCCATAGCTGGGCAGAAAGAGATTGATTCATATCTTTTCCAAGGCTATATATTAAAAAACAAAAATCCTTAATGGAACCAACAGACACAATGCCGCAACCTAAAACTCTTGAATAAAGACGACAATACTGAAAAAAAGAAAAAGAAAAAAAGTACCGAAAGCAAACTTGCCTACTCCATAAACTGCTTAAAGCCCAGATTGCCTCGACCGAGCAAAAAAAAAACGCTGACCAACGTTAAATTCTATGAAAGGGTTGCTCTAGTAGTGACTCGAGTTTCACGATCACGCCATCTTCAGACGACTTGAATGTAAATATATTCTCTAAATGTTTCAAAACCTCTTCACCGGTTTTAATCGCTCACAATGTCTTTCCTTTTCATCACTCTCCTGTATTTATTTATTTATTCAAGAAATATGGTTTATGACTGTTAAAAATTCTACTGGATCAATGAAAGCCTATTAAAAAGAAACCCACCAGCTTTCTTATCATCGAAGTAAAGTGTCATGTTATATAAGTAAAAGCTGTGGGCTCGGAAACAATGAGAGCCGGTCATCTTGTAGAGATGACAGCGAAAACTGCAATGAAAAGAATCAGTGGGGAATAATAAACTAAACGATAATTTTATAGTAGAGATCAGCGCTTCTCAACTGGTGGGCCCGGGAGCATTAATACGACCTGGAAGTAGCCCCAGGTTAGCCAAAAAGTAGTTCATGAATTGATTTTATATTTAAAAAATATTTATTTAAAAAAAACTAGAGACACTAAGGACGTGGCTTCTAAGTCAAGATTGGGTGTGTGGGTGGTGTAATGGAAAATGGCTCGGAATTGTTTATCGGAGAGCCGAGTTTCAATTCCCGTAAGGTTCGTTATATTCACTTACGCGCAAATCCTCTTAGGAAAGGTATGAATCCACCTCTTCTTCAGGTATGGGTTAATTAATAAGACTTGTATCACGAAATCATTAACCCCCCCCCGCACATTACGTCAAAAAATTCTTGCAATCTAAAAATATTTTCTGCTTTAAATAACCTGCAATGGGTTAAGCCGTAGAAAACAAATTCTCACCAACCGCTGCTTTGTGGAACCGACTCCCAAATGGGTGCTTCCTCGATCCCTGCAATATTAACTTAGGCTAGGTTTAAACGTGATCTTGCCCACATTTTTAAGCATTTCACACCAAGCAAGGTGTGAGTGCCATTGGTTCGCAAGAGGTTACACAGAGTGAAGGTGAGAGAAAAAAACTGCATTGGGGGAAAGATGAGGAAAGGATAAAAGATGAATGCGGTTCAGACATCAGAAGATGGCGATTGACGTTGCATTTAAATTTTTGAAGATTGTAGTTATCAGGAATGCAAGGAACTGAAAGGGAGTTCGACAGGCTAGAAAAGAAACAGAGTAGAAGTGGCCGTTACTATTTCAACAATAAAAAGGCGGGACATAGATTCTAGTCTAGCATGATTAAATTTATGTAGCCAGGGCATCAGAGGGGAAAAGCTCAACAAATATGAAATATTTGTAGAAAAGACATAGGGAAGCCACATAATGTTTGTGAAAAAAGTAACTGATGTCGAGATGTAGGGTCAGGATCGATTACATCACAGATCCTTCTTTGGATTTTGTTGAGAACCTCGAGTTGAACAGCTGAGGAACCAGACCAGATATGGCAATAATACTCAATTCCCGGGCGAATGGTAGATTAGTAGATAAGATGAACTCTGACGAAAAAAAAATCTTCTGGCACAACACAGTGAGCCAACTTTCCTTGCAGCAGATACAGCTATTGATACAATGTAGATGTATCTGTCTATATTTCTGAGATGAGGTATTATTCAGAATTATTGTCCTCATCTTTGTCGCCATATTTATTACAACGTTTCGGCCTTTGTACGCTCCGGCCTTCTTCAAGTAGTTGGACTGTCGAACTGAACCCTTTATTTCGCTCACTGGGGGTAGACTGTTCTAGTTCTACGTGCCATGTTTAATGGATGTCATTTATCAGTTATCTCCTGTTAATTCCCTTCTCTAAGTTCTCCGCTGCTTTAACCGGGTATTGAACTCACACTCTTTTGGTCCTGTCACTGGATCTAACTAACGCCTTTATCCAATGTGCCATGTGTCCTTGAGGACATCTGGGTATGAATTTCTGGTTATTATAAACCTAATGTCATCAGCAACCATTTTTACCAGTGCTCACATTGCAATTTTTGTTGTTGTTATCGCTTTTCTCTGGCACTCCTTATTACTGGTTCCCATATTGTATTCATTTCTATGCTTGGTTAGCTCAGGAGATTTTTGTGGCCTAGCATATGTGCTGATTCCTTAAGTTTACAAATTTTCCAATGGTGTTCCTTGTCTATAATCTCAACCTGAACCCACAGAGGGCGGTGATCTCCCTTCTCTCTCCATATGTGGTCAGCCACGCCTGATTTTTCCACTTCCCCTCGTGTTACAGCTTTCTGGTGTTCTTGAAGCCTCACCTTAAGGGGGCGGCCTGTCTCTCCTTTATATTTCTTTCCGCAGCTGCATGGGATAGCGTACACACAGTTTTTAGTCATGTTCTCCTCTATGGGGGGTCTTACTCGGGAGAGATATCTGCGAAGTGTCGTCCAGCTTTTGAAGGTTGTCCTGATGTTATATGGACCGCAGATCCTTTGTATTTTCTCTGATAACGCCTTCACATAAGGCAGGCAGACTGTTTTCTGAGTGTGAATGTAGTTGTAGTTGTTCAATGTAGTCATTCGAAAGCGTAAAGCCAAGAAGATGCAGTGAGATATTCTGCTGGAGTCTAACATCAGTCTTGCAGGCAGGGAATTATCTCTATGGTGGATAAATGAGAGCAGTTTAATTTTGGAGGCATTAAAATTTACAAGCTATTTCCGATCTCAGTTAACCACTGATTGAAGGTCCGTTTCGAGAGCAGCGGCCAGGTTGACTTTGTCAGCGCTGCCGGGTTTACTATTCAGACACGTAGTGTCTTCTGCATAGATGCCTATTGGGGAGCTGATGACATCAGTAAGATTATTGATGAAGATCAAAAACAGTGTAGGACCCAGGATATAGGGGGGAGGACGCCCACATTCAGACGAAAGGCTCTAGAAGCATACCCGTTCAGAACGACCTTTATTTCATGATTTAAAAGGAATGATTGGATGAAATCAAATAATCGTCCTATAATGCTTTGGCCCTGAAGCTTACGCAGAAGAACAGCATGCCAAACCCTGTCAAATGCCTTTGAGACGTCTAGAGCCACAGATTGAGCTCCGCCGTTCTTATCAAGAGCATGATATATATATATATATATATATATATATATATATATATATATATATATATATATATATATATATATATATCCAGTTGTGGCCGTAAGCATATCAGCGGTAGACCGAGCAAAGCGGAATCCATATTGTTTGTCAGAGAGTAGGTCTTGAGAAGTAACATGCTAACCACTTCAGTATTGATTAAAGTCACGAAGACTTTGCCAAAACGTGGTAGGAGATGATAAGTTAGTAGTTGACAAGGACTACAGACGAGGAATTCCGACAAGCTGGAAAGCAGGAAGCATCAAGGAAATAGTCTGGAGAGAACTGCGACCAGCTCCGGGGCCCCTTTCTTTAGGACAATGGCTGGTATTCCATCACCTCCACTTGACTTATGAGGGTCTAATTTAAAAATGATGTCCGAGACAAGCGACGGGGTTATGCCGATATCACTCATTAGAGTATCAGTTCGAGGGGCGGGGGATCAGGTATGGATACTCCACACCTGTCAAGTGTTGAGTTGGAAGAGAATTTCCCAGCAAACCATTCAGCCTTGTCTGTCTTAGATGTTAGAACTTCGAATTGGTTGAATAGAAGAGAAATTGAGGATTTTCTGTTTTCTAATAGTCTCTTGCAGAGCCGCCAATAATCTCTTGAACCGAACTTGCTAGATGCTATACGCTGATTCATTCGGTCAACAAACAGTAATTTGGCTTTATTGACGACACGCTTACATTCGTTGCGAGCAGAGACGTCTATTGCAATTAGACATGTCGCTCTGGTACAGTCGGAAGAAGTGATTCCAGTGGGCTATAGCAGCCGAGCAAGCAGGAGAGAACCAGGGAGATGAACGCGGTTTAACTTGGTATTTCCTAGCTGGAATGAAGGCATCACTGCCTGCTTTCACACAGAAGGAGACCTCAGCCGCGAATTTATGAATGGAGTGTCAAGAGTCATGGATAGAGTTAAAACAGAGATCGAGAAGAGAGGCGTTTCCGTCAGGGTTACTGGGGAAACGCGCGAGGAAGTCAACCACTTGCCCTAGAGATTGAATGATTGAGAAGTTAATGGTTTTGATGCCAGCAAAGTCAGTGACAGAATGTTTAAGCCACCTGGTATGGTGGGTGTTAAAGTCTCCGAACACGAAAATGTTTGAAAACGGGTGTAGGGATGTCTATATTATCGGAAAATATTATCTCGCACACAACAGTCTTGGGAGGAAGGGGTGCGGTACAGAAAGAAGAGATGGCTGAGTTAAGTAGAGAGAGAGAGACGGAGACACAAGTACGAATGGTCTGGAGATTCAAGAGAGATTTTCATAACCAGCGATAGATGTTCGCGGACATAAACTCCTAGGCCATGCATGTGCACTTTAGAGTCTCTTTCTAAGTAGAGAGAGGTAACCAGGAATCGAGCAGTCAGAGGAAGGGATAGGAAAGTTGAGGTTAGTCTCACAGAGAGATAGAATGTCCGGAGACTTTTCGAAAAGGAACAATTCTACACTGCAGAAGTTGGTACGAATGTTGGAGAAGAAATAGTTGAGGGATTTAGGTAATTTTTGCAGACCTGGTTTAGGTTTATCCGTTTGGTTGTTTATAGGCATGATGTGTTATGTTGGTAAGGAGAAGGCCTAATAGTAGCAGTCGGTCATTTGGTGTGACATGCAGAAAAGAAATGGCGCAGACTGAAACATAGTGTGGCCTCGGGGTTACCCACCGGATGTACCTGCAGGAACACACTTCCATGCGCGACATGGCACTGCAAGAACGCCGATATTATGCAACTGTTGATCAGAGCAGCCTCTCAATACGCTATGCAAGAGTTCGGGCAACCAGAAAAAATGCAAACCCGTTATCCTTAGCATGAAAAAACGTTGCTACCAACCGCGCACATCACAAGAAACTAATGACAGAACCACTATTAAAGCCTGAGAAGAGAAAAGAAACTGGAGACCCCTTTCTATACGGGAAAGAAGGGGTGAGCTTCTACACCTGTCCAAGAGAAGGAGGAGGAATACGGACCGGGCGATAGGAGAACCTATCTACTCCTATTGCAAAAAAAAATCAGGGTTTGACTTCCGCATACATTATTAAAGAGAAAGATGGACGAAAGAATACCTGTGCGCAGGTGGGATAATTTAAAAAAAGTTGTAATTTGGAATAATTAAGTTTTAACTTTTTCGGGGCATGTTAACACTTCCTGGTTAGTAGACCGAAAACGAAAAAAAATCAGAGTAGATGCTACGACACCGGAGAAAAAAATAACAATGTCTTCTTAGTGCGAAATTAGTAAAAACAAGTTAAATTTCATAGTAGAGACGAAAAAAGACGTCGCAGAATTAAGGGGGGAAATAGAGAGAGAAAGAAAATAAGAAACATTATGTTAACGTGAAAACATAGATTACATTCGGAAAAAAAGTGTGGAGTCGTCCATATCCCCATAAACTTTGCCTTTTGATATATAACTCTCTACTTCGACAGGTTCTTGAGCCTTGTACAAGAATAACATCATTGTAACAAAACAAAAACTTTGTTTTGCTGCCAGGACTGCGTTATTCTAAGTTCTTTCCCAAATAGTTTTCCTATCGGTTCAACTAGATTGTGTGTCAGACTTTACTTTTTTTTTTGTTTTGTGTGCGCATGTTAGCAGCTAGAACAGAAGTTTCAAACCAATTACAGTAAAAAAAAAAATATCACAAACCCACATTACAGTTATATCCCGTTAAAACACCGGTTCCCGTACAAAGTTGAGCAACGTCAAGATTGGTCAGTAATTATATGGGTGCAGTAGACTTGGATGTAGAGGTGGTGTAATAGATAATGGCTCGGAATTGTTAATAGGAGAGCGGAGTTCAAATTTCAGTCGGGTTCGTTACATTCACTTACGCGCAAATACCATTGGGGAAGGCATGAACTCACCTCTTCTCCCCACCAGTTATGTGTTAATTAGTTAGACGTATAGAGGTTGATATGCCACTAAACAAAAACCACCAACCAATCCACATAAAAAGAACTACGAAAGTTCCTGAATTTAGCCCAGTGGTGAAAAGTGAAAGCAATGAAATCCGTGGGTTAATCTTTTATTTAGAAAATTTAATGACTAAAATAAGTATTGTCTAGTACGAATGTATGATAAATAAATAAAAATGAGTTTAATTTTAAAATTCTTTATAACAAAAAACTAATAAAAGTACCTAGATAAGTATCATTCTAGGTTCACTAGACGATGTAGCGCAGCGGTTATCTGTGGTCAAAATGGAACCAGCGTGCTAGGTTCAACTTCCGGCTGTTGCATAAGATTTAGCACAAATACCCTGACGAAAAATCTGAGTCCATCTCGTCTTCTTCCAAGTGCATTTCCTCGGCTTTGGTTGGCAACCAGACTAAGAGAAAGACAACAACGCTGACTTTAAAACTGGTTGGGAGATTGAGAGGAGGGGGACTAGTAATCCCAACGCGTAAAAACACATTTGAAAGGAAAACTTAATTTGCACTCGGTGTCACAACAGAGTGTCAGAGAAGCCAGACGGATCAGGGATTGATCTAGAATGTAGCATCTTAGCCACCAGGTGCAAATTCGTGCCTCACAAGATGTCCGTGGCTTCTCTCGTCATTTAAACAGATGGTCGACTCAGCTGTGCTTACGATGTGCACACATGGAACACCCTGGCTAGAAACATCTTCACGAGAAGGAGATCCACGTTCAAAGAAAACCTCCAAAGCCACACACCCAATCGATCCGCAAATGAATAAACACTAATTTTACGTATGAGAGATTTAGTCTCATGTCCTTATTAGTCTGTAAAACGATAACGCCACACACACACGTCTAAGGGAATTACTCCAAAGGACAAAATGGAAAATACTGCATTATTTCCCCCTGATCCCTTGATGATTACACACGTGTTAGCAAATAAAACCCAATATTGTTTTTAATTTGGTTTGGATGGTTAGGTCTAAAAATATAAAGTATTTATTACTAAATTTAGCATTATTCGACATGAGTCCATAAGTAAATAGTAGGTCAGTGTCGAACTGGATAAGAACCGAACGGAAAGAGAGTCGAACTGACTAAATGACGAATGGACATAATGTCGAAAAGACAAAGTTTCAAAAGGACAAAATGTTGAACAAATTACAAACGAACATATCGTCATGATTTTAAAAACTCGGTTTAAATAATCAATTAAGCAATTAATAAAAAATAAAATTTACCCCTGAAAAATGTAGATTTCCTGTTATGTAGATTTAGATGGATTTCATCTCTTGTGTAGTTATATTTTTATATACTATATTTCACTGAATAGAAAGCCCAAGAGTCTCTCAAAGTAGAGGACTACTGTTGCCAAGGAATAAAAGTAGAGGCTGTTCGGCCCGGGGGCTAAGATCAAAGTGTAGTATCTGTTCGCAGATTACTCACTGAATGATCGCCTATGGGGCCGGGATTCCTTCTCCGATACAGGCCGGCGGCAGGGATTCGTCCCTGCGCTGGTAGTATCGCAGCTAAGACTAGCTATGACCAGCTAAAGACCAGCTTGGACAAGCTAAGACCAGCTAAAGCCAAAGCACTGCGGCCCGGGTGAAAACTCGGGTCCATTCCCCCTCCCTTCCCACATTAAACCCTGACCTTGTGTCACAACCTGACCCTGTGGGAGGTCAAGTAAATCAACAGGCCGGCGGCAGGGATTCGTCCCTGCGCTGGTAGTATCGTGGCTACGTCTGACTAGCTATGACCAGCTTGGACAAGCTATGACCAGCTAAGACCAGCCAAAGACCAGCTATGACTAGCTAAAGCCAAAGCACTGCGACCCGGGTGAAAACTCGGGTCCATTCCCCCTCCCTTCCCACGTTAAACTCGACCTTGTGTCACAACCTGGCCCTGTGGGAGGTCAAGTAAATCCCGGGATTCGTCCCTGCGCTGGTAGTATCGTGGCTACGTCTGACTGGCTATGACCAGCTTGGACAAGCTATGACCAGCTAAGACCAGCCAAGACCAGCTATGACTAGCTAAAGCCAAAGCACTGCGACCCGGGTGAAAACTCGGGTCCATTCCCCCTCCCCTTCCCACGTTAAACTCCGACCTTGTGTCACAACCTGGCCCTGTGGGAGGTCAAGTAAATCCCGTGTAGTATCTGTTCGCAGATTGCTCACTGAATGATCGCCTATGGGGCCGGGATTCCTTCTCCGATACAGGCCGGCGGCAGGGATTCGTCCCTGCGCTGGTAGTATCGTGGCTACGTCTGACTAGCTATGACCAGCTTGGACAAGCTATGACCAGCTAAGACCAGCCAAGACCAGCTATGACTAGCTAAAGCCAAAGCACTGCGACCCGGGTGAAAACTCGGGTCCATTCCCCCTCCCTTCCCACGTTAAACTCCGACCTTGTGTCACAACCTGGCCCTGTGGGAGGTCAAGTAAATCCCGTGTAGTATCTGTTCGCAGATTACTCACTGAATGATCGCCTATGGGGCCGGGATTCCTTCTCCGATACAGGCCGGCGGCAGGGATTCGTCCCTGCGCTGGTAGTATCGTGGCTACGTCTGACTAGCTATGACCAGCTCTGACCAGCTTGGACAAGCTATGACCAGCTAAAGCCAAAGCACTGCGACCCGGGTGAAAACTCGGGTCCATTCCCCCTCCCTTCCCACGTTAAACTCCGACCTTGTGTCACAACCTGGCCCTGTGGGAGGTCAAGTAAATCCCGTGTAGTATCTGTTCGCAGATTACTCGCTGAATGATCGCCTTTTGGCTGAGATTCGATCACTGATACAGGCCGGTCGCAGGGATTCGTCCCTGCGCTGGTAGTATCGCGGCTACGTCTAGCTATGACCAGCTCTGACCAGCTTGGACAAGCTAAGACCAGCTAAAGACCAGCGACTCGGGTGGAAACACTCGAGTCAAACCCCCCTCCCTTCCCACATTAAACCCCGACCTTGTGTCACAACCTGGCCCTGTGGGAGGTCAAGTAAATCCACGGCCCGGAGGCTACGATCAAAGTGTAGTATCTGTTCGCAGATTGGTCGGCCTTCTGGCTGAGAGCTTCACTCGATACTTGCCTGGTGTAGGGATTCGTCCCTGCGCTGGTACTATCATGGCTACGACTAGCTTGGACCGGCTCCGGCCTGGACCAGCTATGACTAGTTTTGACCAGCTATGACCAGCTAAGACCAGCGGCTCGGGTCCCCACGTTAAAAACCGACCTTGTGTCACAACCTGACTCAGTGGGGGGTCAAGTAAATACCAGGAATAAAAGTAGCAGAACTTCTCTTGGCAGTAGATCAGAGCGACGAAGAACAAATTGTCGAAAGACAAAATAACGAATGGGCAAAATGTCGAATGGACAAAATGTCGAATGGGCAAAGTGCCGAACAAAATGTCGAACGGGCTAAGTATCAAACAGAAAAAGTGCCGAACGGACAAAGTGCCGAATGAAAAAAAGAGTCGAATAGACATAATGTCAAGAAAACAAACTTTCAAAAGGGCAAAATGTTGAACAAAGTAAAAAGGAACCGTCATGATTTTAAAAACTCGGTTTAGTAATCAATGAAGCTATTCTAATCTTTTTATTGCTTAGCTTTGGAATCATTTAATAAATAATAGCCTTACAAGTGATTAAGCCCCCATAATCATCGGTTATTGGTTCGATTTGGGAGGGTGGGCTTTATTACACTTTATTTTTTTTACCAAAAGTATTCTATTGTAGGCACATTTAGGGCCTTTCATTATTTAGTCAGTTCGACTCTTTTTCCGTTCGGCACTCTGTTTGTCACTTAATCCAAGTATTGGCTACGCAGTGAGGGTCAAACTCACTACTCAGTATTACTCGCTAAACTTTACTCTGGACCGAGATCCCCTAATAGTTATATACTAAGCTTAACTTAGTTTGGTACAAGGCAACAATTATTGGGTACCCACTACTCAGTATTAACATTTCAGACTAGATATTGAAGTCTTTGTCTTTGTTGACAAAGATATTGTTCCTGAAAATGTTACAGGTTGATTGCAAAGATCTGCACGACATCCCAAAAAAAAGAATAGCATTGAGGATATGAAAGCCACGAATTCAAGAGAGGGCGTTTCTAGACCCCCCCCCTCCCAATTGTCGGTAACAAAAAGAGAACTGAAGATGAAAAGTTAAAATACTTGTTGCAATAATTGTTAAGAGAAAAACTCATTTTCTCTTCAGAAGGCAATTATCTTTGTGTCAGAACGGAAGAAAAACTCTATCAATCAAACAGTGATGCCAGTGACAATCAGACGGTGAACAAAAAGAAAAAGAGAGACACGAAAAAGAAGAAAGAGAAGAAGAAAGAAAAAAGAGAAAGTGCTGATAAAAAAACAAAACGAATGCAAGAAAATGAATATCGGGAAAAAAGCGGGAAAAAAAGTGAATGCAGTAAATAAGATCAAGAAATAGACGGAGAGAAAATTAAAATGGAATCAAGAAAGAGGAAATTAGAAACTTTTTCCCCTCTCCTCTTTCCTCTCTCCTCTTTCCTCTCTCCTCTTTTCTCTTTCCTCTCTTCTCTCTTCTCTTTCCACTTTTCTCTCTCTTCTCTTTTCTCTTTCCTCTCTCCTCTTTTCTCGTTCCTCTCTCGTCTTTCTTCTCTGCTCTTTTCTCTTTCCTCTCTTCTCTTTTCTCTTTCCTCCCTTCTCTATCCTTTTTCCTCTTTCCTCTCTCGTCTTTCTTCTCTCCTCTCTTCTATTTCCTATCTCCTCCTTTTTCTTTCCGCTCTCCTCTCTCCTCTTTTCTCTTTCCTCTCTCTTCTCTCCTCTTTTCTCTTTCCTCTCTACTCTTTTCTCTTTCCGCTTTCCTCTCTCCTCTTTCCTCTCTCCTCTTTTCTCTTTACTCTCTTCTCTCTTCTCTTTCCTCTTTTCTCTCTCTTCTCTCCTCTTTTCTTTTTCCTCTCGCCTCTTTTCTCTTTCCTCCCTCGTCTTTCTTCTCTCCTCTCTTCTCTTTCCTCTCTCGTCTTTCTTCTCTCCTCTTTTCTCTTTCCTCTCTTCTTTTTCCTTTTTCCTCTTTCCTCTCTCATCTTTCCTCTCTCCTCTCTTCTATTTCCTATCTCCTCCTTTTTCTTTCCTCTCTCCTCTTTTCTCTTTCCTATCTTCTCTCTTCTCTCCTCTTTTTCTTTCCTCTCTCCTCTTTTCTCTTTCCTCTCTCGTCTTTCTTCTCTCCTCTTTTCTCTTTCCTCTCTTCTCTTTCCTTTTTCCTCTTTCCTCTCTCGTCTTTCCTCTCTCCTCTCTTCTATTTCCTATCTCCTCCTTTTTCTTTCCTCTCTCTCCTCTCTCCTGTTTCCTCTCTCCTCTCTCCTCTCCCCTCTCCCCTCTTTTCTCTCTCCTCTCTTCCTTTTCCTCTTTCCTCTCTTCTCTTATCTTCCCTTCTCTCCTCCGTGCCGCGTCCCTTCCAGACAATGGCGATCATGGCCCTCTCCAATTTCCTATTCTTTCTAGGCCTTAGTAAATGTTGTCTTTTTGTTGCCATCCATTTTCGTGAAGAGATGTAGAGAGAGAGAGAGAGAGAGAGAGAGAAGGGGGCATAGAGAGAGAAGGGGGCATAGAGAGAGAAGCGCAGAGAGAGAAACGTAGAGAGAGAGAGAAAGAGAGAAATGGTAGAGGCGTAGAGGAAGTGAGTAAAAGAGAGAGTTAGTATGGTACAGAAACACGAGGGCTATACACACTCAAATTAACTGACAAGACCAATAACATCCTGGGTATGACGAAAAACTACATCCGGCAGCAAGAAGACGGGAGCTTTTGAAGAACGGGAAATCACATCTTAATTGCTGTTGTTCCCAGGTCTACACTGACCCGTGGCGGTAGCACCTATCAGGGTCCCAGCTTTGAGCAAATAGTTAACCCCCAAACTTGAGTCAAAATATTATGAAAATATAAACATTTTTAGAGTAAAAATACCAACAATATATTTTTGTGAAGAAAATTACTAATGCTCCCAAGAAAACTAAATTTCGGCATTAAATGGCCATGAGGAGTTGATGTACCGCTAAACAAACAAACCCAGTACATCTGATGTATACTTAACCAATGAAAAACAAACACAAAATTAAAAAATACCGTTTCATTTCTGATGAAGCTTAAATAAAATCGAAACCTCTTAAGTCTATAAATGTTTCTTTCTTATTTGTTCTTGATCCTATCATTCTGTCAGATTCTAATCCATATTAGATCCAATATATACATATATATATATATATATATATATATATATATATATATATATATATATATATATATATATATATATATTTCTAACGTAAATCTAACTGTAGTAATATTTTAGATGTTCTTTAAAAAAAAAATTAACTATATCTAAAATAATTTTTTTGTTTAACTATTGAAATATTTATAAAGATTTAAAATACCCAAGTCTTTATTTAACCCTAGTTTATATGTATTTAATTTTAAAATACAGTATTTTTCTTTTTTCTGTGTGTGTATGTGGAACTGAAATCAGAATCTATCAATACACATTTACAGTTTTCTAATGAGTGTCCTGGTTGATTAAAATGTTCAGCTATGGGGGAATAAGGATTGTTTTGACGTATGGTTAGTTTATGGTTGTTGAAGCGAATCTAAAATTATTTCCAGATTCACCAATATATCCATTATTGGGACATATTGTGCAGTGGATATATTGGTGAATCTGGAATTCACGCATCGTATAGGACGTCATGTCTCGAACAGCTTCACAGGTCTTGTCATCACCGGAAAAGTATATAGCATATATGAAATTCGTAGATTCGTTTACATTCGAAATGTAAAATAGCGAAGTTTTATCTTATAACAGGTAAACCATTGATGTAGCCAGCAAATCGTAATCCTAAAACTAGAATATAAAATTTAAGACAAAATACAAATATCAAATGTACTCGCGAGCCCTCTGAATTTTATGTGACCCTCGCTTTCAGAAAGCTTAGTTTACGACATATAAGTAAACTTTGCAAATAAAAAAACTTGTTTTACTTTTTGAAACATTTCTGGGATGAAAAGAAGGCTATTAAAAATGATGCTTTTTAGCTATTTTCGGGATAAAAATAGATCTTTTAAATACGGCACATGAAGAAATAAGATGGTCAGATGGTTCGCTTTAAGGTCATGAGACCAGAGTTCGAATCTCACCATGGTCGATTTGTCAGAAAAATGACTTCTTGAGTTATGGCCTGAGTGGGCGAACTCAGTGTACGGTACCTTTAGAAAGTGTCTGAAAACGATACAAGCCTTTTAAGTGAAATTGGCTATGCAGAAATATTTGTTTCTCTCTATGCTTCTTTGTCTCTCTCTCTCTCTCTGCTTCTCTCTCTCAATACTTCTCTCTCTCCATGCTTCTCTCTCTCAATACTTCTCTCTCTCTCTTTAACTCTCATTGTATGCTTCTTTATCTCTCTCTGTGTTATCACTCTCTCTATGCTTCTTTATATCTCTCTCTGCCTCATTATCTCTCTCTACCTCTTTATTTCTCTCTGCCTCTTTATCTCGCTTTCTCTGCCCCTCTCTCTCTCTCTCTCTCTATGCCTCTTTCTCATCATTTCACACTTGCGTCTTTGTGGATTTATCGCCTTGCTTAGGGTGAAATATTAAAAAATACTTAGATTCATTTTTACCATTTAATACTGAATAAAACTTAGCATCTTTGTTCCTTTCATGCCATTTATTGCTTCCTCTATAAATCAATATAAGTATATTGTCTTTATAAGATAGAAAATTCCTTATTAATCTTGGTGTTTATACTTTTTTTTAATAATAAATCACTTTCAATTACAGTAGAACTCCTCATATCGGAACTTAAGAATAGTTCGGATATGAGGACGGCTTCGGATATAATGTGGCATGTGTAATATAATTATAACTTAGCAAAACACAAGAACTCATCACAATATATGGAAGATTAAGTGTTTAGGGGTCTCCCCTTTTTACACAAATGGACTCACCCAGTGTATACATATACTACTGCCAGTGAATGCCCGAGGAGTCGAGACGGAACGACAAAAGAGTAGTAAAATTCAGTAGTAGTAGAGTAAGTCACACACAGAGACGGCGGCAAGCGTCACAGTCAGTGAGCACGTAGACTCAGTAAGTAGTCATACCGCGATACTTCAATACCAAGACTGTATATATATATATATATTAGTGCTACTAACCCGCATTCCTGGATCTACTAACCCGTATTACCAGTTTGTATTATTACGTTCATACATTTATTTTCCTTATCCATTCCTGGAGTTTGTTATTCATAGATATCGGATTTCATCCCGGAATCCACAACATTAAGTGTCTCGCGAAAGTAAATATTAATTCGCAATATTTAATGCTAAATAAGTTTTATTTTAAATTGTCTTTCTTATTTCTTTTCTCATTTCGCTTACTTTTCGATGTTCGAGTTTTTTCAAAGTAATAAATATTTCTGCAAATGACGTGCACTTGGACATTCTGTACTACTGAACAAAGATTTGTCTTATCCATGAATTTGATGACCTCATCAATAGCTTTTTCTACTGAATCCCAGTTTTCTTCATCATCCTTTATATCTTCATCATTATCAGAAGAATTTGATTCTTCCTTTATTTCTTGACAATCCAAATCATTTTGAAGCGATTCTATCATCGAATTCTTTTGTAATTCCTTAACGTCTTCATTCTTCTAAGTCATCCGAAGTGAGAATCTTCAGTGGATCGTCTTCAAGGGCAAGTTTTAGTGTTTCGTTCAGATTCTGCAATCCTTGTTTGTTAATTTACAAATTCAATGAATTAGAAACTTTGTCCAGTTTTTCAATAATTTCTAATTTCTGACGTAACGTGAAAGAATTTCTTTCCCTGTTCCTTCCAGTTGAATTTTCTTCTGTGTGAAACATTATGGATTGAAAATTTTCAAATTACTAACAATTTTCTGCGAAGAAAAGAAAATATTTGAATATAGGATATTCCTAAAACATCTAAATAGCAACACTTAGAAGTTAGGATAAGAGGACATCTACTGTATTAAAAAATCTAAGCGATATTTATTTATTTTATATTTATTTATATATATATATTTATTTATATATTTATTTATATTTATTTACATATTTATTTATTTATATATTTATTTATATATTTATTTATATTTATTTATATATTTATTTATATTTATGTATATATTTATTTATTTATATTTATTTATATATATATATTTATTTATATATTTATTTATATTTATTTATATATTTATTTCTTTATATTTATTTATATATATATATTTATTTATATATTTATTTATATTTATTTATATATTTATTTATTTATATTTATTTATATATATATATTTATTTATATATTTATTTATATATTTATTTATTTATATTTATTTATATATATATATTTATTTATATATTTATTTATATTTATTTATATATTTATTTATTTATATTTATTTATATATATATATTTATTTATATATTTATTTATATTTATTTATATATTTATTTATTTATATATATATATTTATTTATATATTTATTTATATTTATGTATATATTTCTTTATTTATATATTTATTTATATATTTATTTATATTTATTTATTTTATATTTATTTATTTATTTTTGGTAATATTCATTCAATATATTTTGAAATCATTTTGTTTTCCATATATTTACACATAATAGCAAACCATCCACATTCCGTCTGTATTCCATCGGTGAGAAGTAAGTTCCACTGGAACAGATTCTTCCAGCAAATAGCTACTCTGTGGAACCGACTCCCAAGAGGATGTTTCCACGATCACTACAATCTTAACCTGTTCAAGGCTAGGGTTAACCGTTATCTTCCTCTCCTATTCGCACAAAATGCCTCCTAACGTAACCCTCTACCTCGAGTGGCTCCCTTGTAAAGAGTGAACATTGCTGTAAAAAATATATCTTATCCACTTCTTCACTTGCTTTCTAATTTTCTCCTTTGTTTTACATTTTATGGAATATCAGTCCCCTCCTATATAGCAGTGAATGCTGGACAATTCCCTCACAAATGAAGAGACTTGAAGGAACAGACATGTAGCTCTACAGAAGACTGTTGAGAATACCATGTACTGAATATGTGAGAGACAACAAAGTTTAACAGTAAATGGAAACAAAAACAACGCATACTTAATATCGGGAAAGAGCCAGTTGGAATTTCTAGGGCACATAATGAGGAAAGATGACTTGGAGAATTTGATACTCACAGAACATATTGAAGGCAAGAAAAATAGAAGAAAATAATGCGTATTCTATATCCCCCCTCTCTCTCTCTCTCTCTCTCTCTCACTGCCTCTTTCTGTCTGTTTCTCTCTGTCTCTTTTTCTGTCTCTCTCGCTTTCTGCCTCTTTCTGTCTCTTTCACTCTCTGTTTCTCTATCCCTCTTTCTCTCTCCCTCCCTCTTTCTCTCTCTCTGCATGTTTCTCTCTACCTCTTCTTCTGTCTCTCTCTGCCTCTTTCTCTGTCTCTCTCTGCTTCTTTCTCTGTCTCTCTCACTACTTCTTTCTCTCTCTTTCAGTCTCTTTCTTTCTCTTTCTATCAGCCTCTCTCTCTCTTCCCCTCTCTCTCTCCCGCTTTCTTTTTCTATCAGCCTCTCTCTCTCTCTCACGTCCTCTTTCTGTCTGTTTCTCTCTCTGTTTCTCTCTCCCTCCCTCTTTCTCTCTCTGCATGTCTCTCTCTACATCTTCTTCTGTTTCTCTCTGCCCCTTTCTCTGTCCCTCTCTGCTTCTTTCTCTGTCTCTCTCACTACCTCTTTCTCTCTCTTTCAGCCTCTTTCTTTCTCTTTCTATCAGCCTCTCTCTCTCTCTTCCCCTCTCTATCTCCTCCTTTCTTTTTCTATCAGCCTTTCTCTCTCTCTCTCTCTCTCTCTCTCTCTCTCTCTCTCTCTCTCTCTCTCTCTCTCAGCCTCTTTCTCGCTCTTTATCGGCCTATCTCTCTCAATGTCGCCGTGCCTCTTTCTCTATCTCCCTCTTTATCTGATTCTTTTTCTCACTCTGAATTTAGTTTGTAAATGTCAATATTTAATCTGACATTTTAAAACCTATCTGTCTTTATTTTTTGACATCTCGATTAGTATCTTTAAGCTTTCATTTCAAACATTCAATAATTTTCCAACGCACAAACTCCCGACTATTTCAAGATTTTTTCTATTTTCCCCGACATTTTTTTTCTTTTATTATGTTCTTCTCTACTTTCATTCTTTGTCTTCGATTTTCGGTAAACTTATGATGGGATTATTTACTTAATCGTCTTTGCGTGGATTGTCGTTTGTTTCTCTGTTTTAATTCCAATTTCTAATCAAACATCTCGAAAATTAAAAATTACGAATAACACTGAGGCAAAGTTCTATGAACTGGGACTTGTTTGCAGTCAGGATTTTTGCTTTTAACGTGTTTTTTTTTGGGGGGGGGTTCAAGTTCTACTGGATTCTGTTTTGTTTTTTTTGTTGTTTTTTTTTTGTTTTTAATCGGACCTCATGAAAATACTTGCTTTTTGTTTCTTTGTTCTAAACTGCAGAATAATTTTGCCCCAGGGAAAAAAATAATTTCTGTTTTAGATTTTTCATACTTTTTGAAAACGTTTCTTTGTTTAATCTTCGATTTCCGCTGACCTCTCTGTTCCAGATTTTGTATCGACGCAGAATTTGGTTGATAATCTTCGATAATTTGGTTCTTTTATGCACCGTATACCTTCAGTATATGAATGATCATAGCTCTCTACAACTTCCCTTTTCATACTTTTTGAAAACGTTTCTTTGTTTAATCTTCGATTTCCGCTGACCTCTCTGTTCCAGATTTTGTATCGACGCAGAATTTGGTTGATAATCTTCGATAATTTGGTTCTTTTATGCACCGTATACCTTCAGTATATGAATGATCATAGCTCTCTACAACTTCCCTTTTCATACTTTTTGAAAACGTTTCTTTGTTTAATCTTCGATTTCCGCTGACCTCTCTGTTCCACATTTTGTATCGACGCAGAATTTGGTTGATAATTTTCGATAATTCGGTTTTCTTTTATGCACCGTATTCGTTCAGTACGTGAATGATCATAGCTCTCTACAACTTCCCATCTTTAGTAGTAATGTTTTTTTTTTCTCTTTGATCCCTGCATTGATATACATTTAGACAAGCTTGTTAGGTAGATTACTTGCTGTTTCCATTTGCCGCTTAGGCCTTCAATATGGCCTGTGAATATCAAATCCTTTCTTCATTAGAAACTTCAACTGCTTCTTTCTGATTCTAAGTGTCTTTTTGTTTTATTTTCCTTAAAGCGTCATCGTTACTCTCATGTTCAGTCTGCGATATTCTCAGTATCCTTCTGTAGAACCACACATGTTACTTCAAGTCTCTTCATCTATTAGATTATTCAGCATTTAACACAGTATAGGCGGATTAGAAAGTTCAATCACTTAACAGATTAGCAATATTTTGTTCCCTACGAACTTTTCCTCTTTCTTAATACTTTGTGGCTTACGGCCGCATCATGATGAAACATTGGTTCCCGTGCGATCACCGAAGTAAAGCAACTTCAAGCCTGGTCAGTACCTGCAAGGGTGAAGGCTTGGATACAACAAATGTTTTAAGCTTGGACGTGTGGTTGGCGTAATTGACAATGGCTCGGAATTGTTACTCGGAGAGCCGAGTTCAAATTCCTGTTGGGTTCGTTACATTCACTTACACGTAAATACCATTGGGAAAAGTATGAATACACCTCTTCTCCCTCCAGCTATGATTATCTCAAAAAATAAATTCTTACAATCTGAAAATATTTTCTGGCTTTAAACTGCAATGGCTTGATAAGCCGTAAAAACGAATCGATCAATCAATAAAATACTTTGATTAGATTTTGGGAGGCATTTTTCTGTATTCTAATACACATTTAAATTTCAGTGTCACATATATCAGAGAGTTGATTTTGTTTAGCGGCACATCAACACTACTATGGGTTATTTCATGGTGAAATTTAAATATTTTGAAGACAATTATGGCTTCAACTAAATATATTTCGAAGATAATTGCACGCCTTCAACTACAGATATGGCAACTCAGTTTCAAAAGGAAATGAACAAATCGCAAGTTCAAACTCGAAGATCCGGGGAGGGGGAGTGCAGATAGAAATGTCGAAATCACGAATAGCAGGATCAGTGCCAAAAATCCCAATATATGTAAACTGTCAGAAATCCAACGTACAGGGCAACACTCGCAAGCCGACGGACAAAGTAGAAAAAAAACTGCTCTCCCGTTCGAGAACACCAACCGGAATAATTTCTGTTCATTGGTCGACGGTTGGAGAAGACAAAGAGTGTTAGCATCTCTGAGATACATTTATGGCAACAGCTACCACAAACTTATTTGGGTTATTTTGTCTTCGGTATATCGAATAGAACGCACGTGCCCTTTGTCGCGGTAAGTAACTTTATCTTTCGTCACACTCTTTTAATTCGTCTACTGTGTGGGGATTTTCTTATAAACCTTATTCTTTACTACGCCCCCCCCCAAAAAAACCGAAGTCCATTGGTGTTAAGTCAGATTAACTTGGTGGCCATTCCGTTCTGCCCTATTGTCCGATCCAATGCCGTGGAAAGTTTTGATCAAGGTAGTCTCTTACTGCAAAAGCATAATGAGGAGGTGCCCCATCTTGTTGAAAAAACAACAACAGTTCAACGAAGCTAGCTCTGCATTGTGGCCTTACCAATTAAAAAAAAAAACAAGAAGTCGCGTCAGTATATAAATCAACGGTTGTATATCTACTTTTGCCCACCTTGTATATTTATATAATAATTGATTTTAATATTTTTTATTGTTATGCATTATCTATATAAACACAAATATTTGAGTAAATGCTCTGTTTATAATAAACAGTATTAACAACATTTACCAGCCTGAACGTCCGAAAAAATTTCATAGAAAATATGTGTCCTCCGACAGGAATTGAACCTGTATCTTCCATGGAACCGTCATATAGCCTGACGTGCTATACCAGTTTAGCTACAGTGGAGCGTCTAGTTAACAAGGTCCATTTTACAGCTTTAAATTACAATCTTCCATGATTTCCCGAAGTCCATTGGTGTTAAGTCAGATGAACTTGGTGGCCATTCAATACTGCCACGTCGTCAGATCCACTGTCTCCTTCAGTACGTGGATGATCATGGCTCTCTACAACTTCCCGTCTTTCATAGTAATGTTTTTTTCTCTTTGATCCCTGTACTGATATCCATTTAGACATGCTTATTCCTCGAACGATCATATCTGCTCGAAGCGTATCTAAGCGTAAACAAATGACGTCACACACTACGAAATGTGCAAAGTCCGACATTTATTTTAAGATATTTTATTGCCATACGTTATTTATATAGACACAAATATTTAAGTAAATGCTCTGTTTATAATAAACAGTATCAACAACATTTACCGGCCTGAACGTCCTAAACGACATGAATCGAACATGTATCCTACAAGGAACAGTCATGTAGCCTGATGTACTATACCAGTGTAGCTACGGAGAGGTGTCTGGTTACCAAGGTCGATTTTACTGCTTTTAAACTACAATCTTCCATGATGTCCCTCGAACGATCATATCTGATCGAAGAGTGTCTAAACGTAAGCAAATTACATCACACACTACGAAATGGACAAAGTCTAGCGATTATTTTAATATATTCGATTGCTATACGTTATTTATATAGACACAAATATTCATGTAAATGCTCTGTTTTTATAATAAACAGTATTAACAATAATGACTTATGTCATGGTTGGATATCTTTTGAATATTTAGCCAAAAAGTATATCAGTAAACCTTGTCTTTTGAGCATGCAAAAAGGTATCCCAATATTGATATAAAGGCATATATTATTCGATAAAAAATGCATTTGAATAAGTTTTGACTTGAGTAAACCGCAATTGGTTATACTTTGTTTAATAATGTCACAGCATTTTACAGTGTAGATAACACGGTCATTAATTTTGGCCTTTAATATCTCTCTTCTGCATCCACACAAAAAAAGGACTGTTATGGCCGAAGGCATACTCGCTACCAATATGAAGTGCCCACCGAAGCACATTGAGTTCTGACAGCTGAATTGATGGGAATCAATAAACAGAGAATCTGAAAAATATATATACATTGAGTCTTATATGTTACTTCTTTCAGTGTGTGCACGTTTATGTAGATGTGCTTATTCGCCTGTTTATATTTCTATATGAGACCACATAAATTTATGCAAGCATATTTACATATACATATGGTAAAATTGCATTCATATTTTCATATATATATATATATATATATATATATATATATATGTGTGTGTGTGTGTGTGTGTGTTGTTACTTTGAAAATACCTATAGATATACGTATGATGTATATTTCGCTAGCAAACCTTCTTTTATCAGTGTTTCGTTAAACATGACATATTTTGTGAGTTTTTATTTAATTTTACTTGAATCCTTAAAAGTTTCTTTTTTGAAGATAGATAGTGTGGACTTTACTATTCGTGATGTTAATTTTTCCGGGTGCATTCTGTTAATACGTTAGCCACGTTCAAAGTGAGTAAATCTTCTGTGGTAATGTAAATTAATATTTTTATGGAGTTTTTCATACTTTCCGAATACGGTCAGAAAATTTTGGCCGTGTTTGTATGTAGTGCAATTAAGTGATTATCTCTTGTTGTATGAGAAGTGCATTTAAGATTTCCACATTTTTTTTACCGTTAGCTGTTCTTATTAACTTTGTGTTGTATATGATGACCATGTTCGTCGTAGTCTATAAATATAGAATCCAGCGCAGTACGTAATCTGTTCAATGAATTTAACAACGTTAAAGATTAACACTCACAAGTCAGACACTCTGCTGGATCTGACTATATTGCCAATAGCAGCAGCAGCTGTTCCGTAATTCTTCAGTCTTCGAAGGTCTCGGGCGTTGGCATTGAATATTCGGAAAAAAAACATGGCTACCTTTATACACGTCGAATTGAATATTTTGAGCTTTCTGATAGGTTACACCTCCTATTGGTCAACTATAAAATTAGTCAACTCATTTTGGTTGGCTCACTAGTACATCAAAATACCCAAAAACTCTAACAGTATACGAGGATTTTTTCGTGTGGGCCTATATATATATATATATATATATATATATATATATATATAGTGCGATGGATAAGTTGTCGTCTAATTTACGCAAAAATGAAAATAACACTGACATCTCATTTTAACAGATATATTTACCAAAATTACAGAAAATGTCTTTAAATACTAAAGAGTAAATTTATTCAATAAAATCGGCCTCAACCATGCCATGGACTCCAGACGACTTCGGAAACTCCTGTAACACTTCTGGGCGGTCTCCCTGTTTAAGTTGGTGAATGCTTCCACAATCCTTGCCTTCAGTTCATCTTTGGGGGTTACAAAGAGTTTTGTTGATCTATCGCTCAACTGCGCCCCACACATAATAATCAAATGTTTAGATATAAAATCTTTATACACAAATGTTCCAAAATTTTAGTAAAAACATTTAACTAAAACAAATTACTCATTCCTACATCTAAAATCATAAAAATGCTCCATTTAATCACCAATTTTTCACCTTCGATAACAATTTTTATAGACAGAAATTTGGTTTACCGATGGGGTCTCCTCTTATTGACGTTTTGGCTTGTCTATTTTTGGAAATTCTGGAAACTGTTTCTTTTGAAAATATTTTACCACGAAATACTTATTTCAGATACATAGATGATCCTCTGTTAATATATCCACAAAACATAATTTTTCCCGATCTTGTCAACAAACTTAATAACGTCGAACCCACAATAGACTTTTTACTTTTGAATCTAAGTCTAACCAAGATAAATATCATGCTGCATAAAAATAATAACGAACTTTAAAGTTTGAAGTTTACAGAAAAGCTACTGAGAATGACCTGGTCAATTTTTATTCTCACCACTGTAGCAAGATCAAATCGTGAATAAGTATGGCATTCTGCTTAAGACCACTAAGAATGTGCAGCCCTGAATATTTACCCAAAGAAGAAATATATATATAAAACACTTCCAAAACCTCCAATATCCTTATTATTTCATCCACCATGCTATAAGAAATGCATACAAAAAAGATAACATTATTAACAACAACAAAAAACTAGATAAAAATATATAGATAATACTACCTGCTAACTCCATAACATCCACTATTCAAAACAATTTATCCAATCTAAACATCATCGAAATAATTACAACTACATCCAAACCTATTATGGATGTGGTGAGAACCAAAATTAGCCATAACAATGAATTGAATTTTGTCACTTCGCGTCCTCCATAAATTGCTTGACTTTTCGGCTAACCTGCTGAATATTTGTGAGCGTTCTTAAATTAAAAAGATTTGGAAAAACAATATCATTTTTGCTCTTGTATATAAAATCATGTTAACAAATAAAATTCTTGCATTTGGCTTGATAAAATCCCTCACGCGTCGGCTAAGGTAAGTTTTCCTTTTTTTATTCATGCATATATATATATATATATATATATATATATATATATATATATATATATATATATATATATATATATGTAAGCCTCCTTCATTTATAGTGTATTCCCTGGATATTTTTTGTGAAAAAACTGATTTTTTTTCATATAGCAGGTGTGTAATGCGACCCCAGATTCTAAGCAATACGAGTAAGCCTACCGAAGTCAAATATTGCAGTACTGGGCATCTTCCTGGAAATATTTTATAGCAAATAAATTGTCTTCATTTTCTTTTTGTACAAAGCTACTCCAAGTTGCTGAGAAAAACCACTTACCATAAAATATCCGATACGAAGATGTGGCTACCGTACTTTTGTTTTCGTTCGTGCCTGATTTTTAACCTCTTCAAAAAATTGCCTCTGTATAGTGCAACTTCCCCCATTATTTTTGGCGTAAAAAAACTATATATATATATATATATATATATATATATATATATATATATATATATATATATATATATATATCCTCGTATACTGTTAGAGTTTTTGGGTACATTGATGTACTAGTGAGCCAACCAAAATGAGCTGACTCATTTTATAGTTGACCAATAGAAGGTGTAACCTATCTATGCAAAACACACACACACACACACACACACACACATATATATATATAAGTGTGTGTGTGTGTGTGTTTGCATTAAAAACAACTGAAAAGGTACTTATATTGAGTTTTTCTTTGTGTTTTTGTTTGTTTGTTTTTTTTACAAGTGAATACGTTTGTTTCTCTTAAATCGAAGAGCGTAGATATTGTTTGATTCCAAAGGGTTTTGACTAATCTATTAGCCATTTTCAAAGATTTTTGGTTGCGCTATTGCAAATGGTGCGAAAATTGCTGGAAGTTGGACATATTTTTAATTCCCAAATATGCCCAGTATATTGGCCGAGTTTCTAGTTCATCTTCTTAAGGTTTGTTGTTGTTTATTGTTTCTTGGCGGCGGGGGGTGTTGTTGTTTTATGACAAAGGCTTCAATTGTACTCATATCCACTCTGTTTAATTTACATAAACGTCCAACAATTGATGAATATCAGTAGGTGAATAAGAATTCTGCATGGTGGAATACGCTTTCGTGTCGGATGCTATTTTGCCAGGCTTCCATTTAAATAGCTGTATGTAACAAGGCAAAGAAAAAGAATATTACGGGTTGTTGAGGGGAAGGTTCAATTTCAACGGTAGCAACACCAACATTCGTCTCTCACGTCGTGTGCCAACATCATAAAAAAGATGCATTACTTTCGGGGCGACCCCCTCCCCATGAATACCCGTATATTTTATATGAATATCCTTGTTTGTACCCATTGTTCTTCGCATATGCTCATGCACACAGTATGTGAATATATGCACATATGTTTTTGCATATATATATATATATATATATATATATATATATATATATATATATATAATATAGAAAAAAAAACAAATGAAAAGTTGCAAATTAAAAAATTGGATGTTTTATTGTGAAAGTATTTATTTATATTTTATTAGGTTGGTGCAAAAATAGTGTCGTTTTTCGACGTTCAACTTCATGTGAGAAAACGACATTATTTTTGCACCAACCTAATATTAAGAAAGTATACGTGGCTTCTCATTATGCTATATATATATATATATATATATATATATATATATATATATGGTTCCACACACACTTTGTGGTATCATATATACACTTACGTGATATAGGCATGTGTAATGTTTAAATTTTAGGTATATATATATATATATATATGTGTGTGTGTGTGTGTGTGTGTGTGTGTGTGTGTGCTTATTTAGTTGCTTCTGTGTGCATATGCATATACTTAACGCTAGATCAACATATGTACGATCTCTCTCATTTTCACTCTCTCTCTCTCTCACACACACACACACACACACGCGCGCGCGCGCGCAAAGATACGTATAAGAAATGTATAAGCCAATGTAAATATATCTGTTACTTATGTAAATTTGTATTGATTACTTGACTGAGTGAGAATGGTATAAAATGGCCAACAGGGAAGTGAGATGGCGTCTTTTTCCTGCAGTGCTACAAGTGGCGCAGGGTTTGCGGGTAAACGGGTAGAGAATTGAAAGATATGCAGGGACACAACAAAAATGCACTAGAAATCGGGGAAAGAGTGGCGAGAAAGAAGGAAGGGAAAATTCAAAAGGAACAAAAAATAGAAAAATCGGAAGAAAAAACAAAAAAAATGCGTATGCTGGTAGATATAGAGAGATTGCAACAGGCTGCGAGAATGATTTCAGAAAGGAGGAAAGTAAAATTATATATGTGTGTGTGTGTGCGTGTGTGTGTGTGTGTGTGTGTGTCATAGAAAAATATTTTTAAATGAAACAAAAAAGTGAAAGTTAATGAGAAAAATTGGATTTAAAAGGAAAAGAAATATAGGGAGGAAATAAGATATTACGGAAAAAATGAGGCGGAAAAGGAAAATACGAAGGAAGGAAAAAGAAAAATGGAGGTAAGAAAGAAAAGGGAGTAGAGAAAAAAAGGCAGTAATGAAGAAAAGACGAAAGAAAGAAAAGGAATGACATAAGGGGACAAGAAGGAGGGTTAGAAGAAAAAAGCAAAAAGAGGGTTGAAAAAATAAAGGAGAAATGTCGATAGTAAAAGAAGAAAAAGTAGGAAGAAAAGACAAAGAGGTAAAAAGAAGTGGTGAAAAGAAAGATATAATGAATAAATGAATGAATGAATTAATGAATGAATGAACGAGGGGAGAAAACGTAAAGAATAAAAGGCGGGAAGATATTCCTACATAAAGAGAAACGAAAAAAATCGTAAAACGAAGCGGGAAACGAAATCTAAAGAGAGTCAGAAGAAAAAGAACTAGGTATCTATCGTGGGCACGGTGACGGTTGATTAATGAATGAGTTCGATCCTCATTGGGTACCCCATACTTTGGACTTGTGCCAGACTAAGGCAAGTTTAGTAAATATGGAGAAAGAGATCATGAAAGCAAAGAAAGGAACGAGAGTGGAGCGATGATGTTTTGGAATCGTAGAGGACGTTCGAAATGACCAAAAGAGGATTGGTTAGAAAGAACATATATGAAATCTAAAAAAAAATGGAATAAACCAGAATAAAAAGCAAAAACATGAAGAAATGACAAAGAAAAGACGAAAAACTATTTAAAAAATAGCAAAACAGAAGAAGCAGGATTCACTATATTATGATTTGCCTGGGGTGTCCGTGTAGGCAGGAGTGTTCTAGCATTTACAGTAGAAAAGAGAAAAACGAGGAAGTGTCGGAGAATGAGTGGCATAGACTTGCCATGATGGCCATCGGCTAAAACACATTTGGAAAAAAATTCACATCCTTAGCTCTTTCAGTTTGAGGGGTGGGTGGCGTGGCATGAGCGGAGAAAAGAAAGGTTTCAGTATTAAATAGAGAAAATAGACTGTCTCTTTCAGACACGTACACCCACAGATTGATGGGAAGATAGAAGAAAGAACGGAGAAAAGCGTGAAGGCGGGGAGGGAAGGAAGGAAGGAAGGAAGGAAGGAAGGAACATAAAAGTCTGCGAAAAAGAACGTGACAAACAAGAAAGAGAAAATCAAAGAAAAACATATCCGGAGAAGAGAAAAAGAAGAAGAAAAAAGCAACCATCACGACGTAGGAAAATGTTTGGCTGGTCATTATTATTGAATAATTAGTTCGATCCTCACTGGGTGCACTAGACCTGATAGGAGGAATGGAAATGGAAATATAGACTCAGACACGCAATCATTCATATTATATATATATATATATATATATAGTCAAACCTAATGAGCCAGACACACCTACCAAGGTTTCACTTAGGCAGATCGACCCTGACGATCTGCCTAAGTGAAACCTTGGTAGGTGTGTCTGGCTCATTAGGTTTGACTAGGTTTGCTCTACGCTTGTATTGAGCTCTTTAGTTAGTTGTTTACTCGTATCGGGGTTTTTTCTTTGGGCCTTGAACCTGTATCTGTGCGATTATTTTCGACAGACTTTCATGTTCCTGGCTCTTTCTTTTTTTTAAACCTTCTTTTCCTTCGTGATTGATTTGGCTGTTGTTAAATCAAGAGTTCGAAGGTTTTTCGACACGAGTATAGTTACCTATATATATATATATATATATATATATATATATATATATATATATATATATATATATATATATATATATATATATTATGCAGTGTTACATTAGAAACTGCATAATAAATAAATATTTACGGCTCTAATTTTGTATTGAGCTCTGTTTTAAATTATTGTTTTAAACGCTGAAATTTTACTCTTTGTTCTTTTACATTTGTGTGTGTATATATATATATATATATATATATATATATATATATATATATATATATATATATATATATGTATATATATATATATATATATATATATATATATGATGCAGTGTTACATTAGAAACTGCATAATAAATAAATATTTACGGCTCTACTTTTGTATTGAGCTCTGTTTTAAATTATTGTTTTAAACGTTGAAATTTTACTCTTCGTTCTTTTACATTTGTGTATATATATATATATATATATATATATATATATATATATATATATATATATATTAATATATTTATATTAAATTATTCGCTCTGACTTAACATTGAGCTCTCAGGATTTCATCCTCCTTGGGATTATCCATACGGATTACCAAGATTTGCGTTACTTAAATATATATATATATATATATATATATATATATATATATATATATATATATAGTCTATTCTGGTATCAATCCTTCTTGATCACATGTTTCTTTTAAAATGACTGAAGTTGCTACTCTTTTAAGTTCCCTACTGTATTTTTCATGTATGCCAACAAGAGATTCCTTTTGGTGTCTTCTATGATATGTGTCCCTTTAGGATGTTGGCGATCACAGCTCTCCCCAATGTTCTGTCATTTGTAGCTCTTGTCTCATGGTGGAGGTTATGCGTGGTTTTCCTCTGTTCCACTTGCCCTCAATCTGTACAGTGAGTATCAAATTTCCCTAGCCCTCTTTTCTCATATGCCCCAGAAATTTCAACTGTCTCATCCTGATATTAAGTATGTGTTTTTGCTTTCATATTCTCTAATATTTTGACGTTTCCCACATGTTCGGCCCAAGGTATTCTCAGCATTTTTTGTGGAACTATATTTCTGTTACTTCAAGTCTCTTCATCTATGGGGAATATGTAATAATTGTCGAGATGTCTACTCAAATACGTGTAGCCACTAAATAGAACATAGTAATACCATATATAGACTGGAGCTACACAGTATTCACTTTCCAGTCAATATTCTAAAAGCATCTACGCGTCCATGTGGGTGATTCATTATTTTCCTCCTTGCAATCCGTTTCTCACAGACGAAATTTCGCTACTCTATCGCTACTTCCATGTAAAGTTCTCAGACGAACTACATTCCTTAGTCCCTACCTTCACAGATACCCGCCATTCTATGCATACTGTGTGGAACCACCCTCATTCTCTTCGTATTCTATTGGTGTGACCTAAGTTCCACTCGAGCAGCAGCTTCACACGAACCGATGATTTGTGTAACCGACTATGAAGAGGATGCTTCGCCGATTTCTACAACCTTAACCGGTTCAAGTCTAGGGTTAACAGTTATCTTTCCCAAATATCCGCAGAAATTGTGCCCCTCTACCTTGAGTGGCTCTTGGGCTTTATACAGGGTGAACATCATTATAAAAAAAATGGAATAATGTCGTATTAATAAATTCATTAATTTTTTACACCCATACACACACGTGTATAAATGGGAGTTTCATTAACTTTTTTTTTTTTTTTTGGAAGCCGATTTTTTTAAAAATAATAATGGGTATAAAGTAATTAATAATAACAAAACAAAAGTCATTGAGATAAAGCAAGTTCAGGCGACCAATGATGACAATTCCAGAACAACGTAACAATAGCTGACAAGGAGTTTTTGTTATTATCTATTTTTATGTTTGTAAGCAATAGATATTTTAAGAGTGTGTGTAGAAATTGTCCAAATTACTCTTTGTTGCAATCACTTTCAACTGGGCAGGAAATGACTTTCATTTAACCACCATGGAGAACCTTTTCTACTTGCCACCAGCATGGTCGACGCTAGACTCCAGGAGAGCAACATCCTGCGCCTTCTCGGACTCATGTTTTCAACTGACTTGAAGTGGAGCGACTACATCGAATCAATAGCTGAATTTACTGTAAGAAAAGTTGGGTCACTGTGACGACGGGGCCATTAGGAGGGTCGTAACGACAGCGCCGAGGAGCATCCAAGAAGACATTCCAGCAATGCATAGAAGCGCGTCAGAGAAGGGGTGGAGAAGTGCATTACACTCCAGAGAGAGATTACTTTGAAGGGGAAAATATGTAGTTTATTGTTTTGAATTGAAATGAATTGTGTGACAACAGTCCCGTTACTTTCCAGACAGAACATATATATATATATATATATATATATATATATATATATATATATATATATATATATATATATATATATATATATATATATATATATATATATATATATATATATATATATATATATATATATATATGGCGTATTTTGTATAGAGAAAACTTTCCCTTCCTTTCAGCAACGATGGCCTTGAGGTAAGATATTTGACTGATTTCAAATCAGTCGGGTTTCGATTCCGGCTTGAAACAATCGGACGTCTAGCCACACTGAGGCGCTGTGATACAGCGAAACAGTCTGTCTGTGGATGACTATATATATATATATATAGAGAGAGAGAGAGAGAGGAGAGAGAGATTTGAACTAAAATTTGCGGCTGGAGACCCAGATTGGATAAAACATACCTACTCATATAAGACAGGCTGGAATCAGTAATTAGACTACATTTGGTGAACAACCCGGGTTGCACAGTGAAATATTCTGACGAAACATTTAAGGTACTCTGCACAAAACTCAGTCGGCTAAACATTTACGTTTTTTTTTTTCCAACCTGTCCACATATCAGACTTCATCGACCAAAACTTTGTGCAGGCAAAAGAGTTCTATGCTAATAGTTTCTTCTCTCGCACTTCCCGCTTGTGGAACTCTCTTCCCTGTTCTTGCTTTCCCGTCAAATTTGGCCTTCAAAATTTAAAAGCAATATCAACCGTTATCTTTTGTCTTCTTAATTCCTGTTCTTTTATTATTCTCGCTATCTTTAATGACATTTTCTTTTTCTCATATTCTCTCACATTCAATAACCCCTTGCGTCTTAGTCGCTTGGTTTTGTTTGGTTTTGTTTGGCGGCATATCAATCACTATATGGTATTTATTGCCGAAATGTAAATATTTCGGAACAATTGTATGGCTCCAACTAAATACGAGGGTCATTCAATAAATAAAGTGAATTTTTCGGTATAAGGACTTCTAATACAGATAGAAGCTTACTTTTTTATTATTTTTCAACGTAGTCTCCCAGCACTGTCACACACTTTTCCCATCTGTGCACAAGCTTCCGTATTCCCTCAGCGTAAAAATCTTTGGACTGATGTCTCAGCCAGTCGCTCACAACACTTTTGACTTCATCGTCACTTTTAAACTTCGTGCCTCTCGTGAACGCTTTCAAGGAACTAAACAGATGAAAGTCTGAAGGAGCAAGGTCTGGGCTGTAAGGGGGATGATGGAGCAGTTCCCAGCCCAGCTCGTTGATGGTCTGCTGTGTGAGGCCTTGCGTTTTCATGATGCAAGATGACTCCTTCTGACTGATGATCCCAACAGATAAGCTCAAAGTCCTTGCAATGTCATCCACTGTCACCCTTCTGTCAGACTGAATGAGGTCATTGACTGATTCGATCACCTCAGGAGACCTCACTTCTGTAGGCCTCCAAGGCCTGTCTTCATCCACAACACTGCTCCGTCCTTCTTTAAACAATTTAGCCCACTTGTAGACATTTTTTGGCTGAAACATGTGGCACCATACACAGTTGACATTCTCCTATGAATGTCAACTGGTTTGCACCCTTTAGCAACCAAAAACTTGATAACTGACCGGTGTTCAATCCTGGAGCATGCTTCTTGGTCGGCCATCTTTGTTAATCACCAAATCTCTGAAAGTTTTTTTTAATCTGCAAAAGAAATTAAATCCATGTGAAAAAGAAGTAAAACAAAAAAAAATAAAAAAAGAGTAAGCTTCTATTTGTATTTGAAGTCCTTATACCGAAAAATTCACCTTATTTATTGAATGACCCTCGTATATATATATATATATATATATATATATATATATGTGTGTGTGTGTGTGTGTGTGTGTGTGTGTGTGTGTATTTGAAGTCCTTATACCGAAAAATTCAACTTATTTATTGAATGACGCTCGTATATCTTGAACAGAATTGTATGCCTTCAACTACAGATGAAATATATTGTTGGTCTTTTTATTTTATATATAAAAATATATTGCTGGTATTTTACTATAAGAATGTATTTTTATAGTTTCATAGTGTTTTTTTGGGGGGTGGGCATTATTTGCCCATAGCTGGTACTCTAACAGGTCCTACCACCCTGGGTCAGAGTGGAATTAGGAACAACAGCTATTAAGAGGTGGTTCCACGCTCCGCACAACCTTCAATCTCCCGATCAAATGCCTGGTTGCCGGATGTAGTTTATCGTCATACCCAGGACTCTCAGAATCGGAAAATCCAGATGAAATTCTTTGGATGCATAATGAGGAAGGAAGGCTTGGAAAAATTAACCATCACGGGACATATTGAGGACAAGAGAGATAAGGGAAGGAAGCGAGCCACTTAGCTGACAGCAACAAAGAGGCAGATCCACACTCTTCCAAACCTTCAATCTCCTGATCATAGGCCTTGCTGTCGGATGTTGTTTATCGTCATACCCTGGACTAAGCTTGCTTGGAGTGAAATGATTAAAATAAAACAAAAAGATGTTACAATGATGAAAACAAACGTCTCCAAGGAGTGGATAGAAAAAGAGGCTAATAGACGTTGATGACAAGAATCACTTATGTCCCATGCGTGATACACGCTTAGGCGATCATGTATCTTTCGATACATGACTGAAGAAGCAGATTTTCCCCGCAATAGGTTGCCATTTCTTTCTACGGTAGACCAGTTGCCATCCAAGGCTATAGAACCCAGTCTGTCCTGCTATTTACTCATAGCTGGAGGGAGAAGAGGATTCGCACCTTTCCCAAGTGAATGTAATGAATTCGACTTACGTAAGTGAATGTAATGGATTCGACTGGATAGGGAGGAGAAAGGACACGACAGTGATAAAAACGAACTTAATAAAACCATAATAAGTAGTTACTGAAACTGGAAAAGAAATACTTGATGGGAAACAGAATGTAAAGAGAGAAATAATAGTATGGGTGAGAGAGAGAGAGAGAGAGAGAGAGAGAGAGAGGGGAGAATCTAATAGAAATATCTTAATAAAACGAGTATTTCTGCTTTGTAATGTCAACTGTGCGCAAGATCCAACGCGAAAAACCACAAATTATTTCTAAGATATCAAAGATGTTTGCTTTTATTAATAAAAGCCATTTAAGCGGTTAATAATGAAATCTTAGCTTTCTAAAAGCTGACTTGCATCACAGTTATTGCAATACTTGACCGGAGTCCTCTGAACTTGACGACCTTTAATTGAAAAATGATCAGAACATCAAAAAGAACAAAGAACGAATGGAATCATTTTCTTTCTATTTGTTCACCAGATATCGCCAGCCATAGCCGTCTTTGTAGTAAAAATACAAACGGATTCTATGCTTCCAATGTTGTTACAATGTGTTTGATATCATTCAGACAGACTTACGGTGCGCTTTAAAAAGGATAAATGGGAAAGATTGATAGAAAAGACAAAGAAAGCGTGCGATATCTTGAATAGTATGAGAAAAAAAATCAGATAAATGTTCTCATGTGGCAAAGAAAAAGAAATCGAGTAAATTGGCTACAGGGAAAAGAAAACTATTTTGAAAAAATGTTAGCGAATGATAATAAGGTGGGGGGGGGAAGCAACAAGTGACCGTAAAAATTAAGCTGGAACCGACAAGATATGTTCCCGGGGTTTGCAAATTCCCAACGCTCGATGGTAAGTGGCTGACAACACGTGACAATTCGACAGAATAGAATTCGCAGATATCTTCGTGCGTGTATGTGTGAAATTAAGACTATATGAAGGTATATAGACGAGGAATAGTGAAAAGTTCTCAGCCCAACCATTTCCCCAAAATCTGATCAATCTGATTGTTTGGTTCGGGCCAAGAATTTTTCAGCGCCTACCCGTAACTGTGTGCATTTGCGTATATCCCATTAATTTTTCTCTATATCATTATGAGTGAGGAAATGTCTGTTTATGTTGGTGCGTAAGTAAACGAAGTCGGAGCACTTTTATACCACTTGTGTTTACTAGATTTTACAAGAACATATATGTATTCGCCACTAGCTGATAAAAAATGAAAACTACCACACACCAGGAAGATGAGGAAGTCGTTTGTCCTTTTCATGTATTTTAATTTTTATCCGGTCATATTACTTAATCTCTCTTTTTTTTCCCTCAACTGCTTTGTAGCTCCATTTTATTCACATCTCTCTCTCTCTCTCTATCTCTCTCTCAATCTCTCTCTCTCTCTCTCTCTATATATATATATATATATATATATATATATATATTCCGTCGTTTTAGTCTCTCTCTCTCTCTAAATCTCACTCTCTCTCTCTCTCTCTCTCTCTCTCTCTCTCTCTCTCTCTCTCTCTCTCTCTCTCTCTCTCTCTCTCTCTCTCTCTAAATCTCACTCAGCCTATCTTCCTGGATTTTATTTTCTACTATTTCTCTACTTCTGTCTTTCTTCCTAGATTTTATTCTCTCTCTCTCTCTCTATATATATATAAGCCCGGAATTTATGAACAAGGATCACACCATTCATTAACAGATTCGAAGTTGGTTGTAATTTATTATTAAATATTGTTTGTGAGAGTGATTCTCGCCATATAACTAGCTTCAGTATTTGTTTTTCGTTTGAATGATTTACGTTACATATATATATATATATATATATATATATATATATATATATATATATATATATATATATATATATATATATATATTCCGTCGTTTTAGTCTCTCTTTCTCTCTCTCTTTCTCTCTCTCTCTTTCTAAATCTCACTCTCTCTCTCTATTTCTCTCTCTCTCTCTCTCTCTCTCTCTCTCTCTCTCTCTCTCTCTCTCTCTCTCTCTCTCTCTCTCTCTAAATCTCACTCAGCCTATCTTCCTGGATTTTATTTTCTACTATTTCTCTACTTCTGTCTTTCTTCCTCGATTTTATTCTCTCTCTTCCTCTCTCTCTCTCTCACTCTTTCTCACTCTCTCTCTCTCTCTCTCTCTCTCTCTCTCTCTCTCTCTCTCTCTCTCTCTCTCTCTCTCTCTCTCTCTCTCTCCACGTCCTTTGGTTTCTGTTTCTTTCTCTTTAGCATTTCCGCAATTTTATTATTTCTCTCTGCCATTCTTTGTCGATGTTATTTTTTCTTTCTTTATATCTCTATCTTTTCTTTATCTCTCATTTCTTAATGTTTCTTTATATCTCTCTCTTACTGTCTCTCTCTTTATTTATCTCTTTCTTTCTCACTTTCTTTCTCTCTCTCTTTCTCTCTCTCTCTCTATCTATCTATATATATATATATATATATATATATATATATATATATATATATATATATATAAATAAAAAGAAAGAACAGTAAGATATAAAATCAGGTGTTCTTATAGATATTTTTATTTTTACACAATAGTGTTCAATGTAAATTTACAGAGCATTAATATTATAAATTAATTGATTTAAAATATGTTTTTCGCTACACAGTGATAACCATGTTTCAAAAATGGAAGCTAAAAGCTTCGAATTTAATTTTGCTATTAATAACAAAATTAAATTCGAAGCTTTTAGCTTCCATTTTTGAAACATGGTTATCACTGTGTAGCGAAAAAACATATTTTAAATCAATTAATGTATAATATATATATATATATATATATATATATATATATATATATATATATATATATATATATATTACATAACAAAGAAATCAAAAATTACCTTATGAGTATAGGCTATTTAAACTAACGCCGAACGCGTCAGCCTTATTCAACTCAGACGGTGGAATGTATTCAGTGTCGGATCTAGAGATTTAAAATTTAATATCTGACAAAGACAGCAGTTGAAAAATTGATATAGAGCCAACCCAAAACACAGTAGACAAGACAAACTGCCCGAGTGGCAGTAAGAGGAGGGCGGAAGTTACCTGCCTTAAAAGGAAAGAAATTACACAAATTCAACCCAGATATTAACCTTATAACCCCAAAGATGAAGTGAAACTAACGAAACACCGAAAAAAGGAGTTTTATATAACATTTTTTTTAATTATTAATTATATAAAAAAAATTGTTCCCACTAAAAATTACCAAAATATGCTTACAAATAAGATATAATAATATAGTTTTAAACTTCTATAATACTTTTGATCTTACTAATTTTTTAATTACCTGACCCTTCTAATGTTAAACATATTACTATAGTTATTTCTATATTTTGTTTTCTCGATATCGATCCTATCTTGTAACCTTCCACTACTTGATGATCTCCTATTTCATTGATTACTTAATTTTTTATCCTTTTATTTTTTAAAAAGATTTTTTGGACTTTTTATATTTTACTCCGTATGGTTTCTAGTCTTAATATTTTAAGTTATCTTTAAAATTTTAAATGATTATATAATTATTTCTGTTCTTATTTTTATTTATTAATTTTTCAATATATTCTTTCTTAATATAAACTATCTAAAAACGATTTATTGTAAATATTATTATATCTTATTTGTAAGCATATTTTGGTAATTTTTAATGGAAACAATTTTTTTATACAATTAATAATTAAAAATGTTTTATAAAATTTCTTTTTTTCGCCTTCCTTTAGTTTCACTTCATCTTTCTTATAACCCCAATTTGGGGTTTTAAAGTTAATATCTAGGTTGAATTTGTGCAATTTCTTTACTGTCTGCTGTGCTATGGGTTGGCCTGTATATATATATATATATATATATATATATATATATATATATATATATATATATATATATATATATATATATATATATATATATATATATATCAGGTCATCCCATAAGTTCTGTCCGAATTTTGAATAAAGAAAACAAGTGACCAAATGTTACATTTAATTACAGATTCAATCAACAATGTATTTTCCTTGATTATCCTTCCTTCCATCTATTAACAAGCTTACTAATTCCATTACTGTAAAATTCTTTTGGCTTTGATTCGAAGAACTCACAAATGTCAGTTTTAACCTCTTCCAGTGTTACAAAAGCTGTTTCTTCCAAATGATTCTGTAAGCTACGAAACAAATGGTAGTCTGAAGGAGCAAGGTCGAGATAATAACGTGGATGGGGAATTTTCTCCCAACCAATCTTTTGTGACGTGATTCTTGCTGTGTGTGGTCGCGCATTGTCCTGATGAAACATCACCCGTTTTCGATTCACTAGAGCAGGTCTTTTTTTCCTCAAAGCTTGGTTCAAACGCTCTAATTGCTGACAGTATATTTGAGCATTAATTGTTGCATTAGGTGGTAAGAATTCAAAGTGGATTATTCCTTGGCAATCCCACCAGATTGAAAAATGAACCTTTTGTCCATGAAGTTCCCTTCTCGGCTGTGGCTGGGGTCCTTCCCCTTTACCAAGCCACTGTCTACGACGCTTAACATTTCGATAAAAGATCCATTTTTCGTCGCCAGTCACAAGTCTATCCAAAAAAGGTGAAACAAGTTGGCGAGAATGGAGAGAAGAGCAGATGTCAACACGGAATTTGAGGTTGTTTTCAGACAATTCATGAGGCACCCATTTTCCAAGTTTAGGAACTTTTCCAAGTTGTTGAAGATGACAATGAACAGTTGTATGGTTTGAACTGAGAACCACTGCCAATTCCTCAACTGATAAAGCAGAATTTTCTTCAAGGGCTGCTTCAAGAAGCTTTTCATCAAACTCAACTGAACGTCCGGTTCGATCTTCATCTTCAAGGGTGAAATCTCCACCTCTGAATTTTGCAAACCATCTTCGGCAAGTTCTTTCATTCACACATTCCTCTCCATAAACTGAGTGAATGTTTCTAGCCGCTTCAGCTGCTGAGTTTCCTTTCTTGAACTCATAAAGCATTATGTGCCTCAAATGATTCTTGGGTACTTCCATGTTAGCAGGGTTTTAATCAAACAAAACTTAATTTTATTGTTCTCTGAAATAAAATTTGATCAGTTTAAATGCATCTAAACATAAAAATAATGTTCAGCTCCATTAGACATTATAAAATACTCTTTAAATTTCGAAAAAGTTAAAATTCGGACAGAACTTATGGGATGACCTAAAATATATATATATATATATATATATATATATATATATATATATATATATATATATATATATGCAGAAATATAGTCTTAAAGTGTGCTATATTTATGGAGTAAAGTGCTCAATATCAGAGATAGAGCGTGTGTAAATATAAAAGTGGACATGGAAGTCAGCACTTAGAGGCGACAGTCTGTTTCATGCTAGTGCAATCGTCAGGCGACTAGTGCTGTTATTTTTCTCGGCTGTTTATATAAGGGTCAGTGGTGCATTATGGGTAGTATATTTTGGCGGGTACTTTTACCGGAAGTCGCTTATTTGTTTATTTATTTATGTCAAATTATTTTGCTTGTTTTTTTGTTTGTTTTTTTATTTTTTATCTTATATATTTATTTATTTATTCTTTTGTTTTGATCGGTGTTTTTGGTTAACGTAGTAAAAAAAAAAAAAAAAAAAAAAAAAAAATTGTTTATATAGCTTATTGTTGGTAGTCTATAATGGCCGCCATTTACCGGAAATCGCTTGTTCGCTTATTTATTTGGGTCAAATTGTTTTGCTTATTATTTTTATAACAGTTATAACTTTCGTCCGTTCTTTTGTTTTGATTTTATTTCGCATATTCTAACAGGTGTGGTTTTGTGATTTGTTTGGAGTAGTTTATTTTGCTTATTTTATTGTTGTTTGTTTATATATTTATTTATTTTTCTATTTTAAGTTACGTAGTAAAAATTTGTTTTCGTGTCTACATTTTGAGATTAGCTCGGATCTTTTATTTAATAATTTATTTTGATCTGGGAAGGTAATGATAGCTATTTTTTCCTCCAAGCAAAGTTTGCAAGTTTTTGATAGGTTGTTGTAGGCTGATGATTTTTTCCTTATTTTCCAAGATATTTTTGGTGTGGTGTGTGTTTTGTTTTTTATTTCCCAGATATACTTAGAAAGCATTGTGCTGTTCGCATATTTACTATTTGTGAAAGACATTTTGTGTACATAATTTCTTTGTTTCCATGGTCCTTCGGTTACTCCTATGTATACTTTTTCTTCATTATCTGCTGATTTTGTCGTGGCTTGGTAGATTACGTTGTTTTGTAAACAATTACCGTTTAAGGGACATTCGTTTTTTATTCTGCAGTTGCACGTGGGTTTAATTTGTTCGTGTGGTTTGTTAATAATTTTTCTGTTGTGCTTTTTTATTATTTGTGCCATGTTCTCGGTGCAACTGTAGCTGATTTTTACTGTGTTTTTGTTGAATATTTTGTGTAGTGTGCTTGATTCCGGGAAGTGTTTGTGTAAAAGCTTGAAGAATATTTTTCCTATGTTTGTTTTTACGTTTTTGCTGTACGGTGGGTTGAACCATATGATATTTCTTTTTCTGTTGGTCTTTTTTGTGTTCTGTGGTGAGTATGTGAGTGTTGCTGGGAATCCGCTATCTTTTAGGGCTGTTTCGTAGTCTTTCTTGGCTTTGTTAAATATAGATTCATCGGAAGAATTGTCGGAAAGTCTGCGGTTAATCGATTTAGGTATCTGTTTGATTATAGAAGGCGGGTGGTTGGAGTATATATGTATGTACTGTGGTTTATCATTCGGTTTTCTGTATGGTTTGTGTGTGCCTTTTCTTAGGTTGAAGGTGACATCTAGAAAATCTACTTCGTTTAGGTTAGTTTTTATATCTATCTCGAATCCGTTATTTTTGAAGATTTTAATTATTGCTTTTCTAGTTTTATCTGTCTTTTGTTTGTTGCAGTTTCTTAAGATTATGAGACCGTCATCTCTGTAGAGCCCTGTGTCATTTCTATCTATTATTTTGCTTATTTCGTGTAGTAAATAAATACCTACGATTTCGCATGTTGCACCGTCAAAGCTTCCCATTGTAGTGTCAAATATCCCATCTTTCTTTATCCATGCTTCTTCATGGTGAAATAATAATGATTTACGGGAGTGCTTAATGATGTCGATTTCGTTTGGTTTTTCGTTTGGTTTTATTATTATTACCAATCTCACACTGCGAATTTTTTCTAAGCTTTATACTAAACATTAAATCTGTTACGAAAAAAGAACTAAACAAAATGAACACAAAACGAGCAGCTTTAAAAAAGGACTCGTAACTGGAAAAACCGAATTGAAAAAAGAATGTTAACAACAAATACTTTTTCACACCCAACCTAGTTCTGCGGAATCAGAATCAACGTTGAGTTTAAACAAGCGAATGAGCCAATTAGAGTAAAGTGCCATGCAGATTTAAATTTTTCCCGCTTGTGACGAATGCAGCTATCGATTTTTTTGCATGCTAGCATGCTAGTTAACATTCGTGTCAGTCAGCTGTTGGCTCTCACGCTGGCCAATAGAATCTTCCTGTCTATTCGCGGGAGCCAGCTATAGGCTCTCACTCTGGCCAGTAGAAAATAGCCGCAAACTACATGAAAACTGCCGTAGAAGCATGAAGAAATCGATTATTTCCACTATCGATGGGAGTTGGGAAATGCAAAGTCGGTCTTGGCCTTTTCACTAACTTGGAGCATGTGCATGTAAATTTTGGTGCAAATCCGTCGAAAATTGCGGCCGTGCATTCGTTACACACACACACACACACACACACACACACACACACACACACACACACACACACATCCTGCCTTTTATAGATAGAGATCAAGGATCTCCAGAACCCCTTATCTCTTGTAGTCCTTAGCAATTTTCTCCCTTTGTTAAGGCACTTGACCTCTGTTCTGCCTTCCCCTATCTCTATCTTTCCCTCAATTTTGTGGGTTAAATTTTCCATGTTCTACTCCTTCATTATGCGTCCAAGGAATTTCAGCTGTCTTTTCATGATTTTGTGTAGAAGTGTTCTTTCTGTTGGCATTTTCTTTAAGACTTTTTTGTTGTTTACTCGCTCCGTCCATAGAATTCTCTTGCCTCTAGTTTCTTCCTCATCCCTGTGGAAATTGTCTAACATTCACTGCCATATAAGAGGATTGATATCCCATCGCAATCCAGTACTGTTTTCTTTGTTTCTAACTAAATGTGTCCGGTTTTCAGCACATTGCTTACCTTTTGGAACGCTTCTTTCGCTAGTTCAATGCGTACTTCGGATCTCGGTGCCACATTTTCCATCCCCTGTTAAATCTCTTACCAGGGATTTCAACTTCTATTTGATGCTGACGTCTCCAAACTATAATCTGATGACAATACTTTGTCCTCTTGCTAGCTGCCTTGTCGATTAAAGCGCTGCTTCATTAATATGGCGGAATAGTAATTGTGAGTTCAATCTCTGGGCCAGGTAGTACGGACTCAGTGAAAACGGAAAGAACCATTACTGAGCAGTAGTAAAAAAAAGACAAAATATTCATAAACATGGTCAGAGGAACTAAAACAATCTATATCTGGGGATTAAATAAAAGGTTCAGTGCGAATTTCTACCCCACATCGACAGTCACCTGAAGAAGTCCGAAGGATATACCAGCCGAAACGTTGTGATGACAAGAAAAAATATGAGACCCCAATATAAACAATGATAGCTCCACATTGTAGATGTGCGGGTGTCATGGATAGTGTCCCGGAATAGGAAATCGGGAGCGCAGAGTTCAAATTCCAGCTGGATGTTTTACATTCACTTATTCACAAATACTCTTGGGAAAGGTATGAATCCAACTCCTTCCCCCAGCCATGGATTAAATAGTAAGATTTATATCTGAAAAAAATCATTATTCTCAAAAAATTTTAATGCTATATTCACTCGCAAAAGACAACTATTCTTATAATCCAGAATCTATTTCGGTTATTTAAATAACCCAAAAAGGGATGATAATCCGTAAAAAAAGCAATAAGATAAAAAAAAATCCTCACCCCAGAAATCGAGGAATTATCATTATTATATTCCTTTCCATTCCGACCAGCATGCTCGTTTTACAATGTTTTGGTCGTTGTACCTTCAAGTCATTTTCAGGTTTCTATCCTACCCGTTAAAAATGTCGGAAATTTTAATCGAACCCATATCTTATTCTGCTTTTGATTCTGAGGGAATATTTCGTATATCAGTTAATGCTCTCTAATCTTACTTTTACTTACTCTATTGAACCAGAGGATATATGACCATTTTGCACTACCCAACCCAAGAATTTAATTCCGGGTGTCTGGTGGACAATCTAGTGGGGTAATTTTCGAGATTTAAACCTTATATCCACTGAGGTAATGAAATTCTTGATTGTTTTTTGTTTCCTATTCAGAAGATTTCAGAGAGTCTATCTTTCTGCTTGGTCTACTGATGAGATTACCAGAGCCTAACATACGCGCTGATTTTTTCTGTATTATCCTCCACTATTATTCTCTATTTTCCATTGTTTTCAAACTCATATCTTCAAGAAAATTAACCCTAAACAGTTCAGAATCACTCGCCAATATCTTGTCCGATAGATTATTTGTACCATGAGAAAAGGAATAACATAAGAGACAAAGTAGGAAAGGCAAAAGATTGATTTGTTTTTTACGACTTATCAACCCTTTGCAGGTTACTTAAATACAGAAAATATTTTTAGATTGTAAGAATTTTTTGGAAATAATAAGGATTTAGGAATACAATTCGTACTAATTAACCCACAGCAGGGGGAAGAGGTGGATTCGTGCCTTTCCGAAAGTATTCGCTCGTAGGTGAATATAACGAACACGACTGGAATTGGAACTCTGCTCTCCGATTAACAATTCCGAGCTGTTATCCATTACACCACCCGCACATCCAAGTTCACTACACCTGGTATTCCCAAGAGGTCACCCATCTAGGTACTGGCCAAGTTCGATGTTGTTTAACTTGGGTCATCATACGAGAACCGGTTTTTCAACTTGATATGGCTGCAAGCTGAAAGGCAGAAGATAGGCTCTGTTGGGAAATGAGACGATAAAAAAAACGAGAGATGAAAGGAAATTGATAGCAGCAAAGAGGTTGAAAATTTAGATGCCAATAGAATGACTGAATGAAAATGAGAGATGGAGACGAAAAAAAGTGCTTTACAAATCCGGTCGATCCACAATATGGACATCACTGTCACGCAATATAAAAAAAGTAGCCATTCTCATGACAGAAAGAACGCAAAACGATCTCAACTAATACAAACAAAATTCTTTGAAATTACAATTCAAGAACTAACGTGTCATATTTGTCGGTCTGAATAATCAAACAAAATTCAAATCATTGTTTTTGGAAAAAAATCTTCTTGACATGCCTATTTTGGGAGCACTGCATCAAGATAATTACTACGAATATTGGCAACTTAATTTGCATAAGCATTGGTATGAATACTGACCTTTGTCCTTTGTTCACTTGCGCAATCACGAGTTGACCTCTCAAGAGCCAAAACGAGGCTCACTTTCTCTCAAACTTGATGTATTCAATCATTCCTGTAGAAATTTACATATTTTCATTAAAAGAAAAACTTTCAAATGGAAATCGATTTCTGCAACTTTTGTGCTTCGCAACTCAGTCTGAATATTTTTACAGTTTTTGGAATTGAAAATATTTTCTTTTAATTTTTAAGCATTATTTTTTTCTTTTTCTTTTTTTTTCTTTTTTTTTTTTGCTGTAATGATTATTGCAGTTCTGGTAGCTGTTATTATCATTATTATTACTGATATTATTATAGTTATCATCATCATAATTATTATTATGTTATAGCTATTATCATCATCATTATCACTGTTATTATCATTATTATTATTATCATTATTATTAGCGTTATTGTTATTATTATTAGTGTTATTACAGTTATTATCATCATCATTATCATTGTTATTACCATTATATTATTATCATATGATTACTGTTATTATAATTATTATCACTATCATTGTTATTACCGTTATTATCATTATTATTATCATTATCATCATTATAATAATTATTATTATTTCCACTCTGGTTATCGGCGAGCAAAGTTAAAATTCTAGTGAGTCTGTTGCGTTCACTTTCGTACAAATTTCTTTAGAAAAGGCATGAATCCCTCTCTTTTCTCTTTACCTACAGCCATGTGTTAAATAGCAAAGTAAACTGGGCTCTTTAGCCTTGTGTTGTAACCAGTCTAGGAGAAGAATAACCCCGTATTCCAAACCGTGGGGAAGGCAACAGTAGACCAAAAAATATGACAATTCGGAACTAACAAAGGAAAATCTATGGAGAATCCTGATCACCTACTTCTTGAAATGATATGGCATTCAATTTTTAAAAATATATGTTAAATAGCAGATTTGAATGAGCTCTCTAGCCATGTGTGGCTGCCAGTCTACGAAAAAGACAATACTGAATTTGTTATGGGAGAAGACGACGTGAAACCACACTATTTTCCTGAAAAGTAATAACAATTCAAAATTAATGAAACGGAATCTATGGAGAGCCAAGATTGCCTACGTTATCGCGTTTCCGCGACTTAAAGCTTTATAAGGACACCTAGATCATCATGCGGTTATCTCAGGAGGTAAGCGTGACGAAATACTAGATATTAGATAATAACATACGAGTATTGTATGATATATATATATATATATATATATATATATATATATATATATATATATATATATATATATTTAAAGATATTTTTGAAGGTACAAAATTTTATCACAGCAATAAAAGTATGAAGCTTGATATTACTAGACATATTAAAAACGGGCGAAGCAACCGGTTTCGCTCCCGCTGCACAAAATCTGCTCTTTAAACCCCTACAGTTCCGCCATATGCGAGCACCTATTAAAGAGCAGATTTTGTGCAGCTAATTTTAGTGTCGACCGGTTCACCGTGTTGTGCCGGTCACACTCCTTATTTCACCTTAAGGTGCTGGAAGCACTTTACATCGGGTCCCGCAAGCCTTCCTTGTGTAAACAACGTGAGTGTTTGTTGGGGCTCGCTGTCATTTGCCTCTAGCTCCTTTTGCCCATATTTTTCCCCTCCTCCACATTTCCTTTTCATTGTACATTTTCTGTGTTTTTTAATTTAAATTAAATCTCCCGTTGGAAGCCTGAAGAGCGGGAGCGAAACCGGTTGCTTCGCCCGTTTTTAATATGTCTAGTAATATCAAGCTTCATACTTTTATTGCTGTGATATATATATATATATATATATATATATATATATATATATATATATATATATATATATTTAGGCAGCAAATTCTCTTTTAGGTATGTCTGATTGAATAAATTACAGACATTATGTCTGCTAATTTTTAACAAAATCCGTTCTTACTCCCGAACAACCTTCCGTGTATTGATGTTAAAGGATGAGAGGAATGTGCTATAGCTGTTTAAATTTCTTTTATTTTAATTTCCCAAGTACTTTCGATCTTCTTCCGAGATCATCTTCAGGGGTGCAAGTAGTACAATAGACGTAAGGTTATTCGTGAGTTTGAACGGATTTTGTTAAAATTAGCAGATATAATATCTGTAATATCTGTAGTGCCCAGGAAATCATAGCAATTCACAGATAAAAAAAAGTGAATTTGTAGAGATCGCTTACGTTCTGTAGGGTTATGGCCCTTAAAAAGAAATAATTGGTAGTTTTCCAAATGACAACAAATCTCTATACTTATGGAGATGGTCTCAATTCTCCACCTGATCTCAGGTTCTTATAGCCTTTTTCCCTCGGTTCTCATGAATGTTACCAGTACTCTGATAACAACTGGTACTACTGGCCCCCCGATCTTCGTATCTCTGGAACGTCAAGATACTGAACTATCTTTCGTGTCTGCTGGAACTGAGAAATTCATCATTAGTCGTATTACCGAATGTGGTCGTAGGATCGCTGCGCAGCTGAGCACCGGTCTAATTCCCTCGCTATATCTGGGTTAAAAGCAAGACTGGCAACAGGACTCAGCATCATGCCACACAAGCATTTGAATCCAATCATGGCTGTCAGACAATTTCTGCCAATACATCACCCCTTACATTTGGCTACGTAACTCCCCAGACTGCAACCCCCCTTGATTATTATGAGTCGAGCGCAATTAAGTGGGAAACTAACAAAAGTCCTTTAACACCCAAGATGAACTGAAGTGAGGGATTATGGCAGCATTCACCATCTTAAACAAGGACTGTCCAGAAGAATTACAGGAGATTCCAAAGTCGTCTGGAGACAATGGTTGAACCCAATAACGATTTTATTGAATAAATTTACTGTTTAGTGATCAAGATATTTTTGTGTAATTTTGGTAAATATATCTGTTAAAATGAGATGTCAGGGTTACTTTCATTTTTGTGTAATTTAGACAATCATTTTATCGCACCCTGTATGTATTGGTTTTCTAAGCATAGCTTAGATCTGTCACAAGGCCGAAAGTATGGGGCACCCAATGAAGGTCGAACTCACTACTTAGTCGTAATTGTTCTAGCGAGACAAGCTTGCTAAACATTACGCTACGCCGAGGTGCCCAAATCACACCATATATATATATATATATATATATATATATATATATATATATATATATATATATATATATATATATATATATATATATATATATATATATATATATATATATAATTGAAATGTAATTCCAATCAAATAAAGTTGATTTTGTTGATTGTTGAATACACTGGTCAATATCCTAAGGATATATACACATATATATATATATATATATATATATAGAGAGAGAGAGAGAGAGAGAGAGAGAGAGAGAGATGTCTGATTGAATAAATTACAGATATTATATCTGCTAATTTTAACAAAATCCGTTCAAACTCACGAATAACCTTACGTCTATTGTACTACTTGCACCCCTGATGATCTCGGAAGAAGATCGAAAGTACTTGTGAAATTAAAATAAAAGAAATTTAAACAGCTACAGCCCATTTCTCTCATCCTTTAACATCAATACACGGAAGGTTATTCGGGAGTATGAACGGATTTTGTTAAAAATTAGCCGACATAATGTCTGTAATTTATTCAATCAGACATACCTAAAAGAGAAATAGCTGCCTATATATATATATATATATATATATATATATATATATATATATATATATATATATCACAGCAATAAAAGTATGACGCTTGATATTACTAGACATATTAAAAAAAGGCGAAGCAACCGGTTTCGCTCCCGCTCTTCAGGCTTCCAACGGGAGATTTAATTTAAATTAAAAAACACAGAAAATGTACAATGAAAAGGAAATGTGGAGGAGGAGGGGAAAAAATATGGGCAAAAGGAGCTAGAGGCAAATGACAGCGAGCCCCAACAAACACTCACGTTGTTTACACAAGGAAGGCTTGCGGGACCCGATGTAAAGTGCTTCCAGCACCTTAAGGTGAAATAAGGAGTGTGACCGGCACAACACGGTGAACCGGTCGACACTAAAATTAGCTGCACAAAATCTGCTCTTTAATAGGTGCTCGCATATGGCGGAACTGTAGGGGTTTAAAGAGCAGATTTTGTGCAGCGGGAGCGAAACCGGTTGCTTCGCCCGTTTTTAATATGTCTAGTAATATCAAGCTTCATACTTTTATTGCTGTGATAAAATTTTGTACCTTCAAAAATCTTTATATATATATATATATATATCATACAATACTCGTATGTTATTATCTAATATCTAGTATTTCGTCACGCTTACCTCCTGAGATAACCGCATAATGATCTAGGTGTCCTTATAAAGCTTTAAGTCGCGGAAAGGCGAGTATTGTGTTATCTATATTTTATGTTGGCTTTATTTGTATATTTTTTATATTTTACATTGAACACTGTCTTTTTAGCGGTGCTCTTTGTCTTTATTATACAAAAGTTCGATGATGTCAAATTGGCATTAACTGAGGCAAAAAATGGCTAGTTAATTGTAACGCCTTCAAAACAAAACTGTTCTCTTTTACTCATCTTAGAGACCACTTTCTGGCTTCCATCAACATGACTGATGCTAACCTCCAAGAGAGTTACTCGTTGCACCTTCTCAGGTTGACGTTCTCGGCTGACATGAAGTGGAAAAACTACACTGAATCCATCGTTAGGTCAGCTTCCAAGAAAGTTGTTTCACTTCATCGAGCGAGACAATTTTCCTCTCTAGAATCTTCCATATCTATTTCTACCATTCGTCCATGCTTAGAATATTGCTGCCACATATCCTATATATTTAGAGATCCTTGACAAAATCCCAAGAAAAATCAGTAATATTATTGGTCCTGATCTGGCAGCTCGGATTCAATCACTTTTCCACCGCCGTAAGGTTGCCTCTCTGTGCCTTTTTTATAAATACTTTCATGGTAATTGTTCGGATGAGCTCTACGCCATTTGTTGTTTTATTCCCATCCCCCCACAGACACTAAATTGTAAATATGGCGACTAGTTAGTATTTACATAGAGACAGTGAGGTATCATGGTGGTTGTAGTAAGAAAGGTACGTATGAATGTATTGTTTTGGTGTAAGGAATATTGTTCGTACGATTGGGTCAGTGTTTGCGGCTAGCTAAGTTATCATTTCTGTTTATTTTACGGAATAAATATCGCTCTTAGCCATGCGCTGTACTCGATTGGCAACAAGGTCTCATCAATTTACAGTTGAATTGGTAAGATGCAACCGTAAGTTCTATGTTAATAGTTTCTTTTCTCGCATTTCTCACTTGTGGAAATCTCTTCCGATGCCATACTTTCCAGCCAATTTTAATGTTCAAAAATTTAAGTGCAATGTCAATCGCTATCTACCGTCTCTCAGATTACTCTGTTCTTCTCGCCCCTCAGTGATGTTTCTGTTTTCTGATTCTTCCACACCCAGTAACTAGTGGTTTGACTGCATTGCTTGCGATGAACTCGATTAAAACAATAAATAAATAAAAATAAAAATTCATGGATTTTTTTTTTAATCCGCCATAGTTTTATTACTGGATAAACGTATTTGGGCAGATACTCCATTTTATTTTAAATAAGTTTAAATTGGTTTGAATCCTATCGGAGGGCACATTTTTTTAAATAATTTTTCTCGAGTATGCAAGCTAATAAATGGAATAGACGTTGTTTAAAATAAAATGGAACGTCTACTCAAATACGGGTATCTACTAAAAATAACATTTAAAGAAATAAAAAGATATGCATTTATGAATATTTGTGTGTATGTACGAGGCAAAGAATGTACGGATAATTTTTGACTTACCCTCTTGTGTGTGCATGTGCGTGCGTTCATGTGCGTGCGTTCATGTGCGTGTATATATATATATATATATATATATATATATATATAGAGAGAGAGAGAGAGAGAGAGAATATTAGTGGTGAATATACACATACATATGCAATTATATATACACATACATATATGTATAAAAATAATTCCAAGAGGATATGATCCAGGTAGAACTCGATGTCCAGGACAGAGTAAGGATATAATAAAAAGACGTAAACACTAATACTCCATGGTCATAATTTATTCCATTGGAATCGTAAGAACGATCCAATTCATTAGACCTACAGATTCAAAAAGAAAACAGAACAACAACTCCGGGAAAAATTGATGAGAGTATGTGTGAGAGTGTGGGGGGACCTGTGATCTATATAGAGGGGTAACAGACGAGAGAGACAGAAAGGTCCGAAGGTGGAGAGGGCATTAAAATCTAACAGAGGGAAGATTTAAAGAGGGGTTTCAGTGAGAAAAGGGTGCGTATTTTCAAACGTCCGAAGATATACCGGAAGAGCGACACACACCCCATAGGCGATAAAATCTTATACTCCCGCCCAGACCCCTACAACGCATACATACACACACAATACACACACATCTATATCTATATCTATATATATATATACATCTACATCTGCACGCCTAGGACAGCCGATTTCAAAACCAATGCTAAATTCGCTATAATGAGATAAAGGAAAAGTTTAGATAAGATAACATTAGAAAGATTTTAGGATTCCTTGAAGTTAAGTGGAGACGGCGCTCGGAAACTTATTGTCTAGCCGGGCCAAGTCATAAACTAACAATATAGATAGTTCTAATATATAACCCTGCAAATCACAACTTACTTACCCTCACCCACACGGATCTATCCACGTACGCACATCATCTCATATACACTGTTTAATGAGTCAAGTGATCACACACACCTACCTAAAGAAAAAGGCATTATCGAAACTCGATACTTGGATTATCCTTTCCACTTACGTATTTGATATTATATATATATATATGTGTGTGTGTGTGTGTGTGTGTGCATGTATGTGTGTGTGTGTGCATGTGTGTGTGTGCATGTGTGTGTGTGCATGTATGTGTGTGTGCCTCGATAGTAAGTCTGATCAGTTCGATGTGTGTGTGTGTGTGTGTGTGTGTGTGATTTTTTTGAAGAACAACTAAAGTTCTTTGCGAGCTTAGGTCCACATCACGTTGAAACACCAGTTCTCGTACGATCACCGACCGAAGTTAAGCCACGTTGAGCCTGGTCAGTACCTAGATGGGTGACCGCTTGTGAATGCCAGGTGCTGTTAGTTTAGATGTGCGGGTCGTCTAATGGATAATGGCTCGGAATTGTTAATCGGAGAGCAGAGTTCCAATTTCTGTTGGTTTCATTCTATTCACTTATGCACAAATACACTTCGGGAAAAGGTATGAATACACTTGTTCTCCCTCCAGCTATGGGTTAATTAGTAAGACTTGTATCACTAAAAAAAAAAACACAAAAAAGTGTTATGCAAAAATATTTTCTGGCTTTAAATAACCTGCAATAACATCTTTTAACTCTTTGGAATTTATGTCTTACGATTCCTGGTAATCTTTATATATCTGACAAGAAAAATAAATATCAATATTTCTAATATTATATACATATGGTCTGGGCAACGCATGGCCTCCATATACTATCAATCAGTACTTCACACTGGAGCGGTCTATCACCTCACAATATAGGAGACGGCATTTTTCGGATTATAATTCCATGTCAATCTCAGACTGCAATTCCACATTCTAGCTTCGTCTGCCATACCTGCAGAAGAGAGTGTCATGCAAAAATCGGATTGTTAAACCACACCAGCCGCTTCGCGCAAAAAGGACTGAATTTAGACCAGATAGTGATACCATTATCTCGAAAGATAAACGGATGCTTCCTACCATTACTACTACTTCTGTGTACTGCGTCCCTTCAGGGCATAGCCGATCATAGCTCTCCATAACTTATCATAACTCTATCTTATGTTGCTCTTAGCAGGTTTTCTCTCTTGCTAAGGCTCTCGTCCCTTCCCGTTCCTCCGTCCATTCAACGAACCCTATCAGGTAAGTGGCACGCTGCCTTCTTCTGTCTCTCTTGCTTTCAACATGCCCCGTGAATTTTCAGTATCATTCTGTTGCCTCTAGTTTTGTCCTCGTCCACGAGGGGATTGTCCAGCATTCACTACCAGTTAAGAGGGTGAATACAACTAGTCTGTGGTATGACGATAAACTCCATCCGGCAGCAAAAAATTTTGAGAAGCCTGGAACCGCCTCTTAATTGCTGTTGTTCCCAGATCCACTCTGACCCGAGGTGGTAGCACCTGTTAGGATATCGGCTATGGGCAAATAGTGGATCCTCCAAACAAAAACGAAACTATGAAGTAGAAAAACACATTTTTATCGTAAAAATACTAGTAACACATTTTTATATAAAAAATGACCATCAATACAATTCTAAAGCAACAATGACCAACAGTACATTTTATAGCAAAATGACCAACAATATATTTTATCTATAGTTGAAGGCATGTAATTGCGTTCAAAATATATTTAGTTCAAGCCATAAAATTGTTTTGAAATTATTTAGATTTGGGCATTAAATAACTCATAGAAGTTGATATGCAGCTAAATAAAATTAACAAACCAACCAACCAACTCTTTCATTACATTAATCCATATAATATTGTACAATTTCTTAAAGAAATCAAACTGTATATAACTTAAAAAATGGCATAAAACACACATATCGCCGCCTCTAGTAAACATATCTACACAAACTTGCACAAAATTTACACAAAAGCTGAGTATCATCTACCATGTATTCAACTGCGAAAGCAGAATAACATATATTTTTATAACTTCAAAGCTCCCAAGGAAATTACATATCGGCATTAACTGACCCATAAATTGTTGATATGCCGTTAAACAAATCAACCAACCAACTATTACTTATTTACAATGGAATGAACAATCCCTATGTTGCATAATAAAAACTGACGTCGCAAAGTAATTTATTGTAAATATTTCTTAGATATACTATAACCAGATAATCGTACACTATATTGGTAATATAACTATATTCTGAAAGTTTTAACGCCATTGGTTAGTTAATACCAATTTTGTTGCTGAAAACAGAGACTTAAAATTATGAAATCATACATAGAAATATAAACAGTTTGGACATAGGAATCAACACTAGTGGGTGACCCGATTTCACGCTTCAGTGTGGTCTTCAGTTCTTACGGTTGGTCTCAGAAGCGCATTGGTTCGTGAAATATCCGCACTGTCTATATCTATAAACATTCTCTGTGACACTTGGCACGCATCCTTCATCAATAAAACAATTTGTAAACCAAATATACAAACACAAATTATTGGGAAAAAAAACAACTGAAAGCCGACCAGTTGACCAAAATAAAACTTAATAAAAAGAAAGCCAAGAAAACAAAAAAAGATATAAGAAAAAGTTGGAAGGAGGAGGAAACATAAACTAAGAAAAGACCAAAAGACAAAGACCTGCCTGAAGAGTAAAAATGAGAAAACGGAGGCGGGGAGAAACATAAACTAAGAAAAAAAACAAAAGACAAAGACCTGCCTGAAGAGTAAAAATGAGACAACGGAGGCGGGGAGAAACATAAACTAAGAAAAAAAACAAATGACAAAGACCTGCCTGAAGAGTAAAAATGAGAAAACGGAGGCGGGGAGAAACATAAACTAAGAAAAAAAACAAAAGACAAAGACCTGCCTGAAGAGTAAAAATGAGACAACGGAGGCGGGGAGAAACATAAACTATGAAAAAAAACAAAAGACAAAGACCTGCCTGAAGAGTAAAAATGAGACAACGGAGGCGGGGAGAAACATAAACTAAGAAAAAAAACAAAAGACAAAGACCTGCCTGAAGAGTAAAAATGAGACAACGGAGGCGGGGAGAAACATAAACTAAGAAAAAAAACAAAAGACAAAGACCTGCCTGAAGAGTAAAAATGAGACAACGGAGGCGGGGAGAAACATAAACTAAGAAAAAAAACAAAAGACAAAGACCTGCCTGAAGAGTAAAAATGAGACAACGGAGGCGGGGAGAAACATAAACTAAGAAAAAAAACAAAAGACAAAGACCTGCCTGAAGAGTAAAAATGAGACAACGGAGGCGGGGAGAAACATAAACTAAGAAAAAAAACAAAAGACAAAGACCTGCCTGAAGAGTAAAAATGAGACAACGGAGGCGGGGAGAAACATAAACTAAGAAAAAAAACAAAAGACAAAGACCTGCCTGAAGAGTAAAAATGAGACAACGGAGGCGGGGAGAAACATAAACTAAGAAAAAAAACAAAAGACAAAGACCTGCCTGAAGAGTAAAAATGAGACAACGGAGGCGGGGAGAAACATAAACTAAGAAAAAAAACAAAAGACAAAGACCTGCCTGAAGAGTAAAAATGAGACAACGGAGGCGGGGAGAAACATAAACTAAGAAAAAAAACAAAAGACAAAGACCTGCCTGAAGAGTAAAAATGAGACAACGGAGGCGGGGAGAAACATAAACTAAGAAAAAAAACAAAAGACAAAGACCTGCCTGAAGAGTAAAAATGAGACAACGGAGGCGGGGAGAAACATAAACTAAGAAAAAAAACAAAAGACAAAGACCTGCCTGAAGAGTAAAAATGAGACAACGGAGGCGGGGAGAAACATAAACTAAGAAAAAAAACAAAAGACAAAGACCTGCCTGAAGAGTAAAAATGAGACAACGGAGGCGGGGAGAAACATAAACTAAGAAAAAAAACAAAAGACAAAGACCTGCCTGAAGAGTAAAAATGAGACAACGGAGGCGGGGAGAAACATAAACTAAGAAAAAAAACAAAAGACAAAGACCTGCCTGAAGAGTAAAAATGAGACAACGGAGGCGGGGAGAAACATAAACTAAGAAAAAAAACAAAAGACAAAGACCTGCCTGAAGAGTAAAAATGAGACAACGGAGGCGGGGAGAAACATAAACTAAGAAAAAAAACAAAAGACAAAGACCTGCCTGAAGAGTAAAAATGAGACAACGGAGGCGGGGAGAAACATAAACTAAGAAAAAAAACAAAAGACAAAGACCTGCCTGAAGAGTAAAAATGAGACAACGGAGGCGGGGAGAAACATAAACTAAGAAAAAAAACAAAAGACAAAGACCTGCCTGAAGAGTAAAAATGAGACAACGGAGGCGGGGAGAAACATAAACTAAGAAAAAAAACAAATGACAAAGACCTGCCTGAAGAGTAAAAATGAGAAAACGGAGGCGGGGAGAAACATAAACTAAGAAAAAAAACAAAAGACAAAGACCTGCCTGAAGAGTAAAAATGAGACAACGGAGGCGGGGAGAAACATAAACTAAGAAAAAAAACAAATGACAAAGACCTGCCTGAAGAGTAAAAATGAGAAAACGGAGGCGGGGAGAAACATAAACTAAGAAAAAAAACAAAAGACAAAGACCTGCCTGAAGAGTAAAAATGAGACAACGGAGGCGGGGAGAAACATAAACTAAGAAAAAAAACAAAAGACAAAGACCTGCCTGAAGAGTAAAAATGAGACAACGGAGGCGAGGAGAAACATAAACTAAGAAAAAAAACAAAAGACAAAGACCTGCCTGAAGAGTAAAAATGAGACAACGGAGGCGGGGAGAAACATAAACTAAGAAAAAAAACAAAAGACAAAGACCTGCCTGAAGAGTAAAAATGAGACAACGGAGGCGGGGAGAAACATAAACTATGAAAAAAAACAAAAGACAAAGACCTGCCTGAAGAGTAAAAATGAGACAACGGAGGCGGGGAGAAACATAAACTAAGAAAAAAAACAAAAGACAAAGACCTGCCTGAAGAGTAAAAATGAGACAACGGAGGCGGGGAGAAACATAAACTAAGAAAAAAAACAAATGACAAAGACCTGCCTGAAGAGTAAAAATGAGAAAACGGAGGCGGGGAGAAACATAAACTAAGAAAAAAAACAAAAGACAAAGACCTGCCTGAAGAGTAAAAATGAGACAACGGAGGCGGGGAGAAACATAAACTAAGAAAAAAAACAAATGACAAAGACCTGCCTGAAGAGTAAAAATGAGATAACGGAGGCGGGGAGAAACATAAACTAAGAAAAAAAACAAAAGACAAAGACCTGCCTGAAGAGTAAAAATGAGACAACGGAGGCGGGGAGAAACATAAACTAAGAAAAAAAACAAAAGACAAAGACCTGCCTGAAGAGTAAAAATGAGATAACGGAGGCGGGGAGAAACATAAACTAAGAAAAAAAACAAAAGACAAAGACCTGCCTGAAGAGTAAAAATGAGACAACGGAGGCGGGGAGAAACATAAACTAAGAAAAAAAACAAATGACAAAGACCTGCCTGAAGAGTAAAAATGAGACAACGGAGGCGGGGAGAAACATAAACTAAGAAAAAAAACAAAAGACAAAGACCTGCCTGAAGAGTAAAAATGAGACAACGGAGGCGGGGAGAAACATAAACTAAGAAAAAAAACAAAAGACAAAGACCTGCCTGAAGAGTAAAAATGAGACAACGGAGGCGGGGAGAAACATAAACTAAGAAAAAAAACAAATGACAAAGACCTGCCTGAAGAGTGAAAATGAGAAAACGGAGGCGGGGAGAAACATAAACTAAGAAAAAAAACAAAAGACAAAGACCTGCCTGAAGAGTAAAAATGAGACAACGGAGGCGGGGAGAAACATAAACTAAGAAAAAAAACAAATGACAAAGACCTGCCTGAAGAGTAAAAATGAGAAAACGGAGGCGGGGAGAAACATAAACTAAGAAAAAAAACAAAAGACAAAGACCTGCCTGAAGAGTAAAAATGAGACAACGGAGGCGGGGAGAAACATAAACTAAGAAAAAAAACAAAAGACAAAGACCTGCCTGAAGAGTAAAAATGAGAAAACGGAGGCGGGGAGAAACATAAACTAAGAAAAAAAACAAAAGACAAAGACCTGCCTGAAGAGTAAAAATGAGACAACGGAGGCGGGGAGAAACATAAACTAAGAAAAAAAACAAATGACAAAGACCTGCCTGAAGAGTGAAAATGAGAAAACGGAGGCGGGGAGAAACATAAACTAAGAAAAAAAACAAAAGACAAAGACCTGCCTGAAGAGTAAAAATGAGAAAACGGAGGCGGGGAGAAACATAAACTAAGAAAAAAAACAAATGACAAAGACCTGCCTGAAGAGTAAAAATGAGAAAACGGAGGCCGGGAGAAACATAAACTAAGAAAAAAAACAAATGACAAAGACCTGCCTGAAGAGTAAAAATGAGAAAACGGAGGCGGGGAGAAACATAAACTAAGAAAAAAAACAAATGACAAAGACCTGCCTGAAGAGTGAAAATGAGAAAACGGAGGCGGGGAGAAACATAAACTAAGAAAAAAAACAAAAGACAAAGACCTGCCTGAAGAGTAAAAATGAGAAAACGGAGGCGGGGAGAAACATAAACTAAGAAAAAAAACAAATGACAAAGACCTGCCTGAAGAGTAAAAATGAGAAAACGGAGGCCGGGAGAAACATAAACTAAGAAAAAAAACAAATGACAAAGACCTGCCTGAAGAGTGAAAATGAGAAAACGGAGGCGGGGAGAAACATAAACTAAGAAAAAAAACAAAAGACAAAGACCTGCCTGAAGAGTAAAAATGAGAAAACGGAGGCGGGGAGAAACATAAACTAAGAAAAAAAACAAAAGACAAAGACCTGCCTGAAGAGTAAAAATGAGAAAACGGAGGCGGGGAGAAACATAAACTAAGAAAAAAAACAAATGACAAAGACCTGCCTGAAGAGTAAAAATGAGAAAACGGAGGCGGGGAGAAACATAAACTAAGAAAAAAAACAAATGACAAAGACCTGCCTGAAGAGTGAAAATGAGAAAACGGAGGCGGGGAGAAACATAAACTAAGAAAAAAAACAAAAGACAAAGACCTGCCTGAAGAGTGAAAATGAGAAAACGGAGGCGGGGAGAAACATAAACTAAGAAAAAAAACAAATGACAAAGACCTGCCTGAAGAGTAAAAATGAGAAAACGGAGGCCGGGAGAAACATAAACTAAGAAAAAAAACAAATGACAAAGACCTGCCTGAAGAGTGAAAATGAGAAAACGGAGGCGGGGAGAAACATAAACTAAGAAAAAAAACAAAAGACAAAGACCTGCCTGAAGAGTAAAAATGAGAAAACGGAGGCGGGGAGAAACATAAACTAAGAAAAAAAACAAATGACAAAGACCTGCCTGAAGAGTAAAAATGAGACAACGGAGGCGGGGAGAAACATAAACTAAGAAAAAAAACAAAAGACAAAGACCTGCCTGAAGAGTAAAAATGAGACAACGGAGGCGGGGAGAAACATAAACTAAGAAAAAAAACAAAAGACAAAGACCTGCCTGAAGAGTAAAAATGAGACAACGGAGGCGGGGAGAAACATAAACTAAGAAAAAAAACAAATGACAAAGACCTGCCTGAAGAGTGAAAATGAGAAAACGGAGGCGGGGAGAAACATAAACTAAGAAAAAAAACAAAAGACAAAGACCTGCCTGAAGAGTAAAAATGAGAAAACGGAGGCGGGGAGAAACATAAACTAAGAAAAAAAACAAATGACAAAGACCTGCCTGAAGAGTAAAAATGAGAAAACGGAGGCCGGGAGAAACATAAACTAAGAAAAAAAACAAATGACAAAGACCTGCCTGAAGAGTAAAAATGAGAAAACGGAGGCGGGGAGAAACATAAACTAAGAAAAAAAACAAATGACAAAGACCTGCCTGAAGAGTAAAAATGAGACAACGGAGGCGGGGAGAAACATAAACTAAGAAAAAAAACAAAAGACAAAGACCTGCCTGAAGAGTAAAAATGAGAAAACGGAGGCGGGGAGAAACATAAACTAAGAAAAAAAACAAATGACAAAGACCTGCCTGAAGAGTAAAAATGAGAAAACGGAGGCCGGGAGAAACATAAACTAAGAAAAAAAACAAAAGACAAAGACCTGCCTGAAGAGTAAAAATGAGAAAACGGAGGCGGGGAGAAACATAAACTAAGAAAAAAAACAAATGACAAAGACCTGCCTGAAGAGTAAAAATGAGAAAACGGAGGCGGGGAGAAACATAAACTAAGAAAAAAAACAAATGACAAAGACCTGCCTGAAGAGTAAAAATGAGACAACGGAGGCGGGGAGAAACATAAACTAAGAAAAAAAACAAAAGACAAAGACCTGCCTGAAGAGTAAAAATGAGAAAACGGAGGCGGGGAGAAACATAAACTAAGAAAAAAAACAAATGACAAAGACCTGCCTGAAGAGTAAAAATGAGAAAACGGAGGCCGGGAGAAACATAAACTAAGAAAAAAAAGAAATGACAAAGACCTGCCTGAAGAGTAAAAATGAGAAAACGGAGGCGGGGAGAAACATAAACTAAGAAAAAAAACAAATGACAAAGACCTGCCTGAAGAGTAAAAATGAGACAACGGAGGCGGGGAGAAACATAAACTAAGAAAAAAAACAAAAGACAAAGACCTGCCTGAAGAGTAAAAATGAGACAACGGAGGCGGGGAGAAACATAAACTAAGAAAAATACAAATGACAAAGACCTGCCTGAAGAGTAAAAATGAGAAAACGGAGGCGGGGAGAAACATAAACTAAGAAAAAAAACAAAAGACAAAGACCTGCCTGAAGAGTAAAAATGAGACAACGGAGGCGGGGAGAAACATAAACTAAGAAAAAAAACAAAAGACAAAGACCTGCCTGAAGAGTAAAAATGAGAAAACGGAGGCGGTTAGAAACATAAACTATGAAAAAAAACAAAAGACAAAGACCTGCCTGAAGAGTAAAAATGAGAAAACGGAGGCGGGGAGAAACATAAACTAAGAAAAAAAACAAAAGACAAAGACCTGCCTGAAGAGTAAAAATGAGACAACGGAGGCGGGGAGAAACATAAACTAAGAAAAAAAACAAAAGACAAAGACCTGCCTGAAGAGTAAAAATGAGAAAACGGAGGCGGTTAGAAACATAAACTATGAAAAAAAACAAAAGACAAAGACCTGCCTGAAGAGTAAAAATGAGAAAACGGAGGCGGGGAGAAACATAAACTAAGAAAAAAAACAAAAGACAAAGACCTGCCTGAAGAGTAAAAATGAGACAACGGAGGCGGGGAGAAACATAAACTAAGAAAAAAAACAAAAGACAAAGACCTGCCTGAAGAGTAAAAATGAGATAACGGAGGCGGGGAGAAACATAAACTAAGAAAAAAAACAAAAGACAAAGACCTGCCTGAAGAGTAAAAATGAGAAAACGGAGGCGGGGAGAAACATAAACTAAGAAAAGACCATTATCGATAGTATAGACCTAATTCTAAACAGCTCAGTTCTTAGAACCAACAGTCAGGCTACCCGCACAAATTATTTGTTTATTGTGGTGAATGATTGTGCGGAACTAAGCAGACTTTATGGGGGATCCAAATACAGAGAATTGGTATATCACAAGGTCCCCAAACGACCCTCCGCAAGTTTTGAATGGAGAGTTGCTCTTTTTCTAGACCGGTTGCCACCCAAGTCTATATGACCCAGTCTTTACCGATATTTACCCGTAGAGAAGCGATGCATTGACAACTTTCCAAAGGATATTAGAACGTAAGCGAATGTAATAAACTTGAGTCTCCGATTCTTCAATCCGAGCAGCTATCCATTACTCCACCGGGCTATATATATAGAGAGAGAGAGCAAACATTATTTACGAATTCAAATGTCCATTAAGGAATTGTATTCCTCAAGAATCAACTTTCGTAAATAATTATATAGGCCACACTACAAATCGTTTAACACGCAGATTAACTCTACATCTTTCTGACAATAGCTCAATTAGATCTCATTTAAATATTCATGGAGACCTACCGGACACTATTCGGAATATACTTGTCGACAACACTAATATAATAGCATCATCCACTTGCAAAAAAAGGCTAAAAATAATGGAAGCCTTACTAATAAAAATAAACAAACCAACACTTAATAATATTAACTTTGAACATGGACATAATATCTTGACCGTGTTTTGAAACAAAAAAATGAATCACTTTATAAAAGCATACACATAACAAACTATTTCTAATTCTAACAGTTGAAATATAATCCTTGATAATGGCTAAATGTATAGCCGAAAGCGCTCGGATAAAAAGAACATTCGGACAATTTTTATATAATTTATCCTCTGAAAAGAAAAACTTTATTAGATCGCACGAAAAATTATATAAAAAACTAAATAAAAGCACCTTGTCAGTCGTTTTTAATGAAATGTGCTTGAAAGAAGGATTGCTGCCTAAATACACAAATATATATATATATATATATATATATATATATATATATATATATATATATATATATATATATATATATATATGTATGTAATTGTATTTTTTTTTTGTTAGACTGTAATATGTCAAGGAATTCACTTGTAGAATTAATGTCATATTTATATGGTAAGTATGAAAGCATCAGTTGATTTAGGATTTTTGCTAATTGATAGACCGTAGTTGGGATTTGTGAGATTAGGGGATGTAACAGAGTGTAAGATTTGTGTGATATTAAGATCCCATATAAGTATCCAGGGTAATAATCACCCCCAATTATGTGGAGTTTGTGAGATTAGTATAATAAAAAGGACAATTAGTAAAATGAAATAAATAAATTGCATTCATTTTGTGCGGCCTCGCTCCCAGCCTTATGGAGTTCACGACGAACACTTTTAGTAGAACCTGGACTATTCAGATGATTGTTCAACACAGCAGTCACTTTGGCCGCAGTAGTCCGTTGATTTTTTTCTACATTGCGTTTCAATGCACGTTGGTCCCTGTCAGTAAGTGTGAAAGTCCGTTCCGAATTGCTACGGTTGCTAGAGGTTTTGCCCTGTTTCTCGAATTGCGTCATAATTCTTGATATGGTAGCTCTTGAAAAACCAAACAGTTCAGCAAACTTAGTGATCGAGGGTCCTGCGATGCGAACTCCAACAATTTGCCCTTTTTCGAACTCGGAGGGGTCACGCATTTAGCTTAAATTTTACTAAATTCTAAAAAATAAATAAGACAAAGACAGTAAATTAGATAAATAAACATATTTACAATAAACATAACCTGCAATTACGAAGTTTTAGTTAAAGTTCTTGATATAATGGGTCTTTGAAATATAGGAGTGAAATTTGCACCTATTCCAATTATTTTGTACAACCCCTATATATATATATATATATATATATATATATATATATATATATATATATATATATATATACCTCCATATGTACATATATATAATATGTATTTACATTAAAATATAAGCACTTGAAAATTGCGTTGGCATAGAATTCAGATTTGGGCACTCAATGTAAAGTATTATGTATATTTTTGATATATTAAATAGATCTGCTAGTTAAAATTGAGCACTGTTTTTTCTTACAAAATAGAGTGTATATTGTGCTGTTCCTTATTTTATTTTCCATACACACAATAAAAATTAATTCACACCACGGGTATCAAAAAAATACAACTGCGCGGGAATTCACTCCTCACCATACCCTGTGGGGTCAAAAACAAGAACGGCGCACCCAAAAGTTCGGACGTAGTGAAAAGCACACCACGTGGTAAAAAAATATGATTTATTGACCAATCAGGGCTCGACATAAGAAACCCATTTCTTAATCTCCCCGGAGCCTCATCATTCAGATATTAGGAAGGTAGCAACTCTCATCAGACCAGAGGGAGAACAGCGACAAGCCGACATCAAAGCGACACGGACAGCTTCGAACACACACACACACACACAGAATTCAGACAGTTCACACAACAGGCAGTATCGCGTATCAGTGAACATTCCTTCACCCTCTCTTTCTCTCATCTCGCTCGCTACACATCGTCCTACCTTTTCCCTCTCACATTCCCAGTGCCTTTCTTTCTCCTTTTCTTCCACTGCTTTACGGACAATTTCATTTTTGTACAAAAAAAATAATTCTTATATTTTTTTTACGAAAATAAACAAAAGTTTATTTTGCTTTATTTGTAGTGTATTTTCCTTTTATTATTTGTCTGAGGGACTTCTTTGCACCCTCAACAATATATAGATATTTGTATACGAATGCTCGCTCGTACATTTACCTATATAAAAAATATATTATGCTTTATTTTCCATAATTTTGCATAATTATGGCAAAATTATGTAAAATAAAGCATAATTAATTTTTTAAAAATCAACATTACAACCAAAAACTTTTGCAGTTTCTCTCTACTTCTTAATATACACATTTTTCTCTCGTTGGAAGTACTATAACCTTTTTCCCTTTATATATATATATATATATATATATATATATATATATATATATATATATATATATATATATATATTCAGTTGTATGGATATGAGTTTGTAAACCTGGGTTTCACGCTGATCGCAAAGATGTGGCACCCAGGGTTACAAACTAATATCCATAGAACTGAATATATTAACTCTATCATAGATATTGAGCACTTTTCACTAAGTACCGTCAATAGATATATATATATATATATATATATGTATATATATATATATTTCATGTGTGAGGTTATAAATTTTAATTTTATTTAGTTTAATGTTATTTGAGAGATACATTTCTCGTGATTTTCTTTCTCATAATTTATGAGGATTTTCCTTGGTTTTTATTTCTTTGTTATTCCTGCGTATGACGATAAACTCCATCCGACAAGAAGGCCTCTGGTCGGAATATTGGAGGTTTTGAAGCGCGTGGAACCACCTCTTAATTGTTGTTATTCCCAGGTCCACCCTCACCCTGGGTGGTAGTACTTGTTAGGCTCCCAATTTTAGGCAAATAGTGAACCCCAAAACAAAAACAAAACACAATGAAAGTATAAAAATACATTTTTTTACTAAAAATAACTCTAATACGTTTTTATATAAAAAAATTATCCACAATACATTTTTATATAAAAAAAATTACCCACAATACATTTTTATATAAAATAATTTATCCACAATACATTTTTATATAAAAAAAATTACCCACAATACATTTTTATATAAAAAAATTTACCCACAATACATTTTTATATAAAAAAAATTACCCACAATACATTTTTATATAAAAAAATTACCCACAATACATTTTTATATTAAAAAAATTATCCACAATACATTTTTATATAAAAAAAATTACCCACAATACATTTTTATATAAAAAAAATTACACACAATACATTTTTATATAAAAAAAATTACCCACAATACATTTTTATATAAAAAAAATTACCCACAATACACTTTTATATAAAAAAATTACCCACAATACATTTTGTCTGTAGTTGACGGCATACAATTACGTTCAAAATATTTAGATTTCAGTATTAAATTAACCGCTAAACAAAATCAACAAAATTATTTCTTCGTTGTTTTGTTTTGTTTCTGTTATATTTCGACTTTAAAACTGGTCTTTCATTTAATTCCTTTCGTAAGGGTCCCAGTATCCTAATGCCACTTGTATTTTCTATAATTGAGTATCTCTCTAGCTAAGTTCTGATATTTCATATTTTATACTCTCTACCTGGCCACAGCAGCGGTGAACAAAAACTCGGAGTCGAGTTACTAAAGGAAAATAACTGAAAGTGAGATATCCAGAAAAGACATGGCACGTGGAACTAGAATAATTTACTCCGGTGTACGAAATAAAGGATTCGGCTCGAAATTCCAAAATTCCGAGGTAGACCGAAGTGTACAACGGCCGAAACGTCGTGAATATGAAAATAAAGATGAAGACAACAGACCGAACAATATAAATAGTGTAAATATTCACATTCTCTTTTAAACTTTATGTTTAATCTCCAAGTGAAACTCAAAGTTAACAATAGAATATTGTCGTGAAATTTAGTTGGTCACAATTACGGCTTCCCGTCGCTTTCGCGAGGAACAAATTTTAAATAATGTAATTCTACCTTAAATGTCACGAGACGATGAATGCTTTTTAATTAGTGAATTGATCTGACTTTGATTAATTTAATTATAAATCATTTTCGTTCATAATGATATTTCCAGTGGCTTTCATTTTGTCTAATTTGATTTTTCTACTTTATATTTAGTTAGCTTCTGAAAAGTTTTGCTTAAATTGTCTCTTAAACAATGAACTCACTGACAGGCAGAAATAAGATGTAAACGAAAACGAACATTTAAAATGAAAAAAAAAAAGCAATTATGAAAGCTCCATTTTCCAAAGCTGTCAGTCTAGGCTACTTTTCTAATAAATGTATAGATGCTGTCGCAGTTAGCTTCTCTTCATTTTCTTAACCCGTCACCAGGGGTCTCTCTCTCCCGGGAGTATAAATACGGGCTGACCTTTCGTCTCTTTCTCTCTTTCCACGGCTTCGCACACGTGCGGCCAAACTGCCTCTCCTGGGGCCGGCAAACCTCGCACGTGGGGCGAGGTACAAAAAACTTTCTCTAAAAATTTCCAATATGTGAACTCTTATACACAACCAGCGTTTCCCATATTCTGGGAACACGCTAAAACAAAATTCACCCCGTACGGACATTCAACTAAAAACAACACACACACAACTTTCCATACAGACACTGTAACATTTTATTCATGTCTTCAATGTATTGTAACTCGTGTTTTAATCTATTTGTAATTCACGTATTAATATGTATTTGTTTTGTACATATATATCGGTCTTGTTTGTTTTCTTTGGACTCCATTAAAGTCCAACATTCTTATGTAGCTGGACCGGCCAGCGGAAGCCTTAACCTAGAGATAACTCATCTTCTCTTCTCACATTCACACACCGCACCGCAGCGGTCCCCTACAATGCTATATACAGGATCTTCCTTGAAAGCGGAAGTAAGAAGAATTGAAACAACACTCGTAGTAATGCATGTATTCATGATTTGATCTCGCTACACATTCACAGAGAGCCTGATTCTCATCGTGTATATATATAAAATAAAAATACTAGTTAAAATCAGTCAAAAAATTAAAATCTACCAATTCGGTTTACGAATTGCAAATCCGGTGTGCGAATAGCAAATAAAAATTTAAATATCTAGGAAGTGTTTTGACAGAGGACGGAAATTTTGACAGCCAAAAATGCATTCCAGAAGCTAAGCAGAGTATTAAGAAATAGAAAAACTTCACTAGAAACAAGGAAAGGATTACTAAACTGTCACGTGATATCTGTCCTCCTGTATGCTGGAAAATCTCCTCAAAGATGAAGAAGAGACTTGAAGCAACAGAAATGAGGTTCTGAATAAGGATGCTGAGGATACCATGGACCGAACATGTGAGCAACGACGAGGTTTTAGAGAAAATGGAAACAAAAAGGAAACTTATACTTAACATCAGGAAGAGACAGTTGAAATTTCTACAGAAGGATGCTGAGGATACCATGGACCGAACATGTGAGCAACGACGAGGTTTTAGAGAAAATGGAAACAAAAAGGAAACCTATACATAACATCAGGATGAGAGAGTTGAAATTCCTACAGAAGGATGCTGAGGATACCATGGACCGAACATGTGAGCAACGACGAGGTTTTAGAGAAAATGGAAACAAAAAGGAAACCTATACATAACATCAGGAAGAGACAGTTGATATTTCTACAGAAGGATGCTGAGGATACCTTGGACCGAACATGGGATATTAATATCAGGAAGAGACAGTTTAAATTTCTACAGAAGGATGCTGAGAATACCATGGACCGAACGACGAGGTTTTAGAGAAAATGGAAACAAAAAGGAAACTTATACTTAACATCAAGAAGAGACAGTTGAGGTTTCTGGGGCACATGTAGCTTATTTCCTTTGTTCCATTTAATCTTTATTTTAAAAAAAGCTATTATGTAAATTTGTGTAACTTTGTATAATATTTATGCATTACACCCTAATCTTTATTCGGTAAAAATTTCATTGCTAATCATGCATTACTTTTTAAGTAATACACATATTTATGTCTTTGTTGCTTCCGTTCCTTATATTATGGCTGCTACCGTATATATATATATTAGGATATTACACCGAAAACATGTAAAAATTGATAACATGGGCCTTTCTTAACAAGTCATTTATAATTATAATTATATATATATATATATATATATATATATATATATATATATATATATATATATATATACCTATGTTTTTAGATCTGATGAAGCCTTGAATGGCAAAACGCGTAATCAAATCTATTTTCTATTAAACGTTTTTCTTTTGTCAAATTTCTTAAATACACACACACACACACACACACACACACACACCTACCCTTTGTTTTTTGAATCAAAATCCAATTTTCGAAATTTCTAGAAAAATATATAATCCCATTGCCTTCAAATTCATGCATATATATATATATATATATATATATATATATATATATATATATGTGTGTGTGTGTGTATGTGTGTTTAAAGACATTTTTACGTTTAACATTCTTTTTATAGATACATATAGGTGATTTCTTAACCGATTCGGCCACTGAAGATCGTTCGGTTGGCAAGGTCGAATTTACTGCTTATAAACTTCAATCTTCCATGAATCACACACGTACATTCATAACTGTTCATGGCGTATCAAATGTAAACAAATGACGTCACACATTATCAAATGGACAAAGCCCGACAATTATTTAAAGACATTTTTATGTTTAACATTCTTTTTATAGATACAAGTATTTAATTAAATGCTCTGTTTATAATAAACAGTATTAAATAACATTTACCGGTCTGAATGTCCGAGAAATTTCCACAGAAAATATTCGTCCTCGACAGGATTCGAACCTGTATCCTATACGGAACCGTCATATAGCCTGACGAATATTTTCTATGAAAATTTCTCGTACATTCAGGCCGGTAAATGTTATTTAATACTGTTTTTTATTTCATAATATATATGTATGTATAAGATTTTAAGAAACAGCAGATATTTTTATATATTGTGCTCAATATTAAAAATATTAAAATAATATTAAAAAATAGAGCGTTAATAATATTATTATATGAAAAGATTACTTTACTTTTTAAATATCAAGTTTTATCCCGACATTGATTTTTTTAAATTTTTTCATTTGAAAAAATTGTAAATACCGTTCAAAACCACTAATGACTGGACATTTTACTAAGAAACATCAATGTTGGGAAAGTTAAGTAATCTTTTCATATTATATATATGTAACTATAACAACAGAGATATTTCGATTTCATTTTTGCCTTGAAAAAGTCGGAAGACGAAACGCGTCGGCAAAATCTAAGATTTTTCCAATTGTCATTTTATACCAATCTGTCTTGTCCACAGAATTGATCTGGGAATTTAACTATATATATATATATATATATATATATATATATATATATATATATATATATATATTTAACAAAAACACACTGAAATGTCTACCTGAAGATGGTCGTTCGGAACGACTGAAAGCCCGGCTCGTAGAAAAAATAAGACCTGATAAACCCGGAATTTATGAACAAGGATCACACCATTCATTAACGGATTCGAAGTTGATTGGATTTTATTAGTAAATATTGTTTGTGAGAGTGATTCTCGCCGTATAATTAGCTTCAGTATTTGTTTTTCGTTTGAATGATTTACGTTATATATATATATATATATATATATATATATATATTATTGCATTAATATTTTACCATTATTATGTATGGTCAAAGTTTGATTCCTATCTCCGCACAAACATTTTCTATCTTTTTTATGATTTATCAAATTGATGCCTTGTTAATTAATTTGATGTTCTATTAATTTAATGTTTTATAACTTTTATAACTTCTTGATTAATTAATTAGATTTGATATTAATTAATATATCGAGGTCATCAGTTACCAACTCAGTATTTGTGCTGACTTATTAGCAAGTTCGACATGTTCGATAATGGCGACTACCCTCAAAAATTACCTCCAGTCAGTGGTTAATTGAGTGCAAGGAGTGGCTTGTAAATTCCAACGCCTCCAAAAAGAAAACTGGTTTCTGTTCATCGTCACAGAGAACCTTTTCTGCTTGCCATCAGTATGGCTGATGTTAATCTCGAGGAAAGCAACCTTTTGCGCTTTTTGGATTCACGTTTTCCATTGTGAGTAGAGTGAGTATATTGAATCAATTGCTACGTCTACTGCTAGGAAAGTTGCTTCACTGTGTCGTGCCAGAGAATTATTCTCGTCAGAATCCTTCTTGTACATTTATAAATTTACCGTTCGTCCGTGCATCTAATATTACTGCTCTATCTGGTCTGGTGCCTTTACTATATATCTCTAAATTCTTGACAAAATCCAAAGAGGGGTCTGCAATGTAATCGATGGCATCCTGGCATCTCGACATCAGTCACTTTCTCACCATCGTGACGTGGCTTCCCTCTGTCTTTTCTACAAATATTTTCATGGTACCTGTTCTTATTAACTTTCTTCCTTAGTGATTTGCCTGGATGAAGTTAAGCGTGCTACTAGATTGGCAATTAGGTCTCACCGTTTTACTGTTGAACTAGCTAGATGCACGGTATGCTCTATTCTAGTATTTTATTTTCTCTCCGCGGGCGGGGGGTTCTTGCTTCCCTGTCACCTAAATTGTTCAAAAATTTAAATGCGACGCTAATCTCCATCTTCTACCTTCCTGAACTCTGTTCGTTTATTTCCCTGTCTAAAGTTTTCTCTTTCTCTTTCACTCCTAGTAACTCCTTTTCGCCTTAGTGGCGTTATCGCCTTATTTGGGGTGAAATGATAAAAAAAATTGATGTTTCGTGAATTAATTTGATGGTTGTCATTTAAGAAGAAAATGAGTAACTACCGTCACCGAGGTTCGAGCGTGACCCGCTGGATTCATGAATATATGTTTTCCGCCCGATGTATAAATAGTGGTGTCAGGCTACTGACTGCAATGATTATTTAGTGAATATTGAGTGGAACTATCCAGTCGAATTAGTGTGAATTATTGTGTGTCGATGATTTGGGTTTTGATTTAGGATTTACCGGACGTTAAGCCGAGCCGAGCTACTAACAAGGTATTCACAGAAATGGTTAATTATATTTGGTTGAGTTTTACTTCTTTGTTCTTGTTAAGTATTTATTTGCGTTTGTAATTAAATACTGTTTTATTTTAACATTGAAGTCTTGAGTTATACTTAGTCATTAACGGCCACCGTACGTCACAAAAATGTTACATTAATTTATTGTCATTGATTAATTTGATGTATTATTAATTTCATGTTATAAATCTGATGTCATTGATTAATCAATCTGGTGTGGTATTAAACAATTTGATCATTTTTTAAATTATTGTGACGCTTACTCTTTTGATAATTTAAATTTAATTAATTTGATGCGGTTTTAATTTATTTTGTCAAAAATTAATTTGATATACTATTAATTTGATGTTATTAATTAATTAGACATGTCTTGATTAATTAATTTAACCGCTTCATGACTAACAATTTTCGTTTCTTTTTAGAATAAAAGGCGACATTTTATTTGTAGAATGTAAAAGGGTTTTGTTTCTTTTGTTTTTGGGGGTTTTTTTGTTGGTTTTTTTTTTTTTTACTTCCGGGATAATTTATTCCAAGATAAAGAATTCCGAAACTGCTTAAGCGGATTAAGGCACATGTCGGGGAAGGATTGTCATAAAACGATTTTTTTTCTCTCTCCATTTTTTTTTTTGTTGTTTTGTTATTTGTTATTTTTTTGTTTTGATTTTTTTTTTTTTTTTGAACGGCAAAATACGCTAAATCAGCATCTCTCATGAACGAAGTGTGTACATTGCAATGTACTTTAATTCAGACTTCAAGAAAACGATGTTCAAAAGTTTCTAAAGAAAAAAAAACATTTCTTCGGTCTCAGAAAAAGTAATGAGATAAAATGAGGTTTATTCAGCATTTTCATCGAAATTACAAACTAGACATCGTGTCACTTTTTCTGTGGTAAGCCGATTTGGATTCTAATAGTTATCGATCACACGGCTAGTGATCTGTAGTGCTGCACAATATAAGTTTATACCACTGATATTTAGAAAACTTAAAACGATTACTTGGTTACTTATTCTAGTACATCATTTTACTTACAACTATTACAACGTGACGCAAACAATAGTCAATGTATTATTTGAACAAATCAGCCGTAAATAATCAGCAGTCTCTTTTATTTTCCTTTATAGTAGGCACCCGTTTATCTCGCGAAGGAGTACCCTGTTTGGTCCAAATTCAGTCTTTTGGTAGTGGGGCTCCAGGGTACGGGCCTGGGCACTCGTATATGGAGCCCGTACCACGTACTCGTCCCACCTCTCGGCCGTACCAACAAGACCCAAAGGAATGCGGGGCATTATATTTGGGGCCGGCATGGCAGCAGAAGTTACGCAATATTGACAGCAAACCGCCTTCGGGGATCCATTTTAGATTTCCTATCTGGGTTTTCTTCCATAGCCTTTTTTTGTGTTTGGATATAACCACAAGTTAGCGGAAGTTTAAAATCAAGGTTTGAGAAACACGGGGTCGTATTATACTCTTCTTCTTTTATGCGCCGTGTCCCTTGTAGATCTCAATATGTTTTGCCCTTTTGCTGCTTCTCGCAAACCCTATTCCGTCATCCACTCTCTTAATCCCGCTAATTACGTCACGCGTTGCTTTCCCTTGTCCTTGTTTCCCTCTATCCGCCCTGTGAGTATCAGATTCTCCAAGCCCTCCATTCTTATTAAGTGTCCCAGAAATTTCAGCTTCCTCTTCGTGGTTTTAAGTATAAGCTTCTTCCTTGTTTGTATCCTCTCCAAAACCTCATCGTTGCTCACACGCTCGGTCCATGGTATCCTCCGTTGCCTCGAGTCTCTTCTTCATCTTTGACGAGACCGTCCAACATTCGCTGCCGTAAAGGAGGACAGATATCACGTGGCAGTTCAGTACTCTTGTCTGTTACCAACGAAATCGTCCTGTCTTGCAATACCCTGCCTAGCTCTTGGAATGCGTCTTTCGCCATCCCAATATGACTTCGGATCTCAGCGTCGCACTTTAACGTCCTCTGTCAGAACACTTCTCAGCTATTTAAATTTCCGCACCCGTTTTTATTTTAGAGTCCGCGGCCCGTAAATCACATTTCGGGCTCACCTTTGGTTTTAGCTTCAAACACAAGGGGTCGTATTATACTCAAGGGTGTAATTTGTTCCCCATTTTTAGCTTCGGAGATACGGGGTCGTATTATACAAAAGAAAATACTGCAAGTGCTGAGTTAGTTTATTGCTGTAAAAAGAATGATTAATTTGTTGGACCAAAGACAGATTAGTTTTGTCTCTTCTCTTTTTATGGGACGTATCCCTTAAGGTCGAGAGCGATCATAGCTCTCCGCAACTTCCTAGCCTATATAGCACTAAGCAATATCTGTCCTCTTACTATCTCTGCTAGTTTCTATTCTGTAACCCATTTAGACAAGCTATGTAAACATAGCCGCTCCACTATCAGTGTACGCCAAGGAGGATCAAAAGCAATGATCCGATTTCTCTGGTCATAAGGTGTATCAGGGGCTGAAATTTGTCATAGGCTTTTAATAGAATACGGTAACACTACATTACTGCGTAGATGTGTGTATGAGTGGATCGAAAAGTTTAAAAGTGGCTCGGAAAGCGTGACACACGAAGAAAGAGCAGAATTCCCGTCAACCTTTGTTTATCCTTGGTGTACATGTTACCCTCGTAAATAAAATAACCTAAAAGATATGGAAAAGTTCAATAAATATCTCGTTTGTAGTCTTGGGTGAAGACGTTTATTAATTTTTTTTTTTTTTTTGTGGAATTTTTCCGATTATTAATATCCCCACCCCGATTATTAAAATCTCAGAGTTTAAGACCAACCCGTTTATAATGTTTCTCTTTCTTGCCTTTAAATGATTTTCCTACCCCTGTAGCGGAAAACGTCAGCATCACCAAATATGTAGCGCGAGTGTGTGAAGGGAGTTCGCCACGATTATTTTTTTTTTTTTGTCCTGGAAAGGTGTGGAAAAGATCGTGCCGTTATGCTGGAGGTTGCTATTCAATGTGGTGGTCACAATGCAATTTATATTTGACATAAAATAGCACATGGTATAAAATACAAATCAGAACGTAGGGTTGAAAACATAACAATTGAATTTATTAAGTATTTGATGTACATGCATGTGAACTGAAAAGGGTAGACACAGTTGTGTCTCTTAGACTAGGTAATATTTGCATCTGAGCTCATAACAAATAAACTGATTATTAAACTGTAGAAGAATGAGTTGTTGCATGTTTGGAATTGTGTATTGTACAAGTTGGTAAAAATCCAGAATTATACTTGCATGAAATGTTGTAAAGTTCTTTTACGTCTGAGTCAAGACGGGAGTTCTTTAAGGGTCACATTTTGCAGCGGAGTTGAGACGCACGAATGACGAAGAGAACGAGCGAGTCGAGAGGAGAAGTTGAAGAGAGAGTGCAAGAGAGAGTGAGAAAAAGAGAGAGAAACACTTTTGTTTCGTTTTTATAATATTGTAGTATCACGTGACTGGTTCAAACTTAGTTGGCGCCAAAACAGATCTGTCGCGTGGAGGTGATTTGATTGGTCGAAACTGACCAATCAGCGAGCTAGATTGAAGGTGGTTAACCAATGAATGCTTGTTGCATATTTTCTATCTAAAATGGTGGTGGTGGTGGTGGTTACCACACCTCGGTTTTTGTTATAGTAGCCCTGTTTGTGACATATTGAGTTTGAATGAATAATTCAATGACTTTTTACCACCCGATTATTAAGATCCCGCCGATTATTAAGACCACACGCCTCGATTATTAGGCTGATTTCTCTCTCGCTGATTTCAAATAATATCGTATTTTTACGCATTCCCGTTTATAGCTAAAATATTATTAATAGAATATGTTTTTAATATTTTAATTACATTTTCTCTATGTTATATATATGTTATGTTTTAAGATATAGATATGATTACAAATTAAAATTTGTATGGTGTAGATATCTTTTCTTGTAGATAACTTGCCAAAGTAGTACCCACACATGTCATCCTAACAGTTCAAACAAGTGTCGGAAAGCAAACTTATTCGACCATGAGCCCATATTTGAATGTATATTGAATATTCAAATAACAAATATACAAGCAACAAAATTGGACTGTGGCAACAAGTCATCACGTGTTAGTGTTGTAGCAATATGATTGGCTTTGACTTACTTGTTAGTCTTGGTAATTAGTACACTTCGTTGCCATCGATATTGTAGCGAGAGGCAAAAATGTTATCTCTCCTTGACCCAAAGCAAAAATAACAGTAAAAAATAATTATAAATATTCACGAGAATAAAAAAAAACAGTCACGTAACCTGATGAGACCCGTACGAGACATCGTTAGTCGGGAGAGAAAACCTTTCTCTTTCTGCACTGTGAAGTTATAAAAACAAAGCGCCCAACATTTCAAGCTCGTGACAAACCAAACAGATAAGTACAAAATTCATATTGTTTTTGCTACAGTCTTTTGCAAGTAGGTACATGCTAACTTTGTATTAAGGATTTCGAATATAAAATATATGCAAGTGTTTTTATATGAACACTTTTGTATTTTGTTTGAACGTTTCATATATTTATGTTGTATGTTTCATACGCTTTAAACGAAATCTATGCTACATATACCTGCACAAAAATATCATCATTACCCGATTTCTCATTATGGCTCTGCAAAAACGTTTTGTTTTTTTTGTTTTGCTTTTTGGTTTTTTTTTAAAGCTTATCATCCCAAGCAAGGCTGGAGGCCACTAGCACGCAAGGGGTTACAAAAGGTTTGGGGGAAGAGCAGATAGGAGTGGTAAAGGAGATGATGTATAGAAAGATAGTGGATCGATCAAGGCAAGGGGGTTACAGAAGATTTGGAGCGAGAGCAGATAAGAATGAAAGGTGAAAGGATGTGGAGAAGGGAAGTGGATAGATCAAGGCAACTGGAGATGTCGATTGACGTTACACTTAAATAGTTGGAGATTGTATTTGTCAAGGAAACAGGAATAAGGAAAGGAGTTCCACAGGCGAGATGTGCGAGACGTGAAGCTATTGGAGTAGAAGAGACGTCTACATCTAACAATTTCAACGCTGAAGGGGTGGGAACGGGATGCCAGCCTCGTAGGACGTTTAAATTCATGAGGCCTAGGAACCAAAGAAAGTATTGTAAAAAAGACAGAGCTAGGCAACGTCGCGTCTGTGAGAGAGCGACTGCAGACGGGATGACAGATCAGGGCCAATTACATTGCATATCCGTCTCTGGATCTTATCAAGAACCCTGAGGCAAACAGCAGGGGGTCCAGGCCATATATGGCAGCAATACTCCGTGCAAGGGCGAATGGTCGATTTATAGATTTGGAGGATCGATTCCGGGGAGAAAAATTTCCTGGCTCGGCACAGGGAACCAACTTTCCTTGCGGTGGATGATGCAATTGACTCGATGTATTTATTCCATCTCAGATCAGCGGCCAGCATGAGACCGAGCAGCCGCAGAGAGGAGCTCTCGAGAAGTTGGTATTCAGACATTCTAATGAGATGCAGGGATGGATCCCTGTGGTGGTTAATAGAGAGCAGTTTTGTTTTAGAGGCGTTAAAGTTAACCATCCATTTCTTGCCCCAGTTCACAACCGATTGGAGGTCCTTTTCTATTCGAACTGCCAGGTTAACTTTGTCAGCATCACTAGATTTGTGTTTGAGGCAGGAGTAAATTGTGGTGTCGTCCGCATAGATGCCGACTTGGGAATCTATGGCGTCAGGACGGTCGTTTATGAATATAAGGAACAGAGTAGGGCCTAGGATGGAGCCTTGAGGAAACACCTGCGTTAATGGGATATGAGCTGGAGATGAATCCATTGAGAAATAAATGACTATAAGTTTTGATATCAATACACGTGTCCCCCAACTAGGTATATATGCTGATGACGCATCTATTATTCCATGCCTTAAGTAGTAGACGATCTAAAAAAAAACCTAGAAAGTGTTGTTAACAGGGGCAGAAATGGTTTGTTAATTTTAACAGCTCCGAAACGAAACAGTTCACTTTCATCTTTTTCTTTTCATCAGCATGGATGATGTTAGCCTCCATGAGACTGACTCCTTGCGCCATCTACGGCTAAAGATTACCGCTGACAAGAAGGGGAAAATATATTGCTATGTCTGCTGTGAGGGAAGTTTTTTCAGCGTATCATGATAGGCAAATTTTCATACCAGAATCTATCTTACACCATTCGTTCATGCATTGAATATTGATCTGGTCTGATGCTGTGTATTCAGGGGTTCTTGAGAAAATCCAAAGAATCTACAATACTGTCGGTTCTGATCTAACATCTCTGTATCGCGGCTTTCCTGTGACTTTTCTATAAATATGATTTGCAAGAAAATTTCTAACCACCCGATTATTAAGATCCCGCCGATTATTAAGACCACACGCCTCGATTATTAGGCTGATTTATCTCTCACTGATTTCAAACTATTAAATTTTGACCAACATTCGTGCGGTAATATTGTATTTTTACGCAGGGTTCAAGGATAAAGACTGTCCTACAAATGCTTTTTTAGTCGATGTCCCGTTTATAGCTAGAATATTATTAATAGAATATGTTTTTAATATCTTAATTACATTTTCTCTATGTTATATATATGTTATGTTTTAAGATATAGATATCATTACAAATTAAAATTTGTATGGTGTAGATATCTTTTCTTGTAGATAACTTGCCAAAGTAGTACCCACACATGTCATCTTAACAGTTCAAACAAGTGTCGGAAAGCAAACTTTACTCGACCACGCGCCCATATTTGAATGTATATTGAATATTCAAATAACAAATATACAAGCAACAAAATTGGACTGTGGCAACGCGTCATCGCGTATTAGTGTTGTAGCAATATGATTGGCTTTGACTTACTTGTTTCTCTTGGTAATTAATACACTTTGGTATCTCGACTTTACGAATTGAAGCCAAATACTAGCTTGGTGGAAAGGTCTCATAATTTGACACTTGAAACAGAGAGATGTAACCGTATGTTCCATATTATGTTCCGTCTTTTCGTTTATGAAACTTTCTTTTGTTTTCTTGCTTTTCAGTCAACTTTCATCTTCAAAAATTTAAATGCAATATCAATCACCATGTTCTGTCTCCTTCATTCTTGTTCTTCTTTTTTGTCCTCTCTCCTTAATAATGTTTTTCTTTTTCTCATATACTTTTCCCCCTTTGTACCCCCTTGCGTCTTTTCCCCCCAAGCAAGACAATAATGTCTTGTTTGCGGTGAAATGATTAAAAAAAAAGTTATTGTTAGTGTGTCATTTGTGCATCCAGTTATATAATAATGATTCGATTTTTAAATGTCTGTTTGCGTCTGTTGTTTGACAAACTGAAAATCAAATTCTATCAATATTGAAAAAGAAAAGAAAATTTTAAAAGAAAAATTTTAGTATGATATAATAATAATAATAATAATAATAAAATTAACTTAAATAACAACAATAATAATAATATTAATAATAATAAAAAATAACGACAACAACAATAATAAAATTAATTTAAATAATAATAATAATAAAATTAGCTTAAATAATAATAATAATAATAAAATTAGCTTAAATAATAATAATAATAATAATAATAATAATAATAATAATAATAATAATAAAGATTAACTTAAAGGATTTAGTAATCAACAGTGATAAAGAATTAGGATGAAGGTGCTAATTACTTGGGTAGAAGGGATTCCATTTTTACTTGTTTTTTTTTCTTAATAATTGTTTATTAGTTAAATAAATGTAATAATTCCAGAGTGATTAAGAGACGGGTTCGTTGAAGTAAAGTTTATGATAAATGGCGAATTGCACTTTTGGGTGGTCTAACACACGGACTTCAACCAGACGGGGTAAATGGTTTTGGCAAAACTCAAGTGGATGATGTCTACGGACAACCCGGCAGGGAGCCCGAATTCATTTTTAGTACCAGTTGTTTCCCGCGGAGTTTCGGAGACCAGAAAAACTTGCATGGTGGTCAAGGCGATATGCATATTAAAATACGTGGGCGGTGCCTAGAAGTTGTTTAGCTCCGCCTCTCTCAATAGAAGCGGTCTGCACGCTTGAGTTAGACTGGGGGGATCAGAGACAGATCAGATCAGATCAAAGAATCGGAGAGAGAACAGAGTGGCTCTTAGGAGGCGGCAGAACACGGAAGAGACGGCTTGTTGGAATTTGCTGGTCTGGTTGCTTGTTTGTCACGTACAAAAAGGTCCGATCCGAACCCAGAAGTAGAAATAGACCCTGAAGGAAACCAGTTAATTTTGCCAACAAAGCTGAGAAAGAAAACTGCTATAATTACACGCTCCGACGAAGATCTCTCTCTCTCTCTCTCTCTGTCACTTCCGACCCCAAGCGAGTGAACCTCGTTACGACATTTTGTACTCGTGTAAATTCTTCGGTAGTGACATAAAAACAGTGACCTTAAAAGGCTCTTTGTACAGGAACCGAAAGAGTTGTTTATTTTTTCTTTTTCATATCTTTGCGGCTACGGCAAGAACTTTTTCTGCATGAATAGTGATTTTCCTTTCAGCGTAATACCCAGCCATTTCCTCCCTTTCCCACTGGACCGTTCCGGGGAGACCGATACACTGCTGTTCGGATCAAGAATTCACAACGTGGCGAATAGTGGTGGTTCCTTCAGTTCACCGGGGGAAGATCGGGTGGATTTCTTTTTCGGCCAGAACCATCGGGGAGACAGGACATAGCTGCAACAGGCAGGGTGTTTTACGTTAGACTGTTCAAGTCCAGAGTCAACTGTTAACTTCTCCTTTTATCCATATAAACTACCCCTTGTTGTAATCCTCTACCTCGAGTGGCCCCGGGCCTTGTACAGGGTGAACCTTACTGTAAAAAAAAATGTACCTCGGAATGAGAAAAATCGACCGCTATAGATTAAATAAAGTTTTTCAGTTCAAAATTCCCTGAAAATTACCCAGTCATTAGTCTGAAAGTGAATAATAATTCCTCATCCCAGAAAGGTTTTTATTTTGCTAAAAAGTATCATGTATTTTTTTTATACAGAAATTTCTAGGACACACAATGAGGAATGAGGACTTGAAGAATTTGATATTCACGAGGCATATTGAAGGCACAAGGGGAAAATGCCACTAACCTACGTAACGTGTTTGAGTATATGGATGCTGAACAGAGATTGGGAAGGAGAATGGAAAGAAAAAAGAGTTACAAAGGATAGGAAGTTGTGAAGAGCCTTGATCACCCATATCTTGAAGGGAGACAAGCACATAGAAAAACTAATGCGGTCATTCAAGGGAAATAACTCTTTATTTTTTTGGTAAAAGTAATCTCCCTTGAAAAAGTTAGTTATCTCCCTTAGATTGTTTTATTGTTGAGTAATTTAGTTTGCATTTTTCAAAGTTAGGCTAGGCAATTTCAATTTATTCCTGACATGTAAATTTGGATTAACACACAAATTCTCATCAGCTTACTTTTTGAAGCAATCTGCTTTTATCGATTATAGGTTGAAAGCTGAAATTAATGCCGGATTTTTGTTTTCATTTTATAAATAATAACGGATTTAAAACGTTCGGTATTTGTGGATGAAAATCAGTTTAAAAAAATGTAACGCTTATCCGATTATCATTCAATCATTTTTAATCATTAAATTCAAACACATTTTCTTTCATGATCCTGAATGAATTTTCCTCACTTTCATTATGTTTTTGCTTCGAATGAGTTCCATCTATTCCCAAGTATTTTTTGTTTTTCTTGGATGTTTTCTTGTCTGATTTGCTACACCAATAATAGTTATTATTCCGATTCCCAAAAAGAATTTCTCGAGATTTGATAAAATTAAATGAGTGGAGGGTAATATATATATATATATATATATATATATATATATATATATATATATATATATATATTCTGAAAAGAAACGTTTCAAAAATAATTTAATTCATTTTTGAATGAGTCCTGAAAGTTTCACTAAAATCCGACAGTTATCTGATTTTTGCAAAAATTTCTAAACCAATGTTTGAGCGCTTTTTTGTTAAAAATGGCGTTCAAATTTCCCCTAAAAAATTATGGACCAGCGTTAACCAAAAAAAAAAAAAATTTTTAGTCAAAAACTTCCAGGTTTCTGAAAAGAATGAAAAAAAATATTTTTATATAAAATGTCCTTTGATCTTTAATAAAGATAGAATTAATTTCCTAAATAAGACAACGATTTTGACGATATCCGGGGATTGGGGGTGGGGGTTGCAGTACCTAAAGCATCATTTGGCTGACATTTAAAATGGCAAGTAATACTCATTCTGACACTATCGATAATTGATTGAATTTACTCTAGTGGAAACTCTGGAATAAAACGAACTGACTCAAGGGTATAAAATAAATAATACATTTTTATTTATTTTCTTTAGAGTGATGAGTGAGTCCTTTTGATATTCAGTGTCACAAAAATGTTCGTTTATAGGGCGGATATTGTGAGTAGGATTTGAGAAAGTCCGGAGTCAGACTATAGTAGGGGTAATAGTAATATTAGAAAGTAGGCCAGTGTGAATCTACAAGAAGCAGAAATATCATTGGCAGATGATCTCTGAACTACTTCTTCATTTGTCACGCATGTCTGGTTTCTCTTCCGTAGCGTCTCTGTTCATCACTTTCGCCTTCCTTTCTGCTTCTAGCTCAGACTTGTCAGCCTTTTGACCAGGCACCTGGACTCTGGCACGAACACAGGTTTCGGCTAACATCAAAAGTCTCTTTGAGTTAATTTTGTTAATTTTATTTATCGGCGTCCTTTTCATTTTCATTTTTTTTTTTAACGGATGTCATGCATTAAGCCTCCCTGATTCTTGGTATTTTTCAGTCACAAATAAGTAGACTTTGTTCCTGCAAGCTACAGGCATTTATCGGCCGGGTTCAGTTTTTTTCTTCTTTCTCTTTTTATTTGAGGGTTACCTTCTACTTACTTGAGAGAAGTATTATAGGATCGTCCATATTTTCTACTCACTCCCGTAAAAAATACACTCTTCCATCAGAATCAGTTTTGACCAATCAACACCTCACATTGCAAATCTCGACTTTTTATTGGTCGAGATGACACCAAAATGTGTATCAATTGTCAAAAATCTATTTTTTCCGCCAAACTCACTTGAGCCTACTTTGGTTTCCCAAAACAAATAAAAGGACAACTTTCAGTTCAATTCACCAGTCAGTCACTTAGCATCAGAGAGATGTCACACGAATCCACGCGTGTCACTATTTTGAAAGAAACTTTTCGCGCGTTAACTGCTGACTCAACCACCAACATCATTCTCTCTCTAAGTCCATTACAACTTTCTTAAAAAGTGTTCATTTGCACTACTAAATAGAAATTGTAATTTCAACAAAAGACACTCCAAGGTGAACAACTCTGGAAGAATAAGAAAACAAATCCTACTTTAATCTCGCATATTTACTACCTAAATTACCTTTTTGATAAATTTTCCTTTCTTATTCTATTTCTTCGACAATTGGACATTGCTGAACTGTAATTCATTAACATACTTAATTCACACTTCGTCAACTTTCATATAACGAATAAACAAGCTTGTTCCAAATGTATTAATTGTATATAAATGTTTGGTGTTTTTCTAATTGAATTCACGACTACCGTGGTTTCTTGTTCGATTTTGCCTTGAGATTTATTCAACTTGTATGTCTATGCTTTGTATTGTTGTGATTAATATGAAGAACATGCTTTCAAACTCATCATCTTAAAACAAAAATCCTTCTGATTACAAATTGATTTCATAGCAATCCCAACAGTATAGATAGAAACTTTTGGTGAGAGAAAAAGAAATAGATAAGGATATGAATGGAAAGCATAAATGCCTTATTTTGATTTGAATGATCTTTATTTTGAGTTTATATTTTTTTGTTTTTAATTTTTATCGGGACTCACTATAAGAATAAGAAAAATCATGAGGAATGTTAGTCTTTTTCAGATTTCACAGGTTACTCTACTCTTCTTTTATAGATTGGCCATGCATTTCGAATGTCCACACAAACATGTATATGCAAAAAAGCTGAGTATCTACCATGTATTCAGTTATGACAGCAGAATAACATATCATATTACTTCCAAGCTCGCAAGAAAATTTAATTTCGGCATTAAATGACCCATAAAATGTTGATATGCTATTAAACAGACAAATCAAATAAATCTAGGTCAGTCCTTAAGGAACGTAACTCTTTTGACATTCTGAAGTGATACCAAAGCTTATTGTAATAATCTCTTAGAGTGAACCCAGTATATATCAGGGCCACCTATCACGTATTTCTAGGAGTGAATAGCAAACTACGTTTCTGTTACGCCAAATTTTCAGATTGATAGTATTTGCAATTATGTTTTTGATTTGATCTAAACAAAATTTGAGTGCCGATCTATTAAAATTTGCCTTTGTTTTTGTATCTTTGCAGTCTTATTTGGAAAAAAGGTTGTTCGTTTTCGTTTACGGTGCAAAGGATTCCTTGGTAGATTTTCTACATATTGATAACCTGGTTTCTGCCCATATTCTTGCGGCAAAGGGTCTTACGGCCGAGAAAAACTTTATTGCTGTAAGTATCTTCCAAATTTTTTATGCACACACACACACACACACACACACACACACACACACACACACACACACATATATATATATATATATATATATATATATTGCGCCCATAAAGATGATCTTGGAAAAAGATCTAAAGTACTTGGGAAATGAAAATAAAAGAAATTTAAACAGCTATAACACATTTCTCTCATCCTTTAGCATCAATACACGGAAGGTTATTCGGGAGTAAGAACGGATTTTATTAAAAATTAGCAGGCATAATGTCTGTAATTTATTCAGCGATGTCAGTCAACGGAATAAGTTGTTTGTTATTGTCGTAAAAGTAAACTGATTTATGATTTTTTTTAGTTTATTAACTAACTGGCAGCATGGCCCAGCGTTGCCCGTGCTTGATTAAAAAATCGTACGACTCATACAGCAATCACTATCACTTGACTTAAAATATTTTTGCCCTTCCTTGGCTTTAAAGGAGTGTCCTTTGCCGTGCTGATGTTGCTATATGCCTTACTTCTTGCCTATCTCACACTGCGAATTTTTTCTTAGCTCTATACTAAACATTAAATCTGTTACGAAAAAAGAACTAAACAAAATGAACACAAAACGATCAGCTTTAAAAAAGGACTCGTAACTGGAAAAGCCAAATGAAAAAAGAATGTTAACAACAAATACTTTTTCACGCCCAACCCAGTTCTGCGGAATCAGAATCAACGTTGAGTTTAAACAAGCGAATGAGCCAATTGGAGTAAAGTGCCATGCACATTTAAATTTTTCCCACTTGTGACGAATGCAGCTATCGATATTTTTTGCATCCTAGCATGCTAGTTAACATTCGTGTCAGTCCGCTCTCACGCTGGCCAATAGAATCTTCCTGCCTATTCGTGGCAGACAGCTAGCTATAGGCTCTCACTCTGGCCAGTAGAAAATGGCCGCAAACTACATGAAAACTGCTGTAGAAGCATGAAAAAATCGATTATTTCCACTATCGATGGGAGTTGGGAAATTTTGGCCTTTCCGCTAATTTGGAGCATGTGCATGTAAATTTTGGTGCAAATCCGTCGAAAATTGCGGCCGTGCATTCGTTACACACACACACACACACACACACACACACACACACACACACACACACACATCATGCCTGTTATAGATAGAGATCAAATCGTCCTTTCTTATTTTTATTTTTAAAAAATAAAAAGTAATTATTTATATTTATGCATATATTTTATTTTTTTTTATTTTGTCAGAGTGGCCAAGCATATTTCATCTCAGATGGGAAACCCATAAACAACTTTGAATTTTTTAGGCCTTTGGTAAATATCTACTCTTTTTCTTTTTTGATTACTTTCTCTAAAACTTCATCGATACAGGCCTATCAACTTAAAATCGTAAAACCTAATGATTTAATTACATCTGGCAAAAGGAGCGTGGAACCACCCCTTAATTGTTGTTGTTCCCAGGTCCACCTTGACCCGAGGTCATAGCACCTATTAGGATCCCAGCTATCGGGAAATAGTTAGCCCCTAAACCGGGGTGAAAACATTATGAAAGTATAAAAATAGATTTTTATAGTAAAAATACCAGCAATACATTTTTGGAAAAAAATATTGCCAGCAATTTGACTCTCGACATAAACCCTCTTCACAAAAATACGTCAATGAAAACTGATTTCTTACAAAGAATATATATTCTATTCATACAAACCTATCCTAAAACTTATCGGCATTACATAATCTATTGAGGTTGATATGCCGTGGAACCAGATAAACCATACCAAAACAAACCAAAGTGATTAGTGATTTAGATATCTAACTTTAAAAAACAGGGGAACGGAAGGATTCCAAAAAACAGACCAAAGATGTTAACTCTAAAGACATCATTCTTCGAATTCATAGCAGTTATTTCCAACGGAAGCATATTTTTAGACCCAATATCAACCCATTTCAGGTCAGTGTTTCATAACGAACCCCAGTTTGGTAAATCTATCATTGAAAAATGTTATCTCTGCTATAATTTAACTGAATCATGGCTGGAAACAGCGAAACGGTTTTTTAAAAAAATGCACATGGGATAGAAAGTATTTTTACTTGGTAACTCTTTTAGTGGAGAAATCTCAACAATCTATTTACAGAGACGATCCTTTAAAAACTATCCGGCTCAGCGGAAGCCCAACGGTTAAAAGTTAACCGAGAGACCACTAGTTACGAACCGAGATAAAGTTTAAAAAATATTTTTAATAAAAACGATAATATTAAAATTGTATAATGAAAAAATAATTAAAATATTATAACAGTGAAAGAATATAGAGACTATTTTAATAAAAAAAAAAGATGTTAATATTGAATTGTAAAACTAATCAAGAAAATTAGAATGTTACCAGGGTCGGCGCCAGGGACTCACGCCCACCAAAAAACAACTTTGATACTGGTCCTCCTTCTCTACAACATGTCTATTTGAAAGATTCACAACCTGAGGACCACAAATCCTTGAAAGAAAATTGGTGGGAAAGGGCAGCGCTTTTTTTAAAATTACCAAAAATCAGGAAATTATCGAATTTAAATGAAAATTTCATTACATATTCGTTAATTATTTATTTATTTAAAAAAAAACATCTGAGAAAATGTAATAACCACCAATATTTTCATGACTAAATTTTACTGGAACAAAATATTTATGTTGCAAATTTTTATATTTCCATAAAGACTAAACGCCGACGCATCTCCACTGAAAAAATGTTTTACAAAGATTCTATAGAATCGTCCATATTTTCTACTCACCTCCGTAAAAAAATACACTCTTCCATTAGAATCAGTTTTAACCAATCAACACCTCACTTTGCGAAACTCGATTTTTTATTGGTCGAGACGACACCATAATGTGTACCGATTATCGAAAATTTACTTTCTCGCCAAGCTTGCTGGAGCCTACATTGACTTCCCCAAACAAATAAAAGTACAAATTTCAGTCCAATTCACCAGTAGTGTAACTCAGCTTCAGAGAGATGCCACACGAATCCACGCGTGTCACTATTTTGACTTAAGAAACTTTTCGCGCGTTAACTGCTGACTCAACCACCAACATCATTCTCTCTCTAAGTCCATTACAACTTTCTTAAAAAGTGTTCATTTGCACTACTAAATAGAAATTGTAATTTCAACAAAAGACAGTCCAAGGTAAATAACTCTGGAAGAATAAGAAAACAAATCCTACTTTAATCTCGCATATTTACTACCTAAATTACCTTTTTGATAAATTTTCCTTTCTTATCCTATTTGAACATTTCTTCAACAATTGAACATGGCTGAACTGTAATTCATTAACATACTTAATTCACACTTCGTCAACTTCCATATAACCAAAACACAAGCTTTTTCCAATTGTATTAATTGTATATAAATGTTCGATGTTTTCTAATTGAATTCACGACTACCGTTGTTTCTTGTTCAATTTTGCTTTGAGATTTATTCAACTTGTCTGTCTATGCTTTGTATTGTTGTGATTAATATGAAGAACATGCTTTCAAACTCATCATCTTAAAACAAAAAACCTGATGATTACACATTCATTTCATAGCAATCCCAACAATTCCAACACAGCACAAACGGGATTGACTTAAAATTTTGTTTTAAAAACAGTATTTCAGTTTTCGGGAAAATCTTTCATGTGTTGGAATCTTTAACATTTTTATTTTTTAAGCAATCATTTTCTTGGTTTTATCTTTCTAGAAATGTAAAAAATGGGAACTAGAAAGAACTGTTCAGAAAGAAAATTACAATTAAAAAAAATAACCGCTACTGAAATTAGCACTTCTGCTCCCACTCCTCCCCAGTAGGCATAGGCATAGGGTAGTAAGCACAGGCCCTGTCGATTATTATAATTGATGATTGACAATATAACTTAGGTAGAAAAAAAGTAAAAAATACAACAAGCCAAAAAAAAAAACGCTGCTGAAACTAGCCCTTTTGGGGCTCCAAGCTTGATGGAATAATCCATACTAACCTTTCACTCCTCCAGCATAATCCACTTCACACCAAAAATATCTATCAACCAATTAAAACTCTAGTTTCAGCAAACGAAGTTTCCTATTGGTTAAAAGCCTTAGAACTGTAGCAAATTCACGTGAAAATGCCTTTTCGCGCGCAAGCCTCTGGAGCCTACCTTTTTGCCCAGAAATCTATAAATAGGAAATTCTTGATCACTTCAAACAGTCAAACTTTCATTCCTAGAGAGATGCCAAACTGATCAACGCAAGTCAAAACTCTGACCAACCACACCTTTGTCGCGCAAAATATCTCTGACTCAACAAACCACAAGCACGCTCTATCTCTTTCAGAAACGTTATCTAAACATCACTTACAATAATTTAAAAAGTGACATTTTACTCACTACTTAATAAGTATTAGTAAACAAACAATCAAATTCTCACACAACTAAAGGTACGCAACTCCTACCAATTCTTAACAATAATACAAACAAATTTACGTACACACATTAATAATTGAACTAGCACAAACGACAATTTCGTACATAACTGGACACTTAGTTTAATTTTGTGAACAAATCTAAATAACAATTGCAAACACGTTCAAACATTCACAGTAATATTCTACACAGCCAAATACATCTATTCCCATTTATCCATCAAAGTTCAACTCAATTGTATTCGTGAATTGTATATAAACCAATGTTATTGTTGTACATTTAATGTTTGTCTTTGCTTTCAATCTTCTTGCATGATTTGTTTCTAATATTTTTCTTTAATTGTTGTGGACGAATGTTTTAGAACACCAACACTAAAAATCCTTCTAATCACTTAAAAATACATTCGCCAGTCTGCAACAAGCTCGTCGGGTGGGTGGGTTCCTGCGTAGTAACGCACCGCACCGGCCAGGCAGATACACGATTATTAGTTGATGACTAACAATGTAACGTCAGTTTAAAAACAGTGAAAAAAAAATGCAGATGGCCATAAGGAAACAGTGCTGAAAAAATGCCAGTGGCCAGAACGGGGGCCCAAAAAATGCCCCCCTCCCACCACGGTCGGGGGTTTCGCGAGTAAGACGCACTGGCTCTGAATGTTACAATAGAAAATGAAATAAAGTCGATAAATAAAATATTAATAATGAGTAATAAAAAAAGAAATACTTTTTCTCATAATACTAAGAATAAGGAAACCGACAATAAGATTACCCCCCCCCCACACACTTGGTTTTGCCAAGTGGCTTTGTTGAAGGTTATAAAAAGGCAAACAATTCGTGCCTCTCTCTTTTTCTCCTCCTTTCTCCAAGTTGTAGTACCACGTGGTAATTACGTTTCCGCGGGAAACCTAGTTTCCCCAGTCCAATGACGACTGAACTCTTTTCAATATTCCAACGACATCGTCTGAACCTGTTTTGCAGCTCTACTTATGAAGTAGATGAATTGGTCGTTCCAACTCGGGACAAAGCTGACTTGAGCTCGACCATTTCAACCATTGTTAACTTACTTCTGAGTCCAAAAAGAAAACAAATATACCTCTTGATACTGATTGGTCAATTAATCCTAATATCATGTTTTCAACTACGTCCGCATGGTTAAAATTAATTTACCGACCAAAATCTGTCTATGTATTTCGAGCCTATAACGTGACTTGAAAGTAAATAAATACGAGCGACATCTTCAACTCTTTCTCTTTCCTGATTTCTCAGACCCGCAGCAATGTAGTTCTGTGGAAAAGTCGCGTTTATCCCTTTATGGGAAAACGCTATCACACACACACACACACACACACACACACACGCGCGCGCGCACGCACGCACGCACACATGCGTACGTATGTACGAACATTGCATTTCTCTGAACTTATCTCATTCAACTACAAGCAACAGAAACTTATTTACTTCCAGATCCCCTGGAGCTATAAGTTACGATTCAACATATTCTCAGCTTTCCAAAATTCTTTCCCTCATATTCAACTCTCTTCGATGAACAACTATAAGCGGCAAGTTAATTCAACTTTTCAATATCCAAGTGAAGATTTCATTTTCTCTCAATCAACAAGTTTCTTTGAACTCATCTTACACAAATTTCAGTCTGCAAAACCTTCTTATCGAAGAACATTCTTTCCATTGAAACTTACTATGATTTCTTGAACTGAAATCTTTTCTGTGAGTCTAGATAAAAAAAATATATCTTCCTTAGTCTTAACTAATTCAAATAACAGTTAAAGGGGAATAACTCCTGCTATTAATTTAAACTCTTACTACTATATAAAAATCACACACTTGATTGTTTTGTATATCATACAGTAAAATGAAGATTGTTTGTTATAAAAACAGTTTTTGTGTTGTTTTGCTTTTCGTTTGCTTACATATTTGTAAAGTAAAAAATGCACGAATGGAATTGAGGCCGTTCAAACCGCTACATACCCAAGAAGAGTCATTGAGAACTTTGTTTCACCAGTCACAATAAAAAATAAACTGTCTATTGAAGAAACCCAAGGTTTTGCATGCTTATATCTTCTTTGTTTACATATTGAACACGCACCTTCACCTAAAATACACATAAGCACGCAACCCTTTAACTTTCACATGACTAACAAGATTTCTTTGACAAAGAAAACGCCAAATTGTTTATGAAAAGAAAAAAAAACAAGAATGAAAATCGATGTGTAAAGTAAGTAATCGATGTGTAAATGTAAAATCTTGCAGGATGGGTCCAGCTTTGAAGTTTTCAAAAATCAGTCAAATTTGAATTGAAAACAGATTCAGTGTGAGTAGATGATGACTCGATTTTCAGACTGAGTCAAAAGTGTTCTCTGCTATACATGGCCCCATGGATGAAAGCGTTGGTTGAAGGACCCAAAAAGTGACTTGACCCAAAGAGTTTTGGGTTCAATACCTGGCCACAGCAGAGGGAACAAACACTTGGAGAGATGAGTTACTAGGGGGAATTATCTGAAACAGATATCCAAAGGTATGGCACGTGTAATTAGAACAATTTACCCCCCGTGAACTAAATAAAGTGTTCGGTTCGAAATTCCAGCGTATATCACCTGAAGAAGGTCGGAGCGTACAACGACCGAAACATCGTGAATATGGCAATAAAGACAGGGACAACCGTCCGAATAATGTAAATAATTTAAATGTAAAAGTTTCTTATTTTAAATTAAATTTATCTTCAACATCTTTTCATAATGTGACGATAATCGCCATGAAAAGTTTCTTATTTATTCACTCAGGTTATTTTTATTTTATTTTTTCCAGATTGAAGGCCTTGGTTATTCTTTTCCAACTTTGCGACTTCCTGTCTGGCTCATCTTTTACTTTGGTAAATTTTCTTAATCACTTTCTCTTGTGGGATGAACAGTTGTTGAGGTCTTACTTAGTAATGTGTATTGATGAAAATTACAAATGTACTATTTAGCGTGTAGCAGTTTGCTGTACTCTTAATTGTTGTATACTACACAAGTGATTCGCTGGGGACTAAAACGTCCCGCGGAAGAGAAAGGAAAACCGTCTTTTCCTTCGGTATAGAGAGAAGATTAGAGCAAGTCGGGTTTCGTTTCTTTCCTAGACTCTTCTTTTAAGTTATGATATGCGCCTCTTCGTCCTCCTTTTACACCATTACAACAATCACAGTGACCCTCTACCTCGAGTGGCTCTTGAGCTACTAGGGGATCAATAATTTTTTTGTTTTTTAAATGATGGAATAAGCATTTTTAATATATTTTTTGTTTGAGTTTGACACATTTTTCGTGCCTTCACAATTTACACTGCAATGGCGGTGATCTTAATCATATGGATCAGATATATATTTAAACATTTCAAATTATAAATTTAGTTCATGTGCCAAGCTGCAGAGTTATTGATCCATTCGCTTAATGTATTTTATGTTCTTATATTAATTTATTTTATTTTTTGTCTCAATTTTTAATTTAAATTGTGAACATTCTCTTCCGATCTAAGGGCGATAACTGTAAGGTGAAGAGCGACTTAAAGATGGCGATTACCGTTAACGTCATCGATGTAAGTATTTGTTTCGGAGGATATATGGGGATATTTCTTTTGTTTACCTAAGTCTATTTTCCAGAGAATGAAAAAGAAATCGTTCTAGACGTCTCTTTTATGAATAAGTTGTATAATTTACATTTTTACTCCAAAATATTCATCATAACATACGTGTACGGACTTCTTTGTTGGTCATTCTCGTCGCGACATCCGATTGAAAATTTAAAGATTATTTTAATTTGAAATATTTAATATTTCTTTCATTTTTTTAATGTATCAGCTGCCGAATCTTAATTTATTTTCCTGATAATTTAGATTATTATTTATGGGTTTATCCTTGTTATCGTTTTTTTATAGATTAAAATATAGCACTAAAAATGTAAACATAATGAATATTTTCCTTTTAATTTTATATATGAAGATCTTAAAAAGAAACGTTTCAAAAATAATTTCATTCATTTGTCAGTAAGTCCTGAAACTTTCAATAAAATCCGACAATTATTTGATTTTTGCAAGAATTTCCTAATCAAAAAGAAAAGGCGTTCAAATTTCCAGTACTAATTTATGGTCCCCCCCTTTGACGCGATTTTTAAACCGATATTTCGAAGGTTCTAAAAAAGATTTTAAAAAATAATTTTTACATAAAAAGTCCTTTGTTTTTTCCTAATAATAACGAAGATTTTGACGATAGAACTTCTTTGTATTTATTATTAACTTTGGGACATTTTTTCATCATGTTATGCTCATTTTTTAGCGAATCTTTGGAGCATTACCCTCCATATGAAATTTAGAGCATTTACCGATCGTTAATAATTGGTTGTATATTACTTTTTTATGCTATAAGTAAGTAATATTTCTTTCAAATCAGATTAATTTAACCTTAAATTTTCTAATTTTACTAAAGTAATGTGTCAGAAAATTTTTTAAATATTTTTAAAATCGATAAATTTGTGTTTGTTTACAAATTTCTTAAAATTAAGAAAATGGCCGCTTTTAAGAAAATTTAAGAATTTGAAATTAAATTTGTTGACTTTGCAATGTATATAGTTTCTATCTGAAAAACACCAGAATTGTTTAGTTAATGGAAATAATAAATTTTAATGATTAAACTTTCAATTAAAGTTAAAATGAAATCTTCAAGAATGTTTTTTCGTTTTAAAAAAATCATTTTAAACTTAGGTATCGAAAATTTATGCCGAAATAGTGGAGTTGCCTAATTTAAATGATCACATTTTTGGGGACAAAAATCCTTTTTAAAGAAAATCAGCTCAGAATCATAAAATAAAAAATACAATAAAACTAAGACATTAGAAAAGGTTTTAATTGCGTTTATGAATAAAATATATTATAGAAACTGTCTTACAAATTTTTTTGTTTTTTTTTGTTTAATAATGAATTGTTTTCATTTTTTTAAATTTTCATTAGAATGATTTATAAACTTTAAAAATTCTGTATTAGTCTGTAGGTTCCAAATGATATTGTTATTATAAATACTATATTTACTAATGATCAGTTGGTGGTGACTCAGGAGTTCTGGTGTTGTCATATCCGTCCACACTTTGGTGTCATCTGACCAGCTTTTATATTGTCATCTGCCTTCAACAATGCCTTGCATGCTGGTCATGCAGAGGCTGTCATGCCATGTGACATGGCTAAATCAATCATTAATAATGGCAATAAGAGATTCCTGTCAACTCACAAGACTTTTGACCTTGCTTCATACATAGACATTGGTAGGAAATGCAGAGGTGCTTTCTCAAGCATTTGTTCTGGAATGCCTGGATCCTTTTTTTTTTTTTTTTGCCTCAACTAGCAGTGTCCAAGTCTCACACCCATAGAGGAGGATAGATACAACCAGTGATTTGTAGAGCTTGGAATGGAAGCTGATGTTGCTCCTCCCTGCCTGATCATTGTGGGTGTGGCAATCCATGTGCAGATTTCTGCGTTATAGATGCCATCTTTTGACAGAGTTACTCTTAAGTATTTGAAGCTGGACACTTACTCCAGTGGTTCGCTGTCCATGGTGATGCTTATACTGGAGTTGCTTGTGCTATTCAACATTACTTTGGATTACTCTGTGTTCAGTTTGATTCCCGGAGGAGGTTGTCTGTTTCTTCTGCATCCCATCAACAACTGAAGCAGTCAATGAACTGATGATGATACTGATCATAATGAGAACTACAATTCTCTGGTCCCCAATATTTTAAAAAGTATTAGAATCTTTTCGGTGCTGTATAAACAAACCAACTTTCATAAATGCTGATGTCTACAGGATGTGATGTATAAATTGTCATCTAAATGATGCAAAAATGAAAATAACATTATTATCTAAAAATTATATATTAATAAAAAGATATTTTTACCAAAATTACACAAAAATATCTTGAAATACTAAAGAGTAAATTTATTCAATAAAATTGCCATTGGCTTCAACAACGGCCTCCAGATGACTTTAGAATCTCCTGCAACTCTTCTGGATGTTCTCCTTGTTCAAGCTGGTGAATGCTGCCATAATCCTTGCTTTCAGTTCATCTTTGGTCTTACAACAAGTTTTGTTGGTCAACTGTGCCCAAAACATAATAATCAAGGGGGTTGCAATCTGGGAAGTTAGGTAGGCAGATGTAATGGGTGATATGGTTGCAGAAATTGCCTGACAGCCATGACTGGGTTCTTCTGCTTGTGTGGCATGGTTTCAGAGTCCTGTTGCCAGACATAGTCTCTTTCAGCAACCACCCTCTTGACTCAGGACAGCACTACCTGTTCAAGGCACTTGAGGTAGACTTTTGTATTGAGTCAGAGGCCCTATGGGAAGATGAATGGAGGCATAACGTCGCCATCACTAGTGATCACTCCAAATACCGTTGTAATCACCATTAGAGTCATCCAACTCTTTCTAATTCTGCTACACTGTTCTCAGAGTGACAATCAAATACTCTGAATTCTGATGTGAATGATAAGCAGTAGAGCATGCAGTTTCCAAATTTCTGACAGAGTGAATTGTTTCATGGTGCTCTTTTTCTCACAGACGAGGCCCAACTGACTCTACTATACTGTGCCATCAACAAAATAAAAATAAAAAACTGCACATCCGCAAAATTAAAAATATAAAAACGGCGACAATTTACCCATCGCACTTTGTATGTATAATTTTATCAGAAAATAAGAGCAGTAACTATAGTAAATTTAAAATTTATTAGTAATTTTCTAACAGTTCTTCAAGTGTAAGATATAAAACCAAGGTACCTAAAATTCAATGCTTAAAACATTTTTAATTTTTAAGATTACTGATTGGTTAAAAAAATTATATAAAAAAAGGCATTTAAATTGTATATGTCAAGTAGTTTTATTCCAGTTATTTGCCCCTTAGATAAATTTTCCAAATATCAGGCTGTCGACAAGTGGGTCAACACCTCATAAAAACACCTACCTCCATGTTAAATGCTTCTTTGCAATATTTTAGACTAAAATTAAGTAATGTTTTCAATTTAGATAAACTTTAAATCAGTTTTTTTCTCAAATAACATTTCAGAAAAGTATATTTTATTTTTGAAAGATTTTTTAATAAGGTTGTGATAATATGTCAATATGGATGATTTTTTATTAATTTTACTGATAATTAGAAAAAAATTATTCTAATCAATTTAAATTTGGTTTGAAACACAGCAAATTATTTTGCTTATTGGAAATATTAAATTTAATCTATTAGATAGATATTAAAACTAAAATAAAAGCTTCAAGAAAGATTTTCATTTTTAAAACACATTTTAAACTTTAAGTATTACTCGTTTTTTTTAAGGTACCTACATTCAAGAAAACACTTTAAACAAATATAAGAACAACTGAAAACAAATTGAAACTTTCCAACATCCTCCACCCACATCAACACTGTACTCAAAAAATAGCAATAGATACATTATTTCTTATAGCAATAGCCATAAAAATAATTTGTTTATTAAACTTTGTCTTTAAATGATTTGTTGTTAGAAAAAAAATCTGATCCCAATTAGAGTAATGGCTATCAACACAATGAGTGGAATCAGTGTGCAGGTTGTCTGAGCATGGGTAGCAGTGATAATAGTCATTTTATCAGCAGCGGGGTGGGTGGGGGAACCTTGGGAAAGGTATGAATTTGCCTGTTCTTTCCCAGCTATGGGTTAATTAGTAGTATTGCATCAGTAAATCATTATCTCCAAAACATTCTTACAATCTAAAAATAAGAATGTTAGGTCATGAAAAATGATCAATAAATAGATCAAAAACATTACGCAAATATAAGCACTAAGAAGTGCTTATTAACATTTAAATAATGTTCTTCTAAGCAAATGCAACTTCTTTTTTTAATACCATATTCTTTCAGGACACAGCTCTCCACAACTTCCTTTTCTGTAATATCAGTAAATAGTCATAACTGTTCTTGGAGAAAAATAGTACTTTCCCCTTGCATTCAACATGGTTTTTGAATTCAAAGTTGTTGTTCCTCTAAACCGGCTGCCCTACCAAAGCTAGAGAGTCCAGTCTGCCCTACTATTTCACATATAATTAGGAAGATGGAAATATGGAGTCATGCCTTTCCTTAAGGGTATTAATACAAAATGAAATGGATTTGGCTCTATTTTCTGCATGAACAACAATTATGTTACTTGTGTATGCTAATTTGCAAGATCCAAAGCCATTAATCATTTTTAAATATGGCGCCATAATTTCCTTGGAATATTTTACCAATAAATGTGGCATATAGGATTTGCTAAGTATGTCTGTCATTGTAATAATTTATACAGTAACTATAAGCTTAAATTACAAACTCAAACTTTCCACTGCATTTTCCAATAGTTTAAAACCAAAAGGATACTATAATGAATTCAGTGGGAGATATGGCTTCTAAAATCCACAATTTGTTAACATTCACATATAGTAAAGAAAGAAAAATGCTTTTCAAGCTCTTTTTCAGATTCCCCTTCCTCCCCACGGTGATAGGATGTGACACAAGGTTGGTTTAATCAGGAGTGTCCATACATGTATATATTAGCCAAGGTCTACACTGTGATATTAGTGTTGCTAGCAGTCTATCAGTCCTCTCTCTTTCGTGCAATGAGGAAGATGCTGCTGTGAAACTGACTCGGATGATCACATAGAAGCGGATGTGGCGTCTTTAAGTGTTTTATGACCAGCAATAAAATCTATGAAGTGGAGTCTTTGAAAGCAGCTACCCACATGATAAAAAGAGAATGAACTAAGATAAATAAATGAAAACGTTGGGAACAAGTGACAACAAACTGGATGTTGAAGACTTCCGCTTTCAGTTGCATTTGTAATTGAAGTATTGAGGTTGCCCATTATCTCACTGTCAAGGTAGTTCCGATCCCTACTACTTCACATATAGTTAGGAAGATAAAAATATGAAGTCATGCCTTTCCTAAAAGGTATTAATACAAAATGAAGCAGACTTGGCTCTACTTTCTGCATCAACAACAATTATGCCATCTACATATCCTAATTTACAAAGCCAAAACCTATTAATTCCACCTAAATCTGAAAACTTCCACTTGCATTTGGGATTGAAGTGGGGCTTGGCTGCCTATTAACATCACCGTTGACATAGTTCTGATGCCGCCCATGCATCATTAGGTAAATAGGCACAGAGATCATACAATAAACTCGGACTTCTTACTGGTTGAGGAGAAAAGCTTATTTGTTAATTTCGGATGTCAAAATGGCAGAAAATGTCACAAGAGTCATCTACCTATCCAGATCGTGCAAGAGAATCCTCGAAATAAACGGTGAAATATATTGGAAAGTTTCAGTCTTCATTTCTCCCTGCAGCATTTATATTCTCCTTTTGCTTCTTTTCCGGCTTTTGTGCACACCAACTTGAATGAAAATAGAAAAGTAACATGGTGTTTCATTGTCTGGTCACTGAAAAGCTCGTAGTGGACCCCATTGCATGTTTACACTGCCACAGATTTGAAATCCCCAAGACCAAGAAGAGTAAGAGAACTGATACTACACTTTGATCCTAATCTAAAGACCACCGATGCATTAATTCTGTTAAATTCTATAAATAAACACTTCAATGATGTTAATAATAATAATAATAATAGCTGTTTCCTTATAAGGAAACATTTGCCATTTACTGACTAAGCTGCAAGCTATTTTCAGTTGAAATTTATAAAGTCTATTAAAACAAATTTCAGGGAAACAAGTTTTTTCAGGTCCACTGACTTCCAGTAAATATACAGATGCACAGGTGGTGTAATGGGTATGGTGCTTGGAATGAGAAGTTGGAGGGCTGAGTTCAAATTTCAGTCTAGTTCATTACATTCACTTATGTGCAAATACCCTTTCTGAAGGGTATTTGCACATAAGTCATCTACTCCCCTCAGCTATGGGTTAAATAGTAGGACTTATATCTTGAAAACATTGGTATTCTCTGATGCAATAATAGCTAGCAAAAAAAAAAAAAAAGAATTATCTTACAATTCCAAAATGTTTCAACTTTAAATATTCTCTCCCCAAAAAAACTTAAATCAATCGACTGGAAATATCACAATGGACAGTGATTTTGTTTACTGTTTTTAAATACAGAAAAATGGTGCTTAGTATTGTTTGACCCATATAAATATCAATGTGTCAAAAACAATTATTTGGAATCAAATACCTGACTATTTTTACATCTTGAAATATCTCCTTTCAGCTGCCCTCACAGAGCTGATCCACAATTTGGTTGCCAACATCTATAACTTTCAGCCATTTCTAACTTGCACCGAGGTAAGACATGTTTCCTTATTTTATTTAAATTCTATAATATCCTGCTCAAAAGGGAATATGCTGAATCACTCTCTACCCACTGTCACCAAAAAAAAATAACTGCACAGTACAGTAATTTAAAATTTGTCTTTGACTTTTTTCTTTATTGGCAAAGAAATCATCTGGAATTTGTTTTACAAGAAAATGTTACTCATTATTTAAAACTATTTACATGCGGACTGTCGTCATCTTTAAAAACACAAGGACAATAGTCTGCATGATAATTTCTCTTCCCAAAAAATCAGACAGAAAATGTTATTCATTTTAGATCTTTTTAAAAAAGTTAATGTTTATATTGTATCTCCACTCTATTTACATTATTTGGACTATTGTCCTCATCTTTGTCGCCATGTTTATCACAATGTTTCGGCCGTTGTACACTCCAGCTTTCTTCAAGTGGTTGGAATGTCGAACAGAACCCTTTATTTCGCTCACCGGGGTAGACTATTCTAGTTCTATGTGCCATGTCTAATGGATGTCAGTTATCTCCTGTTAATTCCCCTCTGAAAGTTCTCTACTGCCTTAACCAGGTATTGAACTCGCACTCTTTGGGTCTTGTCACTGGATCTAACTAACACCTTTATCCACTGTGCCATGTGTCCTTGAGCGAAATAAAGGGTTCAGCCAGATAATGTAAATAGTGTACATAATACCTCATCTCAGATATATAGACAGATACATCTCCACTCTGTTTGCTATTTACACAAATGCAAATCTTAACATTTTGAAACGCTAATTCAAACTTTTAAAGTAGCAAACAGGAAATAAATGTGTTCTTTAAAAATAATGCATTGATTGTCCAACTGAATTGCAAACAATAAATCCCTTTTCTTTTTGGGGGCTTATGGCCATATTATGTTGAAACACCAGTTCTCATACGATCACCAAAGTTAAGCAATGTTGAAACTGGTCAGTACCTAGATGGTGACCGCTTGGGAATACCAGTTGCTGTAATCCTGGATGTGTGGTTGGTGTAATAGATAACAGCTCAGAACTGCTAATTGGAAAGCTGAGTTCCAACTCCAGTCAGGTTTGTTATATTGACTTATGCAGAAATAGCCTTGGGAAAATTATGAATACACCTTCTCTCCCAGCTATGGGTTAATTAGTATGACTTGTGTCAATAAAAATCATTATGATCTCCAAAACATTCTTCCAATGTAAAAATATTTTCTGGCTTTAAATAACCTGCAAGAGGTTGATAAGCCATAAAAAATCAATCCATTTCATTTTTGTTAAAATATAATAATCACTCCTTTATTTGGAATGGAGTCTGAAATACCAGTCTAAATCCAAGTGTAAAGAGCATATTATTTCTAAACTAGAATGTAAAAAAAGACAAACAGTTCTCTCCCAACCATCAGCACCGAGACATTCAATATTGAAAAATATGTAGCCACAGATAACCAAACATCACTATACGAATTAACAGAACTGCCAGATGTCATCTGTCTTCTTCAAACAGGTGATAATAACCCTTACCTCCAGCAGACACACTCTCGTCAAGGTATTTTCCATGTTAGTCTGGTTCTCTTCTACTGTATTTTCTTGCCAATATGACCCTGTGTTTCTGAAGCTAAAAACCTGGAATGAATTACATCCTTGAATGACCTCATAGTATAGTCAGCCGCATATGTAAATTTTTTAAATGTTGTACCATATTATCCATTCAAATTTCAATGTTATACATATATGTCACTAAAATAAAGCGGAACCTCTCATCATGAACAAATCTGAGTTTGTCTATATTTCTGAGATGAGGTATTATGTACAGTATTTACATTAGTCGGACTATTGTCCTCATCTTTGTCGCCATATTTGTCACAACGTTTCGGCCGTTGTACGCTCCGGCCTTCTTCAGGTGGTTGGAATTTCGAACTGAACCCTTTATTTTGATCACTGGGGTAGACTGTTCTAGTTCCACATGCCATGTTTGATGGATGTCAGTTATCAGTTATCTCCTGCTAATTTTCCCTCTGAAAGTTCTCCACTGCCTTAACCGGGTATTGAACTCACACTCTTTGGGTCTGTCACTGGATCTAACCAACGCCTTTATCCACTGTGCCATGTGTCCAAGTTAAGGCAGTGGAGAACTTTCAGAGGGAAAATTAGCAGGAGATAACTGATAACTGACATCCATCAAACATGGCATGTGGAACTAGAACAGTCTACCCCAGTGATCGAAATAAAGGGTTCAGTTCGAAATTCCAACCACCCGAAGAAGGCCGGAGCGTACAACGGCCGAAACGTTGTAACAAATATGGCGACAAAGATGAGGACAATAGTCCGACTAATGTAAATAATGAACAAATCTTACAAACAAAAAACATCTCAGGTAACGAATGGTGTGTTGAGCAACAAACATGCTGGCCAGTGAAATTTGTGCAAAATAGGGTGAGGTGTGAAGTTTCAGGCAATGATATCTCTCCACCCTCTGCTAATAAACCAGTAGCAAAGGCACAGCATAAACATTTTCAATGACAACACAACCATGTCTCTCACTTTGGAAACATTTTAAAACAGACAACAGCAAATGCTATTGCACGAATTTTTAGTGGGACAGAGGTCCAGTCTCAAGCAGAATCAAGTGAGCTGAGACAGAAAAGAAAAAGAGAAGAAATCCTAGAAAGACAGTTACCCAATGATTTTAAGGAAAGGGAGTCCCCCTTCCAAAAATAACATCTCTCTCCTTCCTCACCATCTTTCACTTACGCCATCAACTCTCTCTCCCGTACGGATACTGTAAAATTAAATTTTCATTTTATCTGTTTAGTATTAAATTAAGTAAAAATATTGTGAAGTTGTATACTCTTGTGCAGTTGAAGAAGCAGCATTAAGTCTGAGTTCACACCACCAAATTAGGACGTGTGAGTTCAATTCCTAAGCTGGGCTGTGCAAAAAGTTGTATACTCTTGTTCAGTGATATCATAAGGTTGATAACTCAGGTGAGATATCCTCTCACCTGGAGATAACAATCTACACCTCTAGATTAAATAAAGGGTTTGATTTGAAATTCCAAGGGGTTACCAATTACAAGAGATACCTGAAGAGGGCTGAAAAGTACAAAAGTCAAAATGGGATTAAACAATTCCAATGGAACATGAAACTGGGTAATTTTTCCAACAAAATAAATCATGTACTGGGTAAAGGGGGCTTCTTTTTCTAACACTTTCGCCCCAGCCCCTCAACCTCCGACATCTTACTCTCTGGATTGAGGTGTCTACTCAGTCTTAACTGAACTTAAGGGAGTGGCCATAGGTCGCCTGAGCATCCGTAGATCATTCGACCGGTCCACTTCTTTAATCTTGCTTCCTGCCCACGTTGTGTTTGGTTTGATCCAGAAAGCAGAAGTGATGTTCATACATTCACAGTTGACTGAAGATTTAGACACGGCTGTAGAGTCTGTGCTAAGAAATTTAGAATGCACCAAAAAAAAAAAAAATATATATATATATATATATATATATATATATATATATATATATATATATATATCTGCAGAAAGCCGGACAAACAACTATTCAATGGTTGAATTGTTAATGTCTTTTATATAGCAGAAAAGAATTGTATAGAAAAGAAACAGGTTACAGAAAATAAAAGTAATTGACGTAAAAAAAAAACTCATACACTGGATTCTAGACAGGGAGAGAGTGGGTTGTGATTAACTTGTTAAATCGTCTTAGAATGATACATGACTCTTGTGATGGAGAGATAAAGATTTCTGTGCGTGGCTTAAAGTTTATAGTTGCATTCCTCCTCGGCAGTAGTAACAGTAGTAGCAATCTTCGTGGTAACAGAAGCAGAGATACTTATATCAACAGTACATGTTAGCGGACGCTTCGTTCCAATCTCTGACGTCACTTCCTCTCCCCCTCGAGTCTCCAACTCGACTCTCCACTGTCTCTTTCTTCCGTCTGCCTCTTCTGTCTGCAAGGAGATGGAGAGAATAATTTGTCTTGCTTGGACCAAATTCTCTCTACTTCCTCTCCAAGAATTATCTCCAGTCTCTCGTATATGAACGATGATCAACAAAAGAAAATACTTTGTGTAATTTCATTAAAGGAGAGGGGTGGCTTGTTCGACGTTTCCATTCCCAGTGGTAGTAGTAATAGTAGCAGTAGTAGTCTTAGATGTTGAAGGAGTAATTCGCTTCTTCGTTCTTATATCAACAGCACATGTTAGCGGACGTTTTGTTCCAATCTCTGACGTCACTTTCGTACTTCTTCAAGCCTTCTATTCAAATCTGCTCACTTACAATCTTGAACATCTCTCCACCCAGCTCGACTGCACTCAAAGACAGACAAGCCAAAAACTACCTTCCGTCTGCCTCTTCCGTCTTTCCTGTAGCACCGCGACCCGTAACGGTCACTGCGGGTGCCCACGCACGTGACGGCACGCAGGCGACGACAACGTGCTGACCGATTGCGGCCTCTCCCATCTCTCTCTTCTGTCTGACACTTTTTCAGCATAACTACGTGTTTATAAAGAAAAAGCCAGCTGGTCATAACCGACCCTTGGCCCTACTACTTTGCACGCATTTATCACGGGTTCTGGCTGTGTCAACCAAAATCATGTGAATTCCAAAGTTCCACATAGCTTACTAAGCGCTATTTCAAATTTTAACCGATAAAAATTATTTCAACCTTTTTCATTGTCTTCCTAATGACCTGCCCTAGATCAGATTTCCCATCAGTAAACAAAAATGCTCTGATCTAATTTTGCTACTCAGATCCACTCCAATTTCAATAAAAGAAATATACATGTGTGTGTTTCCCCGACTCTTTTCTCTGTCACATTTTTCATTTTTTTGATCAGGAGAGCAAGAGACTTACTAAAGTCTTAGTAAAAAATAAAAAAAAACATCATTCAATCGACTTGTAAATAAAACTAAAGAATTCTTTTTCCAATAATATTAGAAATAACTCCCCCAACCACATAATGAGTTGGGGATTATATTCGTATCAGTTTGAAATAAATTCTGCCATAAATGGATACAAAATGCAATTATTGTCTGGGTACTTTTTATGACACCTGTTTTGAATCAATAAGTAAAGCATTTGTAACAGATTTGTTATCGTGTCTTTTATATGTTGTAACTTGCTGGGATAATAAGCAGGTGCTGCAATTGTTAGAGGCTCTGATCGAGCAAGGTTGCTACATCCACTTTCATACAAATGCTTTCGGAAAGGCGGCAAGCCCATCTCTACTCTCATCAGCTTAAATTGCAGGGAAGACTGTACTCTCTAGCTGTGGTCGTTAACTGGTATATGAAAAGGACAAATCTGAATGCCGACTCATATGTGGCTGTAAGGTCCATGTATAGTTGTAGTTTAAATCACAGGTAGGCTTGAGAAAATCCAAATTGGCTTGGACAGCATTTTTTTTAAACAGTCAGTCATAAGAATTTACACTGATCTTCAGTGGCACTTTCAAGTCAAAGCTGCTGTGATGAAGAGTTTGCTGCTAAGGTAAAAATTTACTTAATAAAAAGAAAGTTGACATTTTGTTTTTAAAGATATTTTTAATGTGTGCTTAACTAAATTACCCCCCACCCTCAAAAAAAAAAAAAAAAAAAAAAAAAATCGATATTCAAGTAAAATATTTTCAATTTAGCAACTTGTAATATAATCAGGAAAGAAAGAAAAAAACAGAATTAGCAATTTAAAAACCACTTTACCCAATCACTACTCGTGAGATGAACAATTACCAATGTTTGTCACAAATCATGTTACTTTTTGTTATATTCCGTGCTAATAGGAATATATACTTGAAAAACAAGGTGGATAAAATAAGTAAAGGTTTATTGTGAAAAACCAGTACAATAAGAATAACAGTAACAGTTATACACAAGGTCGTCGCAAGTCAATCCAGTAGTGAGTGCTACTATTGGAAGGTCGATAGTTCTCACGTAAGTCAGAGTTGTACTCAACAGATCCCAGCTAGTCTCTGTAGTCTGTTAACTTACAGATACTTATAGTTTGTTACTACTTATAGTGTAGTCACTCATGGAGGTGACAGGTTATTTCATTACAGCACTTTTTTTTATTACTACTTTGCCAACAGTTACTTAGGATCCACACAAAAACCTCTTATACATATATATATATATATATATATATATATATATATATATATGTATGTAAGATTACTTAACTTCTAAATATGAATTTTATCTCTTATAATTTTTTATAAAATTTTATATTATGTGCTATTTTTAATATTGAGCACTATATATAAAAATATCTGCTGTTTCTTAAAATATATATATATATATATATATATATATATATATATATATATATATAATATACACATAAGGAACAAGTTAGGGTCACCTAGGCTATCATCCAGTTCACACTCCTCCCTTGTCTTTAAAACAGTTGAGGTTTATTCCCTGTTCCTTCTAAAGTCCCAGTTCTCTTTCACTCCCAGTAACACCTTGCATCTTAGTGACATTATTGCCTTGCTTGGGGAGTGGGGGGTATTGATTAAAAAAATTATATATATATTTTAAATAAGGTGTATTTAGGTAAGAATTATTTCAAACCTGCTTGGTTGAATAATATTGACAAGTTCTGTCTACCCAATTTTTGAATGTTTTCAAATTTCTGAGTTCTTTTATATAAGCAGTAAATTTACCAAATTTCACCACCATCCAGTATTTTCCAATGTTACTATATTAGTATTCAGTTTTATTTGTGTTTATGTAACTGTTTTTGGCTAATTCTGGCAAATACATACATACATACATACATACATACATATATATATATATATATATATATATATATATATATATATATATATATATATATATAATATTATTGGTTTATTCATTTTAACAATAGTTTGTGTTTTCTTATTGATGACAGGTGTCCAAGACGGGTGTGACTCACTATTTCAGCATAATGAAGGCAGAAGAACAGCTCGGCTACACTCCAACCAAACAGAACGATCTCTCTGAAGCGGTTAAAATCCTTAAAGAGTCTGGATGCCTGAAGGCAACAAAAGATCACAAACCTTTCACTTGGAATAGTTTCCTAGTCAACATTATTCTTGGCTTAATTTTTGCTGCCATTATCTTGTCTTTCCTCCCATTGGCGGCATAAAAGAAAATGGTCAACATATGAATTAAATGAATTTGTCATGATTTTCAGTTTCTTGTTTTTTCTTTTTAGCAAATACTTTTTTCTATAAACAAACTGACTCTAAAGTGGCTTTCACATAATGTCAAAAATTTCTTCTATATTTCTGAAATGAGGTATTATAACTATTTACCTGAAGGACACATGCTGCTCAGAGCAGACACCAGGGTGCAGTTTCTTCCAGTCAAATATTTTTGGTTTAAAAATTGCACAAATGAAGGAGAAAACAATTTCTAGAAGTAAACCAGATTTTATTCTCAGGTTGTAACCTACTTCTATAAGTGAGGGAAGTAGGGATGAACTTTAGGTAAGTGGGGAGGTGCATAGTTCAGCGGCTGTCTTTCCCATCTATTCTGTGAGGTTCCTTTTGATAGATGGTCAGTTTTATAGACAACAATTTTCTTTGTCATATTCAACTAAAAAACTAATTAATCTTCCTTCCATGACTTTCTCTCAGTTAGAGCCTCTTGCTCTTTTCGCCCTTGCATGGAGTATTGCTGCCATATATGGTCTGGGGCCCCTGCTGTTTGCCTCGGGGTTCTTGATAAGATCCAGAGACGGATAGGCAACGTGATTGGCCCTGATCTGTCATCTCGTCTGCAGTTGCTCTCTCACAGACGCGATGTTGCTTCGCTCTGCCTTTTTTACAAGTACTTCCACGGTAATTGCTCTGAGGAGTTGCGTTCACTTGTCCCTAGGCCTCGTGAATTTAAACGCCCCACCAGGCTGGCATCCCACTCCTACCCCTACACTGTGGAAACTGTTAGATGTAGACGTCTCTTCTACTCCAATAGCTTCATGTCTCGCACATCTCGCCTATGGAACTCCCTTCCCTATTACTGTTTCCCTGACAAATACAATCTCCGTTTTAAGTGTAGCGTCAATCAACATCTCCAGTTGCCTTGATCTATCCACTTCCCTTCTCCACATCCTTTCATCTTTCATTCCTATCTGCTCTCACTCCGGATCTTTTGTGGCCCCCTTGCCTTGATCGACTCACTGTCTTTCTCTTTCTCCACATCCTCTCCTTTACCACTCCTATCTGCTCTTCATCCAACACTTCTTTAACCCCTTGCGTGATAGTGGCCCGCGGCCTTGCTTGGGGTGATATGATAAAAAAAAAAAAAAAAAAAAAAAAAGTAAACTCTACATACTGATAACCATTGGTTGAAAGTAAATGTTCTGTATCCACTTTTGTGACAAGTCCCACTATTTTCAATTTAACAAAACAGCTGACTCGTATTGCTACACATGGCCCAGTGGAGAAAAGCGTTGATTGATTGATACTGAAGTGACTTGACCCAAAAAGTTGCGAGTTCAATCGCTGGCTACAGCAGAGAGAACAAAAACTTGGAAAGTTATCAAGGGGAATTAACTCAAAACAGAGATATCCAAAAAGGTATGGCACATGAAATTAGAACAATCTATACCAGTGAACTAAATAAAGGGTTTGGTTCGAAATTCTAAAGACCGGAGCATACAACAACCGAAAAATGAATATGGCAATAAATATGAGGACAACAGTTCGAATATTGTACATAGTCCAAGATTCTTTTGGGATATATTAAAAAAAAAAAATGATCTTTTGATACAAATACAGCCATTCCTCACTTAGCAACAAGTAAATTAAATTAAGGGTGATTAAGTGAGAAATTATACCCGACTACTACTTCGGGTATACCATACTTGTATTGTGTTTGTGTCAACCAGTTTTAGGTAGACTTTCATCCTCCTCCTCCTCCTTCGGCCTCCCTGTGGTTGGTCAAAACCCCATTGACAATCCCCTTCCATACTGTTTAGTCCTGCATTGCCATCCCCAATGTCCAACCAACCCTGAGTCCTGAGACATAGTGCCTGGGAAAGTCAAGTTTCATAAGAAAACAACCTCCAGAGAGGCAGAACATAGTGTCAAAACATGAAAGCTATTATGTAGTGATTTCAATGTTTTTATTATAAACTCTTATACATATATATTATTATTATATCACTTTTTGGTGATTAGACTAACCAGTAGCTGTGCCTTTCCATTATGAGGGTACCAGGTTGGCAGTTTGCTGCTTCTGATTAGTTGTCAGGAGTCCGAACTCTTTGGTAGCGCTTATAGAGACTACTCTGATCAACAGTTGCATAATATCAGGGTATCTGCAGTGCCATGTCACGCACAGGTAGGTGTCCCTGCATTTATTTCCGGTGGGCAATCCTGAGACCACATTATGCTATGCACGCTGGGCTGGTTTGTATTGCCATTGACAATAGATAGTGACAATTATGGTGGTCTTTTTTTCTTTCTCCTCAAAACATATCTCATGGAAATCATAACAAAAAGAAATGAAACTAAGCCAGCTAAAAGAAAACCTACCGATCCCCCCCCCCCCGACAACCCACATCAGTTTTTCTTTCTTCAATATTCGTGGTATCTGTTGCAGCTTCCGCAGCATAAAATCCTTCCTCCTGGAACAGTCACCAGATATCTTTGTCCTTTATCACACCCCGTCTTCCCAAGACTGTAGTATATTAGACGTAATAGTGACAGTATACAAAAGGCACTTTCTCTCCATCCATCTGCGAACATGTTTATCTTCAGTGACTTTAATGTTCACCACGATACATGGCTGAAACATTTTAACGGTATTGATGTTGCCATTATACAGACGTTAATTTTTTCCATTGCTTAATCGCTCACTCAAATTGTGGATTTCCCAAATGGTTTCCCTAGCCAAAGCGAGTAACAGGCTCACCTCTACTGGATCTATTTCTTATTACCTCCTCTCGTCACTCTTGCTGAGTTTTGCAATACTTCAATACTTCCCTTTTGGTAACAGACCACTCAGTCGTAAGTATTGATATCTCCTAAGTATCAATTAAACACGAACCCCACTATACATAAGACCTTTTCCCATTACCAGCATACCGATTGGGATTCATTTCAGGATTTTCTTTGTGACACTCTTTCGACTGACATTTTCAACCTCCTTATTGAAAATTGTACCACTGAGGTTTCTTTTTGGGTCAAAGCCGGCATGGACGCTTTCATCCCTTCTTGGAAATACCAGGTGAAACCGCAGTGCTCTCCACGGTTCACACCAATATGTTTGGCCACCATAGCACACAGGAACCACTATTTCCAGCTATATCAGCATGACAGCTCTAGCTATAACAGGGGCCTATTTGCTACTGCCCATAACAAATGTGAGCGAGTCCTCGAAGGAGATAAGTCTCCGATTGTTAAAAGAATGTGACACTGCATAGCCACCAAAATCTTTGGCTCTGTGATTACTGGCATCTCTGTAATAGGGTACTAAATAAGTGCAAGGTCTATATCCCCCCCACTCTATAATCAATTTGAGGTGTTATCATCCTCTGCTGATAAATATGAATGCTTTGCTTGTAAATTCTCTACTCTTGACTCATCTGGATTATCCCTGCCTAACTTCCTACTTAGAACTGAGTTTCTGTTGAGTGATATACATATAACCCTTTTTAAGGTTTCTGCTATCATCTCTAATCTGAATCCCCACAAATCATGTGAACCTGATGGTATCCCTGTAATAGTCATTTACTCCTAAACAAGATCCTGTTCTCTCTAACCTATAATAAATGCTTCACTGCCTCCTGCTTGCTGGAAGTCATCATCTGTTGTCCAGTTTTTAAGAACTCTGGTGATCTGTCCAACCCATCCTACTATCAGTTTATTAGCTTTCTACCTCTTTTTTTCTGTAGTGAGAGTTTGTTTTGTCAGACCGGTTACGACCAGTGCCTAGTGCCGGGTGTGTTTTTTGCTGCTCGAATCTTTAGAACATTTTGTTGAATTCGCTATTTTTCTTATGTGAAGTAAGTTTTATTTTTATTTTTTGTTGTTTTTAGAAAGTTTTCAGTTTTTGCCCTCCCCCAGTTTTTATTCTTATCATTTTACATCTTTTTTATTAGGCATTTGATTTACTTTATCTTTTTAAGATATACTAAATTTCTTTATTTTTTGTAAGCCCCCACCTGACATTAATTTCATTTTGTCTTGTATAATTTTTGGATGTATTTCTACGCGTTACTTCATTCCTTGTTTTAGATGTCCTTAGTAAATAGTTCTCTAAATTTCCGGTTTTTTCTATTTTAACTTTCCTTTTATTCTTGTTTAATCTGTTTGTATCTATTTTCGCATTTGTTTTGATAAGATTTGTTTTTTATATTAATTTTGTCCTTTTTGGTAAGACTTGTTTTTTTTGTGTAACGTCGGCCATTTTGGTTTAAATTGTAAAAGTTGTTATTTTCATGTCTCATTTTTAGTATTTCATTTTCATAATTTGTTTTTTGTTGTAATTTAAAAAGAAAAAATTGTTATATTCTTAAATTTACACATCTAACATTTTTGTATTGTGTAATAATGCTACAGCAAGAACTGGCAGGGGCTGTGGTTGGGTGTATGTGGTGGGACAAAATAAAAAATTAGTACATTTGCGGCTGACTAGTGATCAGCTCAATCTAAATAGATTAGCGGCACAAACGGCTTGTGAGCAAAAAGTTGATCGGGCGATTAAATCTCATGATGTTGGAGACGTAGCTTTAACTAGAGCAGAGTTGACCTCCTTGCTTATCAAGAAGGATCAAGCTCTGGTAGTTAGGGCTAGGTTAAAAAAATGTCTTCCGACACAACAAATATGGCCATGTTATTGCATGCAGAGGAAGTTAGGAATGCATCTCAACGACATGTCGTATGCGTCACATTACCGAATAATGAGACCATGATTACAAGTACGTGCATATGTGAAGCTTTTCGTGACTACTTGAGGATCTCTTCATTAGGGATCCCAGTCTGAGCCCTTCAATGCCTATTTAGCCAACTTTCCCTGCCTAGAGGCAGCAGAAGCAGCTGGGTACAAGTATCCCATTACAGAGTCAGAAATCTGGGAAGCGCTGAAGCAGATTGGCCGGGACAAATCTCCTCGTGATTAGATGGTCTGTCCTACGAACTGTACTTAGGCAGTCACCCGTTTTTGTTCCTTTGCTGGCACTGATTTTCAACAACTGGTTGAAGCAGGGGTCTATACTTCAATGTTTCACTAGGGTTGTGATCAAGCTGCTACACAAGGACAAGAACGATGGGAAAGGCAACTTTTAGATTTTAACAATGTTAAATACAGAGTTAAAGATTTTAGCCAAGGTCTTAGCAAACTGGTTGTAGGCTGTTTTCTCTTGCCTGGTTGGCTCTGAACAGACTTGTACTGTGAAGGGCAGGACTATTCATGACAACCTTCATATGGTACGCTTGATCATTGAGCAAATCGACAATGAAGCCACACTGATCAATTTAGATCAGTCCAAAGCCTTCAACAGGGTGTACCATCGATTTCTGGAAGCTGTCCTTTCTTCAGACAGTTTCGGGTCGTGCTTTTGAACCTGGATCCGACTTCTGTATTCAACTCCTGGAGCGCTGGTGGAAGTGAATGGGGTTTGATCGGAGACTTTTGTATTGACTCACTCCATTTGTCAAGGTTGTCCGCTTTTGCTTTATGTTCTTGCTTTGGAACCTTTCCTTCGCAAGTTAAAGATGAATCTGGTCCTACGCAAAATTTCTCTACCTGGCCTATGGTATTCTGCCTATGCTGATGATGTTTCAGTTCTTGTGTCGAGCAAAGCCGAGATTGACAAAGTCAGCAAAAAAATCAGAGGGTACGAGACAGTTACAGGGACCAAGATCAACTGCAATAAATCTGTTGGTTTGTGGTTGGGTTGCGTGGAAGGGAGTTTCTCTGGATGGACGGGCCAGTGCTGGAAATGAATTGGTCAAAGGCGCAAGAGAAGGCCGAGGCCACAGGTCGTCTGTGGTCCCTGAGGAATCTTTCTTTAAAAGGGAGGGTGGAAGTATGTGCCTTGCACATCTACCCGATTCTCCTTCACTGACTCTGTGCTTCCATTTCCGTCTACCACATTCATTTTATTAGCAAGGATCTTGTTATCAAAATATTTTGGCCACTGGGCTCTCCAGTCTTCATCAGGTGCATGTCAATCTGGGTAGCCATTAGAGAATTTCAAACTGAACACTTTAATTAATCTAAGAGAGTAGGTTTGTTCTCATTCTGCTGACCATGTCTAGAGATATCTCGCTTTGTTCTTTTTTAGTATTTAGTTACTGCTCGCCCTGTTTACACTTTAGTCGAAATCTGTACGGAACAATAGCCTAGTATTTTTAAAATCATTTCACTCCAAGCAAGGCAATAATGCCACTAGGACACAAGGGGTCACTGAGGGTGAAAGAGAATGAGAAGAGAAAAAGAGGTGAAAGGACAAAAAGAAAAAAGGATTCAGGTAGACAGAAGATGGTGATTGGCATTGCATTTAAATTTTTAAAGATTGTAGGTGGCAAGAAACCGGAAGGGAGTTCCACAAATGAGAAGTGTGAGAAAAGAAACTATTAGAATAGAACATACGGTTACATCTAGGTAGTTCAATAGGAAAATAGCAAGAGCTTAGTGGATAAAAGCATTGACTCATGAATTTGGTGGCATATTAATTGTGAGTTCAATCCCTGGGCTGGGCAGTACAGACAATGAGAACAGAATGATTAAGGAGAAGAGGGGAAAAAAAAAAAAAAAAAAAAAAAAAAAAAAGCACACAAGATATCCATAGATATAGACAATAGAATGAGAACAATCTACTCCCAATAGATTAAATAAGGGGTTTAGTTTGAATTTCCCTGAAAGTTATCTGGATTAAGAGACAAATGGAGAAAGCTAGAAAGCACAAGGGTTGAAGCCTGATGACAACAAAGACAAGGATATTTGTCCTAATATAAATACACTGATCCTTTTTCAAGAAAGATCATGGAGCTTTTATGCCAATAAATTATGGTTTTGAAGCTCGATCACCACATATCATACAAGTGTTTAGTATAAACAAATTCTTTATTTTAAAATACTCAATTTTACTGCTTGCTTAATAACTAAAAGGTTGCAAAACCTTTTGGCTGGAAAAATGTCTAATCTTTGACAGAAGAATCTAAAATTCACCAACTATCACTCATTTAACAATAAGCAACAATAAATGGCCATTACTTCAGGAAAATACCAAAATAGTACTGAATAGGAATTAAATCATTTTGCAATTAATTGATATTTCTTTGCATCAGAGACAATCCTGCCTCAAAGAAACACCTCAATTTTCACTTGGTAAGTTTTGGAAAAAAAACAAAAAAACTTTGCCCTGTAAAGTAGAGGGTAAATTATCAAAATTTAATACGTCAGGAAAAGCAAAAATTCGTTTACTATTTTAGAAGAAAATTTGGATTATACTGATAAAAAAAAAAAAAAAAAAAAAAAAATTATCAATAGTTGCTAAAAAAAATGGGGTAGTGAAAAGTTCTTGGCTTGGTCCACTTCACCAAAGTAAATGACCAAAGCAGAAATGTCAGGGAACAAGATTTCATTGGTCTGGCTGATAACTTTTTAGCACTTGTGTGTGTGTATGTATATATATATATATATATATATATATTATATATATATATATGTGTATGTATGTATGTATGTATGTGAGCCCATCAAGAATCAATGATGACCCAACCTATTGCAGGTTGGTATGGTTGCACCAAACCACAGCAACCCTCTCTTTCTACTCCTACAATCCCAGGGCACACAATTGTCTGATGTCTGGGGAGAGAAAGCAGGCCACAGGCGATGGCAGATAATACCAGATAGTACTGTACTGAGTTATTAACTGCCTTCAGGTCTCTCACTCCAGATTTTTCAGGCTGATTTGAATTAGTTTTCCTTTTTCTAGACTGGTTGCCACCCAAGGCTACAGAACCTAGTCTGTCCTGCTATTTACTCATAGCTGGGGGGGAGGGGGGAGATGGATTCATACCTTCTCTCCAGGGTATTAACACAAAAGTGAATGTAATGAATTCAAACTCAGTTGTACGATTTCTCAATCTGAGCTGCAATCCATTACTCCACCGCACATATCTCTCGCATGTGTGTGTGTGTGTGTGTGCGCGCACACACACTTGAAGATTCACCACTAAAAAATCAGAAATTGAATAGTGATTTTCCAAGCATAGCTTAGATGTGGCACAAGGCCGAAAGTACGGGGCTCCTAATGAGGATCAAACTCACTACTCAGTCGTAATAGTTCTAGCGAGACAAGCTTGCTAACCATTACACCACCTCGAGGTGTGCTAAAAAATCAGAAATTGGATATGGAACATGAATTGGACATGGTTGACCTGTCCAGGAAGTTACAAGTCATTGTGATTGAGGGTTTGAACATATTTGCCTTGTTCAAGAAATTGATCCTGCCAGATTATTTGCTCTCCCCCAGAAACTGTAACTAAGATCTGCTCAGTATAGTTGCAGTATAAACCCTGGGTGGGCTCTGGATGAGCAGGTACCTGTAAATAGGGTTCGGCAAACAGCTCTGCTCAGAAATGAATAGTCACCAGCCATTCTGATCTGTCCTCATGTGGACTTTGTTTCATTTGTTTTTTTCCTGGCATTTGTCAGCACATTTGATGATTTTATCACTGTCTAATGAAAGAAAAAACAGAGTATGTGCTCTGAAGTTTTGTTTTTCTTCTGGAGAAAGTGGCTGCTGAAATCGTTGGATAGAACAAGTGTATAAGGTGTTTTTGTATTTCAAACAGGGTGAAGGTCACTTGAAGACTAACCCAGATTTGGCAAATGTTAACAAGCTAATTTCTGTATGAATTCCTACAAGTTAAAAGTCTTGAAAACGTTCCCTACACAACCAAATTGTGATCATTGTTGTATGATTCAAGGTTAGTTGAGGGATTTGTCTTGCAATTCAGGCTTGAGAATTTTACCAGATTTTTACTTTGCTTAGAAAACACAATTGTTTAAATAAGAGTCATAATTTGAAGGAATCATTTTTAAATTAACCACAGTTTCCCAAAGTTCTGCTTCCATGGTTACCACCTGAAAATAAAACAAGCACTGAACAATAAATTCATCAAAACTTAAGTAAGTGCAGCAGGTGTGTGATCACATGTCCAGACGATGGTGCTTTATTTCTCTGATACAAATAGCATCCTGCATAAGGAATGTGTTATCTTGCACTGACAATAAATCTATAGTTTCATTTGAAGTTACTGAAAAGATTGTGCAAGAGAGTGTGGAGAAAAGGATCTGACTGTGATATGTCTGCCCACAATGCATTTCGGTGTGCAACCGAGTTAGAAACATGGCTGGCAATTTCCCCTCTTGATTGGTCTCTCATCAGAAACATGGCCTGAAAGGGAAACGAAACAAAAAAAAATGCTGGATGTCTTTGATGTCAAACTGAAGACTTCCATAAATGTTTCCACCAGAGTAAAAAAAAAAATTGAAGATGTTTTGGGTTTCTCTCCTCACCCTTTTATTTTAGGGTTCTTCCAATATAAGGGTGAAGAAATCAAAGCAATAGCCAAACGCTGTATTTCCCCCAAATAAAAAAAAACTCACGTAGATTTAAAAAACATTTTGTGAACAATTAGTGCAAGGAAATTGCTGTGACATAGGGACTCTATTTGAATCTGAAGCTTCTTAATTTCTGGCAGGGAGTTGCAAGAATGACCTGGGGTTAGTCAAAGATTCAATTTAATCTTTCACATTGAATTTAGGAATTTTTAAATAATAGATAGGAAATATTTTCTTAACGAACTGTCACCTTTGTTATTATTTGTCTTTCATGAAATAATGACACTGTGTGTGCAGAATGTATTTTTTTTAATTGTCCCTTAGTCTGAATATTCCTTTCACTGTAACATTTTTCTCAAAGCTGTAGGGAACCTTTTAAAAGGGTTTGTGATAAAAACAAAGTCTTTAACTAATATAGAACAGTTTAGTGTGAGTGATTGTTTATTTTCTTTACATAATTGTAAAAATATTTCCGAGTTTAAATGGTTGAGGTTTGATAAAGCAAATCTTTTATTCACCCATAGAAACAGCAGAAAAGAAATATGAAAATAGTTGATGTAAGTCAAAAAAGAATAGGTAGCTTAATATGTAAAGGGACCATAATTCAGGAACATCACTGGGTGCAGCCATATCAAATTCCAACACTAACATGAAAAAGAGTTTCTAATTAAAATGCCTTAGGGAAACAGAACAAACCCTAATATCTGAGAAATAAAATGAACCAAACATTTAAAAACTTACTTAAGCCAAACTTCAATTTAATAATGCCACTAAGATGTCTTAATAGACATTGGACAATATCAAAGTACAAAAGACTTGCAGTCAACAGTTGGTTTAAATTAGAAAGGCATTTCATTTTTTTTTGTTCTGTTTTTTGCAAAGCATTAAAGTTTTTACAATATAGTCAAAATCATTAAAATATAAAACGACCAAAATCTGGAAATGCCAAGAACTAAGAAATCAATCTAAGTAATCAATGAAAATTGTTGTCTTTTAATAAAAGGAAAAGTTAAAGTGCTTTAATCAAGCAATGCAACTTGTTACAAATATGTTAACCACATTTATAAAACAATATATATTATATATATATATATATATATATATATACATACATATATACATACAAATAAAAAAACTCTATTTTGCCAGAAGGAATGTCCAGGACAGAGATGCTCATCTCTATGTAAATGACTGTTTTGCTGACATTAGCACAAATGCCACTGATGATGTTTGCATGAATGGAATTTTTAAATTGTAGTTTGATCTGGAGATAAACTTTTAAAGTAAGATGTGTTTAAAGATATATGTACCATATTTGGCAACATCAAGAATGCAGGGTTTTTTTTCCTGAAATAAGTCTTGAAAATTTGCTTAAGATACAGCATAGACTTACAAAAAGCTTCACACAACAATTTTCAAGACTTATTTTAGGAAAAAAGAACTTTGTCTTTGATGCTGGCAAATAAAGTATATATTAAAAATGGTTTCAATCATTATAATTGATTTCATTTAAAAATTGGGAACGTGGCAGAGAATCGATTGTCATCTTAATTTTATCTTTAGTTTAATATTCAGCAAAAGAAAAATTTAGAGTAACAAAATTTTGGATATTTCTCAAGTACAATGCAACTGCAAAGTTACTCAAATATGTTGTCATATTTTGACTATTAGAGATATATTTGAAATGTGAAACATTTGAAACAAAAGAAAAACTTGTCCTAATTATTTTCAGCACCTGAAAAATTGACCAAAGAGCAAAGAAGCATTTTTAGATAAAAATTCAATCCGAGACTATGATTCTCTCACAGCTACAGCCACAGTATCAAGAGACGTGCAACAAATGACACAAGCAACAAGAGATTTCCTTTTAGTACTTTTCCAAAATTAAAATACTACTTGAGGTAATAATGAAGAAGGGTTTTTTTTTAAACCATGATCAAGAATGAAAAACTCAGAGAATTAACACAAACTTATAGGTAAGATTGTTTGTCAAAGGAATTTGAGCAAAATGTATGTCAGCTGTATTTGCTTATGATTCAAGAACTGAGAAATCAATCAGCTAGTCGGAAATGAAACTGCTTGCAGAGATGGCAGAAAAAAAAAGTATGGAGTTGGACAATAGGTGCTCTAGCCCGAAATAATTTTTGTTTTTTCTAATATATCCAGATCATGAATATCAATGACAAAATTTTTTTTTATTAAATTTCATTAAAATTTAATATGGGGCCCAGTTTGCTCTGTCATTGTAAATTGATCCCCCTTATGGAAGCTAAAACAAATTATGCCCAGACAAAAAGATTTCTTAAAATCTATTTTTTTTTAATAAAATACAGATTTTTTTCAAAATTAGTAACCTAGAATACGTAATCGATAGTCAGATATGAAAAAAAGAACTTTTTTTTTTTTTACATTTTAAGAAATCATATACAAGCATATTCGTTTTGACTTCCATGGGGGTAGGTGGGGGATCAATTTATAATGAATTTACATAGTAAACTTTCTATTAACTTTTATAAAATTTAATAAAAAAAAATTGATATTTGTGATCTGGATTGCTTAATTTATAAAGATATAAAAAAACATTTTGAAGAAAATTATTATTTCTGGTTGCCATGCTTATTGTACAAATCCATTGTGGGGCGGGGGGGGGGGGAGAAGCATCTCAATAAATTTAGTGAAAAATAGTAACTATTTAGTTTAACATTTTGAAACGGACTCACAGAAGAGACATTTAAACATATCTATTCTAGAATAACATTACCAGTAACATTTGAATGGACATCTGGTTTTTCTTCAACGACCATGCCGGCCAAAGTTTTGTCAATACCGCCTGGAATCTAAAACAAAATCTAATGAAGGATTACAGTGACACTAAAGTCGTCTTTTCTTTACAGCTACATTTCCAAAAAAGTTCAGCAGTCTTTAGTTTTATCTCTTTATTAAATCAAGATGGCCACATGTTAGTCCACATGCCTAATGGCTCCGGCAAAGGCTCTCTGCTCTTTGCATCTTGTGCCTATGCACCCAATGAAATAAAAGCCTTCCTCTGGGAATGTCCGTACCTAAATTCAGGGTAAGTACCAAGAGGTTTCCAAACTGACTCCACCTTTAGCTGAGCATGACTATGGCCTTTCCTTTAAAACAAAGTCATGTCCATCTGAAAGTTCTCAGCCCCATGGAATAGTAACGCCAGCCCATAGGCTTATCCTGATCAAATGCATCCGAGTTCATGTCATCTGCTTCTGCATGGGGTGCTTGGTCTTGAGGATAGTGCTGGCCATCATCTATTCGAGACAAGTTATCCTGACCCTCGTCATAACTATTACCACCATGGTCAGGATAGTAACCAGCATCCCGATTCATATCGGGCATTTGGTTATATCGACTGTCTGTATCACGAGAATATTTATTTGGACCACTCATGCCAGGCCGCACCCGGTCATCATGATCCATGAGACCAAACTCTTTTGGGTCACGAGGTCCCATCTGGTTCCCCACTCCTGAATTTTGATGCCAATTATTGTTGTCATGAAATGACTCCTCAAATGGCTGTGACATCTGATTGTACTGTTCATGATTGTGCCCACTCCTGTGGCCCGACTGACTGGTTGCCTCATTATCCTGCCTGTGCCGGTTTTTGAATCCGTGTGTGTCATCATACTGACTGCGATGATAACTTTCGTTTCTGTAAGGAGAACGAGAAGACCGATCACGTGTCTCCATTTTATCTGCAGGTTTCTGGTGATGATAGTCAATGGCCTTGTACTTCTGTTCATTCTGCAAGTCTACATTTTCCGCTGTATTGTAGTAATTATTATCTGGCAATGGAGAGAAGTGCTGGTCTGTATCATACTTCTGGGACTGGTTATTATAGCAGGGATTTGTCCTGGAATCATCTTGCAGATGACTGGAATTTGACCATATAGTCTTAGAAACCAGGTTCTCTAAGGCAGACAATGCCATGGCAATGGTATTACTATCAGTGTTATCTGCCCTGCAACAAAAGAAAAAGAAAAAGTTACAAAGATACCCTTTAAATCTATTCAATCCACTAGTGTATAGATAGTACAAACTAGTAGGTCAGCTGTATTACAAATGACTTCCAAAATAGTTACTAATATAGTAAAAAAATATGTTATCAGAATTTCTATCATTGTAGCTGTCATTAAGTGGAAAAGAACTTATAATAAGTCTTCAACTTTATCACAAGGGGCCCTGACTGAATTGTTGAAAAATCTAAACCTGTGATGTTAGTGCAATTAAATTAACATATTTCAAAAGTGGTTGACAGTCAAGTCGATTTTATATGAGAGTAAATTGATTTCTCTTTTCAATTAAGGTCAAGCTTAGGCTTGCTACTGGTAACATGTAACTCAATACAACCTGCCTGATGTCAATAAAAATACTGTGTACTGTTGTCTGAGTTGGGCGTCAGGAAGAGTGTTGGGCCTTGTAAAAGCTTGCCTCAAACCATCATGACAAATCCTTTGTCAAGCAGAAGCCACATTGTTTTGCGCAAGATTAATCTTGGTCTTGCCACCAAAAAAAAAAAAAAAAAAAAAAGCACGTCTATGTGTGTGCGTGTGTGTGTGTGTGTGTGTGTGTGTTTTTCAAATGATACCAAATTTAGCCTCTTGACTGATTATGAGATCTGCGTTTGGAAATCTACAACTTTTACAAAGTTGAGCATTTCTGGCAGTTCTAGTTCATCATGTGATGGTCGTTAACACTATGCATACAGTACCAGCCAATTGTAACCGCATTCAGGTGCTCCCAAACTGTAAGCATGGGAAACTTGCAGCCGCATTTAGATACTTCTGGCCTGAAAAGCTTAAGTCAAAGGATTCTCTACTGAATTGCCAGTAGGAATCAATATGGCAGCTACTTATCCAAAATCTCCCGACACTTTTTGCTGAAGTTCAATGACCTCAAAAGTAACATTAAATATCCTTATTAAATGGATCAAAGACAAATGAATTTTGTTTGATTTTGCTTCAATAAACAATTGCTAATGTGGAAGTTACACAGTTTATGTTAGAATAAATAGTAAATTTAAGATTTTTTACTTGGTTAACTGTATTTTTGAGTGATTATATTTTGCAATAGTAGTGTAGTCAGCAGATACTTACTGGAGCTATTCTGATTGGAAATAGAAAAAAGAAGATCCCCTAATTGCTGGTCACATGAAAACTGATATTGATTGATTTGTTTTTTACTGCTTATCAACCCATTGCAGGTTATGTAAAGCCAGAAATTTTAAAGTTTGTAAAAATTTGCTTTGGAGTTAATGATTAATGAACACAAAGCCATAGGTGGAAGAAGAAAAGGTTGATTCATACCTCTTCCAAGGGTAAAATACACATTAAGTGATTATAACAAACTTGACTGGAATTGGAACTTAGGTCTCAAATTTCCTATTCTGAGCTGTTATCAATTACAGCACCTGCACACCCAAGCTTACAACACCTGGTACTCCCAAGCAGTCACCCATCTAGGTACTGAACAGGTTCAACATTGCTTAACAATGATGACCATACAACAACTGGTGTTTCAATGTGATATAGCCTTAAGCCAAAATAGTTTTCAAGTATATCCAGGAACATTGAGTCCTTTATATAGTTCTACTTACTTGAGATGTTTGGCCAATTTTGAGAGCTTGGACAATATACCAAGATTCTGGCTTAAGTCTTTAACTTGCTCCAGTACAGATGACAGTTTGCGGATGTCCAAGAAACTTGAGAGCTTTGGATCAACTTTTCTGCCCGCACCACTTCTGTGAGAATCTGCAGGCCTGAAGTCAAAATCATCTTGGCACCAGCTGCCTGAGTGTAGCTTGTCTTCAGGGTTGAATGCCTTTTGCAAATCGTCCAATGAGTTAAAAAAGGAAGGACTAAGATTTGTTTTGTTGGTGTGTCCCAGGGCAACCAGTAGTTCATTTAATGCACGTGCTGAATCTGGGTTCTCAGAGGCAAATTTCTTGGCTTGGTCCTTAAACTGGTTAAATATATCATTCACTTTTGTATTAGATCTATAATTAAAAAAGAAAAAGACTTTAATTTCACAAATAAGATCGGGGGGGAAGAATATCAATTGGCACACTTCTGCTTTAATAAACAGTGTGAAATATTTAAATGCTATGTAAGTGCAGAAAAAAGTTCAGTTTGAAAGTCATTTCTGTTTCTAGAGCAATAAATTCAATGTTGCTTAAACAGTATATACAGGGGTTGGACAAAATAATTGGAACAGGTGCAAATTCCACTCCTATATTTCAAAGACTTATTATATTAAGTACTTTAACTAAAATTTCGTAATTGCAGTTTATATTTATTGTAAATACGTTTATTTATCTAATTTACAGTCTTTGTCTTATTTATTTTTAGAATTTAGTAAACTTTAAGCTAAATGCGTGACCTCTCCGAGTTCGAAAAAGTTCAAATTGTTGGAGCTCGCATGGCAGGGGCCTCGATCACTAAGGTTGCTGAACTGTTGGGTTTTTCAAGTGCTCCCATATCAAGAACTATGATGCAATTCAAGAAACATGGCAAAACCTCTAGCAACCGTAGCCATTCGGGCAGGACTTGCAAACTTACTGACAGGGACTGATGTGTATTTAAAAGCAATGTGGCAAAAAATCATCGGACTACTGCGGCCAAAGTGACTGCCAAGTTGAATAATCATCTGAATAGTCCAGTTGCTACTAAAACTGTTCGTCGTGAGCTCCATAAGGCTGCATATCATGGAAGAGTCGCCGTGAGGAAACCTCTTCTCTCCACTCGCAACATTTAAAAGAGGTTGAAGTGTGCAGAGATCACAATGCCTGGTCTGCAGACCAATGGAAGCAAGTCATATTCTCAAACAAGTCCTGTTTTTCTCTTTTCCCAACTTCAGGGCGAGATTATGTGTGGAGGTAGCCCAAAGAAGCATACAACCCTGACTGCCTTCTTCCAACAGTGAAGCATGGAGGTGGATCAGTGATAGTCTGGGCCGCCATATCATGGAAATGTCTCAGTCCAATAGTTGCCCTGCATGGTAGAATCAACAGCAAAGATTACCTGGACATTTTGGGAGATCATGTTCATCCAATGGCCAAGACTTTATTTCCTGATGGTGACTGCATCTTCCAAGACGATAATGCTACAATACTTACCTCTCGAGTGGTTAAGAATTGGTATGAAGAGCATGAAAGAGAGCTAGAACACATGGAGTGGCCTCCCCAATCTCCAGATATCAATATTATTGAACATTTGTGGTGCATTTTGGAGCAACAAGTTAGGAGCCGCTATCCTCCATCGTCATGTCATAAAGAGCTGGAACAGGTATTAATGGAAGAATGGCTGAAAATTCCTCTGGATGAACTCAGGAAGCTGTATGATTCCATTCCTAGACGTATTAAAGCTGTATGTGAGGCTAAAGGAGGACCAACTCCATATTAAATAAATTTTCTTTGAATTTAACAAGTGTTTCAATTATTTTGTCCAACTCCTGTATATGTATAGTGATGATTGTACTTACTTACTGGTGCCACATCTAGGCTACACTTAAAAAATCCTGTGTGTGTGTGTGTGTGTGTGTGTGTGTGTGTGTATATATATATATATATATATATATATATATATATATACAGAGAGAGAAGAGAAGGTGCGATGGATAAACTATCGTCTAAATTATGCAAAAATGAAAAACACTACATCACATTTTAAAAAATATATCTATCAAAATTACACAAAAATATATTGAAATGCTAAGAAAATTTATTCAATAAAATTGCCATTGGCTTCAACTGCACCCTCCTAGAAGACCGCACAGAAGAGTTGCAGGAGATTCCTATCTCCTGCAACTCTTCTGGATGATTTTCTTGTTTAAATTGGTGAATGCTGCCATAATCCTTGCCTTGAGTTCATCTTTGGTGTTACAAGGAATTTTGTTGGTCTCTCACTCAACTGCACCTCACACATAATAATCAAGGGAGGGGTGCAGACTGGAGGGTTATGTGGCCAGATGTAAGGGGTGGTGTGGTCACAGAAATTGTCCAACAACCATGACTTGTTTCTCCTGCTTGTGAGGCATGTGTAGAGTCCTGTTGCCAGACAAAGGTTCTTCCATCAGCCACCCTCTTGACCCAGGGAAGCACTACTTCCTCAAGGCATTTGATGTAGGCCTCAGTGTTGAGTCTGAGGCCCTCACCAACAAATTCAGGAGTTCTTTTCTTATCAGAACAATCAGAGTGAGTTTTCCGAGCTGCCATACCTTCGTAATCACCATTAAACTCATCCAACCTTTTCTGAATCCTGTGACTGTCCTCAGATTGACACCCAAACACTCTGAAATCTTTGTATTAGAGCTTCTGGCACAAATGCCAAGCAGTACAACATGCCATTTCCAAACTTCTGGCAGGGTGAATTGAGTCATGGTGCTCTTTTTTCTCACAGATGGTGCCCAACTGACTTTACAGTACAGTCTACAAAATCAAAAACAATGTGCATGCGTGAAATTACAATTATATAAAATGGCCACAATTTACCCATCACACTGTGTGTGTGTGTGTGTGTATATATATATATATATATATATATATATATATAAACTAAAAATGCACTTACTGTTTATCTGAAAATTTATCATGTTCTGGTTGCTGAATATTATCAAAATATCTATCCCACTGAAAGAGAAAAAAAAATGCATGAGAAGTAGGTTTGCTTAATTGAAATCAAAAATTAATATCCATTTAAGGAAAAAAAAAGCCATGAAAAGATTTAATAAGCAATCCCCAAAACATTACAAGAAATAAATTTGACAGATTTAATTGTAATTAATAAATAATTAATTAAAACATTACTGGTATTTATTAAACCTGCCTCAAAATTCCCTCCCTTCATTTAAATTTCTTTAATTTTTTAATTTAGGCACCAAGTGTTTTACTTGCACAAATCAATTTGACTTACTTTGGCTTCAGTTCAAAGAATTCAATATTTCAAGCTGCATGTGGGGCATTAGAAAAGATGCAAACATTCATTTTTGAGGGAAATGGTGACATTTTCTGAAATACTTTTTAAAAGTTGAACTTCTAAAGGAAAAATCTGAACACTAACAACATGGATAATAAATACACACTGCTCTGATTTTTAATAACTAAATTAGCAAGTGATGACGTTGCATTTTATATAGATCTATTTTCTCAAATATTAACTTATTATAATATTCAAATATTTATCATCTTCTCATCATTTATTTTGGGTCAAATACATACCCAATTTGATGCAAACCCACCCTAAAATTATGAAAAAGAGCCACTTCTTGTCTATCATATTTTAACGCCATGTCCTCCTGGTGTCATCTCAAACTGATACCTTCATTTTTCCATATATTGTGACTATTTTGCTTGAAGTTTATATTTTCATCTTCATAATGAATTCATAAGGAAACTAAGAAATTGTCATGCATATTTGGTATTTTCAAGGTAATGGTTCTGATGATCCTCTTTGGTACATTGACTATAAATTTAAATGCAGTACGAGATTGGTGGCAAAGACTCACCATTTTACAGTTGAAATGGCTAGATGTAACCATGAGTTTTTTTTTGCTGACAGTTTATTCTCTTGCACTTCTTGCTTGTGGAACTCTCTGCCAGCTTATAAAATTATCAATTCTTATCTTCTGTCTTCTTGATTACGTTTTTTTTTTTCTCTCTCGTTAATAATGTTTTCTTTTTCTCATATTCTCTCATGCTTAATAACACTGTGTCCTAGTAGCTTTATTGCCCTACTTGGAGTGAAATGATTAAAAATAATACATATTTCAAGGAAGCTATTATTATGCAAAATTATATATATGTATATATATATATATATATACATACACACGATAGAAATTGTTAGGAAGATTTGATAATTATAATTAAGTAATTCATTGAGTCGGAAAGAAACCTCAACAGAATGCAGAAAGCACTGGACGGCCGTTTCGTCCTATATTTGGGACTCGTCAGCAGTGCGCATCCACTACCGAGAATTGAAACCCTGACAGTTAGGTTGTCAAGCAAACGTCATACCAACTGTTCCAACGGGCCTCGGTGACGAAGAGGTAGCAAATCAGACTCAATATAGTGCCGCTCTCTCACATATTCCGTGGTGAAACTCAGCTGAAATTCTCTGTAACCATAGGAATGTGCCCCCTGGAGCCACGACTACTATCACCAAGCCGCTCAAACTGAAGCATTAGAAGACTCAATGAATTACTTAATTATAATTATCAAATCCTCCTAACAATTTTTATCATGTCTATATCATTGCTTGATCCGGCTTCTAAGAAGAAGAGGATTCATACCTTTCCCAAGGGTATTAGCACATAAGTGAATGTAATGCATTTGACTGGAATTCGAACTCGGCTCTCCGATTCCTCAATCTGAGCCACTACCCATTACTCTATCGTGTCAGTTCAGACTAATATATTTATCTTTGCTGTTTTACCACATTTCAGTCATATACCCTCCAGCCTTCATCAGATGCCCGTGATGCTTGGAACATTGAATCTTGTACTGTGGGATATATGCACCCATGTGTTCTTGAAATGTTCACCTCCTGACCTATGTGCTGAACCAGTGACAACCATCCAATGAACAAAATAAATTTACCATCACCATTTCTGGCATTTCTGTCACGACAGACCAACTCTTCCCTTTGGCCAGTGAGATCTCAAACTCTCTCTTACCAACCCTTTGCCCATCACTACATCCCAATTCATGATTCACAACTCCCTAACAAGCAACCTGGAATTACATGAAACAACTATAAGCCTGCCAATAAAACTTTCTTATGTCCTGCTAAGTGGCACTTGATCCCAAAGTTTTGGATGGTTGGTTAATTCATTTTCTACAACTTTTCAACCCATTGCAGATTATTTAAAGTCAGAATATATTTTTAGACTGTAAGAAGTTTTTTTTTTTTTTTGAGATAATGGTGTAGTGATAAAAATCTACTAATTACTCAATAGTAAAAGAGGTGGATTAATACTTTTCCCAATGATATTTGTGCTTATGCGAATTTAACAAAACTAATGGGAATTGGAAGTTGGCTCTCCATTATCCATTACATCACCTGCATATAGAAGCAAACAGCACCTGGTATTGTCAAGTGGTCACCCATCTAGGAACTGACCAGGCTCAGTGTTGCTTAACTTCAGTGATCATCCTGGAACCAGTGTTTCAATGTGATGTGGCCATAAGTCCAAAGTGTTAGAGAAAATGGTAAGAAAAAGAACACTTATACTTAACATCAGGAAGAGAAAGTTGAAATTTCCGGAGCACATAATAAGGAAAGAGGGCTTGGAAAATTTGATACTCACAGAACAGATTGAAGGTAAGGGGGATAGAAAAAAACAACACAATCTACCAAGTAAATTGATGGTGGAACAAGGTTTAGGAGAGATAAAAAAAAATAACAAAATTTATTAAGAGCTACAAAGGACAAGAAATTGTGGAGATCCATGATTGTCAATATCTTGAAGAGGAGTAAAACTGCTACTGCAGAATACGACAGGCATCACTTTTGAATCCAAAGCTCTGCAATTTGCAGGATAGGGAAGCTAACATAGAAATGCTAAGCAACATAAAAACAAAAAACTCAATGGAAATGGAATTGGAAATTCTTCCTTCATGTGGCATATTCAGCAAACTTGTTGCCATCAGATCAGCATTCCTTCTTTGATTTGATTTCCCAAGGTCTTTTGATGTTCAAAATTTCATTGACAATTTTACTGTGTCCGAGATGAAATATGAAAATTTCTGGCATGTTTTTAACTTCATTTCAACTTGGAAATTTATCTATAAATGTAACAGGAGAGGCCTGTAACCCCACCAAGTAGCAGTCTTGGGTATGACGATAAACTACATCTAGCAGCAAGGCCTCTGATCAGGAGACTCAAGGTTTTCAGGAGCCTAAAACTGCATCTTAATTATTGTTCCCAGGTCCTACATGACCTGGAGTGGTAGCATCTGTTAGGGTCCCAGCTATAGGCAAATAGTGAACCCCCAAACAAAAACACTACAAAAGTATAAGATTACATTTTTATATTAAAAATACCAGCAATACATTTTATATAAAAAAAAAATTCTCAACAACACCCACTGACAGTAAAATTATCAACAATAAATTTGATCTGTAGGCATACAAATACATTCAAAATATTTAGATTTTGGCATTAAATAACTCAGAGGTTGATATGCTGCTAACCAAATCAACTCACCAAAAGGCTTCAGATGGCCAATGAATTAAGTGATAAGTGATGTGAGATTCTATTTTGGGAGGTATGACAGGGAAAACAAAAGGAAAATCTGTTGATGGTTAGTAGAGACTAATTAAATGTTAATTAGTCGCAATAAATAAAATCAGCCAACAATAGTATGATGTATTAAACCATTAAGAGCCAAGTAAATTCCCAACTTCTTTCACTTCACCATTATGTTTGCCTGAATTGGCAGGACAGATGGACCTAGATCCATTATCCAAGGGATAAAAAGCATATTCATTTTAAATACTATTAATCCACGATTCCTATTTCCTTGTAGAAAAAACTTGGCTGGAATATTTTACAAAGCAAAGTCGCAAGCATCTGGTTTCTAAACAATAAATGTATTCAGAGCCAATGAATTTAACATTTAGCACTCTGCATCATTTATAAATATTACTTCCCCTTTTACTGTATATAGAATCCCCTCAAATTAGTGTTTTATATATTAGTTCTATATATTTGTAATTGCAGTAGCCTGGCTCTCAATTTCAGTCAAGATTGTTTTAGATGTTGCCATAGAAGGATATAACTATACAATCAAGAAATTCAAATTCAACTTTCATTGGTAGGACTAAAATTTTCATTGGTGAAAATAGTCACCCACACAGTGTTAAAGGTTATGAATGATTTCAGTAACATATCTTCTTGTTATCTGGACAATTGTCAATATAACTCAGAGAGGAAAGTGCTTAGTTCAGAGGCAGATACTAGCCATATTGTAATCACTGCCTGTAGTCAGGTGTTGAGTCCCAAATGTAGAGAGAGACTTGTAACAAACATGCATATGGAAACACTTACTATTTAAACATTGATGAATATAAGGCAGACACAGGTCATTACAAACCCCAGTGTTCCACCATCAATCAACTTCCTAGGGTTGCAGGAAATACGTTTGGTTCCAATCTAATAGGAAATGACTGCAAAACCCTTTCCCTCTCCTTCCCCAATTTATAGGCAGGACATTGCATACTGGGATTTCTTCCTAACCAATAAAATAGGCTGGTTCTCGGGTTTAATATGATTCAGTCCCAGTCTGTCTTGAAGTCAGAACAATATGTTTGCTTCTTCGAATTTGCTTGTGTGTCAATACCAATTCTTAGTTTGTGAACTTTTTGCCATACTACTGTTAATTTGCCTTGAATATATTGTTTGCCTGTTCTTTTCTTTTTCTTGTTATTGCTTATTACGAACGTTGTCAATTCCATTTGTTGGACAGTTCTGCCATTTATTTATATTTAACTTTGGCCACTCACTCTACAAAAACTTAGTAATATTTTAGTGGAATTCCAATCCCTAATGTAAACACCATAAATAAAGCCGATGTTGGAAATTTAATGTTAAATACAGCAGTTTTGTTGATTCAAAGGAATTCCTGAAACCTATTTTTCTGTCTGTGACCCTTGCTCCAGTAGGAGGATGCTTCAATTAGAATTTCCATCACTTGCTAAATCAGAACAGTGCAGGTACCAAGTTCGTTTTGATTCTTGTTCAAATACTTCAAATTTAAAGATAGGAAGACACACCTAGTAACCCAAGTAAGAGTCAGTGACTAAGGTTTGGGAGGAGTAAAATGTCGCAACTGCTACCAATAGCCAGAAAGATGATCTTCAGCCTAACAGGTGATGTCAGATGAGGAGACAAAAAACAAAACAAACTAAAATAAGTAGAAATCTGTATAACCATTAGGAACATTTAAGTTAATATGAACCTACAATAACAAAATAACCCGATTTAGAAAACGCCATAAGGAATTGATATACAAATCTATAAGGATTCTCTCTCGGCTTTTAAGGCATACAATCATATCACGTTGAAACACTAGTTCCCAAAGTTAAGCAATGTCAAGCCTAATCAGTACCTAGATGGGTGACCACTTGGGAATGCTGTAAGGTTGGATGTGCGGCTGGTGTAATGTATATCATCCCAGAATTGTTCAGCAGAGAGCAGAGTTCCAATTCCAGTTGGGTTTGTTATATTCACTTAGGTGCAAAGGGAATGGTATGAATTTACCTCTTTTCTCCTAGGTATACACTAATTACTAAGACTTGTATTACTAAAACCATTATCAGGGCAATAAAATTTTTTTTTTTAAATTCTTACAATCTAAAAAATAATTTCTGGCTTTAAATAACCTGCAAAGGGTTAATAAATTGAAGAAAACGAATCAATCTGTTTTCAAAATATGCAGTGCTAGAAAAGTTAATATTTTTCTTTTTTTATTAAGATAAAAGAATTTCTCGCAGGTTGAAAATATTCATACTTACCTGCTTAGAATTGAACTGTTCATTAACTCTGCTGGTGAGGGAAACAAACCTCCTGTCTCCTCCCCCTTTTACCATTTCATCTTCTTCTTGACCCTTGGTTGCCGATTTGTTGGCAATGAAATGGTATCTGTCATTACGAACGAGTGATGGTCTGTTTTTCACATTTGAAGAATGAATAGATTGAGCAGCAGACGGAAACAAAGGGCTTCTTTGTCTTTCAGTTGAGTGAAGTTGTGGACTCCTGCGCTGCAGTAGGGGACTCCGACTTCGGTGTTGAGGTAGTCGATAGGAAGGGGAATTCCTAATGTGTCGCCGAGATGCAGTCGGACTTTGACCACGGGTTTGCAAATCTAAATCTAGTTCTTGACCAGTAGCTGGAGAGAAAAAAATGAATTAAATGACATTTATCACAAATCTATTTTGAACAATATTCATTGGAATATTGTTGAAAATATGAGACAAAAAGATGAGTGATTTAGAAGAAGCTTTTAAATGTTAGAAGGTCGCCATTTAAAAAATTATGACACTTTGCTAGACAGAATTGGGAAGCCTTAAATTTATACAAATCAAACAAAGTGTCCGTATGTCTACTATAGACTCAAAAACTACTGGATAGATTATGTAAAGTTGACTTAGCTCAACCATGATAGTCATGAAAAGTTCAAAGAAGCCATTTCACATGGAATTTAAATATTTATTCATATAAAAAAATGTGGTAAGGGAGGTAAATCAAATTTTGATAAGGAATTAATGTGTGGTTACTTCCCTTAGTAATTTTAATAATCTATGCCAGTGTTTCTAAATCTTTTTTTTTTTTTTTACTTCAGGGAACACTTGTAGAATAACTAAAACTATGGGGTGTACTTTAAATTTTAATAAGGAAATCATGAAATTTGTAAATAGATAACCGGAAAAAAGAATTTATATTTAAGACATTACATTGCATATTTAAGTATGCCTGTGTGAAACCTGTGTTTTGGCAATTTTTTAATGTTATATGTTAAGCTTTGAGGAAAGCAAAAAGGGAAAGTATTATCTACTGCTACGTAAAGATTAAGGAATTTAGCATCCAGTTTAAAATATCAACTCATAAAGACATGACTTAGTCCTGAAAGCCATGTGTTTTGGTGTCTCTAGCTTTTTAAAAATAAAGATTTTTTAAATATAAAAATAATTCATAAATTATTCTTCTGTTAATTTAGGGCACATCTAGCTTACTTTCAGGGTGTATTAGTACACTTGGGTACACTGGTTGAGAAACGCTCATCTATTCAAATAAAACAAAGTGACTATCTGTCTTTTTATTGAGACAAAATTAATTTCTCAGCCATGTCAAAGACCGCTGCTTGGTTTTTTTTAAATAAAAGATATTTAAAAACAAAATATAATTGACATGGGATATGTCACGTTTTTATTTTAGGCCAAGATTAATCTTGTTAAAAGGAATTAAGATACAATACCATAATTGCAGTTATCTGATATGGCAAGTATACACTTGTTGGTTAAAAGTCTTCTTTCATTCAGAAGTTGATTTCAAGTGTTTCCTTAATTTAATCACAGTTAAGCCAATATTTGTTCACATGTTAATGAGTAGTCTGTTCAAGAAGTGACAGTATTGACAATTGTCAAACAGATCAAGTGTCCTTGAAATGTATAGTTTTATTTTACTTGGTAATGGAAATTTCTAAAATTAGTGAAAAACATTAATTTGGCTTTCTTAAATTAAAAGCTTATCTTTTAAGTTTAAATTCATTTACACACAAGCACAAAATCTAAAGTCTCATCTTTCATAAATTTGCATATGGTTAAAAAATGCCAGTTTATCCTCACCTCACATCAGAACAAAACATCCCACATTGTTAATATAGAGAGAATAATTTTGATAGCAGCATTATATATATATAAAGAGAAAGTCTACTCAGTACCCGAAGACTGCATTGGGCATGAAATTGAGTCATGCTACTGGTGAGGAATAAAATGTATACTTAATAGCTCAGTTAAATTACTTAGAGCACTATTTTATCAACACTAGCATTCAATGTGCAATATCTTTATATATATATATATATATATATATATATATATATATATATTATATATATAAATAACAATTTTTAAAAGTATATTTTAATAAAGATTTCATCTAAGTTATTTCTTAATAAAATTTCCATTATAAGTTGTTCCTGTTGATAAAGTTTTTCAATTTAAAAAAAAATTAGAAAAAAGAATTTATATTTGCCTTGTCAAAATTCAGTTATAAGTTATCAGAAAAATATCAGTGTGTTTACTTTTAAAGAAAACATAAAAGAAGTGTGATCTTGGCTTCTAAAATCATTTTTTTAAGAAACAGACATAAATCATTCTTAAAAATATCAAAATGGTTTATAGAAATCATTAATGTTAGTTACAGTCATATTTCCTGCCATGCACATAGTAACCATTGTTGTCATCTGACATTTCAAATTACTACAAATCAGTCAAACAGAAAATATTTTATAGAATCATCCTAAGTAAAAATAATCTATTGAATAGAAAACGATTCAAATGTTTCTCTCATTGTAGCTATGTCCAGTGTAGGAAATTCAAGCAGACTTAACATAATGACAAAAGAAATTTTGCAAAATAGATGTCCTGCCAAAAATATTGTTTATACAGAAATGTTATAGAGCTAATAATAACTTGCACTTCAACTTAATTTTCTCTGTCTATAGAACAGGTATTCTACTAGTATATTAAACATTTCTTTTATAAAGACAAAAGGAAAATCTTTCTTAGCCAACAGGTTTCATTCTCTGATGGAATTTATCAAGACAAATGTAAGGATTTTATTTTACAACAAGTAATTATAAACAGAATGTTATTTTTATGGATTTTTTATATTTAAAACACTCATAAATATGCATTAGGCTAACTGAAAGTCAAGGTAAATTATAGTGAATGCTAAGGGATGTAATTTAATGTCGTATAAACCAAAATGTGTAAATGTTTTGAATTTTTTATTTTTATAATCTAATAATTATTTACATTTTTAGTTTGAGATTAATTTCTGTATGTAAAATAATAGGTTTTGAATTTAAAAGTTTTTTTTCTTATTTTTATGGTCATGTTGGCTTAAGAAAAGAGTATTTCTCTTAGAGAAGGAGATATTTGAAAAAATCTGGGGTGCAAGTTTATATTCTGACAAGATCCAATAGCAGCACTCGCAAGAATTTTTCATCTAAGTTACTTCTTTTTATTAAGTGCAGCATTCTTTAGATCAAAGTTGTGGTTGAATTTATTTCTATGTAGGACTAATGCATTTGATAAATTGTTGTGCATAATATCTAAAAAGTTTAGATTTTCTTGCCTAACATAGTTACACTTGTAAGTGATGTTATGTGCTAATAACCAGGTAATGAGACCAGCTAATAATGACAAGACTGGGTTGGGAAGTCATGCAATTGAAAAACAAACAAACAAAAACAAAAAACATATACAGAGAAAGAATGTATAGAGTACTCAAATGGAGAAGCAGACATGATTGTACCCTAACAAAACAAATGTTCTTAAAATAAATGATAACAATAATTTAAAAATTTTAAAACCAGGGATATCAGATATTTTTATTTTTAATTACCCCCCCACACACACTTTTTTTAATTGGTTAACTTCCCAAATTATCCTGTTAATTAATTTTGTGTTCTGAATGTAAATTGATTTTAATTTTAAAAACTATGTATACAGGTAATATCTATTAATGTATCATAGCAAAATAAGTATTTTCTTCATCTGTGAAACAAATGTTACTTGTAACAAAAATCACAATAAATTTTGTAAAGATTATCAAAATCATTGTTTTTCTGAAAGTATTTTCAGATTTTGTTGATACACAATTTTGTAAAATGCTGAAATTGCTTTCTGATTGTTTTATACAATTATATATTCTGTAATCAATTGGCATAAACAAATTCATTATTTTTGCAATATCATCTAAAAATGTCTAATTTATGGTGAATAAACTGATTTTTGTGCATTATTTTACAGTATTTTTATTCTTTCTTTGTACATTTGCATTTATGGAAATTAGTCAATAATTGTAAGATGCTTCCTAATATTATATATAGTTGTTAATTAACTAATTACTGGACATTATTAACAAGTTCTTTGCTAAAAATGTTCTTAGGAATTGTTATTTAGCAGTAATTTATTTCTCCACATGTCTGCCCCTAGTTGTTGACCCCAGTCACATGGTTGCCAGGCCTGGTATAAGGATCGCTTTGGGCAAAATTCAAAGGAGAATCAAGATAAAATCATTACTTCTTGTTTTCATGATTTTGTCAATTGCTTCATTCAATCCTCACAGACTATCTACATTTATAAGTTTTGAAATAAAATTCATGTATTTCCAGAATAAAATAATTTTTTTAAAAATAAGCTTTTTTGCAGCAGCTATCATAACATGATCAAAAATACTTGTAAATTTTAATGTCAAATAAGAAAAACTATATTTCCATAATACAATTTTAAAAAAATATAAAAAGATACAAAGATGAAATTGGTGGCTGGAGAATTCACACCTACATAAATAAAAACAATTTTCAACTTATTAAGCAGTCAGTGAATCCTCTCAACATAATTCTTTGGCAATATTAAAAAAAGGAAAATCTTGTAGGAATCAGAGTCTTAAGCTTGAAAAGTTTTTAAAACACTATTTTAATTATTTTTTTGAAACCTCACTAGACAAAATTATTAAAAAAAAAAAAAAAAATTTTTAAAAATCAACAATTTGTTGGATATTAAGTTTGTATAATAGAAATTTATTTTATTTTTAATTTGAACAAATTCATTTTACAGTCCATTTGCAAAATACTAATTATACTTAAAACGTTATCTCTTAAGTGTAAATCTCTGATAAAAGACAGATGCCTTTCTTTTTTAGGTAAAACAATTTAAAAATGAAAATAGATCAATGTTTGTCAAAATTACAAATGTGACAGAATCCTCAATGTTAAATCAGATGCATGATCTATTTATTAAGGGACACACTGTCTTTGTGTTTCCTCTTCCTACTTTCATTATTTCCTGCCTAGACTGAGTCTAAAATGGCGGGAAAGAATTTGTATTGCTTGACAACAGACAGAGAGACCTCCTGAGAAAGGGAGTAAAGGCGGTCACACAAGCTCACGTGACATAGATCACCATGTGGGATTTTTGGTATTCTAATTTCAGTTTCCCAATAATCTCTGACCACGACAGGTCATCAGAAAATTGACTCTCAACGATCTCTTATGAGAGATGTGCCCATGAACTTATTCCATTACTTGTTGTGTAAGGAATAAGGAAATATCATCCCGAAGATGTTGGATTTATTTAACTACTTGATGTGTAGTAAATAAAAAGGATATTATTCTCGAAGACCATGGGTTTATTTGACTATTGATGCGTCATGAAGAAAAGGAATATTATACTCAAAGAAATATAAAGGAATATCAATAACCTTCCCATATTTTGTTGTTTCTTTTTTGTTATATAAAATTGTTATAAATGTTCATCTTGTGTTTGGTATTCATTGGTACCTACTCACATGTTCCTATTTGAACCAACCCAGCTTTTCTTTTTTGTTGAACCTGGGGTTCATATTTTTATGTATTGCAAATTTGTAACATCAACGATAATTAAGAGCCAATCACTTTCAATGATGTTGCTAAAATACATCATCCTCCAAAAACTTTTTACTAATTCCTTCTAAAGAATATGAATCAGTTTTAATGCATATATTTTGTTATAATTTATAATAAATTCTTGGTGTACTTGTTGCATTTCTAAGAATATTTAAATGAGCCTATTGAATGGGGTGGGTGATTGTAAATACTAATTTAAAAACAGTCATCAGGCTAAAATGTTTTTATCTCAATTAGGGCATTTCATCTGTATATGTTTTAAAATAGATGTTCCAATTAAAGGCAGAAAACATACTCCTTTCAATTCTATAAGGTTCCACTGTCAGCACATGTTGATCAAGTTTGATACGGCGACCTTTTCTGAGAAATACTTCAGCTTCTTTGTCTGTGAAAAATTCAACCACACAAACTCTGAAAAGATACAGATAGGAATGAATAACTGGGAAACCAAATCAGTCATTTAATTTGCACAAAACAATGAGAATTCTGAAATTTATCTTGTAATGATACCATCGTGTCAATAAAAACACAAGACTTATATTTAACATTACATTCAACTCTTGATTTTGTCATTTACTATTGGCCTGTGTGTGTATATGGCCTCAGGCTATCATTTGAAATGTGGATATTACATTCTCATCTGCGATATCCGAGAGATTGCCCTTTTCTCTATTTCTATGTGTGGCAAATTCATAACATCAACAATAATTAAGGTTTGGTTTGTTTTACGGCACATCAACCTCAATGCCGACAACGTTTTTTTTTCCTGGTAATATTTTTGTTTTGTCAAAAATCCCTTTCTGTTAATATTTTTTTTCTCAAAAATGTATATGTTATTTAAATAAGTCTGTATTGCTGCAACGTCACTTGTACAAATCAAAATACCGCTGGTTCAATTCACCATCCTCGCTTTCTGAATACGTCACTACGTATAGCCGTTCTTCGCGTTTTCACTGCTCCAGCCCTCTTTTATCAGGCCAATACCGCGGTTGACCAACCAATCAGTGACCTTCGCTTTTATTCTCAGTTACACAGGCAAATAGCCTCCTCCAGTTCGACCAATCAGAACACAACTTGCTATTAGTGGAAGCATGCCAAACTGTACAAAAAACCCTCATTACTGCACAGACTGCTAGAATCACTGGACGGAAGAGTAATGCCATTTTCACGAAGCAAACTTGCTGATGTCACGTGCCACACGTTAAGTTAAGACCCTTATTTTCCTATACACCAGATGCAAGTCACTCTGGCTCGCTTGCTTCTACGGGACTGTTCACCACAGTATAGCAGGTAATATTTTTTTTCTCAAAAATGTATAGCAGGTAATATTTTTTCAAAAACGTATAGCTGGCAATATTTTTTTTCAAAACGTATAGCTGGTAATATTATTTTGTTTTCAAAACGTACAGCTGGCAACATTATTTTTTCAAAAACGTATTGTCAGAGGCCTTGCTGTTGGATGTAGTTTATCGTCTTACCCGAGAGGCAGACGTAGTTTATCGTCTTACCCGAGAGGCAGACGTAGTTTATCGTCATACCCAGGACGTGGACGTAGTTTATCCTCATACCCAGGACGTGGACGTAGTTTATCCTCATACCCAGGACGTGGACGTAGTTTATCCTCATACCCAGGACGTGGACGTAGTTTATCCTCATACCCAGGACGTGGACGTAGTTTATCCTCATACCCAGGACGTGGACGTAGTTTATCCTCATACCCAGGACGTGGACGTAGTTTATCCTCATACCCAGGACGTGGACGTAGTTTATCCTCATACCCAGGACGTGGACGTAGTTTATCCTCATACCCAGGACGTGGACGTAGTTTATCCTCATACCCAGGACGTGGACGTAGTTTATCCTCATACCTAGTACACGGACATAATCTGAGTGTTAACTATTTGCCCATAGCTGGAACCCTAACAGGTGCTACCACCCCAGGTCAGGGTGGACCTGGGAACACCAGCAATTAAGAGGTGGTTCCACACTCCTCAAAACCTCCTGATCAGAGGCCTTGCTGTTGGACACAGTTTATTGTCTTACCCAGGACGGGGACGTAGTTTATTGTCTTACCCAGGACGACGATAATTAAGAGCCAATTACTTTCATTGATGTTGCTAAAGTACATCATCCTTCAAACACTTATGCCAAAAAGTGGATTTTGTCATTTACTATTGGCCTGTGTGTGTATGTGGCAATCACATTCTCTGCGACATCTGAGAGATTGCCCTTCTCTCTGGGATGAGTGATTACATATCTGTAATACTACTCTTTCTCACATGTGAATTCCCGGTGCACTTGTGTTGATCACATATATCTTCATTTGGTAACCAGGAAGTCATGTGTAAGTGAATATAATGAACCGGACAAGAATTGGAACTCAGCTCTCCAAATCAGAGCCACTATCCGTTACACCATCTGCACATCCAAGCTTACAGCACATGCTATTACAAAGCAATCACCCATCTAGGTACTGACAAATTCCAGCATTGCTTAACTTTGGTAATTGTATGAGAACTGGTGTTTTAATGTAATATGGCCATAGGCTCCCAAAAAGAAAAGGATTTACTGCCTTAACCAGGTATTGAACTCACAAGAACACATGGCACAGTGGATAAAGGCGTTGGTTAGATCCAGTGACAGGACCCAAAGAGTTTGAGTTCAATACCCGCTTAAGGCAGTGGAGAACTTTCAGAGGGAAATTAACAGGAGATAACTGATAACTGACATCCATTAAACACGGCACGTGGAATTAGAACAGTCTACCCCAGTGAGCAAAATAAAGGGTTCAGTTCGACATTCCAACCACCTGAAGAAGGCCGGAGCGTAAAACAACCGAAACGTTGTGATAAACATGGCGACAAAGATGAGGACAATAGTCCGAATAATGTAAATAATGTACATAATACCTCATCTCAGAAATATAGACAAATATTAGAGTGAGTGAGGTTAAGTGGAACCTTTTGTTGCTGAAAAGTCTTGATTATGAGGTGTTAGTTAATCTTATCTTGACAGAGATATATTCACATAAGTAGATAAAAATGTATACATTTCTTGTAATAAGGGATAAACAGATACAGTACTTTGATTTTTCATTTGTTTTTTTAAGAGCCTTTCCAGGTAAGATATCTCTGGTTCTTAGAATCAGTTCAAACATTTTAAGAAACAAGTGACATGTTGAGATATATACAAAATCTAGAATACATACTAGATTATTCCAAGCCACTCCAAATGATAGAATTTTTTTTTTTTTTACTTTAAAATTTCTCTAAATGCATCCAATGTGATTGGTGCTATTAATTGTCCCACAGGTGATGCCAATATACAATAAATCAAAATAAAGCAAAAAAGATCTTAAATATTTACAAATGAAAAGAACCGTCATTTAAAATCTGAACCTCACAATGAAAGTTAGGCATCTTGAAAGTGAAGCCTATAATCATTGACATTGATTAAAAATGTCAGCTCGAAGTGAAAATGGCCAAGTACTAGTAATAAAGATCAATTTTCAATCCATGAAACTATTTGACAATAAAATGAGAAGTAAGGTAAAGGGAAACAGATTGCATACAACAGCTGCTCCCAACTGTCAAGGGGCAAGAAAGGAGGCAGACTGGCAGGCAAACAATGACCAAGTTTGGTTGGATATTCTAACAATATCAATTTTCATTTTCTGAAATTTTTTTTCATTTTTAAATGCCATATCCCTTCAGGGCACAGGCAGTCATAGCTCTCCACAGCTTTCCTCACTTTATTATCTGTGAGTTGCCATAACTTCCTGAGAGAAATAGTGGAATGGTTTCCTATTGCCTTGTCCATGGTTTTAAATTTAGAACTGTCTCTCATACTGGCTGCCCTCCAAGGCTAGAGAATGCAATCTGCTCTACCATTTAATCCATAGCTGGAAGGAGAAGAGATGGATTCATATCTTTGCTGTGAGCATTAGTGTGAACACAACAAACTTGGTTGGAATTTGAACTCTGTTCATCAATTCTACCTTCCATGTCAATAATAGTCATGCTACCAACACATTTCCTGATTCACTGTTTTTACTCAGGAAGATGGTTGATTTCCAGCTCCCAAGAAATAAAGGAAAGGGCATCATTTTAATGTGTACTCAATAAACCCATAAAGGAGAAATGGATCATTATTTGACTTTAAATGGAGGTACACTGGGGTAATTGACAGTGGCTCGGATTGAGGAATCAATAAGCAGAGTGTGAATTCCAGTCAAGTCCATTACATTTACTTACATGCTAATACCTTTGGGAAGGGTATGAATTTATCTCTTCGCCCAGCTATGGATAAATAGGACAGACTGGCTCCTATAGCTTTTTGTGGCAAATGGTCTTTGAGAAGGACAACTCTGAAATCAAAACCCTAGTGTTCTGACCAAGGGCAACCCACACCATATTCTGTGGTCTTTGGCTGTTGGTCAAAAGCTTGGAGATAAGATGGCTGCCACCAAGCTATCTGAAAGTCCACTGAAAGAATTAGGAGGAAGAAAAATTAATATTTCTTTCTTCTTCCCACAGATCCCCTCCTCTTAATCAACAATTGAAGCAGTCAAGGGTTTAAAAAAAAAAAAAAAGAAAAACTAAATAAAAAAAAGAAAGAAAAACTAAATAAAAAGAAAAGAAAAAAAAAGCAGTCAGTTGCATAAAGATGACATCAAGATATTTAGTTTTCCTATTTATCAAAGATTCAACATTTTCAGTTACATCAGTGATTAATATAAACTATATTTAATTCTTCTGACAAAGTTTATATATTTCTTGATTACAATTATTCAACTAATCATGCCACACCTTATCAACACTGAATATAAAGGGATATCATAAAATTTAACTATTTCATAAATCAACCAATATTTCAGTTATTAATAACAAAATAAAAAGAAAATGACATAAATGTATTATAATGATAAAAGCAAATTTTTAAGAAACACATATTTCTCATTCTCATATGAACTTCAACATGCACCTGTAAAAAGCACAGCCATTTAGCATTCAGCATCCTTTATAAATATTACTCCCCCTTTTACTGTATATGGAATCCCCTCAAAATATAGTTTTATATATTAGTTCTATATATTTGAAATTGCAGTAGTCTAGCTCTCAATTTCAGTCCTGATTGTTTTAGGTGTTGCCATAGAAGGATATGACTACACAACTAAGAAATTCAAATTCAACCTGAATTGGCAGAACTAACATTTTACATGGCAAAAATAGTCACTTAGAGTGCTGAAGGTTAAAAAGTTGTCATTTCAATACTTACGCTGAGTTTTTTCTTGACTGATCAATGCTAATGATAAGATCTTTGGCATTGGGAATGATAGAAAAGACTGCAGATTCGTTCACGGACAGTGGAAGATTTTTTACCAATATCAGCTTGTTTTTACCTATGTAAATAGAAAAAGTATTATTATTAGTAGTAGTAGTAGCAGCAGCAGTAGTAGTAATGATGATGATGATGATGATGATGATAACAACCACCACCAGGCTGCTGAAAGTGATGATAAATATGAAATTGACATCTTGTTTAGGACTATCATTACAAGATTTTCCCTTTGAGTCTTTTAGTATCATATATTCTGCCTATAAGACAAAAAAAAAAAAAAAAAAAAAAAAAAAAATCACCTTTAAAAATTGGGAGTCATTGTATACAATTCTGAAAAAGAAACCTTAAATTCTGAGTGCTGTTTGTCAGTAGTATAACTTCAGCCACAGTGCAATAGCCAATAATATACATGAAAAGATTCACATTGTCAAATAAACTGATAATAAAAGTAATAAAAACAGTACCTTATATATTACTGGCATAACTTCATAATAAATTGCCTATTCAAAGAATAACTCTATATCAATGAAATCAACTTGCATCCATGCAAGCTCAGCTGAGAAAATGTAAACATCAAGTTATGATTGCGTTCACAGCAACCTTTAGCTTTTGCTAAACTTTCAATAATCATCAAGGTAACGTTAATTACAGCAGTAATAACATTTAAGATAACATAATATTAAAAAAAATGTTGAAAGTGGAATGTACTATTGCCATACATTATCATACTGTTATGAGCAGTATTTTGTGATTGTTGATGAAGTATAAGTAAATGGCCATTAGTACACCAGGCTGTTTGTAACTGTTTAGATATAGAAAAAGAAAAGGAAGTAGTAGTTGCAAGAGAATACGTGATGAAACGTAAATAAAAAAAATGGTTTTCCCTCTTTGTGGACATGTGTAGGAGAAGATGATATAGAATCAGTTTTGTTATTGTGTTTATTTTGAATTTTTAAGGATACAGTAAGTAACAACATTATATAAAGATGACATTATTGGCAATCAATAATCTTATACTATAGGTATAGGATAAATTCATGAAAATTTGCTATATTTTTTTATCTCATCTTATCTAAAGGTCATCTTATATGCAGAAATATACAATACATATTTTTATCATTATTGCCGCCCCACTTTTTTTTTTTTCACCTGGTTACACAAACATCTCAGAATAGTCAGTCAGTCATAATCGGAGTCAATGCTACTTGCCACATCCAGTGTAAAGGAGATAATTAGTAGAGTTACACGTCACAGACAAAAAATAAATACACTTGGCTTCTTCTTATTATTATTACTACTACTACTACTGCTGTTGTTGTTGTTGTTGTACTACAACAAATCTATCAATGTTTTGAACTGCCTTAAGTTTATGATCTGGTTTCACAACACCAATTTAAAATAAAAAGGTTTTAACTGACTGACAAGTGAGTTTTCAAAATTAAAAAGAAAATTAAAGTAATTTGTAGTAATAGAAAAAAACATTTCTTATAAGGTCAATACAATCACATTATATTAGGATCATTCCACAAAGATCTGTAAGAGCTATAGTCAGGAAGGATATTAGAATAATCCAGAATCTACACTGGCAACAAAACACCTTCATACAAACAAAAAATGAGTTCAGCAGATATACAAAAATAGAAAGTTTAAGACAAGGATGTGTCTTCTGAACAGATTTATTCAACTTATACAGCAAGGCAATTCCGAGAGAATTAGAAGCCCTACCAGGATTCATTATTGGCAGCCACAATCTTAACCACATACAGTATGTAGATGACACAGTGTTAATATCAAACACAGAAAGGGAGCTACAAAAACTCCTGCAGAGGGTAGCAAAGGAAAGCGAAAAGAAGGGACTAAGTATAAACTACAAGAAGACAGAATGCATAGTTATCAGCAAAAAGATGAGCCCAAAGTGCAAATTACAAATCGGGGATACTAAAATTAATCAAGTACAAAAATTTAAATATCTGGGAAATGTTCTAACAGATGATGGAAAGTGCAACAATGAGATCTGAAATGTATTGCGATGGCCAAAGATGCACTCCAAAAGCTAAACAAAGTATTAAGAGACAGAAAAATTTTGTTAGAAACAAAGAAAAGAGTAGTGAACTGTTATGTGATATCGGTCCTCCTGTATGGCAGCGAATGCTGGACAATCTCCTCAAAGATGAAGAAAAGACTTGAAGTAACTTGTGGTTCTACAGAAAGATGAAAAGAAAAGGAAATCAATTTCTAATCTTTTGGAGATATAAATTTACGGCGAGCAGAGTTATTTAGTAAGTCTGCAACAAAACCAATAGAAGAAGAGATTCGATGAAGATCATAATATTTAGACTAACAAATTGGTCAACAAAATGTGCATGCTAACAAACTTGAGCCTCTGTGTCTGCAAAAAAAGAAAAAAAGAAAAAAAAGAAAAAAAGAAAAAAAAAAAAGTGTTTCAAAAAGGATGTTTTTTTCCCTTTACACCACTATTATTTTGAACTACCTTCACTCCTAAGCAATTATTTTGTTTTAAAAAACAATGATTAAAATTGTAATAAAACTTAATGATAGTGAATTTATACAGTTTCATTGTTCTTGAGTATTGACAACAAAAAATATAAACACTATTAATTTATTAGATTGCTTATTGGAATGATTGGCAAAACATTGTCTAATCGTGAATAAATTTAAACTATAAGAATTTCCTTATAGTTAGTTCACATATTTTAATTTAGTAAATGTTTATAAATTTATCAATATAAAATGGCTTTCATATTTATTTCTTGATAAAATGGTAAATGATAAATATTTTATTATCTCTTAGAATGTTATAAATATAAAATTATTCTTATAAATAAACAATAGTTTAATATTTTTGTTTTTCAAATTCTCAAGAACAAAAAAATCTATCAATTCACTTTTATCATGTTTAGGCTTTATTACAATTCTAATCTTCACTTTTTAAAATCATAACCATTGCCAAGGAGTGAAGGTAGTTAAAATAATAGCAGTGTCAAGGGAAAAACTGGCCTTTGGAGACTCCATTCTTCTGCAGGCATGAATGTCCAACTTTGCCCAAAATGCTTACTTTAAAGATGATTTATGCAAAGTGCATATTTTGCAAATGAAATCTTTTTTTTTAATCGTTTTACCTCAAGCTATGCAATAAAAACCACTAAAATGCAAGGGGTTAGTGAGAGTGAAATAAACTGAGAAAACATTATTGTAGAGAAACTGATTGTTGATTACAACCTATCAACACTTTGCAACAAAAGCAAGACAAAGAAGGTATTCAGTTGCCCAAACAATTATTGAAACAATAATGTTTCATCTGAGAATTACAGGAGCTAAAGTTTATAGTATGTATCAAATTTAATTAAAACAGATATAGAACACTTGTTCAGATACTGGTAGTGATCTATTTCAAATATGCACGACAAACATAACACAAGAGATTAAAATTCAGCAGGTAAGACCAACGAAACACTTTCAGTGGTTATAGAATTACACTGGGATGAATTTGGTCTGAGGCTGTTGGAAAATAATGCGTTTCCATTTTCATGAAAAGAAAGACATCTTGCCACATGGAGACGGAGAGGGCATGAAAACAATGAACTGGCATGACCGATTAATTTCTTTTCTAGAAAATTAAAACCAACATAAGACAAGAACTGACATACAAGCACAGTATCATTCTTGTTTGGGTGTGTATATGTCACTCTCTCTCTCTCATATAAATATAGATATGTGTATTAGGATAATGTAGAAATACTATCTGAACAAAAGTAGGGGAAATGAGATACAAAATAGAAAAGCTTTTATAATGACAACGCATTTTGCCGTTGCGTGCTCGGTTGGCATCTTTAGGTGAGAATGAAAGACAAAACTGTGTATGTTTTGTTTTTGTATTAAAGCTGTTAATGTTTATTTACTAGGTTGAGTAACAGAATTATTCAGAGTGGGCTAATTTTAAATCCAACAGACATTAACAGTTTGAATACAAAAAAACATAGTTTTGTTCTTTTATTTTGACCAGAAGACAGCAGCCTGGTAAACTGACATTGCTGTATTTATATTTACCCCCCCCCCCCCCAAACACATAATTGTCTTTCATTCTGACCTGAAGACAACAACCTGGCAAACAAATATTACTGGCTTTATTACAAATTATTCTAATTAAAATTAAAAAAAAAAATTCTTTAAAAATTTATTATTCATCAAAAAAAATTTTTTCTGAAAGAAAATAGTGTCCATAACATATTTTATTTATAAAGCAATTAAAAACATTTCTAATTAAATAATGTCTTAGTTTCATTGATTTTTATTTTGCATTTCAGAGCAGATTTTCTCTAAGTAGCAGTTATGTTTGACCAAAAAACATTAATGATTTAAATTCTCAGAGAACTTGTCCTAACTTGTATAAAAAAAAGCACTACAATAAAATTTTTTTCAAAATTTCATAAAATTTTTAAATAAAACCGATATAAAAAAATTTTTTTTACCAAAATTTTCTAAAAACGAAATGTTTCCAAAATAATTTAATTCAGTCCTTGAAGTTTAATTAAAATCCAACAATTATTTTGATTTTTGCACGAATTTCCACATCAATGTATTTTTATCTGCAAAAAGCTGCTCAAATTTCCCATACTAACTTATAGTTCCCCCTCCAATGTTGGGAAAACAAGATTTTTAACCAAGATTTCAACAGTTCTAAAACGGACTTAAAAAAATAATTTTCACGTGAAAATATCAATTAGTCTTTTCTTTTAATAATAACAAAAATTTTGCCAATAAAATTTTGTTTATCTTCTAATAAGGCATTTTTTCATCATGTATGTCATTTTTTTTAGCGAATGTTTGGAGGTACCTACGTAATATATATGTTGTAAGACTTTTACAAACTTGCAATCAAATTCATATAAAAGATCCATAAAGGCATGTTTGATGCGGTGTTGTTATACATTAACTGATTTCACATTTATTTTATTTATATCAAACAAAATGGATTTTGTGACAGAATTTGAACAGATGCAAGTTGAAAAAAAACAATTATCCTCCAAAATCAAATTTAATAGAAAACTTACTATCACTTGATCTATGTAAGTAGTCTTCATGCCGACTGGTGTGAGGACGTGCATGTGCATCACGATGTATAGAAGGATGGCTCTCATGCTCATCTCCAAGTTTAGAATGAGGTCGAGGGACTGCTGACCTATGCCCAGAGGCATGGTGGCTGTAGGGAGTTCTGGGATGGCTGTTATCGCGGTTATCCTTACCAGGGCGATCTCTGGTATGGTCTTGGGTACGGTCTTTGTCACGGCTACGATCTTTCTCATGGCCACGGTCTTTGTCACGTCTACTGTCTTTGTCACGGCTCCATTCTCTGTCTCTCTCTTTAGAAGCAAGTACAGATTCCTGATCCTTTTTGCTGGAGGCTGAAGATTCAGAGTGGACCAAGCTCTGAATGGATAAGAGGTTCCGGTCCAATTTAATAGAACGGTCTTGGTCAGCATAATATAGAGCATGACTGACTTTGGGAAAGATGATGATGCTTGATCTGGGAAGAAAAGAAAGGTATAGAGAAATTAACGAGTTTTCAATACAGAAATCAAAAGGTTTTACTTACCTGCCCTCCTAGAAGACCAAGCAAAGTACTTTTATATATGTTTATTATGGGAGAAAATGCTCAAACACTGTTCAATGAATAAGATGGTGAACAGTAGCTAACTTTACATTGGAATGGATATAGAATGATAAGAATACAATCAGTTGTCACGGCTGAGCAGTTTGGTAATGGCTCCAGAAATAAAGGTTTTTAATTAAAAAAACAAAAAAAAAAAACCCACTAGAAAACATATTTGAGGAAATTTACATCCGTTATTCTTCAGCTCCAGGTCGAAATGGCTCCCCACAATTTCTTATCTTTCATAGCTCTAAGTAATGTTTGTCTCCTTACTATCCCTCTTTGTTACTGTTCTTCTGCCAACCATTCACACAAAACCGATTACCACCATTTCCCTGTTTCTCTTGCCTTCAATATATCCTGGGAGTATCGATTTTACCAGAATCTATATACTATTCACAAATCTTTTTACTGTAAAGTTCAGTAATGAGAAAGTCGGTTCCTTCTTCATCTGCATGTGCAAAACAGACATGGAGAGCGACACCTTTCTGAATGTATTAGCCCACAACGCACATGCCAACCCCTGGCATGGAACACGCTATAAGTTATGACTCATGCTTAACTTTGGCGTTTGTAGAGGGAACACTGAATAGGATTATGTAAGTTCAAGACATTGCTCAACCTGTTTTTCTGCCATTCCTCTAAGGCGGCGGCAATGTGTTATTACAGCCTGTCTACATGATACCTGTCCTATTCAACACGTCCTGAAAGATGGTCAACTTTCCTGGTGAGCAAGACCGACAGATCCATTAAACATGTATAAGACACAACAGGATGATACTCAACTCTTTCAATGAGTCAAGTTTTTTCCTGTATTGCATCAAGATACAAGAAGTATAGGATAATGTATCACAGGATGATAATAGTCACTATCTGTATGAAGGTATGAACGCAAGAGTACAGGCCTGAGTCAACACCCAAGGAGGCTATACGTTGTATTAATATGGGGTCTTAATACTACTGATATACTTATTATTTGGGAACTTGTGGACATACTAACCTATGATCCAGCTATATTGTTTGTTTAAACTTGAGTAAACTGCACTGCAATTTTATTTTTTTCCATTGGTGCAAGTAAGTAAGGTAAGAGTCAAGACCATTCAGATGATAATGAAAACAAAACACTAAGAAGGGTGCTGGAGTATTGAAAAGACTCGATGTCATTTGCTATTGCTAATAATACAGGGTGTCCCTAAAGTCTTGACACAGGAAATCTCATTAACTATATTTTTTTTACTTTCCCAGATTTTGTTGAAAGAAGTAAGAATTGACTTCTTTTTCTGGGGTATGCTAAAAGAGAAGGTGTACTCAATGAAAATCACAGATGCAACACACTTGATTGATTGCATAAAGAGTGAATGTGCTAAAATTAATGGCAATGTGGAGTTATTGCATCGAGTTCACGTGAATCTTGCAAAGTGCATCAACCTTTGCATCACAAATGATGGAAATCATATTGAAGATGTTATCTGTTATGATTCCAATTCAATATATACTGTTGTTGAAAATTTAATTTCTTGACCAGACTTTAGTGGACCAAGCTCTAGAAATATATCTACTACCTTTTGATATAGTAGAACATGTGAAATCCGCAGTTAACAGTAGTAACTCTCACCACTTGAGCACTTGGAATGATTGCAACGTAACCTTGAAAAGAAATTGGACGAGTTCTCACATTTAAAGATAAATGCAAGGAGATTAAAGAGGCTCGTTATCATCCAATCCCCCGTGAAAGCGAGGATATACAACTGGTAAGAAAACTCAACAAATAGAATAATCATTTTTTTTTATTCCGTATAAAGTTTTGTGTGCAGACAAAATGAGAAAGAATAATTACGCTGAGACCAAAAACAGTTGCCCTTTGCAAATCAATAACAGACAACACAAATCAGTTCCTTTGTCATGTCTAAATTAAAAAAAATGATTACCATATAATGAAATTATCTAAGCTCAGAAGTGAGTAAAGGTTATTGTATGCAAAGTGGCAATATGTTTCCTACTTAATGACTTTCCTGAATTATCTATACAGTTATTATCAAGTGCATTTAAAGGTGCAGCTGCATTAAGACACTTTTAAATATTTTTTTTTTTTTTACATGTAAATTAGTAAAAATGGTCTAAAGCAAGTACTTTCATGCTTATGTATTACGGTCCTTAATTTTGTAAATATCTGTTTTATACAAATGTCTTAACTCAAATGGTACGTCATTTTTTTTTTCTTAATCCAGGCATTTTCAAAAAACATATGCTTTATATAGAAAAAAGAAATGCACAAATGGGCATCAATTTTCAGCAAGTTATGAAAAGATAAGTTTTTGTATGAATATGATATAGAAAGACAGCTTATTTGTATATGGATTTATAGTGGAGTCAAAAAAAATACAGCCATTTAGGAAATTTAAATTTTGTAAACATTATCAAATGCAATGAAAGCAGCAAAAAAACAAAAAAACACAGATTACTCAGACAGGTTAATAGCTGAAAGCATTGTATTACATAAAAACTGACAAAAAAAAAAAAAAAAAACCCCAAAAGAAAAACAATCTTTCATAGCAAAGAAAGTAAATCTGCAAATCAATATTAATAAATCGCAATAAACAAAAGACACGGTTGAAAAATGATCCCAAAAGAATATATTATGATCCGGTTGAATTGGTATGACATCTACTGATTTCTTTTGTAGCCTAATGCGTAAAGTGCTATCATGGTTCCCAAGAATAAGGGAGGTGAGATTTTTCTTTATTTCTGATCCACATTGATCCCTTAATAGTTGATGAATAACACTCTGAGATCAATAATCCAAAGCAAAGATCATGACAGAAATGCCAGTCAAAATTTATCATGACAATGGTTCATCTTTCAAAATCCAACACTATAACATCTCATCCTTCTCATATAAATAAAATTGTAAAGTTTATTATGAGTTCAAAGGACAATGTGGATTGCTCCCAATATTAGATCTTTGTAAAAGTTTGTACCTGATTCAGTATGTGATGCTCAGGTGGGTGATCATGTCTCTTTCGATTCATGACTGTCTAGACAGATTTTCCCATAGTTGGTTGTAGTTTCTTTCTACAGTGATCTGGATGCTAAGCAAGGCTATAGGACTCAGTCTGTCCTGCTATTGGGAGGAGATGGATTCATACCTTTCCCACAGGTATTTGCATATAAGTGGATGCAACAAAACCTACTGGAATTGGAACTTGGCTCTCTGATTTCTCACTCAGAGCCGATATCCATTACATCACAATACACATCCTGTGTATGATCAGAAAATTAAAAACAAAATTCTATATACTCACAAAAAACAAATATTTATTAGTCAAATACGTAGTCTTTGTTTTTAATAACTGTCTTCTATTGTTTTACATGCTTGTTGATGCCATTTTCATAGAAACTTTGTGTTTGTTGTTGGAAGAAGGTTGTGAGGTGGTTTTCGACAGACTGTCAAATTTTTTGTAATTTAAATTGTTCTGTAAAGACCAGAACAAATGAAAATCTGAGGGAAGTCAGGAGAGTATGGTAGGTGCTGAAAGATTTTCCATTTCAACTCTTTATGATTCTGCAAGGTCTGTTTTGCCACATGCAGTCTTGTGGTGTCGTAGTAGAACATGACACCTTACCGATTTGCCGAAATGAGCCATTTTTCATGAATAGTTACATTGAGATTGTTGAGTTGATTCCAATTTATCTTTGCGTCAGTTATTGTTTCATTGGCTGGAAGAAGCTCAAAGTGAATTCTCTCTCTGCAGTCCCAGTAACACCTTCATTGGAATGCAAGCCCAAGGGTTCTGCACATTCACAAGCTTGTTCCCAGTTCAGTTTGTGTTGATTATTATCAGAAATGATACATTTTTCATTGCCTGTGACAATTCTGTCCAAGAACAGCTCCTTTTCATGGCATAGCAGCAAAGAAATGGCTGCAGAAACAACCAAGCTCGTTCTGTCAGAGAATGTGGCACCTGTGTGCAGAGTTTGGAAATGAACCAAAGTCCCTTTAAATGGTGAAAGCCAGTTGAGATATCGATTTTCAAAGTCTTGGCAATCTATTTCTTCAAAATCTTCAGTTTATGATGACAAGCTGAGCCTCTTCATCAATGTTGAAGAATCACCTGGAACGCGGTTGATCAGATTAAGTTAAAAGTCATCCTGGTTAAGTGTTTTTTTTTTTCTCAACTTAAGCTTGGTCAGCCTTGTGGACTTGGCTGTAGCATTTTGTGCTATGCAGTTGTTTTCTCCCTTAATGTGTGTGTGTACATGCTGGGAACACAAGGTTTAGTATCTTTAGTTTACCGAGGAGAATAAATGCATTAATTCACTTGACACCAGAGGCCATGGTCAGTTTTACCATGATTGTGTATTTTATAAACATAAATCTCAGTCATGGACAGTCAAAAAAAAAAAAAAAAAAAAAAAATTCTGGAATTATTATATAGAGGGTGATTGAAAAGTAAATCCTTATTTTATGTATCTTGTAAAAGTTATAGTTAGACAGAAGTCTATCATATATAAAATAGGGAGTTACTTTTCAATCATCCTATATATATATATATATATATATATATACACACACACACAATTTTATATATATATATATATATATATATATATATATATATACACACACACACACACACACAATTTTTTTTATATATATATATATATATATATATATATATATATATATATATTTATTTATATACATACACACTCGACTCTCCCGTCTAATTTGACATATGAGGGTCAAGCAGATCAGTTCCTAGGAAACCGACAGCCAGACACCAGCACATATGATTTGGTTATAATGGTGAAGGTTTTGTGCAGAACCATCCATACTTTTTGAAGGGCCAAATACAGAGACCTGGTGCACTACATGCCACAGGGTCCCCAAACGACCCTCCACCGGTTTTGAATTTAGAGTTGTCCTTCTCCTAGACCAGTTGCCATCCAAGGCTATAGAACCCAGTCTGTCCTGCTATTTACCCATAGCTGGGAGGGAGGAGAAGAGGATTCACACCTTTCCCAAGGGTATTAGCATGTAAGTGAATGTAATGGATTCGACTGGAATTCGAACTCTGCTTTCCTATTCTTCAATCCAAGCTGCTATCCATTACTCCACTATGCCTCCTATATATATATATATATATATATATATATATATATATATATATATATATATATATATATATATATATATATGTATGTGTATGTGAATGTTAATGTCACTAAGTCACACTTTTTCAATTTTACTCCTAGAGGCCATAGGCCAAAATATCATACCATCTTGGAATCAGGCTAACTGCATGAACAAATTAAAAACACAATCCTGAAATTTTGGATTCCCAAGTTTTCATTATTGTGATTGTTTTCAGCGATTTTTCTTTACATAATTTTTTGAGATAAATTTTTTTGTGCAATACCAATTTTTCTAACTTGGAAAAAATTTGGGAATAATCAAAATTAATTGCAAAATTCAGTGAAAGTCACCCATTAAATAAAAATAGTTGTTTGTACAGAAAGTAAGGATGTACGTACATCAAACTGCCTTTAAATTAAGTGGTGGATGAAGAATTATCATTGAACTTTTAAAAAGTAAGCTTACATATTAATGCAATACTTAAATGCAGCGATCAATTGTGAGTTCTTCTGGAGTCTTATCTCCTCCCTACCTATTGTGATAAAGGCCCAATCATAAGCCTCCACAGGAGCTAGCTTAAATGCCACCTGATAGGACAGCTTTTAAGCTAGTATATATATATAACTGCATAACAAACAAGCCTTAAGAACAGTATATTAGAGTTAGTTTGGCAATTTATGTTTTGGTATCAGTTTCCGTTTTTTTCCCCTTGATACCATGGTTTTTGATTCGGTTTTTCAATTTAGCACTTTTGCTTTCTAAGGAAGCTGTTCATTTCACTGTGTAATGATAGTATTCCAGTTGATATCTGATTTCGTTTGATAAATTTGCAACTAAATCCATTCAACTAGCAATATCTCATGTATTTTTGGTCCAATCTTAAAAATATTCATACAGCTAAAAAGAAAAGAAGCTTTCTAAATATGTAATTTGTATATGCTTTAATTCATTGTATTTTTTTTTTTTACAGCGAGTTAAAAATGGTATTTTGTTTTGAACAGCCGAAAATGCAAAATATGACCCCCCCCACTCGCCCAGACTAAATTTTACATGTTACTTTGTTTTGCAAAACCAACGTGACCAATCTTTATCAATATTCTTGAAATTATACACTCAATTAGAAGACACCTTAAACAACAACCAGGAAGATGTTCATTTCTTCTTTGACCTGAGGAAGGGAATTCCTTCAAAAATTATAAAGTAAGCAAAAAAAAGAAAGAAACAACTGATAGTAATAAATGTGTGGTAAAGGAACTTTCAAATTATTGCAACTACTGTCTGACACTGACTAGTGGCTAAAAATAAAAAAGAATTTTTACTTTGGGTTTAAAAAAAAAACAATAAAAAACTTGCAGTTTTGAAAATATACACATTTTAAAACGGAGATTAAAACTTAAGAACTATTTTAATTATTCTTAATATCTAATTTAAACGCATTCTCTAGATAAAAAAATTTATTTATAAAAAAAAATCTTCATTCATTTTTCTTGTTTACAACAAATTTATTTCATGATTGGTGATGGAATAATCTATACTAACCTCTCACCCCTCCAATATAATCCACTTTACACCAAAAAGCACCTATCAACCAATCAACACTAGTTTCAGCAAGCGAGACTTCTCATTGGCTCAGACCCTTAGAACTGTAACAAGTTCACGTGAAAATGTCTTTTCACACCCAACGCTCTGGAGCCTATTTTCTTGACAAAAACTCTATAAATAGAGGAATCTGAATCGACTCAAGCAGTCAGACTTTCACCCCTGGAGAGATGCCAAACTAATCCATGCAAGTCAAAACCTTGACTAACTACACTTTTACCGCGCAAACTTCCGACTCAGCAAACAACAACCACACTGTCTCAGGAACAATTTCTAGCAATTACTATACTTAAAAAGTGATATTTACTCACTACTAAATAAGTATGCGTAAACAATTAATCAAACATCCACACAACTAAAGGTACCAATTTTGGACAATATCTTAAACTTACGCACACACACACTATTGATTGAACTCACACAAAGGACATTTTTGTACATAACCAAATACTTAGTTTAATTTTATGAACAAATCTTAATAACAGCTTCACACACGCTGAAACGTCACAATAATACTCTACACAATCTAATTCAACCATCCTCATTTATCTAAAAATATTCAACCCAATTGTATATGTCAATTGTATATAAATCAATGTTATTGTTACACTTTTAATTATGTTTGTCTTCACTCTGATTTCCTTGCATGATTTGTTTTCAATGTTCCTTTTACCTCTTAATTTGTTGTGGACGAATGTTTAAGAACACCGACATCATAAATCCTTCTGATAACTAAAAACACATTCACCAGTCTGCAACATTGGCTTACTAGAAAACAATTGAATTACCCTAACATTACAAAAAAAACAATTTCATAAAATAAAATTTAACATTAAGATGAAACTGGTAATTATTTTTTGTTGTTAACTTAATTTTATGCAAAAAGATTTTCTTTTGAAAACTGAACCAAATAGATTACAGACATCATGTCGTATTTCCTCTTCTCTTCTTCATTTCTTTTGTAAACAAATAGATTTCAAATTTATTTTCTAAAACTAGTCAATTAAATGTTTTTAACATATTTTTGTTCAATCTTTTTCTCTTACAAATGGTATAAATGTTGATAAAATTTAATTTTATTAACATCTGAAAGTTTTTTTTCAATAATGTTTGTTTGGATATGGTCACTCAATATTGATAACACTAAAAAAAAAAAAAAAAAAAAAACTGAACGATTTCAGTTTCATAAAAAATTTTGATGCGGTTTCACTATGTGAAGATGAAAATGAAAAACGTTTTTTTGGTTAAACCGCCCATCTCTACAGTATATAAAGAAAATAGAAATCAATCTACATATTCACTATGTACCAGTAGCTTTTAAAATATCTACTACCATGCACTTAACCAAATATATTCAAGAATTATAGAAAACCAAGTCAAAAGTGAGCCAGAGCAGCATGTAATATCTACCTTTTAAAAAATTAATAAAACAAAACAAACTGCACTGCACACAAAAATGAAATAGCACCACCAAAGATTCCAAAATAGATTCAACTTTCATAATATATTTCATCTTGCTGAGAATATATCAGCCTTGAAGTGTGATATAGTTTGCATGCCTAACAGGTTAACTTTAGTCTTATCTTTTTATCATTAGAAACTAGTTGAAGTACCTATCTACAGTGGGTTGGAGGTCAAAACTTGAATAGAAGTTGATAAGAATGACAACAATTCCTTGACCTTGAAGAAAAGTAACTTCATATCCTAACTTTTTATACCAAAGTGAAACAAATGTAACAGATAACTAAGACATACCTAGTCTATATTCTCTTTTGTCAATTTGTTATCACAATTCAGGTGCATCATTTCAGTGACACTAATCATGGGCATAGATGATATTTTTCATTTACACTATATATGGATATATATATATACAGCAAGTATTAGCCTAAAACAAAAATGTTATAATTTCCTTTTTGAATTTCTGGGATGCAGGATTATTGCTTAACATCAGTCCAACTATAAATCATGTAAATAGTTATGGATTCCCTTTGTTCCTGGTAATTATTCAATGAAAAAATATGAAAAGTGAAAAATTTACACTGGCCATACACACACCACACTTTCTTGCAGATTGATTTGTCACTTGTTAAAATTTAGTGCAATTCATACACATATCAACCATCAGATCACCAGCAACTAAAATGCAACTACTGGTAGATAAAAAAAATACTATATAGTACTGACTGCAAGGAAAGACTAAAAAAAAAACAATCCACATTAAATATCTTTCAAGAGATGACATATTAAAATATGTATAAAATATTTAATAAGAATTTAAAATGATAATACATATAAAATACTTGATACATTCTTTTTTAGTAGTTTAGCTCTGTGAAACCATTCTACACATAACAAGACATACAATATTCATGTATTTGAAATGCATCGATATAAAAAAAATGGCATTATGTAGCCAAGAAAATCTTGTTTCCTACACTAACAACATTCAGTTCTTGATAATGACCAAAACATTCAAATTACTCAAAAACATGAACAGTTTATCCACAATTTATAATTTGGATGTACAACTTATTTGAAAACTAGCAAGATTCAATAAATGATTAAATAGACTAACCATGTCAGTCCTTGAAGTTAATAAAACTTGTTTAAATACATTCTTGCTACCTATATGTGTGTGTGCATATTATATATATATATATATATATATAATTATATTTTTTGTTTTAAAAATATGATTCCTTCGCTACATAAGTGTTCTCATGTTTCAAAAGCGAGAGCCGAGACCCCTAATATAATTTTTGAAATTATGTTGAGTTAAGGTGTCTGGTCAAGAATAATATTATAATATAAGCTCTACTTCTGTATGGAGCACTGTCTTTTTGAAAATAAAAGCAAAAATACTAAGGAACACCGGATTATTTACCTAACATGTTCTTTCCTATTTTTCTGCATACCTATATATATATATGTATGTATATATGTATGATTAATACAAGTAAAATGTTTGCCACTTTGCAGACTGATGTTGCTTTCAGCATCCAAACTCCAAAGATCTATAGATGGACCCTCCAGCAATCACTTTGTCTACTCGCCAGGAGATATACATATATTTCCTTTGATTTTCCTTCAGACTTTGTTAGTGTATTAAAAGCAAAACATTTTTTCATGTGATGCATTTATATCAGTTTATTCCTTAATACAGTTTCTTTTGTTGTCAGAGATTCCATGAGTAATTACTAAAACTATATTGAGGTTTATTTTTTGTGAAAATATAAGAAAAATAATTAAGCAAAGTGGTATAACTGTGAGTGAAGACTGTAATAGTAGCAAAAGACCTCCTGAACTCTGATAAACAATGGCAAGGGTGTAAAAAAAAAAAAGAGATTAAGTTTACTAAAAGATAGATAGGAGGGGAAAAAGAGAGCGAATAATAAACAAGAACAAAAGAGAGAGAGACTGAGTGACAGGCAAATCTAAAGCCAGAGGCAACAGGGTGTAAACAAGTACATTATGACACTGGTGCTGCCCCATCTCGTCAAAAGCAAAATAATGATATAACTTATACAAACTTACTGACCTTTTAGATATCAAGGATGGGGAGCTAGAACACTTGTGGTGATCAAAGCGTAAGAAATGCTAAAACAACAGATTATATATATACACACACACAAAGCCTAGGGATCACAGACATCAAGTAAAGGAGGTTGCATTAACTAAGGAATTTCTGAAAAATAGAACAGAGTCGACATGTCTGTGAAAGACGTCCCTTTATCGGCAATTGTATAAAAAACAAAATTGCAAGCTTACCTTTCAAGATCTTCATAATGCCTGAATATTTCTCGTTTGAACATTTTTTTTTTTTTCCTCTCATAAGAATTAAAAATTTGTCTCTAAAATGCTAAATGCTTTTCCAACAATTTCAATATTTGGAAATATTAAATGGTACGTGTGTTAGGTGAATCCTTTAAAAAAAAAAAAATATGTTTTCTTACTATTAGGTTGGTGGATGTTGCAAAATGCATCTCAGACCAATCACATTTTTTTTCCAAAAATAAAGAACAGGAAAATATAGAAAATGCTAGTGAAAATTACATAAGGGTAAAACATTCAATATTTGTGGAATCAGATTCACAAGACTTAAAAGAGGGTGTAAAAAGAAAAAAAAAAAGAAGAAAAGATAAAACTGAGCATGACAGTGGGGAGGGGTGTTGAGGCAAACAGTCTGCAATAAGCCAAGGTGAAAGTGCAGAGCCAAGTGCTGTGCCAGCAAACACCTGCTGGAGGATGGGTTAAGCAGGGTGTGGATCTGGATAGCAGGAATGTCTCTGAGACAATTACTATTTCTGCCACGGCTGCTGCAAAAACAAGTAGTCCTCTGAACCGATATATTTTGTAAGACATTTAAAGCCAAATACAGTGTACACAAAGAGTGGCCAGCTGTTACCAAAGAGTTGACATTTTCTTACAATGCTGGGTGAGGTAGTAGTGAGGGTGGGTCACAGTTACACAAGGAATATAAGTTCTTCAGATGGAAACATCAATTTACAGTGTCATAAACATTATATAGTAAATTTTATATAAAACTCAACTACAAATGATTATTAAAAAAATGGAAAATTCAGTATAACCAAGTGAATTTGCAAGAGTTTGGACAGTTTTATTTTAACTAGCAGTGCTGGGGAAATTTTTTCAGGATTCACAATTGCTAATGATTGAATACACTCCTTGTGAGCACCACAATTCTAAAATCCCCGGGGAAATTCGCCTATTACATTGTTAAATATTTGAGCACAACAACTTTAAGTATTGCAATATAGCAATCATAAGTATGAATGCTGGTCATTAATCTAAAGAAGTAAGACAGTACAAATGAAAAGATTAAAAAGATTTTCCATTCCACTGACGTAGACATTAAATGACTGAGAGCATTAACATGCTTTTTTTAGCATGCTTTTTCTCACTAAAACTGAATAGTGTTTTTGATATATCTTTTTCTTCCATCTTTCCTTGCAATCAAAACGGAATGGTCTGTTATATATCTGAGGCAATGGCAGGTCATAACAAATGTGTTAACAGAGGAAAAAGCAGAATTATAAAATAATTATTGAAAAGACGAAAACAAGATTCAGCATTTGTAATAGACAAATATGGAAAAAGTTACAATAAAACATTCTAATGCTTAAAAGTGTATTTATTTATTTTTCTTTACCATGATGTTCACCAAGTACAAAGCCCACAAGGTAGAGGGTTATAGAGTAAGAGGCACAGTTTATGAGATATGTGAGGAAGATAAGAGTTTACCTTAGACTTGAAGAGGTTGAGATTGTAGTGATCAGGGAAACATCCTCTTCTGAGTTACAAATTGATAATATCACTAGGATAGAAGGTTTGATTTATTTGTTTCATTTTGTACGGCTTAAATCTGCAGATTATTTAAAGCCAGAAAATATTTCTATTTTTTTTTTTTTTTTGAATTGTAAGAATTTTTTTTACACAAGTGTCACTAATTAGGCCATAGCTGGAGGAGAAGAGGTGGATTGGTACCTTTCCCAAAGGTATTTACATGTAAGTGAGTATAAAATAACAAAAGGGAATTTTGATTAAGAATTGTAAGCCATTATTCATTGCACCACCTACACATGCAAGCTTACAGCAAGTAGTATTCCTAAGCTATGTACTGACAAGGCTCGATGTTATTTAACTTCAGTGATCATATGGGAACCGATGTTTCAACATGACATGGCCTTAAATGTAAAAACGCAAAAGGTTACCAGGAGTGAAAGAGAATGAGAAGACTTTAGTGGCGGAAAAGGACAATACAAGAAGGTTTCAGGAAGACAGAAGATGGCAGTTTTTATAAGGAGAAACAGAATTAAGACGATAAAAGTGTAAAAGATCAGCAAGTAAATAATATAAGATAATCAAACAAGTATTTTGATTGTTCTTTTTTACGGCTTATCAACCATTTTCAGGTTATTTAAAGCCAGAAAATATATTTTTAGAATGTAAGAATTTTTTTTTAGAGACCGTGCTCATTTTCTGATACAAGCCCTACTAATTAACCCATAGCTGTGGGGAGAAGAGATGGATTCATATCTTTCTCAAGGATATTCGCACATAAGAGAATATAACGAACCCCACTGAAATTTGTCTCTCTGATTTACAATTCCAAGTCGTTATTCATTACACCACCCGCACATCCAAGTTTACAGCACCTGGTATTTCCAAGTGGTCACCCACCTAGGTACTGATCCGGTTCAACATTATTTAACTTCAGTGATCGTACAGAACTTTTACTCCAAATGTTACATTGGATTAAAAATAAAATCTGTTAATTCCTTAGATATGTTTTAAATGCCTTGTCTTTTCAGGACCTGGCCTAGGCAATCATGGCTTCCAGAGATTCCAGATCTGAGAATTCCCATGACTTCTCAAGAAAGATAGTGGAATGGTTTCTTATTGATTTGTTCAAAGTTCTGAATTCAATGTTGTCTTTCTCCTAGAATGTCTGCCAATAAAGATTAGTGAGCCCAGTGTAGTCTGGTACTAAACTTAGATATAGATAGTTTGTTTAACCAGCATATCAACCTTTGTTGGGCCATTTAATGCTGAAAAGTTTTTTTTTTTAAAGTATAGTTGGTAATATTGTTTTTCAAAAAAGTATAGATGGTAATATTGTTTTCCAAAAAAGTATAGCTGGTAATATTGTTTTCCAAAAAAGTATAGCTGGTAATATTGTTTTCCAAAAACGTATAGCTGGTAATATTGTTTTCCAAAAACGTATAGCTGGTAATATTGTTTTCCAAAAACGTATAGCTGGTAATAATATTTTTTCAAAAACGTATAGCTGATAGTAATATTTTTTCAAAAACGTATAGCTGGTAATAATATTTTTTCAAAAACGTACAGCTGGCAATAATATTTTTTCAAAAACGTACAGCTGGTAATAATAATCTTTCAAAAACGCATAGCTGGTAATATTTTTTCAAAAACGTATAGCTGGTAATAATATTTTTTTTCAAAAAGAAATGTGCTGGAAAAGACCTGGAAGTTCACTATTTGCCCATAGCTGGGACCCCAACAGGTGCTACCACCCCGGGTCAGGGTGGACCTGGGAACACCAGCAATTAAGAGGTGGTTCCACGCTTCCTCAAAACCTCCTGATCAGAGGCCTTGCTGTTGGATGCAGTTTAATGTCATACTCAGGACGCTAAACTCTTAGCTATGAAAGAAAATAAATGGCCTTTCTTAACAGTGTTAATGCAGAAGGGAGTTCAGTAGACTAGGCTGGAATTCAGCTCACCAATTCTATTTTCTGACCCAATAACCATCACTGGATATTAGGGATTGTAATATTAACAACATTATTGTTTTAAACCCATTACAGTCGTACGGGTACATGTTCTGCAGATGCAGTAGCAGTGATGCTTCCTGGGCAAGATAGCCTGACAGAGCCCAACCCTCTCCAGGGTGGTTTTGAATTCAGTGTTTTTCCTTCTAGACCAGTTGCCACCAAAGGTTATAGGACCCAGTCTGTTCTGTTATTTACTCATAGCTGGGACGAGAAAAGATGGATTCATACGTTTACCAAAGGTAATATCACAAGAGTGAATGTAATGAACTTGACTAAAATTCAAACTAGGCTATCTAATTCTTCAATCTGAGCTGCTAGCCATTACTCTACCCTGCCTCCAACAACGCTAATTAAATATCACTATTCCTTATTTAACCCATTTTAGGAAACATTAGATATAAATGGGTTACATGTAAAAAAACCTATAATAAATACTGGAATTTTTAAATTTGTTACAGTGGACATTAAAGTTTTTTTTTCTGCCACAACCAAGGCAATAAAGCCACTGAGACACAAGTGTGATAGAACGAGAAAAAAAATGAACATTATTAAAGAAAGAGAATAATAAAATAACAAGAATTAAGAAGATAAAAGATAACAATTGACATTGATTTAAAATTTTGAAGATCAAATTTGACTGTAAAACAAACAGACAGAAGAGAGTTCCTTAAGTGAAAAGTGCAAGAAAAACTGTTATCATAGAATTTACAGTTGCATCTAGTTATTTCAACTGTAAAATGATGAGAACTTGCCACCAATTTAGAACTGTGCAAGAATTCATAATGTCTAGGTATCAAAAACAAACATTCGTCAGAAAAATTATCACGCAAATATTTATAGAAAAGGCACAGGGAAACTATGGTGGTGGGAGAATGACGGAAGCCAAAATGCCAAGTCCAAACCAATAACATTGCTGATTCTTTATATTTTATCAAGAATCTAATAGCAGAATCTCCAGACCAGGTGTGGCAGTAATATTCAATGCATGGAAAATATCTAGCAAGAGAAATTGTCTAGCACGACACAGTGAACCAACTGTCCTAGCAGCAGACCTAGCAATTGATTCAATATAATCTTTCCACTTCTGTCGGAAATGATAGCCCAGGAAGGTACAATGAGTCACTTTCCTGGAGGCTAGCATCAGCCATACAAGGTAAAAAGCGTTCTCTCAGATGATTAATCAAAAGCAGTTTCATTTTGGGGGTGTTAAAATTAACAAGCCATTCCTTGCCCCAGTTAACAGAACGAGGGTCATTTAGGGCAGCTGTCAATTTGACCTCATCGAACTGATCAGGTTACTAAATAAAAGTCAATTCAGAAAGAAGCTATACAAGAAAGTACTGAAAAGTTCTTAGACTAATCCATTTCCTAAAATTGACCAAACATTAGAATTTAATTTCTTATTTGTTCTTTGTCCACAAGAACTTCTCAGCGCCTCCTTGCTGGTAGTTGTGAAAGACATAAACAGTACAAATCCTGCTGGTCTGATTTGATGAGCTCACATGGTATTCACATCAGCCTTCTTTTGATTCTACTCTGAGTTATTAGTATTCAAAACAAAAACAAAATTCCAAAGTAAATATCAGTTTTCTTTTGATCTTATGTAAAATTCTTTGACCCAAATAAAACAAAACTGCATATCAATTTCCAGCTGAGTATGAATTTTCCTTGAGAAAGCAGATGTAAGGTTTTTACTTACATAGACGAATTACAAATCACAACTATCATAGATAGACTGGCTGTGAGGAAAACCACATAGTGTACTATTACTGAAACGTATCTTAGCTGGTTTCGTCTTCTGTGGAGACAGTGTTGTTAATACGCTTATAATCTACTTGTTCAAGATAAAGGAATCCATAAGTATCTGTGATTGAAGAAGAAAAAAAAATAATTTACTGCCCAGCACAATAAGTTAACTCACAACCTTCAGTCAACTAGTTAGAGACTTCAGCTTTTAATAGAGATGTCACCCCTATTGAGTGGAATAAGATCACCCAGTGGAGATCCATAAATGTTTGTTTTTTTTCCTCTCTTGTTGCCTGGAGAACTTTTGTCACTCAGGATTAACCCCTGCTAAAGATTTTTGTCAGTTGCTCAATTGCTGAGAGTGTCAAGTGGAGGCAAGAAAGAAGACTCTTACAGTGTCATATCTCTTCAGACACACAGGTGATTATGGTTCCCCACAGCTTCCTCTCTCTTTAATTTCTTCAAACAGTTCATTGCCATGATTTTGAGAGAGATAACCAAGTGGTTTCCCAGTGCCTTCTTCAAAATGTTGAATCCAGATTTGTCGTCTTTCTAAACTGGTTGCCAATCTAAACCATAGATTTCAGCTGAGAACTTGTTGCAACTAGCTACTTAAACAGTAAATGATGAAACCTAGTTGCCAATCTAGCAGCATGCTTAAATTCATGCAATTGAGGTACCAAGGAAGAAAGCTCATTAGAAAAACTCCTATGAAGATATTTATAGAAAATGTCATTGGGTGGTAAAGTGACTGAAATCAAGATGCCAAGTCAGAACTAATATTACAGACCTTTCTTTGGATTTTTTTTAAAAATCATGAGATATATAGTCAGAGCACCAGACTAGATATGGCAATAATATCCAATGCACAGACAAATGGTAAATTTATAAATGTACAAGATGGATACTAGCAAGAAAACTTGTCAGGCACAATACAACGAACTAATATTGAGAAAGAGCCTCATTTTCATTCACAATTGATAGGGTGTCTTTTTTTTTTGTTTCATTTTCTCCTTTTGTTGACTGAAAGAGAGAATAGTACATTTTAATATCCCAATTTCACATATGTAATTCATTGAAAATGACTCAGTAATTTTAAGGATTTGTTACATTCTTCTTCTAAGTGTCATGTACTTCAAGACATAGGTGATCATAGGTCTCCACAACTTCCTATCTCTTAGCAATGTTTGAGTTTTTACTATCTTTCCCAATCCCTGTTTTGCTATTCCTTTACTTAATATCAACAATACTTCGTCCAATATTTTTGAATTACTTAAAACAGTAAATTCATTTCTCATCCAACATATTATTATTATATAATGTATACAGTGATACTATAGTATTGTGGATTTTACAATAGAGGAAAAGTACACAGCATTTTAATTTTTTGAAACAAAAAGTTATTTATTATGAATTTTTTTTTTTTTTTTTTTTACAGTAGATTATTTTCCTATTAAAAGAGAAAAAGTTTCTGTCTTTTTGATTTCAAAAGTAACATAAGGGCCACACATGAAGGTATGAATTAGAAATTTGACACCAAACTTATTTTTGGTCAGGCAGCAAGAAAAGAAAATAATTTTAACAAATGATTGGCTCCTATTACTTCCCAGTAAATACATACACCCTTTGGATTACGAAGGGAGCTCTTTATTGAGAAGAGATAAAGTACTTTTGAACCTTTCTGTCGGTAAGTGGTTTTCATTTGTTAATTGCTTAGTTTTTTGTGAAGATTTAGAAATATTTAGAGGCATTTGTTTCATTTTTTTTTTTTTTTCCACTTTAGGACAGAGTTGGAACAGAATCAAATATGCATTAAATTTTTAAATGAAATCAGCTCAGGATATATGTATAGAAAAACAAATATACAACCCAGTTTTTTTTACCGTAGAAACAAAGGACACTGCAATATTAATTTTTCCTGTTAGGTGTTAAAAATAACTATCAAGCAAAAGGTTCACTTGGAATTCCCGCCAAATATTGTATTCTATTTATTTGCCTATTTATATGTACACACACACACACACACATATTTCTTGCATGTCATGACACATGATATTACACTGCACCCATGCATATAAATAATCCCAGAATGTCTTCAGTATATGATCTATTGCTAACCAAGCACAAGGCAAAGGCAAAACACTGACTCCACATGGTAGAAATATTCAAAGTAATTTTAAGAATCAATCAATAAAATAAATGCAACAACATGCATAAACAGTGGGGTTTATTTTTGTAGACAGTTATGAAACAATGAAGCATGAATGACAAAATAAGTGATTTTTTTTTTTATTTTTCAAATTTGTATGAGGATCAATAGATTATAAGGTCAGTAATAGGAACTCTTTACAGAGATGATTGCCTGCTGATATTCCTTTTGAGCAGTAATAGTGACAATATAACTATCCTTTGGAAGATATTTTGCTTTTTAACTTCATCACAATTTGACAGATAATCTATTACCATTACAAAAATGACCAAAAACAAAAGATTAAAAAATACAATTTCTGCCTGAATCGTCTAGAGCAGTGGTTCCTAAACGGTGTGGCACACAGCATAGGTGCAGCAGAAGAGGATAGCAGGTGAGACGGAATGACTGAAAGACAATCAAAAGTTTAGAAACAGTTTCAAAAAATTTGTATGCCAAATACAAATGATTTCAAAATTTTAAATATTATTATGGATTACTTGAACAAATAGTTATAAATAATTATTGACCGATTTTATCATTGTGATATTTTGATATTATATCAAGTATATGGTAACTAGGGTTTACAAATTAGAGGAGAGAGTTATCAATGATAATATTCTGACTTTGAATCAGCAGTTATCTCCCTTTAATCCTGTTTTTTTTTTTTTTAAACTAGTGCACCCATGCTGTCAAAATTGATTGTTTGTCTGGGGTTTTATGGCATATCAACCACTATGGGTTATTTAATGCCAGATACAGTATTTACTAGATATATCAAAAACGTATAGTTGGCAACATCATTGTTTCAAAAAAATGTATCCCTGGCAACATCATTATTTTAAAAAAAAGTCTCCCTGGCAAGATCATTATTTCAAAAAAATGTATCCCTGGCAACATCATTGTTTCAAAAAAACGTATAGCTGGAAACTGTTTCAAAAACGTATAGCTGGAAACTGTTTCAAAAACGTATAGCTGGCAACATCATCGTTTCAAAAAACGTATAGCTGGCAACATCATTGTTTCCCATCACATTTTAGGGGTAAGGTGTTAGTATATTTAGTGTAGGGTTTGGGAGGGAAAGTTAATTGTAAGTTGTAGTTGTTTTGGAATGGGTTAGATGTGATGGGGCATGACATGACCAGCCGATTGATCGGATCGACGGCCTTTTGGTTGGATGTAGTTTATCGTCATACCCAGGACGCGGATGTAGTTTATCATCATACCCAGGACGCAGACACACCTTGGGATTTCACTATTTTCCCATAGCTGGGATCCTAACAGGTGCTACCACCCTGGGTCAGGGTAGACCTGGGAACATCAGCAATTAAGAGGTGGTTCCACACTCCTCAAAACCTCCTGATCAGAGGCCTTTCTGTTGGATGTAGTTTATCGTCTTACCCAGGACGGGTCAAAATTGAGGGCAAGAAGGAATGTATTATAAGTAATATGTATTATATTGTAAGTAATTTTTGTTTAATCCAAGTACAATTATATAATTTAAAATAGTTTATTGTTAACGTTAATAACTGAACAGTGTACAATTTATAAATATCTGAAGAAAGATATCTCTATATTATCCGCATAAATGTTACATATTTACAACCAAAATTATATTTACTGCAAAAGTTCCCAAAGCACAATATATTTTTGTGTAAACTTTGGAAGGTCTGAGTAATCCTTAACAGTCAGTCTGTAGATTCAATCTGTTATTTCAGAGTCTGCTTATTTCTCGTCCTACTAAGAGCAGTGTATCATCAGATATGTTTTTTTTTCTCAAGTATTGCCAAATTCCATAATATATGCTCTGAATTGTAACATACAAATAATTAACAAAATAAATATATATACAGATTCAGTATCACCCAACCCACCTTCTTGCAAATAAATTATCAATGCATGATTTGTATTTGCAAAGATATTTTAAAATTAAAAATACTTAATAATTACATTAGAATCCATTTTTAGCAAAATACTCAGAATTAAAGGTAGAAACGAATGGAAATAATTATTATTCCTGTGTATTTTTACTTTTTAATTCTGCTGATAATCTTGAAATGCCATATGTATTTTTTAAATTTCTATTCTCTTGAATTTAATCTTGTTTTTTTTTTTTGCATGTGTAATTATTTTAACTTTTTATTATTCATTCATTATTGCAGATTTTAAAAGTGAAATTTAATATCTATTCTTCTTTTTTTTACTTTACAAAAACAAATTTCAAACAAAATATCTTGAATGAGTCCAGGCCGGGCCAGTGCAAGGATCTCTGCCCGACCCTGAAACTATGATACGGAAAAAATAATTTATTTATGTTATAGAAAACAATATTTTATTCAATCTTTAAAAAATAAACTTCATTGTTTTTTTATGGTTTGTTACTAACATGAAAAAAGTAAATAATTTTAAATTAAGTTTTATTAAAGCAAAAACTATAGCAAGCCTTATTTATTTAAAAATTAATTTAAATAAAATATAGTTAAATTTGTAAAACAAATATTCAACACGACTAATGTTGCCCGTAATGTTGCAATTTGAATCTGGGCGTGTGGGCCATTGTTATTTTGTACACTGTTACACACACACACAAAAAGTGTCTGGCATATTATATATATGTATTTACTTTTTATCATATAAAATTTGGAGAGGCATAAACAAATTTTCATTCAGAAATGTGGCCCAGAGAAAAAAGTTTTGGAACCACTGGCCTAGAGGATCAAAGTGTTCATTCATGAATTTGGTGACATAATGATTGTGAGTTTAATCCTTGGCCCAAGCAAAACAAACTCAGACCCAACAGAAACAGGACAGATAATAAGTGATTTGTTTGTTTGTTTGGGGTTTTATGGCATATCAACCACTATGGGTTGTTTAATGCCAGATCCAGTATTTACTAGATATATCAAAAACGTATAGTTGGCAACATCATTGTTTCAAAAACGTATAGCTGGCAACTGTTTCAAAAACGTATAGCTGGCAACTGTTTCAAAAACGTATAGCTGGCAACTGTTTCAAAAACGTATAGCTGGCAACTGTTTCAAAAAATGTATCTCTGGCAACATCATTGTTTCAAGAACGTATAGCTGGCAACCGTTTCAAGAACGTATAGCTGGCAACCGTTTCAAGAACGTATAGCTGGCAACCGTTTCAAGAACGTATAGCTGGCAACCGTTTCAAGAACGTATAGCTGGCAACCGTTTCAAGAACGTATAGCTGGCAACCGTTTCAAGAACGTATAGCTGGCAACCGTTTCAAGAACGTATAGCTGGCAACCGTTTCAAGAACGTATAGCTGGCAACCGTTTCAAGAACGTATAGCTGGCAACCGTTTCAAGAACGTATAGCTGGCAACTGTTTCAAGAACGTATAGCTGGCAACATCATTGTTTCAAAAAAAAAAAAAAATGTATTCCTGGCAACATCATTGTTTCAAAAACGTATAGCTGGCAACATCATTGTTTCCCATCACATTTTAGGAGTAAGGTGTTAGTATATTTAGTGTAGGGTTTGGGAGGGAAAGTTAATTGTAAGTTGTAGTTGTTTTGGGATGGGTTAGATGTGATGGGGCATGACATGACCAGCCGATTGATCGGATCGACGGCCTTTTGGTTGGATGTAGTTTATCGTCATACCCAGGACGCGGATGTAGTTTATCGTCATACCCAGGACGCGGACACACCTTGGGATTTCACTATTTTCCCATAGCTGGGACCCTAACAGGTGCTACCACCCTGGGTCAGGGTGGACCTGGGAACATCAGCAATTAAGAGGTGGTTCCACGCGCCTCAAAACCTCCTGATCAGAGGCCTTGCTGTTGGATGCAGTTTAACGTCATACCCAGGACTTGGATGCAGTTTAACGTCATACCCAGGACGGGATAATAAGTGAGAAGTACTAGAAAAAAAGTGGGGGGAGACAACATCCCTAGACATGGACAGGGGAAATTTCAAACTAAACACATTAATTTATTGGGGGTAGAGCAAGATGCACATCGAACCAAAAAGCTTCCTATTCAAAAACGTGAAAACCACTTCTGGAATATACATTTCATAACACCATTCTCTCCACACTCAACACACTTATCTTCCTACAAGCTTCTGCCACTTTCTTAAGATAAAAAAAAAGTAGGAGGTGTCGATAATGTTCATTTTGGTCCTCTATTTTCAGGGTGCTCATAAGCACAAAACACGTCTTGTTGCAAGTTCCTGTTCATCTGCATTGAAGCATCAAGTATCTAATGAGTGCACATGCAAAAGGAAAGTGAAGTTAGCAACTTATCAGAATGCTTGAAGTTCAGTGTCAACAAAAAAAAAACTAAAAAAGAAAAAAAAAAACGAACAGATTTTTGGCTGACCCAATAAATAAAAAATAAAAAAAGCATCAATATAAATTTCTTCTTTAATTCTATCACTTGCAATCATTGAATCAGAGGTAACTATAACTGCCTATAACCACCTGAGCTGTGCCAGCCATCTGCTTGCACACGCTCCTTTGCTGATTACTTAATGATTATTGAATATATAATCAATCTTTCAGGACATCATCTTAAAGATCACTTAGTTCAAACTTTGTTTGTCAAATGCTTACTGAGTTATAAATTTCAGATTACTCTTTAGCAACGATGAACAGTATATTATAGATGCCTGTTATCAGATTACCTAGCCATAGGTTTCTATATAAATAAAGATGATGTCTGTCTGTCTGTCAACCATAAATAGCAGAAAATGAAAACTTTCAAGAGACAAAAAGTGAGGGCTAAAGAAGAAACAAGTTCTTCAGTTAATTTTGCATTTAACCACTTAAAAACTATTCTTGATAGTTACTAAGCTTCAGTCTGACACATGGCCATAAGTATAGAGCACACCCGCTGAGGAGCAAACTCACAACAGTAAGTTTTTTAAGATTACCTTAGAAATCACCAATTCATTGCATAGCAAATGATACAAATCTTCATATTTTTCATCGAAATCAGAATTAAAAGGACAGATTGAAGGCAAGAGGGACAGAGGTAAACAACGCATAACCGATCTTAGTGAGCTTGAATATATGTGGCAGAACAAGAGTTAGAAGAAATAACAAAAATAAATAATTAACAACAGGAAATTGTGGAGAGCCATGATCATCAATGTCCTGAAGGGACAAGACATATAGAAGAACTATTAAATATCCTTGTGCAAGGATGCAACGGATTTTTCAATGAATAATGAATTTTTACAAGGATTATTTTCATTTTTTATTATAATAATTTATAAAGTTTCAAAACTCTTTAAAAATTCTTCAAAACTTTGATTGTATTAGGTTATTAAGTTATTAGGTGAAAACTATATTTAATAAGCGAAAATTAAAAACCTTAATAAGCATGCACTAAGATTGTAAAAGTAAGTTAATTTTTGTTTTATGTGTATAACCGTGACCATTTTGAAAGTATGGGTGACTATACATGACATTATCAGAAAATAAGATCAATGACTATAGTAAATTTAACGTCAACATTGCTAAAATTAGATTATGGAGAATATTCCCAATGTTTTTACAATTACTGAGTACTTAAAAACTACATAAAAAATATGCATTCACCCATCATTTTCTTAAAATAATGTTTTAACAGATAAAGTCGCCATAGAACAACAATAAATATGTCAATACTTTTATCAGCACTTGTTAAGTGATTTACGAGTAATGACAAGTATGTAATCACTGCTACTGTTTGTTTTAGAAATCCATTTTTCCATTATTTTCGACTTAAAAGTAAATAACATTTGTTTCAGGTTAATTATACTTTAAATCAGCTAATATTCTTCAAATAAAGCTTCAGAAAAGTATATTTTATTTTTGTAAGATTTTTTTTAATAAAGAAAATTACATTGTGATGACAGAGGACTAAAAAAAAAAGGTGCTAATCAGCTATTTTTAACCAAAATAAAGTGAATGAACTTCAATCAATATAATTTCTGTTTGAAATACACTACGGAATATTTTGCTTATTGGAAATAGTAAATTTAATCATTTAGCTTTCAATTAAAGCTAAAATGAAAGCTTCAAGAAAGGTTCTGAATTTTTAAAATTCATTTTAAACCTTAAGTATTGTGACTTATTGGAAGTGCTTAAATTTATTGTTTTGGTCAAGTGGGTGTCTGCTTTCAGAAAACCCAATTTCACAAGCATTATCAAAGGTTATAAAACATTAAATAAGTGACTGATTGATTTGTCTCTTACAGGGTATTTAAAGCCAGAAATTATTTTTATATTGTAAAAATTCTGGGCAGGGAAATAATGATTTAATGAGAAAAGTTCTGCAAATTAACCCATAGTTAGGGGGAGAAAAGGTGGATTCATACGTTCCCCAAGTGTATTTGCACATAAGTGAATATAACAAACCTAACTGGAATTGGAACTCCAATTTCTCATTCTGAGTCATTATCCATTATACCAGCAGCACACCCAAGCTTACAGCACCTGGTATTCCCAAGCACTCATCCATCTAGTTACTGACCGGGTTCAACATAGCTTAACTTTGGTCATCGCATGAGAACCAGTGTTTTAATATGATATGACTGTAAGCCTACTAAATAATTAAGACCGACGTAAAATCAAACATCATTCCCGCCTATATGGGTGTCCCAATCAATGTCAAAATTGGAGCCAAGTATAAGATGGTATTGGATTATTAAAAACATCTTTTATTTTAATTATTATGTACAATTCTCTAGGGTTCCTTTCATTTCTGTTTTAAAATTGTTTGAACAAGTAACATGTTTACTTTTAAGTATTTGATCTTTCATGATAGAGATTCTATAGTGTGAAAATGATGATTAGAAATTAAGAACATTATTAACAATCTTATATCAAGTAAGTCTAGTAAATCAAATATTAAACCAGAATGTGCTTAAGTTCACCTTTAGAAAATAATCCAACAAAAGAATTCATTGCCATTTCAGGCGTAACATTTAGAAATCTAATACCATTTCATTTAAGGAAACAGAAAAAAACAAGAACAAAATAGATTAAACCAAAATGTATAATTTAATAATCTATAAAACATTTTTATAATCAGAAATAGCTTAAATGTTTGGCATATGTGAGGAAAGAAAATTTGGAGAATTTGACACTCACATACATATTGAAGGCAACAGAAACAGATTGAAACAGCAAGTAACCTACCTAAGAAGCTTAAGTAAATGGATGGCAGAAAAGGAAGTGGGACAGATAGTAAAAAGACAAACATGCTATGAGGTACAAAGGATAGAAAATTGTGGAGAGCCATGATCACCCATATTCTAAAGAGACATGATCTATAGAATAAGAATATAACAAAAATGTTTTTAAAAAGTACAAGATTAATGAGTCATTTTTCAATAAATTACACATTAAGAAACATGATTCTCTCTCTACTCAACAAAATGACTTAAGGAGTTGAGAGTGGAGAAAGATGGCCTGTGAAGGTGAGGCTCTTTAATATTTAAGTTAATATTTAAAAGCCATTAGCATTATAAACTGAGTATTTTCTGAATATTCCCTGTTGAAATAGAAGAATTTCTTTATTATACACTGTTCCTTATCTTGCTTATCATCATCATCATCAGCCTTCTTCAGGTGGCTATTGTAGTTGGTAACCATTTCAGAATTTTGAACCAAACCTTTTATTCAATCCAAAATTAGTAAATTGTTCTCATTCTGCTGTCTATGTATAAAGATATCTTGTATCAATAAATTTTAATTCCTCTCTTTCAGTGGGGGATCAGATGAATTGTTTTTTCTTTTTGCATTACCCAATCCCAGGATTGAATTCATAACTATTAAGTAAGACAATTTGCTTAACACCATCGGGTTTATCCCATACAGTTCAATTGTTTAGATTGTTGCAACCAAGATGAGGCCACAAAGCCAAACAATCCAGTATATGGAAGCAGTATGTTTTTGCTCAGGTATGTTATATGACATCAAGTGTCCTATTTCCTAGTATTTGTTTTCTACAGTTTAAACACCTGATAGTCTGCAGTTTGGAGATTCAAGTTAAACAGAAGACAGATAAAGTTAACTTCATCAATTTATTCTGAAAAAAGAAAAAAAAAATCAATCAAACAGACAGTTTAATCAGAATTAAATAAAGAGTAATTAATCAATGCCTGAAAGCTGATGGTTAGTGTGGTGATGTCACTAAAACACAACATTTAAGAATCACCAGTCAATCGAAATGGAAATGTATCAAGTGAGATCTAGTTGTGAGAAGGTGGATCAGAGTCTGATCAGCCCTGATTGGGTCTACAAGGCAAGGAAAAGACCAAAAACCTCCCATGATTTCAGTTATAGAATATCACTGATAACATCCACCCAGTATATCAGAGAAGTATAATTTGAAAACTTACTTTTCTTTGTACTTAGATTAAAAAAAGAACAAAAATATTTTATATAGGTACCTTCACAGATTAACAACACTTAAGGTTGAAAATGAATTTTAAAAAATGAAAAATCTTTCTTGAAGATTTTATTTTAGTTTTAATTTCAAGCTAATAGATTAAATTTAATATTTCCAATATTTGCTCTATTTCAAAACTAATTTAAATTAACTGGAAGGATTTTTTTTTTACTAAAAATTTGATTTAAGTGCCATTATTAAATTAGTTCACACTAATTGCAATGTAATTCTCTTTAAAAAAATCTTACAAAAATAAATTATTAAAAAATATAATTAAATAACTGAAAAATACTTTGGTCTTTCCTCTTAAAGATTTTGATGATAAAACTTTTTAAAATGATGTTATTCAACAAAAACTAATGATAACCTCAATATTCCTTTTCTTTAATCTGAGGAAAACCAAATATTAGGGTTTTTATGATACTATAATCAGAATGCTAAGAAGAAATAATATGCTATAAGAGTGATTTTCCGAAGACAAAAAAAATTGTTTCTTGTCTTTAAGTAAAAAGAGAAAAAAATAGAAAATAAAATGAAAATAAATGGTTGTTAAAGACATACAATTGTTATAGGCACAAAATGTGAACAAATCTTTATCTCCTTTATGTGCTGTGTCCCTTCAATACGTTGACGATCATGGTCCTCCACATCTTCCTGTCCCTTGTTGCTCTTAATAAGTTTTGTCTTTTTGCTATTTCTCCCAAACCTTGTTCTATCATCCATTTACTCAAGCCCATCAAGTATGTTACCCATTGTTCTCCTCTGGCCCTCATGCCTTGAATTTGTCCTGTGAGTATCAGATTTTCCCAGGCTTCCTTCCTCATTATGTGTCCTAGAAATTTCAACTGCCTCTTCCTGATATTAAGTACAAGTTTCCTTTTTTGTTTATATTTTCTCTAAACCATCATCGCTCAGATGTTCAGTCCATAGTATCCTCAGCAGCTTTCTGTAGAAACATTTCTGTTGTTTCACGTCTCTTCTTCATCTTTGAGGAGATTGCCCTATATGAGGACAGATATCATGTAACAGTTCAATACTCTTTTCTTTGTTTCTAATTAAGCTTTTCTGTCTCTTAATGCTCTGCTTAGATTTTGGAATACATGTCTAGCCATCCCAATGTGTCTTCGGATCTCAGTGTCAAACTTACCGCCTGACATTTTTTTATTTTTTTTACAATAAGGTTCATCCTTTATAAGAGCCACTCAAGGTAGAGGGTTATGTTAGGCCATTTGTGTGCATAGGAGTGGAAGATAACAGTTAACCCAAGCCCTGAACAGGTTAAGATTGTAGTGTCGGGGAAGCTGCTTGAGTGAAACTTACTTTTCACCAATGGAATATGGAGAGAGAATGTAGGTGGTTTGCTACTATATAAGTGGCACGGCATATTCTTGCTGTGAAGTAAATGTTTTTGGACTATCAAAGTTGGAGAGCAGGTCAGGGCAGCTCCTGCCCAAATATGACAACAGTACTCCATTTTGGGCCTGATTTGGCTCTTGTAAATGTAGAGGATAGCAGGAGAAGTCAGGTACTTAATGGAGTGGCACAAGGAGTCGACCATTTTCAACTGGTACAAATTCAGGTCAATCCATGCAGGTGTTTCATTAAAAAAAAAAAAAAAAAATGCTAGTTTTTATTTCTTCCTTTTGAAGAGCATATTCATACCAAGTATAGGATAACAGGTACCCTTATTGATTTCAGATTTTGCAGGAATCAATGAATACTGAAACATTATTATACATAACACATTGCGAATAAATTTCATGCGAGGTAAGACATTTAAAGAAATGAGTAGAAAGGGAAAAATACGTTTTATCTAAGTGATTAGCTACTAAAAACACCATAAAACCTCATATTATTTTATTGTGAACGATGGAAATTATTTTTAAATTGAAACCATTTTACAGTACAGATTTTATGAGATGCTCCAAAATTCTGAACAACTTTTCTCCTTTCCCCAAAGAAATCTACAGCCTAATGTTCATTTTTTTTGTTAATGAGCAAAAGACAGTTGTTGAAAAAAAAGTTTGACATTTATTCGCAACAGCTGAAGATGGCAGCAAATAAACAATTCAAGCATGTGCATAGTGTCAGCACATTTATATCAGAAGCCATAAGCAAGTGTCTAGTTAATTTGTATGCAGAAATCAAAGTCATTTTGATGGATGGCAAGAGTCAATAGAATAAAAAGAGAATAAATCATATGATAGCTGATAAAAAACAAGCAGAAGATGGGCAAAATTACACACGGCAAGACTTCAATTCTTTCATCTTTAATTGGATTAAGTTTTAAAAGAAAATGCAAAGATATTTTTATGAAATTTCAGATCTACTTTGGGAAGGGTATTACAATAATCCAGAACTTAGACTGGCAGCAAACTGCCTGCATACGGACAGAAATATATAAAAATAGAAAGGAGAGTAAGACAAGGAAACGTTTTCTAACTAGACTTATTCAACCGAAACGGTGAGACAATTCTGATAAAATTACAAGTCCTACGAGGATTCATTATTAAGACTAGATATGCAGATGACAGTGTTGATAGTAGGTGCAGAAAGAAAACTACAGAATGTAGTGAAGGAAAGCAAGAAGAAAAGACTAAACATCAATTGTACGAGAACAGAATGCATCGTTGTTAGCAAAGGAACAATCCAACATGCAAATTACAAATTGGAGATACCAAAATGAAACAAGTACAATAATTTAAATATCTGGGAAGAATTTTAAAAAAGTGAACACTGAAATTCGAATGGCAATTTGCTATTTTTCCTATTTTTGTTATGGCAACAATGCCATAACGATGCAGCAGTGAATGTGTTGAGAGACTTCATTTAAAAAAAAAAAAATTGTTGATATTAAGGTTAAAAATTATTATGGTAGAATTTTGAAAACATGAATGTCAACGGTCAATGCAGAGGCTTCCCCTGATAGAATCAATGACCATATGGCTGTGCTAGACATGAGTTAGAAGATAACATCTGTGATCTGACCAGGAGAAGGATTAGCTCTAAGACACATTCGACTTACCATTGAGTGGACTGGAAGATCCTTCATAGAGATTCAGCTATTGGCTCACACCTGAGACATGAAGGGCAATCCTATGATCACACTCAATCATGGGACAGATGATAATGTAACATACTTCATTTTTCTTTCTTGTAGAACGTGGTGTAATGGTTAGCAAGCTTGCCTTGATATATCAATTACGACCGAGTAGTAATGTTTTCGGCTTTGTGCCACATCTAAGATATGCTTAGTAAATTGCCATGCTGCTAAGGATGTAAAGATTATATGAGTATTTGGAAAAAAAACCATACTATAAAAAAATCAGGGTAAAGAAAAACTAGACAAAAGTTAAAAATGATGATGCTTGGACAACATAAGACTATTACGTCTACTATTGTTAGGTGTAAATAAATACAGAATAGTATAAATCATGAGAATATATATATATATTATATATATATATATATTCAGTATGATGCTTAGCTTTCACTGTTTAATCGATAAGGCCTTATTTTGGTCAGACAGGATCCTAAGGATAAGGGATAAAAGTTCAAATCTTATTGAAAACTTATTCTTTAATCCTGTGCCAAATTGCTCAAGGGTCATAGAATAAGAAAACAACCGGGGCATTGCTAAAAAATAAGATGGAAATATCAAATCAAAAATAAGAGGAAAGCTTAAAATATTACTAATTTTGACTACCTTTATATTTATTCCCTACAATTATAGAAGCTATATTTATAGTGGGTACGTATGCTTGAATAGATATCCATCTGTTTTTAAACAGGGAAATTAATGTCTACCAGCCTAGAGATTGAACATTTGAACATAATGTCAACATTTTCTTCATTAAAACATTCAATCTCTAGGCTGATAGATATTAATGCCAATGCTTGAAAAACACAGGGCTGTCTAATCACACACAGAGGGGGGGTTGCTGAAAAGTTCTTGAAACGAGCCACTTTCCAAAATCTAGCAAAACATCAGAATATAGGAGAAATTCCTTCTTGATCATAAAGAAAACCCTTCAGCATCCCTATGTAAGAATATAAGATAAATATATATATTATGCATTCTCCGGTAGGATTCAAACCTGCATCCCCTATGGGGAACCATCTTTAGATTCGACATGCCTGGCTGTTCGGCCACATAGGACTTCTGGTCAAACAAAGCCCAAATAGTGCCTCATATATAAAAGGACAGAATTAACCACAGGCTGGTGACCAGCTGCATAAAGAACAGGCATTTGTTTAGGTCACCTTTTATAAACATTTCCCAAATTAATGGGTGAGTAGTGCATCCCTAGATAAGGTTGATCAGACATCAAGTACTCTGCTGAAGCATATTGTTATTTGGCCAACAAAATCAGCAATGTAAAGAAAAGGCCTAAGATTTGCAACTATGTACTGCCAACCATGTCAGACTCGCACATGTTGTCAATCCTGCATATATTGCTATGCCTCCATCACCATGGGTTTTGTGAAGAGATATCTGCACATATAGATGGCAATGCTACATGCTTGTGCTACATATATAGCATCCTCTCCATCCCATTAATCTGATGCTCAACAAGCTGAAGCAAGATGACTGAACAAATATATATTATATATATATATATATATATATATATATATATATATATATATATGGGCACATGGCTGAGTAGTTAGAACATTTGCATTCTGACCATGAGATCCAGATTTGAATTTCACCATGGTTGATTTGTCAGGAAAGAAACATCCTGATGTTATCGAAATGGAAGGGTCGATCCCAGCGTGTGGCACCTTTGGAGAATGTCTGAAAACTAAACCATGGGTTGACCCAAGCCTTGTGAGTGAAATTGGGTAGACAGAACTCTTGGAGGCCTTCAACCGCTAGGCTAGCATGAAGCCACAAGTCATCGTGGTCAAGGTCTTCAGCATGCTGGCCTCGTTCAAATTGTTGATCACGCTAGGTAACACACGCTTTTCCAGAAACTGTAACTAAGGCTTGCTCAGCGTAGTTGCAATATAAAACCGCAGGTGGGCTCTGTGGTGTTGAATAAACACAAATTGCGCTTGAGCAAGCATCTGCAATAGGGATTGGCTAGATACCCTACTAGACAGGTATCGTCGAATACGACTGGCCAGCTATACACACACAAACTACTGAATTCAACAAAATTAATTTAATACTTAAATACAAAAGAATTTTATTCCAAACTTTTTTTCTGAGAGAAAAAAAATTTAAATTAAAAAATAAAAGCTGTAAAAGGAAAATATTAATCATCACATATTTTCCAATTCATCATCATCATCATCATCAAGCAGTTGTTCTTAAGCAAAAGCCATTTACAGTATTGACTTAATTTCTGCCTGATGTTTGGAAAATAGATTTTCTTTGAGTTACAAAATACACATTGCCATCCTATATAATGCTGAGTAGACAACCGAGATCTCAGCAGCATTTCTCAAATCCTATTTTCATAAATTAGGCCCCAGTAAAACCTTTTGCTTTTCTTTCATGACCTCAATATCTTCAGAGGTTCCTTTTTCAGTCAACCAGATTCTACTACAATGTTTTTCTTTAAGGAGGAACTTGAAGTTGTGAAAACAAAGATTGGGCTGGGAAAGGACATTTTCATAGAATCAAATTTTGGAATATACAATACTGACGTTTTTTTTCCCACTTGCTAAACAGAATCTTATTAAGATATTTACTTAGCCAATGCAGACACTCTAATGGTTACACACACGAGACTGCCCGCTTTATGACAGAAATATTTCTTTTTAGATTACAACAATTCAAATGCACAAAATCAGGTGTAGGACTCTTTAGGAAGTCCATCAAAGTAGCTAACTTTAATTTGTTAATTGCTCTTAGCCTTTCATTGGCGATCTAGAAGAAGCCAACTGCATTCCATGCAGATGAGGAAGGCCTTATAGACTCAAATATGGTTTATTTGGTTTGGTTTGTTTTACAGCATATCAACTGTGATTGTCATGAGCAAGATACGCAACATCATGCCCGAAAACGCCCACGCATTGCATGCGTATGGTGTCGCAGAGCAGTTGGGGGAAGGGAGAATTGGCGGATTGCGCCTATGCACATGTAAATCTCTCCCACTCAACCAATCGGATGCTTCGTCATGGTCTATAAAATGAGTGTGTCTGAAGGCTTTGACAGTCGGGATCGAGGGAGTAGACGAGAGACGACTGCCTTGCATGAGAGACAACTGTCCTGTTCCAGCATGTCCTTTTTGGCGTGACGGCTACAAGCTATTTCGGCAATTATGGGTTTTGATCCTAAACGGATACCGCTATTTGATGGAAGTGATTCTGGACAGTCAGTTATCGAGTGGAAAGAGAAGGCAGAATTGATATGCCAGCTTAGCGGCGTAAAGCGTAATGTGGTTCCTATGCGTCTATCAAGTGGTGCATATGCAGTGTACCAGCAGCTGAGTGAAGAAAAGAAGAAAGACTTTACCTGCATCAAAAATGCTTTGTATACGGCATTTGCTCTGGACTTCGTTACAGCTTGGAAGCAATTTGTAGCACGCCGCTTACACTCAGGTGAGACTGTCGATGTCTTTTTGGCCGAATTGCGTAAAATTTCAGTTCTGGTCGGTGGAATGACGGATAGAAGTCTGATGTGTGCATTTATCGCCGGGTTGCCGGAGCATGCCGAGGAATTGCTCCGAGCCTCTTCCCAGTTAGACGATATGGACATTTCACAAGTGCTAGCTCGAGCACGCGTCATACTGAAAAGTCCTGCAGATATTGAGCAAGCAGCAGTAGCTGCAAAATCATCGCGTTGTCAGGTGAAGGAAGTTGATGCACCAACAAAATGCTATGTTGGCGGCGAGCCCAATCACTTGGCACGCGGATGTCTCTTGCAACATGAAACATCAAGGAAAGAGAATACTGGACCCTGAAGACTGGTTTCGTGCTATCGGTGTAAGTGGTGGGGACATATGGCCCAAAACTGTCCAGGAAACGGGCAGGGGGATGAGGCTTCGGCACCAGCCTTATCCTCGGATCCTCTTTAAATAGAACGCTATCTACAATGACTGTACAGATCGATGGAATGAGGCGCATGGCTCTTGTGGACACTGGTTGCACCCAAACACTCATACGCAAAGCATGCTGCCAGGTGTGGGAGAGAAAGGAGGTACATGTCCTGACTGTAGGCGGGAATACCCCTATGTGCTGTGGAGTTGGGGTGGTCCAGCTTGGCATAAGCAACAGACCCTCTATTGACATAGAAGCTCTGGTCATGGACAAGCCATTACTCAGATTTGACTTGCTGCTTGGGCTGGACGCAATCAAAGAGCTGGGTGGGATGTCCATGTCTAGCACCGGTGAGATAAAATTTCCCCAATGTCACAAGCCAATCTGCAATGCCATCACTGTCAACGAGCCCGGTTTCCAAGCAGAGTTTGACGCTGACAGACGGATATGGATCGCATCGTGGAAGTGGTCCGGTGCTCAGCCACCAGTTATGTTAAAAAACAGGCTGTCAGAATATCCTACTCCTGAGCAACTTCGGGCTGAGTACAACCGAGAACTGCAAACTTCGATACAAAATGGCTGTCTGCTTCCATACCCTGAAGATGAGCTTGAGCCCCCAAAGGGTCTGATTCCTCTAATGGCTGTCCTACAGGAAAACAAACAAAAGGTTTGGCCTGTCATGGACTACTGCGAGCTCAATGAGTATGTAGATGCATACACTGCCAGTGCAGATGTATGTGCACACAAATTGAGAGAGTGGCGGCAGCAAGGTTCAGACGTCACTGTGTTGGATTGCGCTGGGCTTATTTGCAAGTTCACGTTGAGAAGTCCTTGTGGCCATTCCAGACAGTAGAAATCAAGGAGAAAAGATACTGCCTCACTCGCTTGGGATTTGGTCTTAACGTGGAACCCCTGATAATGAGGTCCATCGTTAACACCATGGTTGCGCAAGAACATCAACGGAGCTACATCTTCATACATTGACGATGTATTCGTCAATGAGAACATATGTCCTGCATCCACCTTGAGAGGTTTGGGCTTACATGCAAGGATCCAGAGCAGTTACGGAGCGACACACGCGTGTTAGGATTGCATGTCTGGGAGGAGTGCGACAAGCTTTAGTGGAGTTGTGGGAGTAAGCTGCTGACGTTGCTCGATGACCTAACACGTCGAAATATTTTCTCTGTGTGTGGGAAATTGACGTGACATTTTACGGTGTGCGGCTGGCTACGTGTTGCAACCGTGTTCATAAAGCGTAGAGCAAATGCTGTGACGATATAGTACGAGACCCCCTCCTGAGCTGGACCTTTTTGCCAGAGTGGCGCAAACGGATCCAGCGCATGGGGACTGGTGCGTTGATGGACAGGACCTCACTGTATGGGTGAACGCGAGCTCATTAGCCACTGGTGTCGTGATTGAGAGCGGTGGAGCCGTGGCTGAAGATGCTAGTTGGTTGTGACCAATGAGTGAGGATAAGCACATCAACTTGGCAGAACTCGACGCAGTGCTGCGGGGCACTACTCTCGCACTGCAGTGGAAAGCAAAGGTGATTCACCTGAAGACAGACTCGGCGTGTGTGCATCGCTGGGTCTCAGACACGTTATTCGGAAAGTCGTGGGTACGAACCAAGGCTGCCACCAAGATGCTGGTCAGGTGCCGGCTTGGCACGCTTCGACATCTGGCCTCAGAATATGAGTTGAAGATTGACGTGGCATTGGTTAAGTCTCGTGATAACCAGGCTGATCAGCTCACTAGAGTGCCGCAGCAATGGCTGGATGATATTCAGAAAGAGACAGAACCTGTAGAATGAGCGTAGGCTATGGCTGCCGAAGGCGAGGAGTTTGCTTGTATACGAGCCATTCATCAGTCTAGTGGACGCCCCGGTGTGAAGCGCACACTGTACTTTGCAAAATTGGTCATCCCCGGAGTTTCCAGAGCGGCTGTTCGGGCGGTAGTCAGGGATTGTAGGTCCTGCCCCCGTGCATTGGAAGCCAAGCAGGCTTTCTGTACGCGACAATTGGAGCAGAGTGGGAATGGATGTGACCCATTTCGGGGGCCAGCACTACCTAACGTTGATAGACTGTGGTCCTAGTCGGTTTGCCATTTGGAGGCCATTGCAGCGCCAAGACTCCGCCAATATCATTCGGCAGTTGGAGAGCATCTTTTTCAAAAGAGGACCGCCTATTGAACTGCTTGCCGACAATGCTGCGGTGTTTTGTGGGAAAGGATTCACAAGACTTGCGAAGTAATGGGGTGTTCAGATAAGATACCAGTGCGCCCATGTACCATCGGGAATGGGATAGTAGAAAGATCCCACCACACGATAAAGTGCATCACTGCGAGAACACAATGCTCTCTTATGGAGGCAGTATACTGTCATAATGTGAAACCACAGGACACCACCACTGCTTCAACAGTGCCAGCCAACTTAATTTATACCTACTGTACTTGCATGAAGGGTTTTGACCCCACACCACTGCCTGACATCACAGGTTCTGGAACGTACACTACAGGAGATGTTGTTTGGGTGAAGAGACCGCATGGGCGGTGTACAACAAGGTTCGAGAAGGGGAAAGTGGCTGAGTCTATAGTCCTCATTCAGTCCTTGTAGACGGAGTACCACGCCAAAGATGTTCGCCCGATGCGTTGGGTGGAGATTACCAGCAGCCATGATAATACCTCAGATGAAGAAACCTCTATGGTGTATGAGGGGCAGATGCATGAAGACACGACGTCAACGGAAAGTGCAAGTGGCATCCTCAAACGAGATCAACTCAGCAATACGACATAGGAAAGTATAACTGAGGAAATAGCCGAGCCCGCTCCACTGAGACGAAGTAGCAGGATAGAATGACCCGCACCGTGGTGCCATTTGTGTGATCCTCAGATCAGGGAGGAGTGTGATTGTCGTGAGCAAGATACGCAACATCATGCCCAAAAACGCCCACGCATTGCACGCGTATGGTGTCATAGAGCAGTTGGAGGAAGGGAGAATTGGCAGATTGCGCCTATGCATATGTAAATCTCTCCCACTCAACCAAACAGCTGCTTCATCATGGTCTATAAAATGAGTGTGTCTGTTCAGACAAATTATTCGCAAGAGTTTGCAAATTTGACAAAATTTCAAAATTTTTTTTTTTTTTTTTTGTAAATAAAATGCATTGCAACTTTAATAAGAAAAAATATTCATAATCTGTATAAAAAAACAAACTCAAAAAGGAAAATTAATAATTCTTAACTACATTTTTATTCAAGGATAATTTTTTTTTTTTGCATATATTTCCTATTGCATACTTTTAACTTCACAGATAAATGTTTCTTTATTTAACAAACAGGAGTTTGATATTAATAAAGCAACTATATATATATATATATATATATTCACTTTTATATTTACACACGCTCTATCTCTGATATTGAGCACTTTATCCCATAAATATAGCACACTTTAAGACTATATTTCTGCATATATATATATATATATATATATATATATATATATATATATATATATATAATACAAATAGAAATTTTTTTTTTCACTTAGCTGATGTTATATTCAACACTCCGACCCCAGAGTTTCACAGATCAGCCTTTTTGTAATTGTTCAGTTGACTCATCAGGTTTCAGGATGAAAATAATATAAAAATCTGCTACTCAGAGTTTCATGTAATTATAATCATCAGAGGGGTATAATCTTTGTGATATTATTGTATTAATAATACTAATATATTATGTTTAGGCTCTGTTCTTACTATTTGTGTGTGTGTGTACACACACACATATATATATAACGATTTTTGTGCAGTGATTGTACTGAGTATTTCAACTTTTGCATAAAAAAAAATCTGGGAGAGGAAAGATCCTTTCTAATATACACATGCAGATTTATAATAATTTAAAAGTTTTCTAAATTAGTACATAAGAGTGAATAATAAATCCGTACTGTTATAAACTAAATTCTAATGTGAAATTTTCACTGTACAAGTTAAAGCTATGTCTTCAATATTAACCAGTGAATTATGTGCACAGACAAAGAAATATGTTAAAATAAGTATTTTCTTTTTTGTAGAAAATAAAAAGTGTTACACTTCGGTTATCAACATTGTCTTTAAAATCTTTTTTTCCACAATAGGGTCCTTTCATGTCAATTCAACCAATTAATATATATATATTTTTTTTTTCATTTTGATATATGTTGTACATCTTATAGTCATTAGCAAATCCTGAAAATTTTAAATGAAAATTCCTAACTGTTCAAGATATCACGTGGAAATTTTGCTGAATTAGCATTTTCTGCCAACAGACATTTCCATTTTCAAACATCTCACAAAAACCCTTATATCTTCCGATCCACTGGCCAGAAATTAATTAATAATACCCTTATAGATTCTCATTCAAGGAATTCAAATATCTCTTTGGAATTTTACAGGGAGTAACCAAAGAGTAGATAGCAGTTTTCTGGTGTAAAATAAAATATGGAAAAATTGAGAAATATCATATGCAGCCCCTAAAAGTAACAAAAAGTGGCACGACATTTGAAAACTAAAGTATTTGGGGAATAAATCCCATTAAGTTGCATTAAGTGCCTCTCAAAGCTACCAATTCTAGACCTCATAATTTTACATTTTTTGTTTTTGTTTGAATTGAGATGGAATGACCCAATATTTAAACAAAACATACAAGAATTCAGACTAGCAACTTTAATCAAATATATAGAAATGTATTTATGGTTATTACTTCAAAGCAGAACAAGTTAAGATTTCAGTAACTCTATGAAACAATAAGAATTATTTACAATTGTTTTTACTAGACATGAACACAAAGTAAGTATTAACCACACAAACACAAAAAAATCAATTCTTTTTAATATTGGATTATTAGTTCAATTTTCTATACTCACAAAGACAAAATCATTTTGGCATTATGAGATGAAGCAATCAGTAAAATTGGTTCCATATTCAATGTTAGCCAATGTAGTTAATGGAAAAAAAAATCAGGTAATGTATTTTTTTTTCCTTTCATTAAAGCAAAAAAGCATCATAAAAACAGACTTCAACTGAGGCAGAAAGTGAAAACAGAAAAAGCTATTTCTTTTCAAGTTCTGAAGAGAAAAAACAAACAAACAATAGATCCAATTTAGTTTGGTTTTTCAATTGATTTGTTTTCTATGGCTTAACCCTTTGCAGGTTATTTCAAGCCAGGAAGTATTTTTAGATCGTAATTTTTTTTTTTTTTTTTTTGTTGATAATAATGGTTTAGTGATACAACCCATAGCTGGTGGGGAGAAGAGCTGGATTGACACTTTTCCCAATAGTTTTTTTGTGTAAGTGAATATAACAAACCCAACAGGAATTGGATCTTGGCTCTCTGATTATCAATTCAGAGCCATTATTCATTACCCCACTCACACATCCAAGTGTGCAGCAACTGGTAGTCCTAAGCCATCATCCATCTAAGTACTGACCAGGCTCAATGGTGATCAAACAGGGACCAGTGTTTCAATGTAATGTGGCAACAAGACTCAGCTTAGTTTGAAGATAAGCAGATGTGGTTCATTACAGTTCTCCTTTGTGAATAACATAAAAATACCTGTTGATGACAGCTATCTCTTGTTCTAATGTACAACTTTAACCTTTTACCAGAAGTAGGGATGATTGAAAACTGTACATTGAATTAGGCTGTAACAAAGGAAAGCGGCACAGGACTGCTTTCATTCTCTCTTCACAGATCCAATGCTATCATTCTCATGACAGGACAAGATCCAGAAAGAGGAATGAAAAAAAAGAAAAAGGTTCATGCCTTTTTCAAAAGCACAAATGACAATATTGGTGGTAGGTGACAAAAATTGAAACCATTTTTGCTGTCTCTCTCTTCAACAAACTCCCACAAGTTATCAGCTACTCTACTGGCAAGTTCTTACCAGTACAGATGTTCAAATCATAAGAGCTGATTTGACAGATGTGAAAAGCAGGTAGTGGTGATCATGAAGAACCATAAACCTTTTTTAAGGTTTATGGTTCTTTACTTCATCATCCTCAGAGTCAAGTTGAAGTTTTCTCCTCTTATTTCTTGCATTCTCAAGGCCTTTATATCACCAGTTTAATTGATTGGTTTTTATAGGACATGTGTCGCAGGAGATTCATTTAGTTCAACTGGTGTCTTGTGGTTGTAGGCAGATAAGAACCTGAAAAACGTAGGTAGCAAACAAGACCATGCAAATAGGGTCTGCAGAAGCACAATAGTGGAGACTCACTTATCCTTGTTTCAATTCTCTAGATGCTGGGTTCCTTTATTCTTTTCGACATTATTCTTTGCAACAACACTTTATCTTACTCTTTTCTGCAGACTGCATATAATTACTTTGGCATGGCTTGATTTGGTTTTCAGCGCGAAGAGATGAAGAGAAACAGGCATTTTGATGAGTATGTCTTTAACAAGACATTATAAGACGGGGAAAAAAAAAAAACCTCCAGATTTCAGTTCAAGACTGTCAATGGTCACATTTAAAAAAATCACCATTACCATCCAAACCTGTGGTTCCCTTAGTAGTTTATTTTTAATATAGTTTTCAGCCACATTAAAAACAATATTTTAGATTCAGACCCAATCGATGGGATGAAGAATTCAGTGAAAAACAAGCAAAACTGTTAAGGTCTTTTAACAAAGCCTGAATTTCAGACCAGAGTAATATCATCAAGATTTTGCACTTAAGAATCAAATATGGCTTATCTTGTTGAAGCCATCCACCCTCGTAAGTGGAAGATTGAACTGAAAGTCGAAGAAAAGTCTTTTCCGACAAGTCTTTCAGCTCTTTATCCCAAAAAGTAGTATAGCTGTGAAGCTAAAGGAAAAACATTCAGGTACAGAAGCAATATGCTAGAGAGACGATCAGAAGATTCAAATAAATGAAGTAATCATAATAAAACTGATGCTTTACGCATCAGAGAAAACAAAAAAAAACTTGGTTGAAATATTTCTGTTTCATACCAAACAATGATTGCATACACACTGTAAACATTTACTTTTAAAAGATCAAGTCAATAAATAGACAGAAAAGCACAAGGAAACTATTCCCCCCACAAAAAAATACCACTTAAATGAAAACTGAAGGCTTGCCTCCATTTTGCATTGTTTTTCCTGTTCATTGACAACTACTGAACGTAGATATTGAAAAGATGAAGCAACGATATTATGTATAATAATTGCCCAATGTACTATAATCACCTACTTAGAATTATTATGAACAAAAAACTGAATAGTAATTAACGTAAATTGCACACAATAGGTTTGTAACAGTGAGATAAGTGTTTTAGCTGAATAGTTAAATAACTTAATACTGAACAATATTTTTGAAAACCTAAAACGCTACTATACTTTCAATTCAGATATTTCGGGAGGTGCTAATTTCAGTTCTTAAATCTGACATCTTTCTCAGTCGTCCGCTAATATTACCAAATGAAATGTGTATATCTGTTAGAAGACGTAACTTTGTGAACCAAAAATGGATTAAGTTTTTACTTGTAAAATTTTCTTTTTAAATCACTGATTATGATAATTTGTGATTTTAAGACATTTTGATTATGTTTACATAAACTGTAGCTATGATGTTAGAGTTTAACTTTATTATTAATTGCAAACAATTAAAATTAAGCCATTTTTTATGGAATCTAGTGTCATGGTTTGTTAACTAATGAATATATTTTAAACTGTTTCATTTAAATATAATTTCTATTGTTCAAAGCATCGACTTTTAATTGTTCCAAACAAAATGATAATAAAATGTGTATTTACAATAGGTAAATCAATAATTCTGCAGCCTAATGATTTTTCTATATTTTCATGGCAATTGTTCAGATGACCTTTTGTCTTTAGTACCTAAATTTTATGAATTTAAGCATAGTACTAGATTTGCAATTAGGCCCATCATTTTACTGTTGAAATTTCTACATGTAAGTTCTATTCTAATAGTTTCTTCTCTCACACTTCTTGACTGTGGAACTTGCTTCTGGATCCTCACTTTCATGTCAACTTTAAATGCAATATCAATCATCATCTTGTTTTTTGAATCCTGTTCATTTATTGCCCTCTTTTCCTCAATTTATTTTTCAGTTTCTTTCACTCTCAGTAACCCCTTGCATTTTAGTGGCTTAGGCCAAAGATTAAAAAAAAAAAAAAAAAAAAAAAAATCACAACTAATATTTATTTCCTGGATCCATACTTTTATAATGAATAATGCTATCACCCAAGGGGTAGTGAAAATAGTTCACTAAAGTTTATGTAAATTTCTTTGGCAATTTTATGTTCACATTTAAGCAGGGCCCCAGAGTAATTTTTTTTCCCCCATCACTCTAGAACCAAACACAAAAAAAATAAAAATAAAAAATAACTAATCATCCCTTAAAAAAAAAAAAACTAAAACTACTCCGAAAGCAGAATGATTTTTTAACTTTATTATTATTATTATGTTATTAGTAGCATAATAAAAATAACATTAAAATGTTGGGGAAATAAGAAGCTAATATATTCTGGTTTTAAAAGTTAATAAATACAAAAGCAAATTAGTTAAATTTTACTACAATTTTTATGAAAATCACAACTTTAATTTTATCTAAACATTTCAGTTAAGTCATTTGGAATAATTTTACACAGAAATGTTATTAATTTTCATGTTTTGAGTAATTTTCATCCTACCTTAAGTCAAGAATTATGCATTCCTTTTGTTTTTAATTGTTTCATCCCAAGCAAGGCAATAACACCGCTAGGGATGCAAGGGGGTTACAAGGGAATGAGAAGACTTTAATGAGGAGAAATGAGGAAAGGACAATAAAGGAACATAGTTCAAGAAAAGAGGGTCCATTGTTGTTGCATTTACATTATTGAAGGTTTTAGGAGGCAAGGAAGCAAGAAATCAGAAGGGAGTTCCACAGGTGAGAAGTGCGAGAAAAGAAACTTGTAGAATAGAAGTGTTCGTAGTATTTAGCTAGTTCAACAGTAAAACGGTGAGATCTAGTTGCCAATCTTGTAGCACACTTAAACTGATGTAGCCAAGGCACCAGGGAAAAATGCTTGTCAGAACAGTTGCCATGAAAATATTTGTAGAAAAGATAGAGGGAAGCCATGTCATTTACTATATAAAGAATATTAGCACAATCCAAATATTTACAATCCAAAAGTTTTTGAAGCATTTATCAAAATATTTTACAGTTACCTAAATTTTCTGTTTATCATAATTTTAAATTTTCCCTTATATTTTCAATTAAGTTTATGATAGATGGAAACACAACACAATGCTAATAGTTCATACAAGTTTTTAAATGAAAAACAAATATTATATATATATATATATATATATATATAGTTTTTTTGCTTTGTTTATTAAAGCAGCACTGGTAATGGTAATATTAGCTGTTTCTCTACAAGGAAACATTTGGCATTCACTGACTGAGCAGCCAGTACTGTTTTTGGTTGAAATTTGTAAAATTTTTCAGTAAAATAGATTCTTCAAGTCCAGTAGCTGTTATCACTCTTGCAGGGGTTTCGTTCCTGATATTTTATTTGAAATAGTGTAGAATGTCAACATTTCGATTACTCCATTGTTCTTACAATTCAATCCTCATGTTTTTAAGTTTAGAGATAAATAACATAAGGTTTAGGTTTCATTTACTGGTTTCAAAAGAAGTGCTTAAGTTTTCTTTGTTTTTGTGTGCTCCATTTATTAAAAAGCCAACCACCATTGTTACGAACCAAGATTTCTTTTCAGCAATAAACTAAATTGTGATTTAATTAAAAATTTTCTATCATCCAGCTAGGTCCCACCAAAATCTAACCAGTCTTCAGAAATAATTTTCTGTTATCTCCAACATGATGTTAATTTCAAGCCCTGCTTAAAAGTCAAATAGCACCCATAATAGTGGAAAATTCACTGAAAGAACATGAAAGCCAGAGTTGTGTCAGGTAGGTTACCAAATAAGATCAGGTTTGCTAGGAGAAAAGCTCAAGCTGTTTTTAATCAAATTGAATCAAAATGCATCAAGGGGAAAATTAAATAAATCATTAACAAAATTATCTATACATTATTCACACTTAAATATTTACATTAGAAAATGTAAATGAGAAATTACTTTTCAGTTTCAGATAGTAACAAAAGTTTGTAAATAGCTCTGAGAATTTTAATGTGACTCCAATAAACGATTACAAACAAATCAGAAAAAGATATTTTCTATAATTTTCATCAAATTATATAAATTATATTTTTGAGCACTACCCACCTCATGTGCTGAACAAGCACCAAAAAACATTTATATATTAGACAAATGACATCAACCCTGCCACCATTTCTTATTATTTTTATTTTTTATTAATAACAAATAAGACATTTATTTATTGTTTAGTTTTCTTGCTTAGGCAGTAATTCAGCACAAAGTCAATGTATGCTCCCCCACTTTGTACTATAGGTTGTCATTGACAAAGGTCAAAATGACAAGAGAGAGGAGAGAGCATAAGGAAATTCCATATCTTTGCCTTTGTTAAGTAAAACATTGACTGCAAAAGCATTTTTGCTCGTCTCCATTCTGATATGAAGACTGTGTGGCGTGTTCATGGCAGTGCAGGCAGTGAAAAATACATTAATTTGGAAATTTTTGCAAAAATCAAATAATTGTCAGATTTTAATGAAACTTTCAAGACTTATTTGCAAATGAATGAAATTATTTTTGAATTATTTTTATTTTTTTTACGTGTTACCTCCACTTAATTTCATGAAATTTTGAGAAATTAAATTGCAATCTCAAAATTTGTTTTATGAGCTAAAAGTAGCATTCCTTGGAGAATTTAAATCATCAGTATTTTTTTTTTATAAAACAGGACCCAGTTACCAAAAATCTGCTCCGAATCATAAAATAAAAAATGCAATAAAACTATGACATTATTTAATCAGAAAAGCTTTTAATTGCTTTTATAAATAAGATTTTTTAAGGACACTATTGTCTTAAGAAATCCAATAATAAATTTTTACAAGAATTGTTTTCATTTGTTTTAAATTTTAATTACAATAATTTAAATTGTTTAAAATTCTGCATTACTTCAATCTGATATTGTTATTAAGTGAAAACTATATTTATGAATCAAAAATTGAAAAGCTTAATAAAAATTGTTTACCCCCAATATTTTAAAAATAACTTTTAATTTTTGTTTTTTAGTGTAGAATCATTACCATTTACAGAAGTATGTCTGTCACATGTTTTAAGCGTTGTCCTCCCTAAAAATGTGGCTGTCTGCAATTCTGTCATTTTCATTTCTGTGTTTCATGTTTACATCTCAACAGGCTTTGCAAATCATCCCTTCAAAATTTTAAACTTTAAACTTTAAAGAAATTCTTACTTTTTTTAATTCCTGTTTCACTAAATATCTTTATTTTGTGTATTTATTTTAGTGTGCGTTATACTTCAATTGAGTTTTTTTTTTAGTTTAAATAAAAGAAAGAACATGGAGACAAAACCCAATATAATTCTACAAAAAAGTAATTTTTACTTTAACTTAGATTAATTTTTTCTTATTCAATTGCTATTGAAATTTCTTATTTTTTAATTTGCATGTCATTTTGAAATTTCCTTTCAAATTATTTTTACTCTATTTTTTATAAAAAAATGTTTGTTAGTTTCTTTTTTGTGAGAGTTATTTTGATAAAAATATAAGGCTATAAATAAACATATATGTAAATAAAATTCAATAAAATATTAGATAATTGCTGAAAATATTATGTTCATTTTAAAAAATTACTCTATAGCTAAAAACTAAAAACAAAGCATTCACTTAGATTTCATAAATTTATGTCAATTTCTGGTCAACAATGCTTAGCTTTTCAACATGTTAAACTGCTAGTCAATCAATTAACATATCAGAAAAACAAGACCCCATAGTTAAGAAATCCTTGTATACTACGTTTTATGCTATAGGTAAGTAATATTTGTTTCAAATCAGATTAATTTAACTTTGCTAATTTTCCTCAAATAATGTGTCACAAAAATATATTTTATTTTTGGAAGATTTTTAAAACCAAGAATTAACTTTTGTTTACAAATCTATCAAAATGGCTGATTTTTATTGATTTTCTGAAAGTAACCAAAAACTTAAAATTCCAATCAATATAATTTCTAGTTTAAGTACACTAGAGTATTTTGCTTACTGAAAATAGTAAATTTAATCATTGAGCTTTCAATTAAAGTTAAAAATAAAAAAAAGCTTGAAGTATGTTTTCATTTTTAAAAATTCCTTTTAAACCTTAGTAATCCAAATTGTAGTAGAGGCTGCTGCCCTTTACTGAAGAGAGTAAAACTTAATTCCATTAACTATCAAACTTTCATCAATGTAACACTGGATTATTTCTTCTTCATTGATGCTAACTGCTGCAAGAAATAAATACCATAAATACTAATTGTAACATGGCAATAATACAAACATCACTTTTTGTATGTTTAAATACACAACTTGAATTGTACAGGTACAGACAACGAATATACCATGTCAATTTGTAAATTGTGCTATTTGTAAATATGTATTTTTATGTTAAACCCAATTTATATGTGGTAATTTTAAGTTACTATTTACCTTTTACCAGTTTCAGCGCGACTCATCTTGTAAGGCTTTTTGTCTTCTATTCTCATATTTTTTTTAATTTTAATTTTACACGAATATTTCGCATTTTGTATATCTTAATTGGAATCATAACACATACAGTGTATTTATAGAGTTTTCTCTCTCGATCATCGCTATATATCATTTGTATATTATTTTATTTTATCAGTTAAATTGTCATTGGTTTTAAGCTATACATTTATATATACATATAATATGAAGCTTCGTTATTACTTCATATTTTATTTTAAAGGATATAAGAATGTATTGTAAAGCAGATCACACTTCTTTCGTAGTTTAATTTAATTTCAAGAGTATTTCATAGTTTATTGTATTTAAACGAATTTGAAAGGAAATTTCAAAATGACATGCAAATTAAAAAATTAGAAATTTCAATAGCAATTGAATAAGAAAAAATTAATCTAAGTAAAAATTATTTTTTTGTAGAATTATATTGGGTTTTGTCTCCAGGTCCTTTCTTTTATTTAAACTAAAAAAAAAACTTAATTTGTAATTAGTTTTAAATCAATGTTAAGGAATATTATGGTGTTTTATGTATTTTTTTTTCTATTATTTTTTATTTTTTGTGTGTACAGCCAAAAAAAAAAAAAATATATATATATATATACGGCATGTTTATGCACAATTATTTTAATTTTGCAAATACATCCACTTAAAGTTAACTGACCTGTAAAATGTTAAGAATCAGGTTAAACAATAAAATATTTAGTAAGACACTAGACAATACTTAAGGAAAAGGGTTATCCTCCTCGGTTATCCATTGAAACTGCTATCCACCAAAAAGAAAAAAAGTAAAGAAGCCAGTCCCCACCGTGGACCATTTAAAAGATAGTCGGCGCATCGGATTGGTTGTTACAAACATCCAATTGGGTGTGCGGAAAACGTGGTCTTTTTTTGTCTAATTTATTAAAAGGCCAAAGTAGCTGTTCGCGTTTGATTGAGAGGGGGGATCAAGAATTGATCTCCCCTGATTGGGTCAACTTGGTGATAGGGGAGTATGATGTTGAAAAACCCGAAACTCCTTGATGAACCAAGTCAAATAAAATCACTGATGACCCCCTCGGGCACCTATTTAAGAGCGTATTTTTCAATTAATGATTTTTCAAAGAAAATATTAACTGGGGGAAAGAAATTCAAGTTTCTCAATGAAACACAAGACAGTTAACCAAAGTATTTTCAATTCACTTAAATTTTGAAGAAGGTGCTTGAAATTGACATCATCTCACTGTCCCAGAGAGACAGTAGAACATGAGTTTGAGATGGTTAAGCTTTTGGGAATTATGCTGAGACAATACAAAATTCTTTATTAAAATTCCATTATATATATTCTAAATATAAATATTTTTTTCAAATAAAAAAGATCTTAACTTCTCACCAATAGTGGTAAACTTTTAATAAATATAGCATGCACACACACACACACAAACACTAAACAAAAGGCTCTTTTTTTAAATTGGTGAATTAAAACCAAATGAAAATGTTGAAGGACTTAAATTTAGATAATTGTATTATTTAGATCTAAATATGAAAGACATTAGGTTTTAATTGTAGGAACTAATTTTGTTTTAATAAATAAAGAAAATTATATATTTTTTTGGACAAATTTTGGTTAAGACTTTATTGAACAATTAACAAATAATATTTGTGTTTTATGTTTATCATAAACTAACCTGAAATTACAAGAAAGAATTTTAAAAATAATGAGTGCAGAAAATTTAGTCACAGCAAGAGGCAGGTAAATGTAAATTAAAATCATTTGATAAAGACTAAGAATGTTTTTGATCTTACATTACTGGACTGTCCTAATATTCTTTATATAGACAATGAATGCATCGAGCACAATTCTTGAATTAAGATATGATAAAAGTTACAGCATGAAAATTATCAATAGCATTTATGTGATAAATTATTCAAAGCTATTTAATCAGAATGTCTAAAAGTTGCAATTTCTATAAAAATCACAGTAAAATTTAACTAATCTGCTTTTGCATTTATTCATTTTTAAAACAATTGAAATTGTTTTTCGTTGTTTTTTTTTAATTTTAATTTTAAATTTCTTAATTCTATTATGCTTGTAATGACTATTAGATGCCAACACAATTTATAAAGCCTTTTTTATTAGAAGATGGTTCTAAATTTGGGAGAGATAATTAAAGTTGTTTTTTTGCTTTTTAGACAGTTCCAGGACATAGAAGTTAGTCTGGGATCTGGGTGCATGCATACACAAAAGACACACTGAGATAATCTTTTACAGCTAATAAAATACATTAATCTCTTTTACTGCTTTCTAATCCAATCATATATGAACTAATGCCAAAGATAAATTCAAATATGGTGTATGTAATATTTCACAACAGAAATCGTCCATGTTACATTTTATTTACTTTCTCTTCCCTACGTCTTTTATGGTTTGAGAATAAAAATATTTCAATTACAAAAACATTTCCACAACATTAACCATTAGCACTCTGTAGGTGACTAAATTCGCCAAGCAAAATGTTAGTCCTGCCAATGCAAGTTCAATTTGAATTTCAGTTCAATTTGAATTTCTTGGTTGTGTAGTCATATCCTTCTATGGCAACACCTAAAACAACCTTGACTGAAATTGAGAGCCAGGTTACTGCAATTTCAAATATATAAAACTAATGTATAAAACACTATATTTAGAAGGTATTCCATAAAAGAGGAAGAGGTCAAGATTTAATTAGTGAATAAAATTTCAGAGTTTGGGCACATATGTTAGGAGTATTTGAAGTAAACTTCAGAAAGAACTGGAAAGCTAATCTTAAACAGGAAACAAGAGATAAACCTCTATTCCTGTTCAAAAGACTGGAGAGGAATCTGAACCAGACAATAGGCAAACCTGTCTGTAGGTAATAAAAGATTGTAAAATCATTCTTTCTTGTATGGAGGAAATGATGGTAAAACCATTTCATGAGGGTTATTATTGCGTTTGATTTTGAAAAACTCACAAATGCCTTTAGACACATTTTGTTTTATCATTTAATAAGGATTTTTTTCATTATAATATTCCTTGCTTCACTCAATATTCCAGACTAATATATTTTGTGACTTATAAGACTTTTCTCCCCACAAAATCACCATACATCTTACACGGTGAAGGAGAGGGAATGAAAAAATTTTAAAGAAGCGTATTGGGAATATTGTCACTTAGCAGAAATATTTTATACAAAATTTTCCTTGGATATACTAATCAATACTGATTCATGTTAAATATTGTCACTCATAAGCAAAAAAGTAAAATAAATTATGTATTAGAAAAAAAAAAAAAAAAAATCTTTTCCTAACATCAGAATACAGCTGTCTATAGTTCTGTGATGAGGTATTGTAACTATTTACACTGTTTGGACTGTGTCCTTATCTTTATTGTCATATTCACAACATTTCAACCATTGTACACTTCAGCCTTCTTCAGGTGATAAACATTAGAATTTCAAACCAAACACTTTATTTTATCCACTATGGTAAATTGTTCTAGTTCCACATGCCATGACTTTTCTGGAACTAGAACAATCTATCCTGGTGGTTGAAATAAAAGGCCGGTTTGAAATCCAAATGAAGAATCAAAAAAAAAAATTCCTACCCAAAGAAGACCGGAGCGGACAATGGCCAAAACATTGTAAATATGACAATAAAGATGAGGACAACTGTCTGAACCATGTAAATAATGTAAATCAGAATACAGTGTTTCCATATTTTGTAGGATTTACACTATTGTACGTCATTATATATTTATAGTTAATATGTCTATCATTGACAGCTTAGAAAATAGATAAAATGTTAACTTTTCCCATTATCTCTTTCTTGACAGGAGCCAAAATTTAACTAAGTATTTTGTCTGAAAGGCAACTGAAATTTAAGCAAAATCTTAATTTCGGCAAATTCCATATGATTTATGCCCAACAATGCAGTAGAAAAACATTAAAGCATGTGTCATCTATTCATAGAGATAAACAAAAACTGATCTTTGCGTAGTTGAACATATGTACATTTTGATAACTTTTCCAAGGATGATCACAAATGGCGTCTTTCAGGTAGAAAGACAAACGAGATTATAAAAAACTGCCAATCCTGGTATGGTGCTTCCTTAGTGATGATCATTTCAGTGGCACTTGAAAATGGAAGTGAGAAAAGAGAGGGCATTCACAGGATGATACTAGCATGGTGAGCACAAGACAGGCATGAAAGAGACAGTTACCTCCGGTTGAATTTCCCATATCTGTCGATATTCAATTTAATCTCTGAGGCTTCTGGGAAAAGGCACTGCAACAGCACTTTGGTGACATCTGATGGCAGGTTCCGCACCAAGATAGCCCGAAGACATTCCAAATCTGAAAGAGTGTCTGTACGAAATACAATAAAGGGAGGTAAAAAAAAAAAAAAAAAAAAAAACTTTCATTGAGAAGCTATGAAGGACTGGCTGCAGAGAGAGAGAGAGAGAGAGAGGGGGGGAAAATGCTATTTTTAAGTAGGAATTTTAAAGAAAACAAATAGAATTTATGTCTCTGGTCAAGAAAACTTAAAAGAACATCTACATCAACGTCCCTTTACAGTTGGATAATAAAATGAATGTAAGTATGAGGTGGTGATAAAAATCTCAGCCTGATCAGAAAACCTTTCCAAAAAAATGTTGAAGTCATTTGGTCAGATTCTGGGAAATCAAGACAAGAACTTTTCACCACCTACTTCATATATGCTATTTGCACTAACAAAGGAAAATCTAATGCCCTTAGAAATTATCAGGTTCTCCCTAACAATGAACAATCTACTGCTCTTAGAAAACAATCCTCAAATCTACTAAAATCATTTATAAGCCATTCTGAAGGTGTCTAACAAACAAAGGCAACTCACTATTTTATGGGCAATCAGCTAAATTTGGTCTTTAAAACAACTTCTTAATTGTATAAACTAGTGTCTCTCAACTGCCATGTCACGGCACACACTAGTGTGCTACACAATCCTCTTAAATGTGCTGTGAGATATTGTCATAGCATACATGTGTGTGTGTGTGTGTGTGTGTGAAAAAGGGGGTGCAGAATTAATTTCAACTTCACCCACCACGACACGTAGTCCAAAATTTTATTGTCAATAACTCCAAAACAGATTTTATCAAAATTTCTTTGTTATTTTCAAATTAAGCATGAACATTTACACCTAAAATGGAACTATTCAGGAAATTTTTTATTAGAAACTAAGTGCAGGGATTACACTGCAAATTACCCTCGAGTTGAAATTAGTCCTGTCACCCTGAAAAAGTAGTAATGGTACATCATTAGTATTTGAATAAATGGAATAAGTATTAAACTTTTTTTTATCAAATAATTCTTTTCACTAGGTTCCTCCCAACATTGGACTTTAGTTATTGTAAAGAAAAAGAATTGTCCACCATTTCTAGTGACCAAAAGCTCAAAAGAAAACATTTAAAAAAAGGTACCCATAGATACATTTTGGATTTCAACACAAAAGAAATAATCCCACATTAGCTAAAAGTTTTATTACAGTTTTCTGCTTATTCATCTGAATTAGGATTCTCAACCTGAAATAATATTAAAAACAAGAAGCAAGAAAGACTTATTGCACATTCAACCAAACACTGAAGAAATCACAAAAACAAAACCCAAAACCACCAGGCACAGGTTTCAGACTACATAATCTGAATATATAATTGAAAAGAAACATTGAAATAAAGTAAATTCATATTTGTGTGTGTGTTTGTTTTTAAATATATGGTTTTATTTCATAATATTTAAATGTATACCCTTTAAAGATTTTGTTAAGTGTGGTGTGCTGATATTTTCATTTGTTCCTAGATGTGCCGTTGCTTAAAAAGGTTGAGAAACACTGGTATAAACAAATATTATAATGTTTATCCAGATGCTACAACAAATTATAGTTTAAAGGGAGAGTGCGTTCTAGAAAAAAAAAGTGGCACCGTTTAAACTTTATGCCTTCACAAGTGTGTCAAAAGGATGGCTATTCCCTTGACACCACTATTATTGTATACACCTTTGACTCCTTCAGCAATGTTTATTGTTTCTAAAAAGTGATGATTAGAATTTTAATAAAGCCCACACATATGAAAATAGATTTATACATTTTCTTTATTCTTGAGAATCGACAAAGATAGTAAACACTATTAGATTGAATAAAAAACTTGTTTTCATAGTTATTTATAATAAATATATAAATATCACATTGTAGTTGGTTTACACATTTTGATAATTTTGTAATTTTTTTTATAAATTTTTGAAAAAGATTTTTTTTCAAATTTATTTCTTTATAAAATTGGAAACAATAAATATTGCATTGTATTTGGTTCACATTTTTTTCTTTAATCAGTTAACTCCAAACAAGACAATAATGCCACTAAGAAACTCAATCCTAAATAGGAAACAAAAAATAAACTTCTTCAAAAGACTGGGGAGGAGTGTGAATCAAGCAAAGAAATAAACATTTGCAAAGAGAGTCAAAAGCGTATATAATAATAGCTGTGTCACGGGAATAACTGTCTTAACACATCATTTGGGAGTGGAGACAAAAATGTTAAACATTGTCAAAACATATTCCTTGTGACTTAAGAATAACTTCTGCTCTTCAGAATAACAGTGTTACTCACTGTCTATATTAAAGTAGATGAATACTGAATAATTTTGAAATAAAAAAAATCATAAAATAAAAAGACTGTACACTGCAACAACTGAAGCAAATCTCCAACAGACATTAATATTTCTCTCTCTCTCTCAATGAATATGGATATGCAATAAAGAATAGTTATGAGATTAGTTTTCAACTCATAAACCAATCAACTATGTAAAAAAAATCCATAAACAATTTCTCCATTCAGACATTCAGTACTTAAAGGAGCAAAATATTTTGCTGTTATATCACAAACTACTATCTGACTAAAATAATGTTAGGGGTTTTTCTTAGTGCATGAACCCTTTATAAACAGCTGTGTTAGTTGATTTGTTTAAACCTTTGTTATGCAGATAGAAATTGGATGAGCATATTGTATATGTATCAAATAACTTCTGTCCATATTTCTGAGATGAGGTATTGTAACTATTTATATTATTTACATCGTTTGGACTATTGTCCCTGTATTTGTTATCATATTCATGACATTTCGGCCATTGTATGCTCTGGACTTCTTCAGGTGATATACATTGGAATTTCAAACCGAACCTTTAGTGCACTGGGGTAGATTGGTCTTGTTCCACGTGCCATGCCTTTTCTGGATATTGCAGTTTCAGTTATTTCCATTTAATAACTTACTTCTCTACTGTGGCCAGGTATTGAACTTTGAGTCAAGTCACTGGATTACTTAAACCAAACACTTTTATCCACTAGCCCATGTGTCCTTGGGCTTTGGTTTGAAATTCCGACATATATCACCTGAAGAAAGACAGAGCATACAATGGCCGAAATGTCATGAATATGAAATAAAGACGAGCATAACAGTCTGAAAAATGTAAATAGTGTGAATTGAGCAATTTGTCTAAAATAAAATATTTTAGAATTTATATACTAGTAATGATACAAAAGAAATTACTTTACATACATATTTAAGTACAGTTAATATATTTATACTAACAATAATATAAATAATGGTTGCATAAGTTTATTTTGATAAGTCTTGATAAATAGCTTTAAAGAAAAATAGTCAGGTAAACATGGCCAAGCTAAGAACTGAGCAAAATACCAGGATGACAGTTCAGTTACGTAAACGAGGAGATTCTACACAGGATGGCTTCAACTTTGATTTGTCCAGAAACAATCACAAAAGAAAGGAATTTGCATTGAAATGAAATATGGTAACAATTATACCATGAGATGTGACTTTGGGGAGGCTAACTTTAAAAGATAAAAATTGCTGGAATTCATCACCACTAAAGTTTACAGGTAGGCAAAAAAGAATATGGGGCTGTTATCTTGATATGCAGCAAGAAAATGTTTCCCAAAAATGAAAGCTGCAAATTAATAGATCAGAAAAACTAAAACTATTTCACATAGGTATTCATTTGCATTCCAACTGCTATTTTCATTTTGCACCAGTCTCAGAAAATATGTAGATTTCAGAAATTAAGTTGAAGTAAACACGCACAAAATGATTGCATAATAGTAACAGGTCTTCTTTTTTTAAGCCATGTGTAGTAATGTGTAATAGACTTTGCACTCAATGTTACCTTACACCACCAAAGAAACTAGGTACCTCAGCAGACTGATCTGAGAAATGACCTCCTAGTTGGAGAGGGAGATGTGCACTTCACTTAAAGTCAGTGGCTTCCCTGAGACAAACACATGATCAACTTAGTTGTGCCTAGAATGTGCATCTAAAAAACAAAAAAATAAAAAACGTATGACTGGTAGATGCATAAACACCCACACAAGAGTGAGAAGAGAATCTCATACGTTCATATTAGAATGTAGACCCCATGTTGAAAGTGAACACTGGGGCCCCGACACCCACTGACTGATGATAATTGACAAAATCCAGAATTGAATAAAATCTAAAGTTAAGAATTTAAGTCTGCTGTTTTTATTAGTCAGTAAAGTCAAAACATTACACATGTACATTTTCTGAACTTTTTAATGATTTTTCATTTGATAAAAGAGATTGTTGAAACAATTATTTGAATGGAAACTATGTTGCTTACTCCATCGCCACAAACAAGCATTTGCAATCAGGCCTGCCATTATTCCAGCTATTGTTTAAAATGACAGCCAGAAATGAATCTGTTTTGGTAATATTTATTTCCACAGTTGAAATGGAAATATTTAAATGAGACATAAATAGCCCAGAGAAATTACTTACAATTTAATTCTCAAGAGAAAAATCAATGAAATGGACGTGCATTGGAATAACAGTTAACAGTAGAGACAATTAACTTGAAAAGAGTTCTGTTCACTTCATATTAATAGACTTGGTAAAGGCAGGAATCCATTCCTTCTACCTCAACCCAACTATGGCATAAATTGGAGAACATACTGGGTGCTCTTATAAAAATTTTATTATTGATTACTGTTAGTCTTTGGTGTAATAATAAATGTTTAATCATCTAGGTTGTCTTTTATATATGTTCGAGAAAAGTGTATTTTTAAGAAGGCCAGACAGTTTGTGTAAAAAGCTGTTACACACATATCTTTTTAGGCTCAGCAGTTAAAAACTGCCAAAATTGTTAAGGATCATTTCAAGTTCATGGAAAATTATTTTTGGTATTTTTTTTTGGCCAATGCGAAATATGGTCTGAAGCCCTTGTGAAAACTTGGATGAAGCCATCAGTGAGCCTCTTTTTTAGCATAAATAGAACTCCAGTTAGCAGATAACCCCAGAAGGCAACATCAAAGAGCAGAATGCATTTTTTGACATCAAGAACAAAGCATTTAGACATTAAGGCAAGTTACAAGTCAGCTGCAGAGAGCCCAATATAATTTTGAAAGTGAAAATTCTCCTGCAGTTGGACAACAAAGAATGAAAAAAAGAATTCAAAGAAATTTTTCCAAAAGCCTCAGTGAAGCATGAACAATGTAAATATAAAAAAAATTTCCCAAATTTTTATAAGTCTCCAAGATGTGTATGGGACAATTTAAAGTAGTTTTTTTTTTAGCTTTTTTTCTAAAAAGGTGGTTGCACTGGAGTCATACTGTGTCAAATCTGACCATCACCAACATGGATTTTTTCAAATTTTGTACACTTATATAAATTTATGATACAAATTGAATGGTACCTATTTTACAAAGTCATGGTCAAAGAGTCTTATCTCGGAAACCCTTTGATCTAAAGATGTAAAATAGGTACCATTCAATTTGTATCATGAAGCTCTATAAGTGTACCAAATTTGAAAAAAAATCTGTGTCAGTGATGGCCAGAACCTTATTGATTTGACATGGAATGATTTTTTTTTACTTCTTGAATGTGCCTTTCTAAATCGCAATCCTTTTTCCATGGTATTTTTTTTTTTTTTTGCAACATATCTGTAAAATGTCAGGCTACCATAATTATTTATAGGTGCACAAAAGGAAATTTTTGTGCAAGAGTTTTATATGTAAATTTTTGTATTTTTTTTCTTTTGGTAATCCTTTAGAATTTTACGCAGAGGTTTGAGCCTTGATTGCGTCTTCTACAACTTTCTATTTCTACTAACTAGGCTTTTGTGTTTGGCACAAGAATTTAGATTTGGTAGGGAATTAAAAATTTTAGACTCTAGCCTTGATTGGCAACTACAGGCCAGCCATGAATTCAAAACTATAGAGTAGTTAATGGGAAACCACTCCACTATCTTTCCCCAAAACAGTCATTGCAATATACAGATTTTACAAATATTAAAAGAACAAAAAGGAGCGATGGAGAGACACAGCAGTTAAATCTGATGAAAATAACAGCTATGAAACTTTAATGTTTGGGCCCTAAATAAAAAAAAATAAAAAAAAACTATGGAAATTATGTGTTGATGGGTAAAAATTTAGTTTATATTTGCTAATTATTTTTCTCCAGTTTCTATTGATACCTACTTTAAAATAACAATGTAATACTCAGCAGAGTGTCTTAACAAAATCAGATAAAGTGAGAGTTGGTTTCTACTATAAAGTGATACAATACACTTTTTATGGATGCAAGTTCATCTGTGTAATGCCCACTAACCACATTTCCTAGTTTCCATTGAAAGGTGAGGACAGTAAAAAATATGTACAAGTAAAAATTTTGCAGCCACTATATGGTTTATTTAATTACAAATTTTTATTTTATTTTCAATATTAACTTTATTGAACGATATATCATTTTGCTCTAATTGTTTTCTGCCATCTTTCAATTTCAACTTTCAACAACTTTTTATCTTTCTCAGTAAATAACGACTTTAAATGTCACTTTTCTTGATTTTTTTTTCCATTAAGAGTATTCTCAAACTGAAGGTGCAATATCTGGTGAATATGGCAGATTATTGAAAACTTCCCAGCTAAGATGTAACGATTTTTGCCTGGTCATCAATGTAGTCTGGAATTAACTTGATAGAATATGAAATCATTTCTATTAACTGATTCCAGGTGCTTTTCATTTTTTTATTTTTTATTTCTCTTGCATTTTAGTTATAATTTTCCTTTTCAATCAATAAACAAAAATATGCTAATTTTGAGATCATTTAAAAAAATGCACACTGACATGACAACTGCCCAATCAAAAGCTATATTTCTTGAATGAAATTAATACAAAATGCTCCTAATGCCATCTAACAATAAACTGAAGAAGTATTTTACCAAACCAATAGAAGTTATTAATATCCTTTGTTTTTTGTCTTTTATTTAAGATCAAGATGATGAGATAAGATGATGCTCACAAGAGAAGCCAATCTATTTAAATTTTGTATATATGAAAATATCAACACCTATTTAATATCTTTGAAATGCAAAGAATTTAAACTAAAACTACATCCTGGTATTAATGTTCATGAACTAATGGCCTCCCTAGAACAACACGGTTTTTATTTTGACAATTACCATATATACACATATATCATGTGATCCTTGAAGACCTAATTTTGAAGCTAATTTAAATGGATATATAGTTTGGTTAACAGTATAGTCAGAGCCAGCAGTACATACACCACTTTTATATCTCACATATGATGTGACCCCATTAACATTAGCTTCAAATTAGGTCTTCAAAAGTTGCATGATATGCGAGCATATACAGTATCTATTTTCCTATACTCTCCTAAATATCAAATATCTTTTCTGTTACTGCTTTGACAGTCTCTTCTAAATCCAGAGATAAGAACATATATTCTAATATGCAGACATATATTTCCAGATTTAATATTGAAAATAGAGAAGCAAAACAGTGTAATTTGGAGGGCGTGTTTGTCTAGACCAGTGATTCTCAACCACCATGCTGTGGTTCACTTAAATGTACCATGAAAGCAGGGTTGGATTTGAAATCCCTTCATAAATGTTCCTTCTAATATTGGACTTTAAGTGAAGAAGAAGAATTGGCCATCATTTCTAGCGATTGAGGGCTCAAAATAAAACATTCGACAGTACCCATTGATATATTTTGGATTTCAATATAAAAGGAATACCCTACATTAGCTAAAAAGGCTTTATCAGTTATCTAATTTTCTACCTATGTGAACTATAGGCTTCTCAACCATAAATAATATCAAAAATAAGAAGTGAGAAAGACTATGCATAATTGAAGAAATGAGGGCCTGTTTATCACACATTCGATCAGAATAGAAACATTGAAATAAAGTAAGTTCATATTCATATTTTTTTTAATCTATAGTTTTGTTTCATATTTAAATGTATACCCTTTAAAAAAATTTTCTAAGTTTGCCGTGGTATTTTTCATTTGCTCATGGTGCTGTTGCTTAAAAAGGTTGAGAAACACTGGTATAAACAAATATTAACAAATATCAGATAATTTGTTATTAGATCTTAAACAATGTAACATATCCTCAGAAAAAAGGACAATTTATGCTGATAGTCACCATTATTTATCCATTTCCCCTAAGCAAAAAAAAAAAAAAAAAAAAAAAAATGTTCACATAATCTAGTTTCATAACATTTTTCAAAGTAAGAAACCAATTCATCCTGATAATCAATAAGAGCTAGCATATTAGAAAAATATTCAGAATGTTTAGTTTGAAAGCTACAAAAAATGAAAGCGTATTTGACCAGAGACCATAATGCAGCAGCAGTCCTCCTCTTCCAACCCTTACAGTAGACACAAAGTTGAAGAAAAAATAAAAACAAACAAAAATGACAAATTTAATGTAAAACAAACACAGAGAAGCAAAGTTGTTGTTATTCAGTTGAATGATGAACATATTGAGGAAAGATGCTGGTTTGGTGTCCATTTTGTTTGGTCTCTTCTCCTCAATGTCAGTAGGATTGGTTTGGTTCCAGAAAACATAGTCAGCATAGAAACCGGAATATCTCGGGAATCGACAATAGCTGGAATCTGCAGAAAACCAGGTTGGTTAGGAAATCATCCTTGGAAGGTCAGCATTGAATCACAAGGTCATAGTCATTGTAGCAGGATAGTCATTGAATACTGGTCAGACTCTGGCAGGCCAAGATGATAAGATGTAGCTCCTGGAACTCTTGATTTAAACAAGAGAAATGAAATCAAGAAACACCATTTTTCTTGATTCAATAGTTGTTGTTTCCACAATGGCCAAACACGCAAAGAGAAGCCAGTACCTTGGATGCACATCACAAACTGAGATGTGACTTATCTCAAAGGTAGGCTACAAATAAAATGACAATGAAATGGAGCAAAAAGTTGAAATCCACTGCAGAAAAAAAAAAAACGAAAAGGTAAAAATTAACTGGTATCAGAATTATCCAATAAGTTGGTTCCAAAATATTCAGTGTTGACCCACCATACCAGAACATCAGAAGGATGATATCAATAGAGCTGGTAATAGTTGAACTGGAAGGTTTTCTTCAAGAGAGATGAGATCCATCCTTTCTGAAGGCCAATTGGACTGATGAAAATGGTTCCAGGGATATTGGTTAAATCTGTGGCTGATGATGGTCTCAGTGGCGATAGGATGGTTTTTTTTTTTTTTTTTTTGTTTCAAAGAGGCGATAAAACAGCAAGGTAATGGAATAAAATGGATATTGACACTTTATATGGGTGCATGCAACCATACAAGGGGGTAGCAAAAATCATTTCCAAAGATGATGGCCAACAAGCACAAGCAGAACAATCCCATTGCTGATCATGATGACGTCAAGGATACTTTCATTAGAACTTGAAGGATGGTCACAAAAACTTGAGGCCTGTCAAGATGATGAATTCATAAAGTAGGTGTCCACTACTTCAGGGACATTGGTCACAAGATGAATGGTTAGGGATATTTGCACGACAACTCCTGCAGCCTGGTTCCAAGTTTTCTTGATGGCTGTCAATGACGATGTTGAAAACCCATTACAATTCACTGAGGTTTTCTACAATTGTCAACATCCTTTACAAAAAGAGACATTTTCATTCTTATTCCACAAGCAAATTTTAAGGATCTTGTGAATAGTCCAAATGTTTATGGCCAAGAAACAAAAGTACCTCAATGACGTACATATACAGGAACTGTAATGGGTCACAAAAGAATGTTCACACGGCTTTTGTTGGCAACACTTTAAAAGTATTTCAAGCTGAACATATCCATTTTTTTTTTTCTCTCCTTGATGATGGTCTCCGTTGGTGGCCGATAACATACAAGGCAAATTTGAAGATTTCAAAAGTGATGAATCCAAAGATGATTGGAATACTGGACATCTGGCTATTCCAACTTTCTCACTTAATCTCAATAAAGGTGATGAAGTTGATGATCAAAAATTGAAACTGTTTCGAATGTACTAAGTAGCAAATCTTGATCTTTTTGTGAGTTGGAAGTGATGGTAATAATTTTCACATTTCTAATTAATAATAAAAGACACACTTTAAGCAGCAGCTGACAGATGAAAACAATCTTACAAGATTTAAATAGAAAGTGTTTCCAAGAATTGCTGTTTTTGCCAAGATTTCAATGAATCCTATCCCTTCTATTCAACATAGAAAATGTTGATAGTGAGTAAGGTGACATGACAAATCTTGTACAAAGAGCCAAAATGTCAGTTGATTCGAAAACGTGTGATTTATATGTGAAATGCAGAAAGAAAGCCTCGGATGCGGCATCACAAAGAGAGAGAAGTAACAACAGTAATTTCGTAAATACACCAAAGCTGCAGTGTATTTCAACTGAAATGTTCGGGTGTAATTACTTATAAGTACATGTTTGAGAAATTAAAGACATATATACAGCAGGTAAACATATCCGGCATATTTTTCATAAAAATTATGTAGTATAAAAATATTGAATCAATTAAATTGTATTCATAATACAACCAAAAAAGTAGTCATGATAAATGGTTAAGTTGAAAATAATTCCACAGATTGGTAGAGTTGAACCAAAGGAAAAAATTGTTTTAAGTTTTTATGAAAAAAAAAAAAAAATTTCTACATGGCATAGCATTAGTATGAAATCAGGGTCATATTCACAGATAAATTAGTCAAAGACAATAGGTAAAAAAGGTACTCAAGACAACAAGCAAAATGTAATGTGAAATGAACTGAATGATTTAAATAGGACTTCATTTAGAAAATGTCTGTTGGTAAAGACGTAGGATATGGTATGACTGAAGGGCAATGAAATGTCTTACATCTTGAAACATTATATAATTGTTAATCAAAGAAATCATCAGAATCATATATTCTTTGAAGTCAGTGCAATGCAGGAAAAGCCAGCAAATGAATAACAATTCCTTCTGCATTTTAAATGAATTGAACACGTGAAATATGTTTGAAAAATGAAAAATAAAACAAAATAAACACTGGATAGAAATATATATAACAAAAAAGCTACAAATCAAAAAGGTGTTAGTCAATTACATTCAATTTTAATGAACAATACAGATAAGTTCAAACAAAGACATACTAGAAGTGTTTTCAGGGCACAATTTGATTCAACTACTGAATCATTTTAAAATATTTGTAATTCACCAGATATGTTATCAGCCTCTAAATGCAAAACAAAGTAGCTGCTTAATACTCAATAAGCAAATGTAGTGTTGAATCACACATACAATAGCTTTCATCATGATTTCAAAATTTTCTATAAACAGAAACAATATAAAATATTTACGTATATAAAAAATAAATTTTTTAGAAAGCATACATTCTATTAATTTACACAGGATGTATGAGAAATCATTTGTTTTGAATATTTAAGTAGATTATTAACATTTTTGCATACACCATACAACAAAAAGAAAATATGACTGAATAAAACAAAATAATAAAAAAAAAAAAAAAAAAGAATCAACCAAAACAATTTTTAAGTAGACATGCCTTTCAAAGAAAATGCCACACTTTACATGTAACCAAATGTTTCAGTAAATGAAACCTGATTGGAATCAGAAATTGTCTGTTGGAGAATGTACTAAAATTCCAATGATATTTATTAATATTATATCAGTTATTAAAATATACGAGGGCAAATCAAAAGGTAAAGACAACTTCCATACAACACCCTTATTTCCACTGATGAAGAACAAATGCACATGTCACACTTTGGCAGCTACCCGTCATCCCAAGTACATACATGCTGTCATATGTCAGTGCCAACCTTTTGTTTTTACTGCATAATTTCAAAAATGCTTTTATTTTCTGATTTACTCTCATATATATATAAAAACAAAGATGTTGTACCACAGAATTTAAATATAGCTTTGAAAATGACAGGAAGGTTAAACATCCATGGTTTTTAGAGGCTGTGTGCATCAAGCTTCATCAACCAACTTTGTGCAGGCAGAAAGAACTTTTTGTTCTGTGGGTTGTGAGAAATTCTTTTTGTTTCATACTCACTAGGGGCTTATTTACCCAATCTGTTTTTATTTTAATTATAAATTTATTTTAGTTGTGGCTCCTTAATTACCCTGCCCCATGTTTACTTTTTTCAGTTTTGCCATTTTGATTATTGTCACTCGAAGAAATTTTTCCGATGAAGTGTTAGAGGAAAAGGTCCCTTTAAAAATATGCAAACTGTCAGGACATATATTCAAGTCTAACAATAGGTTCTAAATTACTGAAATATTTTTATCCGTATAGGTTTGAAAGTTTCTTTTAATAATACATAATACAAATGCAAAGTCCACAGATCTTGCACCAAATAGCTTCCCCCCCCACAATATTATCTTCTATTTTTAGATTCTAAGTGAATCTAACTGAATAAAATTAGTTGAAAATATTTCATATATACTGAAACAAACATGTTTAAAATATATATTCAAGATTATTTTTCCTCTCACACATTTACATTTGATCAGCTTGAAAATGTCAAAAGTTTATTAAAATATACACCCTTCTAAAAAATAAATTACTTTCTATTTTTAAATTCTCCTTTCCATCAAAGAGCAAAATGGCTCAGTTTGAAAACAAAGATTTTGTCACATTATTAGCTAAGAGGATTTTATGGACACTTTTTCACTCACAACATTTGTAACATGTTTAAAACAAAAGATTTTTAAGAATCAGAAATTTATTTTAGCATTTTTTAGAAGTTACTCATCTGCCAAATACATCTGTGCAATTTGAAATAAATTCTTTTTATACTACATAGACACTATTAGTTCACAACATCAGCCACTGATCACTTATTCAAAAGTTACTGTCAGAGGAGGAAAACAAAAACAGTGGTTAATCTAGTCAATAGAATTGTAGCAATCAATATTCTGAAGAAAGTAGGAAAACGTGGAATTTGGCAGAGTTTCATTCGATAAACTGGTTAGTCTGAAATTCAAATTAATGAACCAGCATCACATGAATTCAAATCTTATCTAAATCTGAATATATCCAATACATATACAGAGCAAACATGAATAGAAGTTGTTAAAAACACATTTGGAGAGGGTTAAGCACAATGTCAGCAAGTCAACGACAATCTTTTTGAATAAGATTATTACAGTATAAACTTTGTGCACAGCTGTTTGACTGGACTTCAAAAGGATGAAAACACACACAAACATTATATATATTATATATTAGGTACCTTCAAAAATTCGGTATACCTAAGGTTTAAATGCGTTTTCATAAAGGAAAAATCCTTTTCGAAGCTTTCCAACCACTTCAATTGAAAGCTAAAAGATTAAATTTTCTAATTCCAGAGAAAAAAAAAAAAATACTGTGGAGTATTTCAAATATAAATTTGAATGATTTTTAGTCGATTCTTCCGAAAAAACAATTGAAACGGCCATTTTTAACAATTTTAGTAAAATGTAAATGAACTTATTTTTCAGTTTTAAAATTCCCACTGAAATAAGATATACATTTCTGAAATGTTACTTTCGTAAAATTAGCAAATTTAAAGTTAAATTAATCTGTTCTGAAGCAAAAATCACTTATAGCATAAAATTTTCTAGACAAACATTTCTTGACCTTGGGGTTTTATTATTTTCCCATCTCCATTAATAATTTCATGTTGAATGTGTTGACAGGTTTAGTACTGTGCATCAAAAGTGACATAACGTTTTTTTTGTTTCTTATAATAATTTAAAATACTATAAAAATTTCTTAAATTATTGAGTTACCTCTATCTCTTTCATTATTTAATAGCTAAGATAATGATAACTAATTTTATTAATTTTTAATATTACATTAAGTTATTACATTTTTAATTTAATAACTAATAAAATTATTATTATATTAATAATTAAAATATCTCACTGAGTTATTAATTGTTTAAATTGATAAATGAGATAATAAAATTATCTCAATAACTGAGAGTGAGATAAGACCTAGGAGACAAGCTTTGAAACACGTGACCTTTTAACCATAATGTCACTTATGAGATATACTAAAAAAAAAAAAAAAACAACATTTTGACACACAAGAAAAAACCTTTTTAAATTAAGGTAAAAAGTATTGGCAGCATTATTTGTATTAAGCTTTTAATTTTCGCTTAGTAAATATAGTCTTCACTTAAAAAACTTAATAACCGACCCCACATTCTGCATGAAAGAATTTTAAAACGTTTCTCTTTTAAATTAACAAAAAATGAAAAAAAAATTGAAAGAAAAATGCAAACAATTCTTGTAAAAATTCATTGTTTATTGAAAAAAATTTATTTCTTCAGATAATAATGTCCTTAATGTATATTATTTATAAAACCAAATAAAAGCTTATATAATTTGATAATTAGATAATTTATTGCAGTTTTTATTTTACGATTTGGAGCAGATTTTTTAAAAAGTTGGCAGTAGTTGTGAATAAAAAAACTGATATACACTTAACACACACACAATCCTATTCCCGGCAACCAATAAAACTGTCAAAATGACCAAGGAGGTAATTCCGAGATTCAGGAATCTCCCATTCTCTATCTTAAAAACAACTTGAAAGAGGTTGTTTAACTAACATAAGGACTGACCAAAATTAACGATAAAAACAACAAATGAAAACTACAGATAAAGTTCTTCAGATACAGTCATTCACTCCTGTAGTTCACTGCTAATAACAAGCAGGGAATTTTTTTTCTCCTGATGATAGCTGAAATTAGTTGAGGAACCTAATTGAAATAATAAAAAAAAAAAATATTAATATACAACCCAGTGTGTCTTAAAATTTTAATTTTTTAATATTTTTTTTATTGTTCAATATATATATAGTTGTATAATTGGGTAAAAATCACTCTTTAATATGTTTTGTTGAACACGGCCACCAAGATATTTTTGTTTAATGCTTTTATGTTTTTCTTGTATATATACAAGTATCTTCTTTTCTGGACTTACTGAATGTAAAAATTGCCCAAAAGTTATGCAGAACCAAAAACATTATACATATCCAAGAAAAGCATATAAAAACTAAACAAAGTACCTAGTCAGTCTTGTTCAAGGAGATATTATATATATATATATATTATATATATATATATATATATATACACACACAAAGAGACAGATAGATATATTCTTAGGTACCTCTAAAAAAGACCATACCATGATGCAAAGTCCCAAACTTGATAAAAATTAAGTTTTATCATCAAAATATTTATGTTATAATTAAGACGAAAGACCGAAGTATTTTTTAATCATTTTATTAATTTTTTCAACCACATTCAAATTTTTGGTTAAAAATTTTTATTTCTTGCATCAGCAGGCAAGCCAAAGATTAGTATTGGAAATTTAGTGTTTTTTTTGTGTTTTTTGCAATAAAGAAACCATTGTTTTGTGAATTCTTGCAAAAATCAAATAAATGTTGGATTTTAATTAAAGTTTTAGCACTTATTCACAAATAAAACGATTAATTTTTTTTCTTGTTCTTTTTTTTTTTTTTTTACATCTGTTAAAGACCACTTATTAAATTTTATGAACTTTTCTACCCTCTGAATCATTAAATTAAAAAATGCAATAAAACTATGACATTTAATTAGAAAAGCTTTTAATTACTTTTATAAATAAGATATATTAAGACACCATTGTCTTTTTTTTTTACACTGAATAATTAATTTTTACAAGAATTGTTTTCATTTTTTTTTTTAATTAGAATAATTTATTAAATCTTAAAATTCTGTATTGATTTCAACCTTTTAGATATTAAGTGAAATCTATATTTAATAACTATAAATGGAATATCTTAGTACAAATCATCAAACCAATATTTTTAAAAGAATTTTTATTTTTTGTATGTGTATAAACGTTCCGGTTTTTATAGATACGGCTGACCATACACAATATTAATCAGAAAATAAGAGCAAAAGCTATAGTAAATTTAAAGGCAGAAAATATGTAAAACTCAATAAAACAGATTACAGAGAATATTCTCATAAATTTTGAAGATTATGGAGTACTAAAAAGGTGCTTGCACTTTTTTTTTTTACAGGTACAGGTAAAGTTGCTGTAGAACAACATGAGACAAAAAAATCTAACTTACAGCTATCATGGTGTTAAAAAATGTATTTCTGTAATATTTTAAACTTAGAGTAAATAATATTTGTTTCAAATAAGATTAATCATACTTAAAATCAGCTAATATTCCTCAAATAAAGTTTCAGAAATGTATATATTATTTTTGGAAGATTTGTTAATAAAGAGAATTACATTGTGATGAAAGACAACTAAAAAAAGGTGCTAATCAGCTATTTTAGCAAGACAAAATAAAAAACTCCTTCCAGTTAATTTAAATTATTAGTTTTTGAAATAATATATATATATATATATATATATATATATATATATATATATATATATATATATATATATATATTTTGTGCCAGAGTAGTACCAGAAATTTTGAAATCCATCATATTGACCAGCTACGAGATGAAAGGCAACCACGAAAAGTATCAGCAAATATTCCTGTGGCTGTGTCCCGAGAGTGTGTGTGTGTGTGTACATTATATATATATATAGGGTATATTTAAATGCTTTTTTTATTTTTCTATGAATAAAGTTACATTGGCAAAACACAGCAGAAAGACTGATGCACAAATATTAGAGAATATTTGTATTGCATGTCCATATGTTTGCAAGTATCTGGTTGCAACCAGACTGATTTTTAATAAGGTGTGCAAGAAATTTGGAGTTGGCTCAATATTTTTGAACCATTTAAAACTGACGATTAAAGTTGACGCGCATTCAATTAGAACACAATGTTAACTCCATTAATAGTTGATAAATCTTTGTTCATCTGCTCTGAATACTTGAAAATATTTGGCTTTAAGTTCAGCCAGAAAAAGATATCACCCTTCATTTTGAGTATTCACAAAGCAAAATTAAGGAGTTCTTTATTCTGTAAACTGTATAAAATGCAAATATTAAAAGTCGTCAGTAGAAATTGTTTAATTATAGAATAAAAATATCTGATATTTTTTGTTTTTGCCATTTATATGGTTGATTAGCAAGTGGGCAGATGTAGTCATTGTATGTATAGCTCAGGGAAATACTGATTGACATATTTATAAATATGCAATGCATGTGTATGTAGAATACCATCTTTATATTTTATATTTTCTCTGTTCTTAGCTGATAAACTGAAAATAGTTTATTAAAGATAATTTGTGGAATTGTGAATTTCCATTTGATAATTTTATTTAATCAACTCCAAATTAACTACTGAAAAGAATTAAATATTGAAAAGAGAAAAATATCTTCTGACGAGAAACAGCATTGTAAAAGAGGCTTTGACCGTGTGATATGTTTAATTTCATTCTATATATTGTTGTGACAGTTTAAAAGATTTCAACCCATTTCTAATCCTTAAGGTCACACTGATCAATCTTTCACATTCTGTGTATATCTTTCTAAGCACAAGTTTAGATGTGACATGCAAAAATTGTGCTTCCATTAATTCTTATGAAAATTATTTATCTAAATATAATATGCATTTTTACATAATTTATTGATTTAATATAAAAGCAAGAGGAGATCTATTTTGATTGCACCAAATATTTAATATATATTAGTATATGGACAGCAGCAGAGAAATTTTAAGAATTCTTGTTTTATTTGCAATCCATTACCTGTAAGATTGGAATATATCAGGCTGATAGTGAATAATTGAATGGCAAAATGAAAATAAAAAAATAAAAAATCTATATAATGTTTTGTCTCTAGAATGAAGTTTTAACCCTAATAATAGTTTTGTTGAAGGACTCAGTATGTTTACAGCAATGGTCAAGAGATGGACATCCCTGTCTTAAGGTATCTTTAAAAGTGTCATAAATTGAACAAAATATTGCGATAACTAATACATACATATATAATATATACTAGAGGGTGCAACAAAAATACTTCCCACAGTAAGACAGTAGCTAGATGAAGGCACTATCGCCACAAAGGTCTTACCATTATGGTGGTGGTGGGGTCTATATGTCCTGCTGCACCCTCTATTACATACTCCTAAATAGGCGAGATATGGATAGATTCTCCCATTGAGAATCATGGATGAGGATTCAGTAAATTCTAAGTTTTTTACTGGACAACCTGTACTGTTTAAAGTGGTCATTTGCCCATGCCCTTCAACACACTCACTCACTGTCACAGCAGCATCATATCCTGTATTGATGCTAAGATCACAGATTTTTTTATTTTCTTTATTTGAATAGGAGTTTCCCCATTTAGATGCATGTTGATTGTTCACTCCTATAAGAAGCTTATCCAACCCTTTGAAAACTATCCAGGCTAGTTTGAATTCAGAGTTTTCTTTCTGATAGACTGGTTGCCAATCAAGGCTATAAGACACAGTCTGCCTTGCTATTTACCAATAGATGGTTTGGGAGTGGGGAGGAGAAGGAATGAAGTCATACCTTTCCCAAGTGTATTTGTGCATAAGTTAATGTAACGAACACAACTGGAATTTTAACTCAACTCTCCAATTTCTCATTCCAAGCCATTATTCATTATACTACCCACACAGCAAAGCTTACAGCACCTGGTATTCGCAAGTGGTCACCCATTTAGGTACTGACTAGTCTTTACATTGCTTAACTTTGGTGATCAGAGGAAAATTGAAGTTTCAAGTTGATTTGGGCATGTATAAATAAATAAATAAAGAAATATAGCTTTAAGGTGTGCTATATTTATGGGATAAAGTGATCAATATCAGAGATTGAGCATATGTAAATATAAAAGTGAACATTGAAGTCAACACTCAGAGGTAACAGACTGTTTCATGCTAAACGCAACCATCAGCCCACGTGTGTTTTTTCTCAACTATTTATATATACGATATACAAGTCAGTGGTAGTCTATTCTAATTGTTATTTTGGCAGGAGTGGTTTGTTAATTTGTTTATTATTTACTTTATTTATTTGGATTAATTTATTTTACTTGTTTTTGCTTATTTATTTATTTATTTATTCTTTTCAGTCTTCAATTTTTAAGTAACACAGTAAAAAATTTGTTTTTATGTCAACATTTTGAGAGGAGTTCTGATTGTTTTGGTTTGGGAAGGTAATTATAGCTATTTTTTCCTCCAAGCAGAGTTTGCAGTTTTTGGATTGATTGTTGTAGGCTGATGTTATTTTTCTTATCATGGAAAATAAGGAAAAGAACATCAGCCAACAACAATCAATCCAAAAACTGCAAACTCTGCTTGGAGGAAAAAATAGCTATAATTACCTCCTCAGACCAAAACAAACTACTAATTAAATGATCAAAACTCATCACAAAATGTAGACACAAAAACAAATTTTTACTACGTTACTTAAAAATTGAAAACTGAAAGGAATAAATAAAAAATAATCAAAAACAAGTAAAATAAATTAATCCAAATAAATAAAGTAAATAATAAAAAATTAACAAACCACTCCTGCCAAAATAACTGTTAGAATAGACTACCCAAAATGCACCACTGACCCATATATGTAAACTGTTGAGAAAAAACACAACACATGCGGCCTGATGATTGTGTTTAGCATGAAACATTCTGTCGCCTCTGAGTGTTAACATCATCAGAGTTTTGTCGGCAAACCTGTCCATCCGCACTTTTTCAGGAGGCATCACCAATTTACTGATATATATATATATATATATATATATATATATATATATATATATATATATAGCCAGTGGAGTATTTGATTTCATATTTTTTCATTTTGAAAATATAAATATGGTTCATTTATATAAACATTATTTTTAGTGGATACTTATATTTGAGCAGATGCTCCAATTATTTATTAACAGTATTTATTTTCATCTACCAGCCTTAATTTTTGAGAAATCCTCTTATTAGAACAATATGTACTCTCTAGCAGGATCTGAACCCGCATTCCCCTAGAGGAAACTGTCATTTGATCTGACATTCTAACTGCTCGTCTGCATGATGCATCAATGGCTAAACAAAGTCTAAACAATGCCTTTAAACACAGATTTTTCTACAACTTTCAAAATAAATATATCTCCTCAGTTCCATATCCTAACACAAAGAGAGCAATTTCTAAAGAAAGGAATGTATTTTTATTTATTAATCTGACAAATTTTTATTAAATAAACATTATTTTTTAGTGGATACTCATACAGAAACTCTGTTTAAATGTATGAGCAAGTGTTATATCAAAGTATCAGTACCATCAACAGGGAGGGATGGGAAAAAGGGAGAGGGAGCTAAGTTTCTAACATGCCAGGGGGATCGACCAATTAGACATAAGGCATATGATGAGTTTGAAGTTAACTTCTGTGTTGGATTTCTGTTGGCTGTACAAGTTATTTAGAATCTCACCTTATGTTAGTATGGTGTCAAAGTTCATAATATTCTTTAGTCTTAACTTGATAAACTAACATAAGAATGTAAACTATCAGAATGGATTCAGGGTATGAGTCTACTAATAAATCTGTCAGCGCCTCATATCAACATCAGGGAGCATTGACTATTAGTTCAACATGCTAAAGCTGACAAGGTGACAGTGGGGAAGAAGAGGGGTTGGGAAGGTAGAAGAGAAGGGAAGGGAATTAGCAAACCAGTATCGGATAAAAGGGCAGGTATGAATATTTCAAAAACTTCTGATCTACTTGAACTTTCATGCACATTTTCATATCTAAGGTTTACAGAAAATGATCAGAAAAAAAAGAAAAAGAAATTCCAGTGAACAGCAATTCTGTGGTTAAAACACTTTGTTGACAAAAGAGGTTGCAGGAGAATGGCCAGACTGGTTCAAGCTGAGAGAAAGGCAATAGGAGCTCAAATTAGCACTTTACAACCGGTGTAGACAAAAAAAAAAGATAGAAAAAAGAGCATCACTGAATACACAACACATTGAACTTTGAAGCAGATGAGCTACTACAGCAGCAAAAGACCACACCAGAACAACAGAAGGGAAAAAACATTGACTGGTCTGTTGATAGAGACAGAATTTGGCATAAACATCTAAGCATGGATCCATTCTGCCAAGAGAATATCAACCAAACCAATGAAATGAAGGTTCCCAATATATGTATAAAAAATAAAAAAATGTGATGATATATATTTTAATGGCATGCGTATTATTCTCTTGGCATACATTGGGAGCCTACATATAAAAAAAAAAAATAAAAAAATGTTTAAATGTCCCAACTGAACATGTGCCTCAATCTACAGTGTATCCATCCTCTGAATCACTTCCAGTCATGGTAGTTTGGTTCATAAAACACAGCAATAAGTTTCCTGCATTAAAGTGACCCACGCATTTACCGGATACAGTACCTTTGAGATGTAGTGGAAAGAGAGATTTAAATTCTGGATGTGCAGGCAACCAATCTCAAAGAATTGCAGGATGCCATAATAACACGAGAGTCCAAATTTCGAAAGAGTACTTCCAAAACATTGTCAAATCCATGCCAAGAAGAATGGAGGCATTTCTCAAGGGAAAAGTGGGTTCAACTCAGTGACTAGAAGAGTATGCTTAATAAAGTGAGTGGCAAGTATATCCCTCCAGAGATGGGTGGAAACTTCTTAGTCCAATCAAGGACTTCCCCGAAAAATTCTGATATTTGATCATTTGCTCAACTTTAGGTAGTCAGGCAAACAATTTTTCAGCACCCCACCATGTGTATGTGTGTGTATTCACAGTCCGTTGTACATGATGGACACAGTACTTTTATTCGGGTTTCTATTGTATACACATAAGTGTCTTTTCTGCACTTGTATGTAAAAATTGTCCAAAGAACTTTTAGCTAAAGTGTTAGCCATTTTCTAAGATTACTATTTATTATACTATTATAATATTTATTATAGTAGTGTAACAAAAACAAATAACCCTAAGGTATTTTTTGTTATTAAAAAAAAAAAAACAAACAAATCAATCCTTGAAAATGGATAACAGTTTACCTGAAAATGCTTGAAACAAATTATTGCACAATTTTTACATTCATTAAATCCAGAAGAATCAGCAATTTTATTGGTCCTGTCATCACAGCTTCAGTCACTTTTCCACCTCCATAATGTAGCTTCCTTGTGCCTTTACTATAAATACTTTCATGGTAATTTTTCTGATGAACTCAAACTTTATGAATTTAAGTGCATTACTAGACTTGTGGCAAGGTTGCATGAAATCCCTGTTGAACTGACTAGATGTAACCATAGGTTTCATGCTAGCAGATTTTTTTCTAACACTCCTTGCTTGTGGAATTCTCTTTTGGTTACATTCTTTTAGCCAACTTTTATCTTCACAAATTTAAATGCAATGTCAATCATTATCTACAACCTTCTTGATTACACTTCTATTGTTCTCATTCCATAATATAGTTTCTCTTTTTTCTTATTCTTGCATACTTCGTAACCACCTTGTGCCTTAGTGGCTTTACTGCCTTGCATGGGGTAAAATGATAAGAAAGAAAGAAAAGACACTTCTACGTATACAAGAAAAACAATAAAAAATAAAACAAAAGTACTTTGTCAGCCTTATTTAACCAAATGTGTTAAAGAGGGATTGCTGTCAAATATGCAAATATGTGTGTGTGTGTGTGTGTGTGTGTGTATGTATATATATATATATATATATTATTTACATTATTCAGACTATTGTCCTCATCTTTGTTGCCATATTTGTTACAACGTTTCGGCTGTTGTACACTCCGGCTTTCTTCAGGTGGTTGGAATGTCAAACTGAACCCGTTATTTCACTCACTGGGGTAGACTGTACTAGTTCCATGTGCGATGTTTAATGGATGTCAGTTATCAATTATCTCCTATTAATTCCCCTCTCCAAGTTCTCCACTATCTTAACCGGGTATTGAACTCACATTCTTTGGGTCTTGTCACTGGATCTAACCAACACCTTTATCCACTGTGCCATATATATATGCATGCATATTCTTCCAACACCACTCTCATCTCTTGCCTGATTTTACCTCTAGAATGGAATCTCTACTCAATAAGAATAAAGATGAACTCCATCTATGATTCCATGATTTCTGCTCTCCAAACTATCTCCCCAAAAGGCTTGCAGACCCGATGATATCCCTGAATGATCATACAGAAATGTGCTCCTGTTCTCTCCAAATTCTAAAACATTTTTTTTTTTAAAGGATGGATACACTGTAGATTGAGGCACATGTTCAGTTGGGACATTTAAACATTTTTTATATGTAGGCTCCCAATGTATGCCAAGAGAATAATACTCATGCCATTAAAATACATATCATCACCCTAAAGGTTGATTTTTTTTTTTTTTTATAAATTCTTTGCTGCTTCTTGCTTTCCAAGTTGTTGAAAATCCTTTTGATTGCTTGAATTATTGTCCTAATAATCCATTACCTTTTTTGGTAAAGTACTAGAGGCTCTAATCAATTCTGAATTGGTTAAGCATCTCATTTCACACACAACCTTCTGCTCAGATAAACAATATGGCTTTTGTTTCTCTAGGTCAACTGGTGATGTGTTATCAGCTATTATTAAATTTTTCAATCACACTTTAGATAAGAACAACAAGGATTGGGTTGTGATTCTCGATATCTCAAAGGCATTTGACAGAGTCTGGCATGTTAGCTTTCTCTACAAGCTCAAGTCTATGGTATCTCTAGTCAGATATTTGACTTTAATCATTCTTAACAAACCCATCAATAGTCACACTTCTAATTAATTAATGCCAAGCTCTTTCCTCGGACCTACAATGTTTCTTATCTTCAACGACCTTCCCAATGTCATCAGTACCCAAACTAGGTATTTATACTGATGACAACTATTTACTCCTGTCACAATAGTAAGTCTGATAGCTCAAACAAAGTAAAACTGGCTGCTGCACTTGAAAATGACTTCCAATTGTTAACTGGAGCAAGAAATGGTTTGTAAATACTTCCAAAACGAAATTGCTATCCTTTAATCATTATAGGGAGCCATTTTTCCCCTCTATCAGCAAGACTGATGTTAACCCTCAAGCAAACAACTCATTGTGCCTTCTTGGTTTCACATTTTCCACCAACAGTGGAAGTGATTATATTGAATCGACTGCTAGGCCTGCTGCTAAGAAAAGGTTGTTTCACTGTGTTGTGCCAGACAATTTTTCGTCAGAATCCATATTGTACATTTATAAATCTAGCATTTATCCAAGCATTGAACATTGTTGCCTTATCAGGTCTGGTGCTCCAGCTATATATCTCAAGATTCTCGACAAAATCTAATGTATTGATCATTACCTGGCATCTTGACTTCAGTGACTTTCCCTAACCCAGCGGCATGGTTTCCCCTTAGTCTTTTCTATATTTTCAAGGCAGTTGTTCTAATGAGCTCTCTTCCTTGGTACCACAATTACATGTATTTAAACAAACTATCAAATCAGCTACTAGATCTCAGCATTTGCTATGTTCCCACTAAATAGCTCTTACCAGATCAAACACAGACTCTATAAGATGTCTACAGTTTTAGCTTGAAATCTGATAGCAGGATGTTAACAGCAGGCTTTTTAACTGCTGCAAAATGGAGGTTCTGCAGAGCAAAACTACTGATACAGCACATCCCATAAGAGCTCAATGGGACCGAGATCTGGAGAATCTGTGCGGCCAGGGCAATAAAGTGAAAATTTCACGTTCTTAAAATTATTACTGTACAATTCCTGCAGTGACAATCTCATTTTCAAAGTCATTCAAATCTTTCTTATTCCTAACTACAGCATTTAATGCATCGAAATGAACTTACTTGCGTATATAAATCTAATCCCAACATATGCAGTTGTCACAAGACAGCAGCTGTCATTTTTGCTGGTCATGCTGGCTTATCTGTGTGCACACATGCATTGGTAAATCAAGTCTAGAGCCTAATGATAAAAAAAAGCATTTTATCCTACATAAATAATTTTCAACATAATCTCCTTCCTTGTCAATGCACTTTAGTCAGTGGTGAATATTAATCACATAAATTATACATTATACACTGAAAATTTCTGATCAAAATTCAGCTAACTACATACCAGGTTACATTTGTATTGATCTCGCTTCAAATGTGTGTGTGTGTGTGTGTGTGCGTCGTAAACTAAAATTTGTTTGTGTAGGTTCAATTTGCACAGGTCGATCCAATACTTTGGGTTTGTCCCAGGGTAAGCTAAAATATAAATACTCATGCTGTTCCAGATGAAATCACAGCGGCATTTCTCAACTGTAAGAGAAAACCAACGAACCTGTTAATATTGTTGGGGATATTGTGGGTTAGTAATAATGATGTTCAAGTCTTGACTCCAGGTCTTAAAAATTCAAAGAGCAAAACAACACTTCACAAAGAATTATGATTCATAATTCCAAGAGGAACGAGGCAGGAAGGTTCTACAATCTAAGTTTTATTTAGTACAATGTTCGGACAGGGTGATCAGCTGATGAAGATGTCTTTTTTGTAGTTGTATAAAATATATACCTTTTTCTTTGAACCAGCATTTTGCTTGTTATACTGACAGTGTTTTATAGCAATTGCGCCTGTCTTAGAATTTGAAACAAAATTCTTTTGCTTTCCATGCTTAAAGGACATCTTGCATCAATACTCCCCAGTCTATTTACTTTTGTATTCATTTCTTCCGCCGAATCAAGAGGACATGACTTTTCTGTACAAACCCAGGAATTGAACCCACATTCCCAGGGAACCAGATCGTTTTTAACCATGGCTTTAATCCACTAGTCTGAGTGGATTTTTGGTAGAAATTTTTTTCAGCGTCCTTTCTTAACCAAGAGCTCCCAGATGGTATTTATCTCTATGCTAGGTCTACTGACGAGGCTGTGCTGATTCTCTCAGTCTTCCAATGTTCTTCTCTATTATTTTAACTTCATTCCACATTGAGGTTGATGGCTATCTCTTTTCCCTCCATACATGATAAACTATGCATGATTTCTCTCCCCAGATTACAGCTTTTCAATGTTTCTCCACCTTTACTTTCAGGAGGCGGACGGTCTTTTCCTTGTATTCCTTGTCACAACTGTAGGTCATGTTCTCTTCCAAAGGGGATTGTTTTGGGAGAGATATCTCCAAACTGCTTTTGAATAGCATCCTGATGATGCATGGATTACAGATCCTCTGAACATTTTCTGATGTACCCTTTATGCACTGTGGACAGATCATGGCAAATATTTTAATCCTGGATTCTTCTGTCTCAGCCTGTGAAAGCCAATGTTATGTGTGCAGGGTAATCGCTACTTTGAAAAGTTTTTCCAGTACTGATCAACTTTTGTTGGTATGCGTTAGGGTCACCAGTTACAAAATTTGCCCAACATTGGAGCCAGCAATCTGTGTGTCGATGGCGAGAACTGAAATTAAAGCATTGGCCACTGAATGCTAACTTATAATATATGGATGTCTTGAAGACATCTTATTAGCATATCCTGGAAGACCAGTTGATCTTGTTTCTTTTTCCATAGTCAACTATATAGGTTTTAATGAGTACATTTGCACAATTTCCTGGCGAGACCAAAATATAAAGGTGTTTCTGCAGCAATTTTCTTAAACGTCTGCCACAACTGGAAATAGCAATTCTAGAGCCATGCCTTCTTTCTGTTGGTACAAAACACAATCGGAAGCCTGTTGATTGCACACAGAAAGTCAATATTTTCGAGTTATCTATCAGGACACTCTTAGAGACTCATCAGCATGAACCTTGGTGAACAATCTCACAACATCCAAGCTCACCATCTAGTTAGTATGAATGGGAGCATCTCTGATATTTTGAACAAAGTGGGCATAGCTCTTTACATAGGATGGAAACTTACCTGTTATTGGGTTGATTATACTTACAAGAATCTGCTCAGAAGGTGACAGGCTGAGCCTTGACAACTAATTATGGACCTCTATGGGATACCATCTCTGAATTTTGAGACAACCATACGTATGATAGCATAATTTAATACTGGGTCAGTTGTCAAGATTCATTTATGGTGAAGTAATCTTTGTTCTTGTTCAGGATGTGTGACAGCTTCATTTTCAGGAGTTGATTACGAAGTACAACAGACACATGAGGATAGTCATAACATATTAGAGTCAAAACCATAAGATAATTACTCTTTCCGAAAATAATTTGATATAAATGTATTTTTTTTGTTGGAGGCTGTATTTTCTTCAGGAAAAAAAAACAAAATATGCCATTTCTGGTGGCAACTTACTGATGTGACTAATAAAGTATAAAGAGAATAAATTGTCACTGAAAATCTGGTTTCTCTCAGTCTCCTCAGTTCTGTACTAGTTGAGCATGTCTTCTCAAAAATGAAGACAGCCATGTCTTTCTGCCAGTCACTCACTGATGGTTTTCAATTCCACAAGAGATGAAAGCCTTCTTTGGAACTCTTTTATGGTACTCCTATTTTGTTGACTTAAATTCATCAAAGAAAATTCCATATATGACCTTGCCAGTGTAAGAATATCGTGTGGAGCATGACATCCAGCCTTGGGGATTTCACTATTAGTCATGAAGTTTGATGCAGTGAACACACTAAGAATGGTAAAGAGGCAAAGCTAATAGAAGCTTTCATGTAGGCATAGGTGATGGTGATAAATGACCCAGATTTTTGCCTTTGTCCTAAGCCTTTTACTGCTTCAGTGACATTTGTATAGTCTGCCAAAATGTTTCTATGATTTTTTTTTTCAAAAGATGTAAAGCACCCTTGGTAGGGAGGTAAACCCCAAGATTGTTTTCAGTTCTCTTTGACTATTGAAAATTACCGATAGATGACTGCAGGCTGATGGGATATTGCAGTCTTCTCCAGGCTGGTTTCAAGTACAAAGACCTATGTAACCTTGGAAAACTGAATGTCACATAATACTGGATTAAATCAGTGTGAGCAACTGGGTTATTAGAAAATAGAAGTGCTCTATGGCCAGCTGCTCTGTTGTCTTTGCATATGGAATATGAAAAGGCATTGTTGAATATGATTTAGTCAAGAGTTTGATGAGCATGAGGAAATTTGGTTGATTTGCTTGTCCAGGATTTTTCCAAAGTCTCTAAAAAACATTTGGTCATAGTAAACAAATTGCTTCATTAGAACAATTATTTATCACAATTGACAGCAAGGTGATTCCATGGTAGCTTCTATTGTTAGAAAGTGTTATGGATTAAATCAAACTCAAATTGTGTCATCAAAAAATAGAATCTTTCTTACCAGCAGCAATCTAGTCTTGAATCCACCTCCGATTAAATAGACATTTGTGCCATTTGTGTAAAATACGCAACTGTTGTTTCCAAGCTACTTTATGCTCAGAATAAAGGGATGTGAAAAGTCACAGCTGAATATGAGTTGACCAAGCCTTGCTTCACAGAGTTCAATGCCCAGTGTAAGGAAGTTCGGTCATGCCCAGGAGTTTATAAAGTTCCACTATGCTCAATGTCAAATGTCTTTGGTGAAAACTTTCCTCAAACGAAAAACCATATAACTCTAAACACAAACAAGATTTCAGGAAGGTAATTTTCAATAGCAGCAGACATTATCCTGTTCAGCAGAATCCTCAGTTCAATCCTATGGTTCAAAGCAGTGATTCTCAAGAAACCTGTATGTTCAAACCAACTTTTGTTTTCATAAAAGGTTATGACAACTCCTGAAGTTGGAAGTTCTGAATGAGTAAGTTTACTTCACTCCCAGCAACAAGCAAGGAGCTTATGAAGTTGTGTGTACAAAAGAAGCCTCCATTTTTCTAGATCTCCAATGTAATGGCTTTACTATTCAATTTCTTGTGATGTTCCAATTTCATGGGTTGGTGCTTAGTGCAGCCTGCTGGAAACACAATTCACACTAAAAATAAATGTGCAATTCAAGTTAAAATTCTGATCAGTCCAGTTGTGATACTATGGACATCCACGTAAAAAGGGAAGAAGTGGTTTTATCTCAACCTCAAGTGTTTGTCTGAAAGACCAACGGATGTTTCCTTTTGAAATTCGGTCTTCTAAGCAGCATGCACTTTGACTGAAGAGAAAATTAGTAACGGTGTGGATGTGATTCTTTTTGGAGATCAAGCGACGACAAAATCAGAAATAGGGTGTATCCAGGTGCTGGTCTATATGAACAGTCATGTTTGGAATCAATGGCATTTCTGGTTTGCTTTTAGCAAGAAATGGACTTGTCTGTTGCATGGTTCCGATGCCATCCATTTGTATTACCAACCACCATGCCAAGATGTGTAGATAGACAAAGACTTGGTGGACGGAAGAGATGCACATAGCAGAAGTTGTCCAATGTCACCTATCTGGTAAGCAGGCAAAGCCCTGAATAAAACAGCTATTTGATAATATGAGAAACTGTTTGTGTTATCATTATCCGACATGGTGTTTGTCTTTGATCTTGTTACCTTGTGAGCATGCAGTGGACCTTTGCCCAGCTTTTAGTGCATACCAATGGGATTGAGAATTGAAATGCAATGCAGGGTAACCATTGGTCAGTTGGTGGAAAGCTTGGCCAAGCACTGCATTGTATATTTTTGAAGTCTTTAACTTTTACCATGCTAATTTCTTTCTAGAATTGTTCGTCCTGATAATATTTTTTTTTTTTTTTGATGGTGTAAAAACATGAACACATACCATTTTAAAATTGTTATAACTTTGTCTTGTGCATATAGATTTCAATTTTTATACACTAATAAAAGAATGAATGAGTAATATTTTGATGTAATGCATTATGTTTCGCATGCATGCTTTGACATTGAAAACAAAAAAAAAATTGAAACGCAAAATAAACAAAAACATTAAAAAATACATAATTCAACATCTTTTATTACTCCTTGTGGAGTTCTGGGGGTGCAATAAGAAGCAAAATCACTTAGGTTATCAGGTATATTGATGGTCGCCAGTAGCTTCCATAAAATTAGTTAGGCATGTTTGATAGTAGCAGCTAGTGGTCCTCCATGTCACAAGTGTAATTATCATCTTCGACTACTTTACTGTCAATATCCACTTGAGTAAAGTCATCATTGGAGTCTTAAAGAAAAACTCCTGAATAAAAGCTTTGCTGGATATTGACACCGCCATTTTTGTTTACAAAAAAATCGCGAAAAATGTAATGTGGGTTTGATCGATCCTATACCTTGTGTCAAGTCTAGAAGAATTCAAAATGGCATTGAAAAACAGAAGTTTAGCCTTGTTTCAAAGCTGTAGTAGGTGATTTCCAGCTTAAAATACAAGAAATAACTGTTGACATGTGTTCATTTATAGCAACTGTCTTCAGGTGACAGAATGCGCCCGAGTAGCAAAGGGAGAGAATTCTCCAGAAATTATTGTTACTTGCAGTGTGATAAAGGTTAATTACCAAGGAATCTCAGAACTGGTATAAGTGGCCACATAAAGCTTCCAATATTTCATAGGGACTTCCATGGACATCAGCACAAATTTATTTCGGATACTGCCAAGTTTTCATTGACAAGTGCTTCATGTCTGGTAGAAAGTTTTTTCGGCAAAGACAACATAGCTGTACAAAGTGTGTCTTGTTTACTGCCCCCTCTTTTTATTAAGGCAGTAATTTGTGGATTTTCTCATCATTTTCATCAGACCTCTTTCTTTCTTATTATAGAGTATTTTTTCCAATTCCTAGCAGTACAGACATTATATGGCCACAGAGAATTCAAGGTCTTTTGAACAGCTATGTTTTCTGCTTTGGATTGTACACTGTTTTAGAATTCTGCCTTGATTTCTTTAAAGACAACTGTCCTGGCTTGTCTTTTCTTTTATCTTTCACTCTATAGTTGGAAAGTAGAAGCTCTTCAGCTACAGTAGACAAGGTACTGTCTGGTACACTGTGCTGGACATCATTTTAATGCAATCAAAGTCTTTTATATTTGCCTACTGCATAGGAAATCATCAACAAAGCACCAGAACAGTTTTCATGCAGTTTTCTAGTGAGTTTAGGTTTTGTTCAAGGAAATGGCATCTATTGTCATTGCAATTTCAGGTCAAGTCTCTTTTGAATACTTTTCTAAGCATCTTAGTTTTGGCTTACTCTGGCATTAAAATTGCCAAAGATGTTAATTTTTCAATTGTTAAGGCATTTGAAATTATCAGGACTCCAAGACTAACTTTTTTCACCAATGTTCCAAAAACATCCAGAAAAACAACTTTGTGCTGAAAAAAAGTTTACACATCCCAAATGTCAAAATGGTTATAAATATTTTGACCCATTCAATCTTTAAACAGTGGTCTGCATGCTCTACTGCCACTAATCCACCACTTGATCACTGCTTTCCCTGGGTTGTATTGCTGAGCAAGGGGACCAAGATTGGAGATTTTGCAGGAGACAGTGAAGTATTCCATTTGAAATGAAGCACCTCCAGTTTGACTTTATTCTCTTCATGCTGGAGAAGTCATGCTGCCAGCATAAGAATCTTATTGGGAGGACAAAGGCTGAATTCTAGGAGCACACCTTCAGGTTTTTGAAAGGGCCGGCCCTCCCGATTACATCCTGAAAGTGATGATGCTACTGCACCTGAGAATCAAGATGCCTTTAGTGCCAGTTAATAGTGACTTTGAAGTGAAGCTACTCACACTAAACTGCCTCTATGGCTTTCACAAGACTCCAAAATCAGATGGAAGTGCTCCATGATGATAGCATTCAGTTCAGTGGTGCCAAATGTTGTTGCTCTGTAGTAACTTCTGGCCAATTAGACAAATCAACTCAGAACACTGGTCTTCAGATTCTGGAACTGCTTTGACATGAAAGAAACTGATAGTGATGCCAGGTTTGAGAGAATTGAAAACATCTTCATCAGCTTCTCTCCTTCTGATCAGGACATTTTTATCTCAGAATGCACTTTTCCTGAGAGGTTCCTTTTTTATTGTTTTTTCAGGAGATGCCATGTCTCTATTTGGTTAAAAATTCCAACCAAGCCTTTTTTTGTACAAAAATTATAATTTGTGATTTTTTTCAGTTTTGTTTTTGTGGACATATATGACAATGATGCACCTTTGAATTTTTTTGATGTCTTATTTTAAAAGCAGAATTTAAAGTGGGGAAAATGCCATCTTATCAATTGAATAGGAACTTTAATAATTTAAAAATGTCAAATTTTGCTGGAAAACCTTTCATAAAAATTTAAAAAAAAAAAAAAAAATACTAATTTGCAGTTAGTTTACAGAATTTAATATTTTATTTAAAAAATGTTTTCAAATTTCTGCCAAAAAGATAAAAATTCTAAAATTTCTTTTTTTTAATACAAATAGTTAAGCTTGTAACAAAAATTTAAAAAGTTAAAATATTAAACTTTTCAAAACTGAATACAAAAAAAGTTAAATTTTACTGGAATTTTTATTAAAAAAAAAAAAAAAATCACATTTCAATTACATCACCTTGAATAATTTTACAGTTCATATTAATTATTGCTTAAAGTAACTTCTATCATACTTTAAAAACTGTGCCCTATGTATGCATTTTCTATATAAAAAATATTAGTACATTCTAACTATTTACAATAAAAAAGTCTTTATCAAAATAATTTTCATTTACAATTGCCTGCCTTGCATCATCACTAAATTTTCTGTGTTTGTCTATCATTTTTAAAGTCTACCTCATATTTTCAGTTTCAGAGAAACAAAACACATAAATGTTTTTTTAATATTTACCATTCAAATTTTAACCAAAAATTGATTAAAAAAAAAAAAAAAAAAAAAAGTTTTTTTATTAAAGCAAAATTAGTTCACACAATTTAATCCTAATGTTTTCACATTTAGATAAATAATACATATCTAAATTTAAGTCATTAGCTTTTATGTTTCATTTGGGCAATACTGAAAGAAGGATGAAAAAGAAGTATTGAATCTGGACACAGCCACAACACAACTTGTCTACAAACACTGGTACAACCAGCGTTAGTTGAAAATCAAAAAAATTGTAAAGTTAATGTTTTACAGGCGTCATGGAGTTAATCATATGGCAAGAGATTGTTTCCATTAAGGAGAAAGGAAGATAAACATAGACAAAGGGAAAAAAAAGAGAAACATTATCAGTGCCAAGCATGAAATCAAACTTTGTCAAATTGTTGGGGAAAGATCTGTACCAGTTTTCTCAATTAACAAAATGTAAACACGGAACAACCTGTAGTGGAGTTCCAGGTTGATAGACAACTGTACACAGCTTTCATAAATTCTGGATGGTGCTGCTAAATTGTAAATTTGTCACCTACGGAAAAGGAAAAATGTGGACATGTTCACTTGGGAAAACTCTTAAGGTAATGGCAAGGGTAATATTAGCCGTTTCCTTATAAGGAAACATTCAGCATTCATTGGCCAAGCAGCTAGTGCGGTATTCAGTTGAAATTTATGAAATCTTTCTCTTAAAACAATTTTTCAGAAAAATTAGCTTTCCAAGCCTGTTGCTCTTTCTCATATTTATTTAGAGTTGTGCGGAATGTCAACATTTTCGTTGTTTTCTCTTTGAGTTATGTGATATCCATCTGTTGCTGTAAGTCCTCAAGTAATGTGGTTTCTGTTATTCAGTAAAGTTCTGTAGCACCAGTCCACAATGTTTGAAGAACGATGGTCAAGATTCACTGGCTTTACTTGCTCAAAGCCATTTTTAACCATTGATCTTGGAAAGCATTTGTATACAGCTGACAGTTTAGATATTTCTGAATGGGTTTCATCCATATGAAAGTCTCAATCTGACTATACGATTTGAGAGCATACTCAGTTTTTCAGGTTAATGTTTTGATTTTGTAGTACTTTGCAGTGCTGGATGAGACTACCTCTAGCACAACTTAGTCTATGTTCAATTTCCTTATCTTCTATACAGAGATGCTGATAGGTGTGCATTGTGCATGCCTGATGCATAAAAATCTTAAATGATGCAGTAACTTACCAATCTGCACATCCCATGGGATGAATCTAAAGTTTCCCAGGAAATGCAATACATTGCAAATATTCTTTCAAATACTTTTTACTAGTTCTTCCTTTAGTTCACTTACTCTTTCCTTCTTTCATTGGCTGGTGGGATGTGTGAGTGGCATGAAATACACATCAATATCACCTTACGAGAAACTTTCTTGATTGTTTTTTTGTCTTTTTTTAAAATTATTTATTTGAAGCTCTTGAACTCATTAAAGGTTATGTTAACAAATAAATATTTTCATAATCATGGGCTTTTTCATTTTTAATATAGGCCTTGAAATCAAACATTACTTTTGCACCAACCTGATAATTCTCAAAAAAATATAGTTTGTTAATTGAACCTCAATTAAGTGTAAATACAGTTTTTGTTTTATTATTTACATTATTCGGACTATTGTCCTCATCTTCGTCGCCATATTTATTATTTTGTAATAAATATGGCAACAAAGAAGAGGACAATAGTCCGAATAATGTAAATAATGTACATAATACCTCATCTCAGAAATATAGACAGATACTGAGTTTTTGTTTTGAATTTATTAATTAAAAAAAGTTGTTCTGTCAACTTAAGTGATTTGGCATGATTAAAATTGGTTTCTGGCACAATGGTGTTAAAAAAAAGTCTGTAGCCCTGCAGTTTAATATGAAAAATTTATTAAGAATCATTAGTTAGGACCCATTGAATTTCCCAGAAACACATCTAAATCACCACCTATTGGTACCAAGGACTCACTATATATTAAAAACCTCTTGGTGTTTACTAATTCTACATCCTGAATTTTTATGATGGGTTCAGGGTAGGTGTCATCACTGCTTTCATTTCAGATCATTTTTTCTGTTTTGGAAATGTATATTCTGAGTCCTATTTCTTGTAATACTTGATAGAGAATGTTGAATTGTTTTTCAAGTTTCAGATTCAGTTATGGTTGGAATTTTGCTAACTAAATGGAAAACCATTGTGATTAAGTTTCTTTGTCAAAATTAATACAATTAGGTGTTGAGAATCTGAGCCTGTTGCATCTAGATCAGTCAGTTATGCCTCTGTTTCCAGAACATTAATGAACCAGAGTTTTGTGTAAAGTGAAAAATTTGAACCATAACATAGAAATGGTCAGATAATTAGGAACCCTAGAAGCAACAGACTAAGATTTGGGAGCATTTTATGTATTATGCAGAACAAACGTGGCTGCTAGCATAGTTAGAGAAGAAATCTGAACACTCCTCCAAAGGCTTGAATCTCTGCTGATTGACATCATGCAAAGGAACACAACAATGATGCACATTGTAATTGATTATAGAAAATTGAATGAATAGATTGACACATTTATGACCAATGCAGATATGTGAGTGAATAAATTGAGCGAATTGCAATAAATTGCCCATCGTTAATTCCATGGAAGTATACTTGCAAGTGCATGTTCAAGTGTCATTGATGGCAATTTCAGACAATTATGTTTGAAGAGGAAAAGTCATAGTCTTACAAGATCAGGATTTGATTTTAATGTTGCACTCTTGAGTTGTTGCAAGATGAATAGGCAACATTGGTATATATTGACAATATATCCTAAGTGTAGCAGGTGTGAAGAAGCATTTGTTGAATTTTGGTCTAATCAGTAAAGACCTACAGTGATTTGAAGATAGTGCTCAAGTGCTGAGTTTGGTAGTTTGGTAAGAAAAGAAAATGACAAATGATATAGTAATGGAAATTCTGAATGTTTTGTTTCCATTCATAAGAAACTTTAAAAACTCTTTCCAGTGTGTGGGTGGCTCCACATAGCAAAAGAAATCCTGATGAAAGATCCCAGCATTTTGCAAGATTTGCAGTAAGTAAATGATAATCCTCTCTCAAAGTATAACTGTGGAGACCATAAGAATGAAATGATACTGCTCAAGAAGACTGGTGTGTAAATGGAAAAGAAATAAAACATGTTGATCAATGCAAGCTCCTTGGCAATGGGAGTCTAATGAGAAGAGATCATGTTTTGAGACTGATAATGTATTCTAGTTGTGTCCAATGAACAGCATATTAACATGCTGGAACTTGTTGCAACACAGAAAAGAATTAACCTTGTTCTTCAATGCCAAGCAGAGGTGTTGCCTCTGAGGACTACTTCCTCCTCAGTATATCACTGAGCCTCCATTACCGCAACTGGTGAGTTGAAGACTAAGCCTGCAGAGGAAATGCTAATGACTAATAAAAGAGTATGATCTTCCTATTGACATCTGAGCAGAACTTAGCGAACAAACTAACGAGGGCACCACAGACATAATTCAGTGCAGTGAATAAAGAATCTGAGCCTGTTGCACATTCCTGTACGCTGATGCTCCAGAAGAGTTGAGCTCCTGTCAAATAATGGAAACCCATCAGAGTCAAGCAGACACATCCTGGCGAACATTATATTTCAATATGCAAGTCCATCTTTCCATATCTTCGGTTGACAATATCTAAACTGTGATCAAGAAATGCAAGTTTTGTCATTTTATAGATGTAGCATCAGCATTGATGGAAAAGAAACTTATAGGTTGGCTGATTTGTTGTAATGGCATATCAACTCCTTATGGGTCATTTAATGCTGAAATTTAATTTTCTTGGGAGCAATGAAGTAATAAAAATGTTATTCTGCTTCCACATTAGAATACACGGCAGACATTTGTTTGGGCATGATTACTAGAGGCAGTGATATGTGCGTTTTATGTTGTAGTTATATTTTGGAATAAAGTTTGATTTCTTTAAGAAATTGTCAGATATTTGGATTAATGTCATGAAAGAGTTTTTCATATTAGTTGTATGATTGGTTGATTTTGTTTAGCAGCATATTAATCTCTATGGGTTATTTCATACTGAAATCTAAATATTTTGAACACAATTTTATGGCTTCAACTAGAGATAAAATGTATTGTTGGTCTTTTTTTATACAGATAAAAGTGTATTGTTGGTATTTTTACTATTTTATACTTTCATAGTGTTGTGTTTTTGTTTGGGGGGTTTCACTATTTGCCCATAGCTCAGACCCTAACAGGTGCTGCCACCCCCAAACTTAGAGTGACACCCAATACAGGCTGGGAATAGATATCACACCTGATGGCATTAGTTGACTGCAGACCCGCATTTTTCTCAACCTGGTGACCTTTATTCTGGCATGATTTCTGCAAATGTCATGTACCAACTGAAATCTACTTTTTGGATTGTTCTGTTTTTTTTTTTTTAAGTTCGAATGTCAATTTCCTCAAAGATAATGATATGGTATTCTGTAGCCAAATTTGAAAAGAATTTATCGATGAGTCAGACATTTTGATATGCTTTGTTGATATATCAGAAAATGGAATAGTCAAAACTAAAAGTTGTCAGTGTCAATATAGAGTAGCTATAAAGAAGCCGTGTTCTATACCAGAGGTGTTGTACTGGTACAAATTAACACCTAAGGATAATGTTCCACTCTCAATTGCAACTGTCAACAAGTGGTGAGACTTGATGTGCACGAGGTGGGAATAAAATGCTTCAAAATTGATGCACATCGTAGCTTGATTTGGACATAGTTACAAGAATTATCAACTTGCAATTCATGGAGTCCGTAGTCAAATATGTCAGAGGACATTAATGTATTCTCCTTAAGTGAGGAGTTTACCTCCTGTTTGGTTTGAGATTGTGCAGAATTCCTGTGATGAGTTATGTGGTTAATGATGAGTATGGTCATGATGCCGATAAAAGAAACATTCTGCTGAGGTTCCACACACGATTGAAATATGGTGTCTCTCATTGTAGAGATGAAGAAAAAAAAACGCAAATTTGGTGGTGATTCCAGTGATTGTGCTGAAACATTTTTTTTTTTAAAGAAACGATGAAAGTTGATATTTGAATTTCCTGGTTCAACTTCAAAAAGGAAAAGAAACAAAAGGAAAGAAACGATGAATGTTGATTGGTGATATTGGAATTTTTTTTATCATCTTTCTTTTTCTTTAAGGAAATAAAATAAACGACGAATGTTGATAGTTGATATCTGAATTTCCTAGTTCACCCATCTATTTTTGCATATAACTTTTTTTCAAAAATAGAAACTCATCCTTGACAAAATAACATTAAAAACAGAAGAAAAAATTACCGTCAAACATGATTCTGAATTGAAAAAAAATTCCCCAGACTGATCGTCACCGAAATTCATTTTTCTGTGCCCACCCCCATTTATTCAAGCCAAAAAGAACTGAGAACGACACAGTTTTCACTTTAGCGTTTCAGTCATTCAAATAATTATATTTTCTTTTTCTTTAAATTTGTTAATTTTCCATTTAAAATGCATCTAAATAAAATTATTCATTCCACAAAGCAATCGTTCTAGTTGATAAAAAAAGTATCAAGCACTCATTTTTCAAAAATTACGTCGATTAATTTTATTAAATAAAAATGAAAATGAGTTACTGTCTATATTAGAGTTGAACCACATTATTAAAAAAAAGAAGCAAAAAACAAGGTCAAGTTTAATGGAGAAACTGAATAGTCGACGAAAATATGGAAAATGCTATAGATTTAATTAATTTTATACAGATTTTTATAGATTATTAAAACAACTCCAAATGTTTTAGAAAAAAACATAATTCTGGAAATGAGATTCATTACGATATTTGAAAGTATTTAAGAAAACAAGTTGTAGCTGTAGTTATATCAGCACCAGTCAGGAGCGTTTTAAAAATAAACAGCACAAAGATGAAAAAAAAATCATTAATTTTGCCCTTGAATACCCTTCAGTAATGTCAATGTCTGAATTATAAAAATAAATTCAAAAGCACGCATTAATAAATTTTTATCTTCTATTTTAAGAAAGAAATACTTTTAATTTCTTACCTTTATTTTTGCTTCCTTCGGTAGCCATTGTAGAAATTGCATTCATTGACATCCGGGAATTTAGGAATTAACTAACTCAGCTTATAGTTTCGTAATTTCCTTTTCTTTTTTTTTTAGTAAAAAAAGATGTAAAAACATGGTATTTTACAAAATATAAATCTACAAAAACAAATTTAATAATTAAGATTAAATTTTCTTTGGCTTTTATTCATTTATAATTTTTATAGTGAATCATGCAAAAATAAATGAAGAAAAAAATAAGCACCTTATACATTCATATCAACATGGATGTTCTTTCAGCATCAAGAACCCATGATTAATATTTTAATTTCTTTAAAAGAGAATATCTTACCAGATTTCCTTGTTTTTTTTTTATGCTTAACGGTTTGGAATACACTGAAGTTTATTATTTTTTTGTTTACAGTAAGGACTGAACAAGGATTGCAGTAAAAAAAAATTAGAATGGTAGTCGTTTCCAAAGGTAAGAAAAGAAAGACTAAAAAAAATGATAATGGTCATCTTTCTTTCTTATATTCTATTTTTTTTCTTTGTTTCTTTTTATGGTCTTTAAATCGTTATTTTTTTTTCCTCAGTATATTCCTAGAATTATGCGAATTTTGTTTATTTGAAAGAACCTGTAACCGCTTATGACATATTTAAAAATTTATTTTCTTTTTATCGAATAATTTGGAAGTCACCGATTTTAAAAATGATTTATTCATCACTTCACTATTTTTTTTTTTTTTATTATTTATACAAAATTAACTGCTAAGGAGAATCCGAATTTCTTTTTTTTCCTTCACTTTAACATTTTTTTTGTGTAATTATTAAAAACGAGTCTAACTTTATTTTGAAATCCTTCATTTATTGTTATCTTTTTAAAAAATTATTTTTTTTATTATTTATAAAGAAACAAAAAGTTTAGTACATCCTCTGATTGTTAGAGACTTAATAAAAACTCCAGATTTTCTGCTATAAAAAAAAGTATTAAAGGAAATATATATATATATATATATATATATATATATATATATATATATATATATATTCATCCGGGTTAGAATCAGTTTTTCTTATTGGATAAAATTTGTCCTACTAATCGATATATAACACTGCTCCTCTTTCTTCTTCAGTGTTTTAACAACGCTTCATTTCATCAACAAAGGTGTAGCCATTTCATTAGGGAAAAACCAAAAAGAGAAGATTGCTATCACATGGGGTTTCGCTCACATACATATATACATGTGTGTGTATATAATATATATATATATATATATATATATATATATATATATATATATACACACACACAAAATAATGGTGTAGTATGTACTGTAATAATTGTAAAATGTACCGACAGATTCGTCGGATGAGTCTCCGAGTAGTAGCTGATGTCACAAATCAAATTGTTTCGTTTTGGTCATTTTTAGAACTAAACGTTTTACTTTTATTCATTTATTATTTAAGTTTGAGAACGTCACCTAAGATTTAGGACAACTCGGGGTTGGATTTTTGTGCTTAGCGAGTTGATTTGGTTGACTGAGTTCGATACTTAGTGAATGCCCAAAACTTATGACTTTGAGCTTAACTTGAATGTTAGTTAAAACTTAGTACAAAAAAGAAAAAACAAATGTAAATTTTTACCATTACACCCGTCTTTATTTTAGTTTTTTTTTTTTTATTATTATAGTACTTAAAGAAAGAATATAATAGTCGGGGATGAGACAGGTGTAACAGTAAAATTATACCTAAAAACTAATAAACCACGGTAATCACGAAAATGAAAGATCACAAACATTACTCTTGTTGAGCCTTTTCCCTGATCGTTGTTGTTTTTTTTTACGTATTTTTAATTCGGAAATAACCTATTGTTTCTCGTAAGTATTATTTTTAATAACAAATATTTGAGATTCGCAGTTTTTTTATTTAGAGAATCCGTTCTCTTTTACTGACTTCCCTTTCTTTAACAATATTAGTTTATTTACTAGGGAACATACGAGAGGGCGCTGAAAAGTTCTTATCTCTACCAAAAAGCTCGTACAATAGTGCCAAGTGGACATTTGTGGTTTTCTAACGCCACCTTCCGAATGATTTTAAGCTCAATAGGGCAACTGTAAAATGTTATTTATTTGTACTTACGAGGAAGATTAAAGCAAAATTTTCTCGTTTTTATTTTAATTTAAAAAAAAAAAAAAAAAAAAAGATTTTTTTTTTTACAAGAAAACCTGGTCTGCAAGTGAAGAGCCAAAAAAACTCTTGAAAATAGCTTAAATTTTGCATTTCAGTTTTTTAAACTAATTTGGAGACTTGTTTTTGAAAGATTTTCTGTGCTGAAAATGATTCAGCATCTCCAAAAATAAATCCTGATTTTCTTCTAAGAAAAGTAATAATAACTGATATTTGATGTCCAGCATATGGTGCCAAAAGCGGGTAATGATCAATTTAACGCATGATGAAATGAACTTTTAATTTTATCTTTCCAAGAACAATTTTCTTACATTTTGTGGGTTTTTAAAATTATTTTAATATCTGGGCACTAACATTAAAAAGAGAAAAACGTTGTCTTTGACAATTTTTTCTTAGCATTACTTGAAGTTGTTGGGGTTGGGTAAAGAAGAGACAAAAAAATTTGTGTTAGTATCACATTGTGTGATAAGGGGCTCCCATATCTACTTGTTATAGGTCATTTTTGAAAAAAAAACTCTATTACGTATAACATTCATTTCAACAAGATTCCAATGAATATCCTAGCAAAAAAAAGATAGAAACAGTAACTCTTCCTGAACTGATTGTATAAAAATAAATGATTATAAACCTGTACAAGTTTTGATTAACTCCTACTTTCAAACTATAGCACATATCACTTTTGGGAAATGTTCCAAAAATGCCAAGTATCCACTAGTGAAGCCTTTCCAAAAAGATTTTATGTTGGACCAGAAATTTGGAAAATTTTCAACTCTCTTCTTGTATATAGAAAAAAAAATGTAATTTTTTTATATTTTCCAAAAGGATTAAAAGCCAAGTTATCAGTCACCCCTGTTTTTTTTTCTTTTTAAAAAAGAGCACATTCAATCAAAAAATGATTCTTAAACCAGAAAGCACACTTTTTTTTCTTTCTTCCAGATGGTCAAGAGGTAAAAAATTGTTTAGATCAATTGAAAAAGCCATAAAACTGTTAAAAACTTATAAATCACTTTTAGTGAAGTTTAAAAATTGTGCATTTGAAACTTAACATTTTTGAAATTAGAAAAATCTGCATATAAAAACAAGAAAATTATACTTGATTTCAGTATTTGCATACTACCCATCAGAAATTATGGAATTGTATCTGCACACAGTGTCAACCACTAGGCACTTCTCTGCCCGAGGTCAAAATACAGTATCAATGCCTCCTCATCTGTGTTTTCATCTATAGAAGGAATCACAGCAAATGTTCTGGGAATTCCAATCATAGTGTAGCACCTCCCCATTATACTCAGATTTACTTGTGTATTCAGATTTTGTAACCTTCTGTTACACTGGCAGACAAATGGGTAATTTTTGTATGTTCCTACATCTTACTCCTGTGGTGGTGTTAAACACTGGATCAAAGTGTAATATCGGCATTCTGTGAAAAGCATCACATGCAAAATTTGCATTGCATTTTATATACACATGTGAAGTTGGGTATTTTATTGAAAATTTCATTTTTATCTCCCTTATGACTATCCCAGATGTTGCACTCACTGTAACATCAGAACATCAAAGAATCCAGATGCATTTAGAATGAACATGCATGAGAAAATCTTTGACAGATAGATATGTAAACACCCACCCAGGAAGGAAAAGTTTCATACATCCTTGCAATAATATAGAGGCCATGTCTGAAGAAGGCTTCCAAGCTAGACACCAACTGGCTAATGGTGACTGACAAAGTCCAGAGTTGAACAAAATGGGATTCGGTCTCATGTATTCATTTGGAATGTAAAACTGCACTAAAGTTCATTTCAATATAAATTTTTAATATTGCCTTTTCAAAGCCATTATGACTTAAGATATAATATTGTTATCATAAAGTAATCTCCCCCTCATAAAATATAAAATCTATTAATGAAGCTTAAAGTCTGCATTTATTAGACCACCTATAAACCTGTTGGGTTCCATTTTAAAACAGTTAATGATACAAAATGATGAGATAACAATATTATCAAGTTTATTTTTAATTATGCATGTTTTAATTTGTATTTGTAATACAAGTTATTGCAATGATTATTATTACTCACATTATACAATATTACTTGGATACAATGCAAAAAATAAATTAATAATTATATTTTTTGTTATACATACTTATGTCTAATTCACATTTCAAAATGCATAACGGCAGCAAACCAGCATACATCTGTTTGCCATCAAGCCATGTAACACAATTTTCCAGCTATACAGATTGTTTTACAATGACAAGCACACCTAGCATCTTCTCATGTTGAGTACTTGCCAGATATCTGATATATTGTTTATTCAAGAAAAAAGTTCTAAAGTAGTCGAGTGAAGTGTATGTGTTATGAATATTTAATAATGTTGTTATAATGTATTATGCATGTTTATAGTTTTTCATGCACATACAAGTTGGAATATAATATGCAAGTGTTCATATTTGTGGTGTGATATAAGAATGTATATCAAAAACAAATGCTGAATTTCCTATTAAAAATGCTGTAAACAGAGAAAAACGGCACTAGTTGAAAACCCCTTGTATAATTTTAATAAAATTTAAAACTGCAGGGATTCAAGGTACAATATGCTCCTAAATTGGCTGGTGTATTATGTATCATTTAAGAAGCTGTAACTTGGGAACATACATAATATTAAAACTCTATGTGTGTATATATATATATATATATATATATATATATATATATATATATATATATGCATAGTTTTAGTATTATATAGATTTTTTTTTTTTTGTATCAACCAACATTCCCCCATCTATAGGTTAAATAATAAGAGTAGATTGGGCCGTCTAGCCTTGGGTGGCAACCAGTCTTCAAGGAGAAAAATTCAGAATTCCAGACTGGAGACGGCAACCAAAAACCACTCTACTATATTCCACAATACATGGCAATTAACTGTTAATAAAGAAAAGGAATTGGCTACATCCTGAAGGGACATGGCATTAAAAATAAATTAATTGTAAACCTGCTTGTATTATTTTCCTATCAGTGCCTTTTGGGAAAGACATGAAACCAAATCTCCCTGTCCTTTGCCCTATCAATTATCTTAAACAGAATAAAAAGGGAAATGCATTTCAGTGAGTACATTCTCTCTCCCATAATTACCATATCTTCCTTGATTATGACTTCAAAATGGCTTCCATATTTATGGTTTAAATAGCAAAAGAGAATATTAGGCTCTCTCGCATTAGATGATAACCAATCTAAGAGCAGGAAAGTTGAATTCCAAAACTGTGGAGAAGGCAAGGGAACCACTCCACTATCTTTCACAAACTTCATGGCAATTCACAGTGAATAGGGGGGGGGGGCATGTGGAAAGTCATGATTGTCTGTGCTGAAGAGACATGTTAATGTTAATATAAGCCATTTCCCTACAAGGATACATTTATCATTCATTGACCGAGCAGCCTGTACTACTTTCTGTTGAAATACATAAAATTTTTCTCTTAAAACAAAAACAAAAAAAAGTAGCCAAGCAAAAAGTTTCTTTTAGTCAAAATATATTTTGATTAAATTTTCATGTTTTCTATTTCCCAGTAGCAGAATAAATGACACCCTGACCCACAAAAACATCAATACCTGTAAAGATTCGGCTGGGAAAAAATATTTCAGTGTCATGTCTTTGTCCAAAAAAGGAATGAATCAATGTGTGTCTATTATTAACTATAGCAAGAGCAAATTGCACAATTGCTATTCTCCAAATACAGCTTAATTATCTGGGTAATTAGTAAAACATTTTTTTTTTTCTTTTTGATTTTTCTTGTGTGAATATAACTTTAAATAGCATGAATAAAAAAAAAAGTAATAAATATTGCTAAAGAAAAAGGGTTTCAAGCAAAAATTAAATGCAAATATGAAAATATTTATTTTTTTAAAAATCCACTTTTTGTGGTAGAGGATTTTTCAAAATTATTTCAGCACTTTAAAAGGATTCAAAGGTCTCTAAAGCATTATCGAGAATGCTGTTCTTTTATTTTGTCAATTGAAGTTCTAATAAAAAATCTATATAAATAAACCGCAGTCTATATGTGCCCATCTGTTTTTCGATCTCGGTGAATCATAAACAACCTGAAGTAACAGGTAGTAACTACTGTAGTTACAAAACAATTGAAAATTAAACAAACTCATTTAAAGTTAAATTTAAGTATTGAACAGTGAAAGGTTTAAAAAATAATTATTTATTAAAGGTTTCTGATTTTGTCACAATTGCTATTGTCTAATTAAACTGTAATTAAAACGTATGCTGCTCTTTTTTTTTCTCTAGCGTGCATACTGTTACATATTCATAATAGTACAAGTGACTTTATGTGAAGGGATCATAAAGAATGGTGATTTTAAAAGAAAATAAAAATTGCACACAAACTACAGAGATCAATTGCATATATGAAGATAATGACAATTTAAGGTGTTGAATGAAGATAAAATAATTTTATTATTTCTATATTATTTTTATATGCATAGGATACTGAAGGCCTAAAATCCCTCCATATGACCTAGCCTAAAGTCCACCAGAAGGGCAGCTTCCAGGCTAATAAAAAAAAAAAAAAAAATTCCTTTTGCTTCCAATGAGTGATGACTGCATATAAGGTTCTTGGTTTATCTGACAAGTTGTCAGTTGTGACCTCTTTAGGAAATCTTTTTTTATTTATTTATTTAATCATTTCACCCCAAGCAAGGCAATAAAACCACTAAGATGCAAGGGGTACTGAGTGTGAGAGAATATGATAAAAAGAAAACAACATTAAGGAAGAACAATAAAAGAACAGGAAGTAAGAAGACAAAAGATAATGATTGGAATTGCATTTAAATTTTTGAAGATCATAGTTGACAGGAAAGCAAGAAAGCAGAAAAGAATTCCCGAAGTGAAAAGTGTGATAGAAGAAATGGTTAGCATAGAACTTTCGGTTACATCTCATCATTTCAACTGTAAAATGACAAGACCTTCCTCCCAATCTAGTAATATGCTTAAATTCATCAGGTCTAAATACCAAAGAGGAAAGCTCATCAGAACAATTACCATGAAAATATTTATAGAAAAGGCAAATTGATCCTTATGGTGGTGGGATGCCAGGTCAGGACATTGCAGATTCTTCTTTGAATTTTTTTTTTTTTCATGAATCTCTAAATACATAGCAGAAGCACCAGACCAGATGCGGCAACATATACTCAGATATTGACGAATGGTAGACTTATAAATGTGTAAGATAGATTCTGTTGAGAAAAATTGTCTTGCGCAACACTGTGAACTAACTTTGCTAGCAGCAGACCTTGCTAATGATTCGATATAATCTTTCCATTTAGCCAGAGATTGGCAGCTGATCTCTCCTCTGATCTAGCTCTAACATCTCAGTGGGGGGGGGGGGGCTGGTTGGTTACATTCAATGCCTCGAAAACAAAAACTAGGTACATTCCTTCATCACCAATCGGACCCTGAACTACTACCAATCGCAATTAATGGATGTTCCCTCAGAGAGAGCAACTATTGGGCTGCAAACTCACCCTAGACTTCAAGTGGAGCTAGTACATACAATTCAACATCAAAGATGAAAAAAAAAAAAAAATTGGTTCCCTATACTGCTTCAGTAAGTACCTAGCTGACTCCTCATACTATCCTCTACCTTTCCAAGAGCCAGATCAGGCCTAAAATGGATAAACTGCTGTCATATTTGGGCAGGAGCTGCCCAGTCTTCACTATCTCCATAGAGTTCAAAAGTGTCTGCACATCCTTATGGGTGAGAAATTATTTTCCACCCTCTAACCCAGTTCTCACAGATGAGATGTTGCAAGCCTCTCATTGCTCTATTGCTACTTCCATGGATGGTACTCTGGCGAACAACATTCCTTATTTCCACCTTTATGGCTAAGATCCTCCATACCATGCCCATTGTAACGAACTACCCTCATTCCTTCTGTATTCCATTGATGAGAAGTAAGTTCCACATTAGCAGCTTCTTCACACACACCACTGCTATGTGGAACCAACACCCCCAACAGCATGTTTTCTTGATCACAAAAATCTTAACCTGTTTAAGTCCAGGGTTAACCGTCATCTTGCCTACATATCTGCATAAACTGTACCGCTTACTCTGTAACCCTTTGCTTTGAGTGGCTCTAGGGCCTTGTACAGAACTGTAAAAGAAAAATATCAGCAGAAAGTGTTAGTTATTTTGTCACCTGAAGTTTGAATAAAAGTAAATAAGGTGATCAATCTGAACTTTATTGATCTCTTCCTTCAGTAATAATCTTTTCTTATCTTTATTCTCTCTGACTAAATCTTCTGGACACTGATTGATTGGTGGAAGGAGTGTCTGTTGACTCATAAAAAAAAAAAAAAAAATTCTTCAGTCATAGTGTTGGTTTTTGCTATTCACCTTGAATTATAGTTGCTGGGTTATATGTGACTGTTGGACATTTACATCATTTGCAGTTAAGCCATATAACTACTATGACTAAAACACCTATCATTATTAAAGAGTTATCTTGTCATTAGAAAAACTGGAAAGGTTACTGAGCTGTTGCATAATATCGATCCTTCTATAAGAGGAGTAAATGCTAAACAAAGAGACGAAGAAGAGACTTTAAGCAACAACAAAATCTTAGAGAAAATGGAAACAAAAAGGATACCTATACGTAACGTTAGGAAGTAGTAGTTGAAATTTCTAGTGCACAATGAGGAAAGAGGGCCTGGAAAATTTGATACTCACATGGTAGATTAAAGGAGAGGCAAAGGAAAACAATGCATAACCTACCTAGTGGGCTTGAGTAAATTGTTGGTGAACAAGGTTTAGGAGAGAAACAAAAAGACAAAATTTATTAAGAGCTACAAAAGACATTGTGGCAATCCATGATCTACTTAATATTGCTACATTTACTGTCAGTTAAGATGCATCTTTAAATAGTAAAAAAAAAACTGCATCCAGTTTGCTTTTATTATGATCAGAAGACCATCTGCCAAAGCTCAAAATAACCAACTAGAAATAACTATAAAAAGCTAGTATGCATGGTCGTCAGCAAGAGAGACAGCCCAGGATGTGAGCTACATATTGGGGATGTTGGAATCAAGCATGTCCAGAAATTTGACTATCTGTGTAGTGTAATAATAGTAGATGGAAAATGTGAAAGATGCCTTCCAGAAACGAAAAGTATGAAGAGACAGGAAAATTTAATTAGAAGCAAAGTAAAGAGTGCTATATGGCAATAAATGCAGGACAGTCTCCTCACAAGTGAAGAATATATTCGATGTGGCAGAGATGGGGTTCTAATAATAGTTTCTATATCATGGACTGAACATGTGAGCAACAAGGGAGTTTTAGGAAAGATAGCAACACAATTAAAATCAGAATGAGAACATTGAAATTTTCTGGGACCCTTAATTAGGAAAGAAGGCTTGAAGAATAACCTTTACGGGACACACTGAAGGCAGGAGGGGGAAGGAAGCAGTGACTAATTGACTTGAGTCTGTATGATTGGATGGCTTAGTGAAGACAAAGAGGAGTGCTAAAGGGTTGCTTAGAACTACAAATGAAAGGAAGTTGTGGCCAGCCATGATCGTCAGCATCTTGAAAGGACATACTACAGTAAAGAAAGCTTATGGAGCTTGAATAAGTTGCAGAGAGTACTCTTTCCCTAGTACTCATGCCAACAATTTGTCTTAATTTGTAAATGGTATCTATATTTTGCTTATATTAGTTCTGTTGTGTTTCTTGGTTTATTTAAGTGATTTTTTAAGAACTATCACGTCAAAATTGTTTTGACCAAGTTAGTCATAATGAGCATGTAGTAGAATTAGACTGGAAATAGGACAAAAACAGTGCAAGTTCATTATAGACACTGGAACAAGAAATGTGATATTTACATGCAGAAAGAGCCATACAAATTCAGAAGGACCTGTACATGTCTTTATAGAATATGCAAAAGCATTAGAAATATCTGTGTCACAAAGAACTGTTGGAACTTCTAAGTAATTTCGACATATTTAGGAAGGATATTAGAATAATTCAGAATCTATACTGGCAGCAAATCTCCTGCATACGGAGAGAAAATGAATCCAGTAAATATATAAAATAGAAAGGGGTGTAAGACAAAAAATGTTTTCTTACTGGATTTATTCAACCTATTCAGTGTCCTGGGTACGATGTTAAACTGCATCCAACAGCAAGGCCTCTGATCAGGCGGTTTTGAGGAAGCGTGGAACCACCTCTTAATTGCTGGTGTTCCCAGGTCCACCCTGACCCGGGGTGGTAGCATCTGTTGGGATCCCAGCTATGGGCAAATAATGAACTTCCAGGTCTTTTCCAGCACATTTCCACGTCCTGGGTATGACGACAAACTACATCCGTGTCCTGGGTATGACGATAAACTACATCCACGCCCTGGGTGTGGCGGTAATCTGCATCCGCATATTTGAAGCGGTGGTGTTGCGAGCTATGCGTTTTTGGAACAATAATGTTGCCAGCGACACGTTTTTGAAACAATAATGCTGCCAGCGACACGTTTTTGAAACAATGATGTTGCCAACATTATCCTTAAATTACATTTACAAAGTATATATATTTAATAAATATGTGGAAACTGGATCTGGCATTAAATAACCCATAGTGGTTGATATGCCATAAAACCCCAAACAACCAACCAACTAAATCAACCTATTCAGTGATGCAATTCTGAGAGAATTACAAGTCCTACCAGTATTCATTATTGGTGGCCACAATATTAACATAAAACATGCAGATGACACAGTGTTGATATCAGATACAGAAAGGAAACAAGAACTCCTACAGAAGACAGTGAAAGAAAGTGAGAAGAAAGGACTAAATATCAATTGCAAGAAGACATTGCAGGATTGTTAGTAAAAGGAACAGCCCAACATGCAAATTATGAGTTTGAGACACCAAAATCAAACAAGTGCAACAATTTAAATATCTGAGAAGGTGCACTGGGATAGTGAAAGGTGCCTTTCAAAAGCTAAGCAAAGTATTAAAAAACAGAAAAAAAAAACTTTGTTAGAAACAAAGAATACTGAACTGTTATGTAATATCAATCTGCCTATATGGCAGTGAATGCTGGACAATCTCCTCACAGATGAAGAGACTTGAAGCCACAGAAATGTGGTTCTACAGAAGGATGCTGAGAATGTCATGAACCAAACATGTGAGCAATTGCAAAGATTTATAGAAAATGGAAACAAAAAGGACACTTTTTCTTAACACCAGAAAGAGACAGTTGAAATTTCTAGGGTATATAATGAAGGGGGAGAGTTTGGAAAACCTGATACTTGCAGGATAGATTGAAGGTGATATAAAACCACCCATAACATACCTAGCAAACTTGTGTAAATGGATGGCTGAACAAAGTTTAGGAGAGATAGGAAAAGGACAAAATTTATTATGAGCTATAAAGAACAGGAAATTGTGGAGAGCCATGATTGCCAACATCCTGAAGAGACACAGCATATAGAAGAAACCATATAATGGTTTACAATAGGCATTTATTAATATAATACAAACATAACCATAAAGTATTTACTGATATAATCAAAACTATTATTACTCCTGTGGCAACTTATGTAGATTATCTTTGATGCATTTTGAATTTGTAAGCTGACTGTAAATCTTTATTATGCAAATATTTATTCTCTCTGCTCGTAATTTTGAAAAAATACCAATTTTTATAATGTTATCCTGTCCTATTTGTCTACTTAAGACATTTGAATGATTGTTCCAGGCCATTTAACACACCCTGTCTGGCTGTGACTGTGCACAACTCTAAGGGACTCTTTCTCTCTTGTGTCAGTTTCCACAAATTCCATGAGTGTCAGTTGAAGGATAAAACCTGGTATTGACTGAACTTTGTTTATAATGACATTTGTTTTGTGTTTTAACATGTGGAAAGAAAGCTTGTCATATTTTACATCTTTGAGGTAAATAACCCAATTGATGATGGTCTGAAATACAGAGATCAACATACACACGTAATCTCTTCTGTTTTGTTAAACATTTTATTAAATATTGTTGAGTCAGTATAAAAGTAGAAAGAAAATTTAGTAATTATAAAAACTTTATTTATTTATTTTTTAATTTTTTTATTTATTGCCTGTGTGAGTGAGTGATAAATATCTGAAACACTTGGAACTGTCCTGCTCTGCATATCCTGTCACCAACCATCTCCTAAGGGGGTACACAGCTGTTGATATGGGCTGTGAATTTTTTTTTTTTTTTTTCTATCAAATATAATTTATTATAACAGAGATTCAAGTTCTTTTGTTGGGTGTTAGTAGACTTTTGCACCCCACCTCCTCCTCCTCTTTTTCTTTTACTTTCTTTGCATCCTCTTCCTCCCTTTCTAGCATATCCAACACGATACATTTGTTTATTTATTTTTTTAAATAATATAATGTTCATTTGTTGTTGTTTTTTTATTTAAATAAAGCATTGGGAAGTCAACTGATAAAAATCATCTGAGGATACCGTAAGGTTGGAACCAAGGTAGCAAAATCACCTGATCTCCTAATTTTAAAAGTTAAAACCTCTACATGTTATTTATTATTTTTATTACACGTGTATTGAGCACTTCTTAATACTACCGTTTCCTGGTGCAATTCCACTCTGACCATTAACCTTTTATGTATTATACATATATATGTGTGTGTGTGTGATTGCTTTGCTTTGAAGAGTTTATAAGAATTATACTAAAATTTAACTAATTTTGTTTTTGCATTATGACATTTAAATTGAATGTTTTGGAAACTATTATGTTTTCAATCAAGAAAATCGAAATTAATAAAGATGTCTTGAATTTAATACAAATTCAAGAACAAATAATATTTAACTATATATATCTATGGTGATTTGATTTTGATGCCTAAAATGATAAAATTTTGTGTCTTTGAATCTTGATTCCACAAAGTCTGCAATCATCCATTATATCATGATTTGTTTGTCCATGACTTGCTTTGATTTCTAATTTGCATCTTTGCCATATAGCTTCCACATGATTTATGGTTGCACCAGTTTTGGGGATACAAACATATAGGGGCTTACAGCCACATCACACTGCTTTCCACATAATCCCCGAAGTTAATCAATGTCATACCTGGTCAGTACCTAGATGGATGACCACTTGCAAATACCAGGATGTGCAGGTAGTGTAATGGATAATGGTTCAATTGTTAATCGGAGAATTAGGTTGCAAGTTTAGTTCATTATATTCACATACACATAAATACCCTTAGCAAAAAGTATGGATCCACGTCTTCCCACCAGCTATGGGTTAATTAGTGAATTAGAAAAAAAAGAAATATTATTAAGTAGTGAGAGCAATAGAAGAGGAATCAGGAAGACAGTAGATAATGATTGACATTGCATTTAAATTTTTGAAGACTAAAGTTGGCTGAAAGTGTTGAGCTGGAAGAGAGCATAGAATTTATGGTTGCATCTACCCATTTCAACTGCAAAATATGAGATCTTGCTGCCAATCTAGTAATGCGCTTAAATTCATAAAGTCTATGTATGATAGAGGAAAGTTCATCAAAGCAATTACCATGAAAGTATTTATAAAAAAAGGCACAGGGAAGCTATGTTATGGGGGTGGGAAAGTAACTGAAACCAAGATGCAGGTTCTTTGGATTTTATCAAGAATCTCTAAACATGTAATATAGATTCTAGCAAGCAAAATTTCCTAGCAGCAGAACTAGCAATTTATTCAGTATAATTTCCATGTAAAATTATTCAAGAAGTTTCAACTGGAATATTTAAATAAAATAAAGTGAATTTTATAAGAATTACTCCAAAATTTAACTAATTTTGTTTTTGCATTTAGTTACGCATTCCACTTCCATCTTGGAACCAAAAACTACATTTTTAATTCTTATCAAACCTACCAATACCATATTTTTTTATAATCTGGCCAAAAATATTTTTATTACATAATATAAGTTAGAATTATTTAGTTGTGTATAAATGTGTAAGTGAATGAATTTAAAATTGGAGAATGAATTACTGGCCAGCTGTTTGCAATCAAATTATATATTCACCATTCTTTGGCAAGGCAGCACATAATCATAACCTCAAATTATGGGATCATTTTATTGGAATAACTTTAATCTGAGAAGTGGCCTGTTTTCCTATTTATTTATGTAATAAGTATACAGTATGCTTGTCATTTGCACATTTTATTCAGCAATGGTGAATATAGTTGTAAAGATATTTAAAAGGTTTTGGCTATCATTGCAATAGGTACATTAGTTAGGCACTATTATGCTTAAGCACTCCCTCCTCAAAACCCTATACATTTGCTTCCAGGACACTGAAAAATTTAAATGTCTGGAATTTATTTTTTTTAATCCCAGGAAAGGCAATAAAGCTACCAAGATGCAAGGTGTGAGTGACAGAGAATATTAGAAAAAGAAGCCTAGTTAAGGAAAGAGAACAGTAAAAGAACATGATTAGGTTAAATTAGTGCAGAGATAAAAATAATTTTTGGATAGCAGATTTACCAAACTGGGGATTGTTTACATATAAAATATTGGTCTGAAATGGGTTAATGTTGATCCCATGTATGCCATTGGAACCCTACACCGTCTTTTTCACAGACATTGCAAGCCTATTGCTATTTCTGTGCAAAGTGTTCAGATGAACCTCAGTTTCACCAGTCCTAACCATCACAGCTAAGACCCATCATGACATGTACATTGGAGTAAATCACCCTTATTCCCTTCGTATTCTTTTGGTGAGATGTTCCACTTGAACTGCTTCTTCCCACGAACCAATGCTTTGTGAACTTTCTCCCAAGAGGATGCTTTCTTGATCACTACAATCGTAACCTGTTCAAGTTTACGATTAGCCGTTATCTTCCACACGTATCTGCATAAGCTGTGTCTCTTACTCTGCAACCCTCTACCTTGAGTGGCTCCCAGACTTTGTACAAGATGAGCATCATTGTTATAAAAAAACTGCTTTGAATGTCAAGAATGGTGTTAGTATTTTGGAGCCTTTTTAAAAATTTGTCTGTTTCTTCTTATTTTTGGTAAAAAATTTCCCTCTTTTTCTGAAGTTTTAAGATTTTTACGTTGACAGGTTTGAAATATGTTGAAAAAATGCCCAGTCTCTGATATGCCACAATGGTTAATAGTGAAGAACCTACATGAATAAATACTTGAGCAAACCACTCTCCCATAAGAGTATATAAGTTCATCTATCACCTGGTTCACACTCCTCCCTGGTCTTTTGAACAGGATTAGATTTATCCATTATTTCCTGTTTATGATTGGGTTTCTGGTTCCTTCTAAATGCTATGCTTCTAACATCTCTGCTTAAATGCTGAAATTTTATTTACTATTAATTTACTTTTCTTTCTTTTTTTCTTTTCTTTGCTCCTCAATAGGAGTAGATAGGTTCACCTATGACATTCCTCGCTGATCTTTTGAACAGGAGTAGAGGTTTCTCTTGTTTCCTGTTTAGGATTTGATTTCTGGTACCTTCTAAAGTTTTTTTTAATTCTCTTTCACTCCCAGTATCCCCTTGCATCTTAGTGGTGTTATCACCTTGCTTGCAAGGCAATAACACCATTAGGTGTATTGATTTAAAAAAAAAAAATTCCAGCTGTAATGAAAAGTTGTTATACTCTGTCAACCATGACAGATGCATAGACTGTTCTTCTGCTTTTATACTTGAAATGGTTAAAAGGAAAATACCTTGTGACAAAAATATAAAAGGTTTATTATTTATATATTATATAAAATGAACAGTAGTCTCTTCTTTGCTTGTTTTTCATTTTATAGACTTCATTTAAACACAATTCATATAATAATTATCAGTGTGTATTTATATATTTCCTGTCCCATCTGTAGTGGTAAGGGTGATAAATCAACTTAAGTTAGTAAATTTATGTGTGATTATCCACCTATTAGTCATTTTAATAATTTATACAAATAAAATATTGACCTGCATTTAGACAAAATTAGTTCCCAAGAAAAATGAACCATTTAATTAATCAGTTCCTTTACTCCTACATTTCTTTGATTGAAGTCTTATTTGTTCAAGCTTTTCATGTGAGGCACTCAGATACCTTTGTCTATTAAGTGATCATCTTGATTCAACTTTGTTTTGAAATAGGCTTTATTGTTCTGTTGATAATCTTTCTATTGCAAGAGATATTTCCATTTCACATATTAAACACAAAAATTTTTTACCATGAAAAGATTTTGAGCAAAAAGCAATTTATATAATACCAGGAGTAATCAATGAGTGATAGATACCAGTGGACTTCTAAAAAATATAAAGGGAACATATTAATGAAACTGTTCATTGGCCTCTATTTTAGATGTGAATTCTTTACCTCCACTTTATTGAATCACAAGACATTATTCAAGACTTTTTTCATTGCATCTCACTATTAAAACTTTCTAATAAATGCCATCGTTTTTGACAGCACTGGTATAGTAGTTATTTATAATTGGATGCACCTGATAAAGAAAATTACAAGTTGTGTGGTGTAAAAGTGTGTGTACAGTTTTCTTTTCTTAATATACTCTATGTGTATATTCACATTTAATGGGGTTTTTTTTTTTCAATGTCCAAAATCCTGTATACCATTGGATCTAATTGGGTATATCTGTAATGCATAGACTTAGATTATCAAAATAAATATACAGATGAGATGATGCATATTTTTTGTTCAATTCATATTAAGTTATTTGAGTACTATTTTGATATTAGTATTAATCACTATGGTAGTAACAAATAACTGATAAGAGAATCATTGCTATTACTGAATACTAGAGCCCCTTCCCCATAAACCTATTTGGTTCCTTTTAAAAGCAGTTCATGATACAAAATGATGAGGTAACAATATTATCAACTTTATTATTAATTACACATTTTAATTTGTATTTAAAGACGTTAAAAGACAGTTTATTGTTCCACTGGGCTTCATTGATAACACAGTGAAAATTTGGAGCAATAACTTAAAACGGGTGTATTTTTCTATTAATTATTATTTATTAATAAATAAATAAAAATTTTCCAAACTAAAAACTAATGAAAAACACAAAAACTGCCTTAATGCAATTATATCCTGAGTATGAAAATAAATTATTTTACAATATCAACAGATATATGGCTTACTTCTTCACATTAAAAGATAAATTTCTGTTATAAAATGTATTTTCAATATAAAATTAAAGGTGTAATCTTTTTCAAAATAATAAACATTTTTTATTATATATATTTGTTTCTTCCTCTCATTTAATTCAAAATATGTAAGTGCAGACAACCAGCATGCATCTATTTATTTACCATCAAATTATATGATACACATAGTTTCTTCACCTTTCAAGTAATCGTCTATAAAAAGAAATGTTTTCATGTAGTCTAGTGAATTATATAAATATATGTTGTTTTATGTATATTTAAATTCATTTAATGTTGTGTATTATGAATATTTATTATTTTTCACACACATAATAGTTAGAATATAATATGCAAGTTTTTGTTTATATACATGGATTGATATAAAAATGTGTATTGAAAACAAATACTAAATTTGCTATTGAAAATGCCGTAAAAACAGAAAAATGTCCCTAACTCAAGGAACCCTTTGTGTGATTTTAATAAAATTTGGCACTGCAATTGGCAGAAGTTCAAGGTATATTATGCTCCAAAATTGGTTGAGGTATTACGTATCATCAGAAGATTAGTTTTAGTATTACATAAATCAGTGGTTCTCAACCTTTTTTTACCCATGGACCACTTTCACTCTTTTTTTTTTTTTTTTTTTTTTGGTATATCCCCATAACCATTTGATGAAAAAAAAACTAATTTAATGAAAATAAACTTGTATTTAACAACTACATTCTGTGAAATATTTATGTGCACTAATAAAATAACTATTTTTTTTTTTTTGTGTGGATCCCAGTAATGTTACATGGATCTCCAGGGTCCATATGGACCCCTGTTCAGAACCTCTGATATAGGTAGAGGTTAATGAGACTTTGTGAGCTTCATAAGATACAAAGAACTTAATAATCATAAAAATAATCAAGGACTTTTTATACTAAATTTTACACAATTCATGGCTCAAGAGTCACTCAAGGTAGAAGATTACTGTTAAAATAATTGTGATAAATGAGGTGTATGATATAAATGAAATAAGGTAGAAAGAAGTGAAGATTATGAGGATAAAGAGGATAGTGATTGAACCTTGACTTGAAATGGTTACAGTTCTTGTGTTCAGGGAAACATCGAAAAAGGTAGCAGTTCTGTGGGGAAAAAGCTATTATAAATGTAGTGAGAGAGAGACAAAGTTTCCCTCAGTCTACTTGCATCATCTTCATTTTTCTTTTTAGGTATTGTTTTCTTATGTTTCAAAGATTTATAAGCATGTTATTCAAAGTTTTGAAGTTGAATCATTCCATGTCAAATCAACAAGGGTCTGACCATCACTGACATAGATTGCTTTAAAATTTGGTATACTTATAGAGCTTCATGATACAAGTTGAATTAGCACCAAGTCAAAGGGTTCCCGAGATATGACTCTTTGAAATTTGCCAAAAAAGGTGAATTTTGGAAAATAGTCACAAAGTTTAAATATCAATGTCTCTGTTGTTTTTTCACCTACAAAGCTACATTTTAAAGTACTCGGATAGGTTTAAAAGGTGAGCTATTTATTTTGTTGTTTAAGATAATTTGACCATAACCATAACCTTTTTGACCTTTAATTTCTCAAAAAGTATATCTTAATAAATTTGTCTGCCTTATGGCAAGTTGTGTACAAAACTCTGTAGTGAACTTTTGACTGAGTTACAAGGGTTTTACTGAGTTGTGCCAAATACAAAATGGCAGATTTTGTTAATTGCAACTATATGCTAACATTTTCATCTCTCTCAATATGATAAAGTTGCTAATCTTTTGAATGCTGATTAGCATAAGAACTGTAATCATAAAATCAACAGAATTTGTGTTATTTGTGGTTAAATGTTGATCAATTCAATGGAAAATAAACAAGTGTATTTTTGGTTTTGTTTACATTTTTATTATACAACAAATAGACTTTTATATGAAAAAGTGACATAATGAAAATAAATGTTTGTCATAAATTTATTTTAGAAAGTTAGTATTCTGTCTGTATATTGTACTTTGAAAATTTAGGAATTGATGATGATATATAATGTGTGTATATGTATATTGATGTAATAGGAAAGAATAGATTAATGATCCAAAGTTCTTTAGTATTTATGTTTGTATTTTTAAAGAACAGTGCTCAATACAGAAGTAGAGCTAAAATTATAATTATTTTAAAAAAATATGATTCCATTGCAACACAGAAATTGCTGTTTTGAAACTTGACTCAAGTCATAAAGTTTAATTTTAGTATTAAACTTAAAATTTACAGTACAGTTTCATTCTCAAGCAATGTTTTAGAATAACTCACTGAAAAAAATCTTTGCTCATTTATAGGTTGCAAATGGAGGTGTAATCCAGCTTTTTTTCTTTCTCATTATCAAAGCGTCATTACAGTGCTGAAAGTATGAATGTTTAGTATATGTCAAATTTTTGGAGTCGTGTGAGGTTTGGTTGTTTTTTTGTTTTTTTTGTCTGGCTACAATAGCCTTTTTTTTCCCAGGCTCTGTTGTTTTTATTACTATTTGTTAAAACTTACTGACTGCGTGATGGAATCATATTTTTAAAAAAATAATATATATCTATATATATATATATATATATAGAGAGAGAGAGAGAGATATATATATATATTCAAATGTTATAGTGCATACTCATATAATAATATATGTTTCTAAAGAATTAATAAATTTATTTGTAATACAATATTTTTATTACTTTCAATGTTATTATAGTGGATACTCATAGTTGAAACAGATGCCTCGTTTTTAATTTAAACATTGTATATTACATTTAAGGCCTGTTCATTTGAGAAATCTTTATAAAGAAAATGTGCTCTCTGGCAGGAAGTAAACCTGTATCCACCTTTGGAAGAGAAACGACTGTTTGATCCCTCATGCTTTTACCACTTGTCTATCGAGAGTGTCACAGATCAGCAAGACCTTATGCCTTAAAATAACTATTTTTCCTTTTTAAGGAAAAGAGGGTTGTTGAACTAAGATGCTCCCTGTAGCTGAGAGGTAAAAGCACACTGAATGAAACAGTGGTTTCTGTTACAAATGGAGATGCAAGTTCAATCCCTACCAGAGAGCATATTTTATTTATTAAGTTTTCTTGATTGCACAGTATATACATTTTAAAACATAAATAAAAATGGTGCATCTATTTAAATTAGGAGTATCCACTATAACATTTGAAGTAATATATATATATATATTTAAAGACATTTATGATATGTTTAACATTCTTTTTATAGATACAAGTATTTAAGCAAATGCTCTGTTTTATAATGAACAGTATTAAATAACATTTACCGGCCTATATATATATATATATATATATATATATATATATATATATATATAATGTATAGTTGCATATAATGTGACCGTTGAAGATCTAATTTTGAAGCTAATTTGACTACAGTAGCCTGGGCCAGCATTACATATATGCTAATTTTACATCTTGTGTATGATGTGACCCCCTTAAAATTAGCTTCAAAATTAGGTCTTCAAATGTGGCATGATACGCAAGTATATATAGTTGAACAACATAATTGTAAAAAGACTTCTGTAGTACATATTTTGAGCTTCTTTACTCTATTAATGGTTTTAGCAAGAAAAATTAAGCAGTAGAAAATTGAATGAGGTTGTCTTGGTTATACATCTGGATGCAACAGATTCAAAGAAAATTTAAATTTAAAGCCAAACAACCCTGCATCTTAAGCATTTCTCAATGTGAAATTATGGCCAACATTTGTTGTATTTCTGCATATATATATATATATATATATATATATATATATATATATATATATATATATATATATATATATATATATAATCATTTCATTAATTACAAAAATATTATTAGTCCAAAGAGGTTATTCGCGTGATCAATCCTGGGTATGACAATAGACTACATCTGGCAACAAGTGCTCTGATCGGGAGATTGGGGGGATAAAGGGGACTGTGGGACCACCTCTTAATTGCTGTTGCTCTCAGATCCACCCTGACTTGGGATGGTAGCACCTGTTAGGGTCCCAGCTATGGGTAAATAGTGACTCCTCCCCCCCCCAAACAAAACAAAAGTATAAAAATACATGTTAACAGTAACACTACCAGCAATACATTTTTATATATATATATATATATATTTTAAAAAATGGCCAACAATACATTTTATCTGTAGTTGAAGGCATGCAATTGCATTAAAAATATATTTAGTTAAAGCCATAAAATTGTTCAATATTTAAATTTCAACATTGTAACTGTAGTGCCATATCAACTGTAATGGGTTGATATGACACTAAACAAAATCGACTACACAGGATGAATTGCATTACATAAGAGTTTTGGGGATTTTCAATGGTTAAGAATGCAGAATTGGGCTACATACAGTATAAGGCACATCAATAGGTCTATAACTTAATATTGAATGAATTCATTCATTTTACACAACAAATATTTATTTTTCAACATAATATCCTTCACTTAATTTGCTGGTGTAGGTTCACCAATAAATCTGTAACCTAAAGATTTCTTTTTTTTTACACAACAAATAGTTTTTTTAGATAAACACCTACTTTTTCAACTCAAAATTTCTCCATTAATTACATAATTTGGACATCATACAGTGAAAATCTTAGATCAAAATTTAGCCACGTCAGGCTACAGATTTATCAACCTCTCCTCACGTATAATTCTTTTGTATGTTTTTTTCTTTTTTCAATTTAGCTGATCGCTCCATCAAAGTCTCCAACTTACCCGAAAATATTTCAAATGATGTCCTTGGCTTCATCTTCTCAGAATCCATCAATGTCGAACGGAAACCTTTGTGAGTATCCAACTAAATTTAGCAAATTGGTGTTCTATTTTTTACATCATATAATTATTCTCGGCAGATGTCTGGGTGGTATAATGGATAACAGCCTGGAATTAGAAATCGGAGTCCAGTTCTAATTCCAGTCAGTTTCTTTAGATTGATTAACCCACAAATATCCTTGGGAAAGGTATGAATCCACCTCTTCTCCCCTACCAGCTATGTTAATAATAATTATGTTAAGTAAATTAATCAATTATTATTATCTCCTAAAAATTCTTACAATCTAAATATATTTTCTAGCCTTAAATGACCTGCAAATGGTTGATAAACTGTAAAAAAACAAATCATTTTCAGAAATTAATTTAAAAAAATGGTTGTATTCATGTATCTTTGGTTAAAAATTTTCAAGATCTATGAAATCATATTTCATTGTATTTTAATGACTACTAAAATAATACCAATTAAACATGACTTGATTATTAACCACATGACTGGTGTCCTGAAAATAGGCAATTTTTAGGATGTTAAAAACCTGTGTAATTCTCAAACCATAATACTGATATTTCTATGAACAGGAATGAATATGATTACTATATAGAAATAATCGCTTAGATCATAAACAGGATGCTCTGATTTACTTTTCAAAATGCAGCGACATTTCAAGATGCTCTGATTTTAAAACTATTAAGATACAGATCTAATATTTTGACATTTGTTAATAGATTTTGGCATGGAATACCTGTGAATATTCCCAGATTTTTCTGAGTGGCTCACCTGTGGCTGTCACTTGATTTGCAATAGAATGGTACATATACAAAGAGTGATGAAAAGTTCTCTGGTCAGCCTACCCCTGAAATCTGACCAATTGACCTTGTCCAAACATCAGATGTTTTGGTATTTTGTAATTCATCTTGGTTGAATGCTATAGAAAATAAGAATAAATACTTTGATGACTGGTAAGGATGCTGTAAATTTATGTGAATAAAATTATTTCATTATAAAAAAAAAATACAGGAAACATATGCATCAATCGAGTGTGTAAAAAATGAAGGGGGTTTTAAAGTTTGTTTTATTTTTTTTTATTTTTTGCCTGACCAAGAAGCCATTTCCCCCCAAAATATCTGATACTTTGTCATTTGATCAGATTTTTTGTTGAGCCAAGAAATGTTCAGCACTTCTGTGTGTGTGTGTGTGTGTGTGTGTGTGTGTGTGTGTGTAAATCTAAAGTTGGGTAGATGCCTTTGCAACCAATCTAGGAGAAGGGTAACTCTGATTTCAAACTGTTGTGTAAACAACTATCTTTCCAAAGAACAATCATGGCAATGCACAGTTTACAGATATTAAAGAGGAAAGGAAGCTGTGGAGTGCCATAATCACCTACAGTCTGAAGGGACATGGCACTTAAAATAAGAGATTTCTAAACCATATTCAGAATATAATTTGGAAGTGCAACTGAGCGATTGTTACTTGCATTTCCCAAACTTTATGCACCTTTAATTTAACAATAAAAATATCAATTATTGATTGACATTAATTTGGTACTTGAACATTTCTCTTAATAATTCAGCAGACGAGGTTATTTTATTTATGGTAACTGGGTTTTTACTAATTGCCTTACTCGGTTTCCATCATTTGATACTGTGTCTGAAAAATGGTGCTTTTATTGCAGTTGTCATGGCTTCTCAGTCTCGGATCAAAGTTTAGTATCTGCCTTTGGGCAGATGAACTACATTTCATCTCTCAGTTGTGTCTCTGTCTTTAGATAGAACGCAACTGATTGAGAGGTTCCCAGCCTTGAGTAAACGACTGTCCATGGCTGTACCTCCTTCATTTTACTAAGGCGGGGGGATGAGTAGTAATAGCAATGCCAGTGCAACCAATGGTCGGGGATCTGGGTTATTTTTGGTCCTGGCTCGGATACACATGCATGGAATCCTCACATTAAACTAACCTTGTGTCACATTCTGCCAAGCGGGTATGTGTTGGGCAAAAATACTAAACCTATTTTAATATAAGAATATAATATTAAAAGGTTCTCGGCCTTTTAGCCAAGATCAAAGTGTAGTATCTGTTCGCAGATTACTCACTGAATGATCGCCTGTGGGGCCGGGATTCCTTCTCCGATACGGGCCGGCGGCAGGGATTCGTCCCTGCGCTGGTAGTATCGCAGCTAAGACTATCTATGACCAGCTAAAGACCAGCTTGGACAAGCTAAGACCAGCTAAAGCCAAAGCACTGCGGCCCGGGTGAAAACTCGGGTCCATTCCCCCTCCCTTCCCACATTAAACCCTGACCTTGTGTCACAACCTGACCCTGTGGGAGGTCAAGTAAATCAACAGGCCGGCGGCAGGGATTCGTCCCTGCGCTGGTGGTATCGTGGCTACGTCTGACTAGCTATGACCAGCCAAAGACCAGCTATGACTAGCTAAAGCCAAAGCACTGCGACCCGGGTGAAAACTCAGGTCCATTCCCCCTCCCTTCCCACGTTAAACTCGACCTTGTGTCACAACCTGGCCCTGTGGGAGGTCAAGTGAATCTCTGGATTCGTCCCTGCGCTGGTAGTATCGTGGCTACGTCTGACTAGCTAAGACCAGCCAAGACTAGCTAAAGCCAAAGCACTGCGACCCGGGTGAAAACTCGGTTCCATTCCCCCTCCCTTCCCACGTTGAACTCCGACCTTGTGTCACAACCTGGCCCTGTGGGAGGTCAAGTAAATCCCGTGTAGTATCTGTTCTTATCAGCTTACTCTGATTCTCTCACTCCATTTCTATCTTCCCTTCTTTCTTTCATTTTCTCAACTGAAATCAAGTTGTGTCTTTTCCTCTCTTTCCACATGATCAAAACAGAATGCTCCATTATTTATGAGGTATTGGAAAGGTGTAACGGTTGTGAAAACTAACAAATGATACTAAAATTTCACTTTCTGTTTCCAAGTTCTGTAAAATTTTGTTGAATGTGATGAAAACAATGTTTTTTTGATCATGTAAATGATAAAATAGTATGCAAATATCGAATGAAGATATTTGACATTGTCTTCGAAAAAAAAATTGAATTATAAACCATGCTATTTTTTTCCATTTTGTTATTTTAGTGCCACAACAGCAATTGTTGAATTTGGTTCCGTTCGTGATGTTGAGAATTATATCCGAAGAGATAAAACACTTATGATAGAAAACAAATTTCTTGGAATTGAAGGCTGCTCAGTTAAAAGTGGAGAGCCATCCAATGAGGGTAGGTCACTTATAATAACACAATATTAAAAACCTATTTTAATATAAGAATATAATATTAAAAGCTGCTTGGCCTTTTGGCTAAGATCAAAGAAATTCATATTAAAATAGCTATTTTAATACCAGAAACTAATATTAAAATACTTATTTCCGATAAGGATTGAAAAGAAATACATGAATAAAAAAAGATTAACATTCCAGTTAACGAAAAAAATTTGTTATTTCAGATCCCCTTGAATGTCGACAGCTTTACATTGAAAACTTACCTCGTTCAACAACCACTGAATACTTGGATGTTCTTTTCCCATTTTCCAAATGCATAAAACGCTTGGATGGTTGGTAAGTTATCTCTTTTCTGCTTTTTATTCATGTTCTATTTAATATGCAAAGGTCAGTAATTTTCATATTTAATAAATATATATATCCCGAGTCGATCTTTGATAAGTATCCTGAACGTTTAGTATTTTTGATACAATAATTATTGCCTTAGATACCTATTGATCACTTTATTAACAAAAGATTCTGTTTGCCTTGACATACATTAAATTATATAATTTCACATATCAATAAGTGTTGCTATTTTGTTCGATAAAATATAACAAACCCTTGTGTGAAGAAAAAAATGAGCAGTCACAAATCCAAGTAGTTCTGTTAACACCAACTGACCTCCTGATACAAAAAAGGGTCAGCTTTCTATATCTGTGACCACAGCCAAAATTTGGCTATGATTTGTTGATGACTAAGCATCCAAATCCAGCACCCAGTTATCCAGCAGAACAAATCTTTTACCCCACCAGATATGCCCTAGTCAAGGTCGTTTTTAGTATTGGTCTGGTTCACTTCTAGTCAGTACGTCTGCAGCCTAATAATTAAAAATGCATTTATTTTGCATAAAAAACACTGTATTTTTCAGTGTATAAGACGCACTTTTTTTTTTTTACCTTAAAATTTAATGTCAAAATCTGCTTGTATCCTATAGTTATTAATAATGTGTGTGTGTGTGAGAGAGAGGGAGAGTGAGATATTCACACGCCATATATAGACACACACACATACATACATACATACACACACACACACACACAGATATATATATATATATATATATATATATATATATATATATATATATATATATATATATATATATGGTGTTCCAGTAACTTAGACTGATTTTAAATGTGAATTAAGTTTAAGCGCCTAATGATTTTTATTTTCTTTCAGATTTAACAACTTAAGTCTTTGGCAATTTCAACCATGGAAAGATTAACAATCAAACAACATGTTAAAGTTACCAAAGTCTATTACATCCATTTTCGTAATAGGCTTTGATAACTTTAACATGTTGTTTGATTGTTAGTCTTTCCATGGTTGAAATTTCCAAAGACAAGTTGTTAAATCTGATAGAAAAAGAGAAAAAAAAAATCACTAAACACTTAAACTTAATTCACATTTAAAATCAGCCCAAGTTATTGGAACACCCTATATATAGGACTGGTTTAGTTCCCTTGAATATGTTACTTATCTCAATAGTATGGATTTCAAATGTGAAATGCACGTCACCAAGGTGCTTAATGCAGTTAATATTGATAATCATCTCATTGATCTTTCACTTTTCATTGAATACTTGGCAAATACATAAAAAAGTATATTTATTTTTCAACCTAATCTTCTTCCTTCTCAGTGAATTTAATCCAGCACTTCTCATTAGATCAAACATTATACAATGGAAATTTCAGATCAGAATTCAACTAAACACTTATTAATCAACCCTCATAATTCTACACAATTTATTATACACAGTAATGTTTTCACTACACAATGTCAGATTTATTATACACACTGTTTTCACTTGGGTGGAAGAGGTGGAACTAAAATCCAAGATGTTTTGAGATCTATTACTGTGACTGTATTTATTAATATTGTCAAAGTATTTTGGTCATGTTTACTAAAATAGCAAAATTTTCCATGTTTTTAATTTTTGTTTATGTTTGTCAATCAAAATAAAGGACGTTAATTCAATGTAAACAATCAAACAAGGTTTGGTTTTCTTTGTGGCAAAGTGGAGGCAAAACTGGTTGAAAAGAAAGATGACACTATGGGAAGCACAATTCCATTTTTTAAACAGCTTCGAGAACTGTTCTTACAAGCATGTGTGTTTACCTGTATTTGCATTACTAGAAACAGAAAATAGTTTACCCACTGTAATGTTGAAACAACATGAGACACAGCCCAAGTTGTTATTTTCCTTTTGAATTTCCATTAAGATAGAAAAACTCATAAAAGTCACCAAGACTTTCCAAAACACAATCAAATATAATCAATAAAGAAAATACTAATGAAGTGTAGGAATGTCAAGAAGCTGCTATTAACATGTAAAATATTTTATTCGGGAATATAGCTTATTGTCTTTATCCAATATGTTTTTATGTCCTATATCTTTTAAATAATCTCCAAAGGGTTGATAAGCTGTAAAAAACAAATCAAAATCTTTTTGTGGCAAAAATAAAAAATAAAAAAAACTGTTATTTCGTGAAAAAAGTTTAAGGAGGAATGTTTCCATTTTTATTCCTACAAAGCAATTGCTTTTCTATAATGGCCAACAGGCCCAATTAGAATAGCTTTGAAAATAGCTAAGATATGTTGGGTCTTAGAATTTGCTTTACATTGACAGAGCAGAGGGAAAATGACAACAACTGCATATTAGCTTAATCTACTAGAATATTCTAATGCATGTTATTTGCCAGTGCTGTTGTATCAAGTTTGTAATTTCATGATGCCCAATGTGAAATGACCCATGTAAATGTTGATGTATACTAAACACTGATGTCTCATTACTTTAGCTCTGCACTTGCTGAGTATCGTACTGCAAAGGATGCGGAACTGGAACTGACTAAATCCAAAACTCTTCGTATTGATCGACACCAACTGAGTGTCAGGCTGGCCAAAGAATGCCACAGACCTGGTAAGTCAACATATAAAAATCTTAGCATGTGTGTGTGTGCGCCTGTCAGCGTATATACACACATTTTCTTTTTCTTTTTCTTTTCACTCCAAGCAAGGCAATAAAACCAAGATGCTAGGGTTACTTAGTGTGAAAGAATGTTAAAAAAAAAAATTTAAGCAGATAGAATAATAAAAGAACAGCATTTAAGAAGACAGATGATAAGGATTGACATTGCGTTTAAATTTTTGAAGATCAAAGTTGATTGGGAAGCAAAAAGCCAGAAGTACGAGAGAAGAAACTATTAGCATAGAACTTACGGTTATATCTAACAATTTCAACTATGAAAAGATGATACCTAGCTGCCAATCTAGTACTGCACTTAAATTCTGAAGTCGAGGTCCCAGAGATGAAAGTTACGTTATGGAAGTGGGAAAGGGACTGAAGTAAAGATGCAAGGTCAGGACTGATAACATTGCAGATTCTACTTCGGATTTTATCAAGAATCTCTAAGTGCATAATAGAAGTACCAGACCAGATATAGCAGTAATATTCAATGCATAGACGAATGGTAGACTCGTGAATGTGTAAGATAGATTCTGGCAAGAAAAACTGTCTAGCACAACACCGTGAACCAACATTCCCAGCAGTAGACTTGGTGCAGTATAATTTTTTTTTTTTTTTTTTTTTTTTTTTTTTGCCTGGGAAGATCCAGTAAGTGACTCTCCTGGAAGATAGCATCAGCCATGCTGAGTGGGGGTAAAAAAGGTTCTCTCAGATGATTTTGGAGGTGCTAAAATTAACGAACCATTTCTTGCTCCATTTAATAGATTGTAGGTCAGTCAGCAGCCAGTTTAGCCTTATCAAACTGGTCAGATTTAGCATTAAAACAGAAATAAATAGTCGTCATCAGCATAGATAGAAAGAAACAAAAACATCTTTTTTCTTCAACACATCAAAGTTAATTCAACTAGATTTTGTTTATCATCAGCACTATAGTGTTGATTTGCCAAACAAGAAACATTCTTGAAAAATTGGATTGCATTAAAAAAGAAGATAAAAAAATAATCACAATTAAAACTGAATATTTGCAAAATTTACATACATTAATTAGTTCATATTATTGATTTCATCTCAGTTATTATAGTCACAATGTTTCAGCCAAGTACCCTCTGATCATCATCAGGTGTCCATTGTTTTGACAGACATGGGATATTTGTTTATTATTCCGTTATTTTGATCCTGAGATGCCAGTTATTTTTAATTCCTGCTAAGCTCCTGTATTACTATATGATCCAGAGATTGACAGTAGCACGTGAATAACCAACTACTTTACCTGATGTACCACCATCCCAAAGGACATCTGAGGTGTGTGTTTGGAGACTTATAAAGGTCTCCAAACAATGTCAATGTCAGATGGTTTTGATATTTGCTTCTCATGACACGATAGTACCACTTTTCATAATTTCAATAATTTTGTATTTCACTTTTGAAATGAGAAGTAATTAGGAATCTGGTGTGAATACTGGTTCAGCAGAAACAGACAATAACTGGCATCATTGGAACAAAGTAACACAATAATCAAGAGATAATCCCATGTCAGCCAAAACAATGGACACCTGATGATGGCCAGAGGCTACTTAACTGAAACTTAGCATCTATAGTAATGTCTATAATGCTCATGGTAAGAACAGCAGTTAAAAATAATTAAAGTATATTGAAAATTACTCATTTTAAAAATGAAATCCAAGAATTATCAAAATTTTCAAAATTGTTAATTACTTTGTTGTTATAATTAAGCTTAGTCTTTTATCACTTCCATGAGGGCAAATATGATACATGGGCATTTTAGAGTGAGTACTAATACACAATTTCTGATCATGTGACAGACAAAAATTGCCAGATTCTTTTATGTATTATCACAGATATCAAAGGGTGTCTGTATCTCTTTAACACAATGGAGATGTGCTACCAAGTGAACACATCTCCAGGCACCTGGCTTCAGTTGCAGCAGTGTAGTGTGACCTAGAAATGGGAACGGCATTACACTGACTTGGTCATGGGAAATGGTGTTACCCGACCAGTAGTGTCCAAAATCGCAAAGGATCCAACAATTTATATGCACAAGATAGCTGCTAAGTTAAAAGTGGGCCCCAAGACCATCAGAACAATGTACATGATGGACTGGGTTTTATATCATACACCTGTTAACCAAAGCTCCTCCTCATAGAATCCATGAAAACCAGGAAGCTGGAACAGTACAGAAAAGTGCTTGGACATCTCAAGTATTAGTGATCCACTCTCTGTTGAGAAATCTTCATCATGGATACTGTTTTGAACTGCCAAAATGATCAGTACCTTGTGGAACCCACAGTTGATTTCAAGGGCTCATTCAGGACCATACATCCATACGGCCAGAAGTCTACTGGCTAGAAATCAGCAAAAGTAACTTTGCAGAACTTCTGAACCTTCTTCGGTGGGGTAGCTGGAAGCACTGTCCTGGGTCCTCACTGGGCTATGGCTATTCACACATTTCAATTGTTTAACTTACCTTTTCTTTTAAATTCATCTTGTTTACATTTGTATGGTGATTTTCTAAGTATAGCTTAGATGTGGTGCAAGGCTGAAAGAATGGGGCCCAAACACACTATTCAGTCATAAATTGATCTAGCAAGACAAGCTTGCTAGCCATTACACCACGTCAAAGTGTCCAAATACAGTTGTCATGAGTGGAATTTGAGCCCACACCCACATTCATGGACTAGAACACTTATTGTCCTGGTAAGGTTTACTACAACCTTGAACCTGATGTTTTAGACCGCTCAGCCATCCTGATACCTAACCATGATAACACTGCCAAGAATCCTGGCATTTCCAAAAGTTACAGGCCATAATCACACAAGTTCACCGTGAAGATGTAAATTACATACTTCAATGTAATTCACCCTAACAGCTTCTGTGTGTGTACTCTTACCATTGTCAGCAGTTCAGTCACAGTTCACCAAATAAAATGTGTGTTTTTTCAGTCAATTTGGCTATTGACACTTCCAGTAAGGCAATAAAAAAACAAATAAAAAAACATTGAATGCCTGTGTTTCTATAAATGTTTAAATATAATCTCCCTTGTTGATTCATGCTTTGAACATCTTTCCTAGAAAAGGTCACAGCCGAATGAGGTCTGTAGTCCTTAATAATTTCATTTCCCCTTGATGTAAAAATTCAGGTAAACAATCAGGAATAAAGAATTTTATAAATATTCATTTCCATAAATATTTCTTAAATGAATCCACAAAACGGTTTGTTGAATTTAAATATTTGAAATCTTAAAATATTAGACATGGAAACCTTTTAAGTAAATAATGTAAGAAAATCAATTTTACATTCACTTCCCTATCAACTAAAATTTGAGGGATAGATTAACTAAGACAGATTTGTCAGGAGTGGGATTCAAACCCACACCCATATTTGTGGGCCTGAACATGCCTTTTCCTGGTACGGCATACTACAGCCTTGAGTTTGGTGCCTTAGACCCACTCAGCCAACCTAACAACTAACTCTTGTTTACATCTGTATGACTGTATTTGCATTTTGTTTTTTTGTTGTTTTCGTCTTAAGGAGGGGGTTATTATAATTCCCATATCCGTCATGAAAAAGGCCACTCATCATCAGACCGCTCCAGTAACACGGATGCTGATAAAACAGCAAAAAAGAAGTCACCTGTAGACAATGACTTGCTCTTTTCAGGCAAGGAAATACTTTCTGATTTGTATGGGGTAAGTAGATACCATATTTTTTATGTATAATTTGACCCCGTATTCCTGACACTAAAAACAATAAATAAATTGCATCCTTGAGTATAAGATGACCCCGTAGTACAGTCGTCCCTCGTTCATTTTCCTTTTGTTTTTAAAAGTTCTACCATATTATCCATTAAAATCTCAATGTCATACATATCAGGTGCCCAAAAAGTTTTTGCCGATTTTTATAAAGGAAATTAAAGATGCATATTTAAAGTCTTAAATGTATTTATTCATCAAAATATGAACCATCACATTCTATGACCTTCGCCCAACTGAATAATGCCATTTTTGTAAAAGTCCTTAGTTTTACTTTGGAAAAAGTTATGCACATTCGTTTTCAAATCATCTTCATTATTAAATGTCCTGTTCTTCATATGATTATCTAAGCCTAAAAACAAGTGCAAATCTGTTGGGGGAGAGGTCTGGTGAATACGGTGGATGAAGCATAATCTCCCACTTTAGCTTTGCTACCTTGGCAAGGGTCATTTTTGCAATGTGTGGGCGAGCATTGTCCTGGAGAAACAAAACTTGTTTTCTGTTTACTAATGAAGACTGTTTCTTCAACAAATTTCCCTGAAGTTGATCGCAGTATTTGTTAGCAGCAATGGTTTCACCCGTTTTTAAAAACTCATAGTGAATTAGTCCTTGACATGTCCACAAAACACACGGCAAAAGTATTTTTTTTTTAATATTGGTACCTTTGAAGTTTGTGGCAAAGGATCACCCGGCGATAACCAATGATGTTTCCTCTTAGAGTTTGTATACCTGATCCACTTTTCATCACATGTCATAATTCGATCAAAAATGGGTTCTTTTGTTAGTCTACTGCGATGAGAAGGGCATATGGTAAGCCTCTGCAGTTTGTTTGCTGGTGTTAAGTCATATGGCACCCATTTGCTTAATTTCCATTTCTCCCCCAGCTGGTGCCAATGCAGTCTTATAGTTTCATCGCTTACATTAAACCTCGAAGCTAGTTCATGACATGTTAAACCTGAATCTGATTCTATGGCTGCCTTTAAATCCTCATTGTTCAGGGATATTGGTCGTCTAGCTCGAGGGTTTCATTGCCACAATGAAACTTCGGAAACCAATTACGTGCAATTCGTTCACTTGCTGCACTTTCGCCAAAAGCTGCACATAGCTTATGAGATGCACATGATGCACATGTACCATGTTTAAACTCATACAACAGACAAGCACGAATTATTAATTTTTTATCAGTCATTTTGAGGGCTCTGAAATGAGAAATTTTTCAAGATATTAAAGAATAGAAATGTACTGAATGTTTCTTGTAATTTCCATTTCAAAACTTATTTTCCAATTTTTGAGGACAGGTGCTTTGTTGTAACATTAATGTTATGAAAACCTGAGAGATGTTGTGTATTCCCTTTGTTAATTTTTTTTAAAATCAATTTCGTCAAATTTCTGTCTTTGAGACAAATAACATTGTTACATTGAAGGAACAAAATTTGCCAACATATCAAATAGCTTTTGTAAACGATTGTGGTTGCCTACTCTGTGTTTTATTATCTATGATGATAACTGAGTAAATTTACAAGCTTTGTTTTAAATAAGACGTTTTTTCTAAGCTGAGTAAAAACATTCTGAAAATGTGTCAGTCAATCAGTTATTTGTCATGTGTGATACACACTTGGGTGATCTTGTCTCTTTTGATACATGACTGATGCGGCAGATTTTTTTCCCTGCAGTAAGTTGCCATTTCTTTCTGCGGTAAACTAGTTGCCATCCAAGGCTATAGAACCCGGTCTCTCCTGCTATTTACTCATAGCTGAGAGAAGAATATGATTCATACCTTTTCCAAAGGTATTAGCATGTAAGTGAATGTAATGGATTCAACTGGAATTCGAACTCGGCTTTTCGATTCCTCAATCCGAGCTGCTATACACTACACTCCACCGTGCCTCCTGAAAATGTGTATTTGTGTATAATACGATTCCACATTTTTTGCCTTCAATTTTTCATTCAAAATTTCACATATTATACTCGAGTAAATACGGGAATGAATTTAATTAGTCATTAACATTACAAATATTGTTCAGACAAATGGTAATGTTGAGACTAGCTGTTTCTTTATAAGGAAACATCGAGCCTGATCAGTACTTAGCTGGGTGACTGCTTTGGTATCTAGGTGCTATAAGCTTGGATGTGTGGATCGGGCAATATACTTAGAAACACATCATGTTGAAACATTGGTTCCAATTATTGAAGTGGTCTGTCAGGGATTCACCTGGCAAATAGAATGTACATTCTCTGGAAGAAATGGCATAGGCTTATATTGAACTCTATAGTAGAATCCATTACAAACAACAGGTTAGACAGGCCAATCCAGCAACAACAAAGTATTGGCTTCTATTAGCTGGTGGTTGTGGGTTCAATTCCTGTGCTGGGTAATACATAAGTATATAGAACAATAATGCCCATAAAATCATGAAAGTTAAACAACATCAAGTCTGGTCAGTACCTAGATGGGCTGAGTTTGGGAATATCAGATGGTGTAAGCTTGGCTGTGTGGGTGATGTAATGTATAATGGTTAATCAGATGGGCAAATTACAATTCCTCTTGGTTTTGTTATATACAGTGTAACCCGGATATAAGAGAGTTGTCGGGACCGGAGAAGAAGTCTCTTATATCCGGGTTTTGTCTATTTTATATACATTAACACAGGCTCTAATTTGGGACCAGATCAAATCTCTCTTATATCAGGGTTTCTCTTATATCAGGGTTACACTGTATATTCATTTAGGCACAAATACCCTTGCGAAAGGTATGAATCCACTTCTTCTCCCCCCAACTATGGATTAATCCGTAAAACTTTTATCCTGAAAACATGATTATCTCAAAAAAATTCTTACAATCTAAAAATATCTTTTGACCTTAAATAATCTGCAAAAGGATTGATAAGCCGTAAAAAATGAATCAACCAACCAAATTATACGGAAACATTTAGCATTCATTAACTAAACAGCATGACTGTTGGCTAAAATTTGATCAAATCTTTCTCTTAAAATTTTTTTTGCAGGCAAATGAGTTTCTCAAGTTCACTGCTATCATTCTCTCTAGTATTGACTGGAGTTTCCTTCCTAAACTTTTGTTTGAAGATGTGTGGAAAATAAACGTCTTATGTCATTATTTTCTATTCAAGTGACATGATGTACACATTTTAGCTGTTGCTGCTGTTGGAAGTGATGTGGTTTTTGTTATTTGGTAAAATTCTTTGTGATTGTATAGTGCCAGTCTATGATATCTGGTGAAGTATAGTCCTCACAGTTCTAACATTCTTAAAAGTAGCAAAACTCCAAAATATAAAAAGGAAACTGAATAAATGCAACTAAAACCAAATTACACCCACAACCTTACATAATAACGACTTATAAAAGAATGTGTTTGCAAAATAGACACAAAAACAAATATTAAAACTACCCGATTCAGCACAAAATGACCCGTGGGGGCTTGATGTGTGGGTAAAATCTGAATCTAAGACGCACAATGTTCATTCATTTGAATCCATTTTTAATTATTGATCTGAGAAAATGGTTGTATATAGCAGATAGTTTAGACATTTCTGTAGGAGTTGAACACCATATATGATATCTGTATGAACACCATATATGATATCTGTATGAACACCATATATGATATCTGTATGAACACCCTATATGATATCTGTATGAACACCATATATGATATCTGTATGAACACCCTATATGATATCTGTATGAACACCATATATGATATCTGTATGAACACCCTATATGATATCTGTATGAACACCATATATGATATCTGTATGAACACCCTATATGATATCTGTATGAACACCATATATGATATCTGTATGAACACCATATATGATATCTGTATGAACACCCTATATGATATCTGTATGAACACCCTATATGATATCTGTATGAACACCCTATATGATATCTGTATGAACACCATATATGATATCTGTATGAACACCATATATGATATCTGTATGAACACCCTATATGATATCTGTATGAACACCATATATGATATCTGTATGAACACCATATATGATATCTGTATGAACACCATATATGATATCTGTATGAACACCCTATATGATATCTGTATGAACACCCTATATGATATCTGTATGAACACCCTATATGATATCTGTATGAACACCATATATGATATCTGTATGAACACCATATATGATATCTGTATGTAAGTCTAGATCTGATGATGGATGGGACAACTCGACACTGCTGACTGATGCCAACTCAGGACAAGAAAAAAAAAAAAAATTTTTTATAACCGGATATAAGTAATTACTAAGGATTAAAGCCTTAATTAGTGAACATTTTTCTTCAAATACAGCATTTCAAAAGGCATTATGTAAAATATGAATCAGTTTTTTGTTTTTAATTATTTTTCATAAAGTTAATCATAAATTATGAAATTATTTTTTATAAAAATATTTTGGAAAGATGATTTACTTTATTAAAAAATAAATTACATTACGATTTACTTTATTAAAAATAATTAAAAACAAAAACTGCCTCATTTTGATATGTATTTTTTGATTTACTTTATTAAAAAAATAATTAAAAACAAGTGTGTTTTATTGAATTATTTTTTATTTTATAGGTTAATTTACTTCATTAAAAAATAAATTTCTTTATTAAATAATTAAAAACAAAAAAAGGTTCATATTTTACATAATGCTCATCTGAAGTATATAATCTAAAAAAACTTTAAAAAATCCTATTTCTCTTGAAAATGGCAACAGAACAATGATCCTTAATATGCCAAGTGTAACAGCTCATTTGAAGAGCACTATATGAATTGACCATAATCATTATTAGTCAATTTAACCCACAGGAATTTTATATGGGTCAATATATTAATAAAAATAGATTTAATAGGAGTGTCAACAGAGATCAAAATAGATTGATGTTCAAATATGGATCAGTGTAGAGATATTAATGATCTCAACTTACACCATTTGAGTTGGGGACAAATGTGGATGAAAATTGATTTAGTAATAATGCAAATGGAGATGTCAACAGGAATTTTTATGAGCTCAAAAGCTATTATCTTCAGAAGTTTTTTTGTTGTTTTTTTTTAATTTGAACGTTATTTATTTATTTATTTGTTTTACCTCTTCATTTTGAAAATTGTCCAATCAGAATTAACCTAACATACTCATTTTGGAATACAATTCTACAGAATGCATTCTACACTTGTTATAATTGATGGTGATGCTGTTGTTGATTTTTCTCAATTCATTTGGATATTTATTAAAATTTCCTCTTTACCAGCTTCCTGTAGAATTTGGACGTAGTAGCCATAGTCGGCAGAGAAAAGATAATAACCAGGATGTTTGTTTTAAAAAACAAACTGAACAAACCAAGAAAGAAACTCTAACCAGCAGTCCTACTGCTACTGTCACAGCATCAACATCATCTAGAAATGATACTGGCAGAACCAAAAATGAGGGGCCTGAATCCCAGAAAGAAAGCAGCAGCCGTTCAGATAAACAATCGGATGTCAAATCAGATCGTAACACCACCCGGGCCGATGGATCTGAAAAATTTCCTGCCAACCTTTCAAACAAGGACAAGTAAGAAAACAAGTTTTCCGAGTATTTTATCAAGTTAATTGTATTTCCTTGCTTACAATAATTTCTAAAATCGATAATTTTCATTATTATACTCCGATTCATTCAAGTTTCTTCTTGGAACATTTGGAACATTTGTAGCTGTTTTAACCTCCAACCTTCTTGAATTTGAACCAAACTTTATTCTGTCCATGTGGGTCTCATTCAACTGTTGGTTATAGTGGATATCTTGTGTTACATAATTTGTAAACATAATTTAAACCAAAGTATGTGGATTTCACTGCCTGACCTAGGGTTTGAACTCACAATTACCAGGTCAACTGCATGCAATGAGCCAGCTACTTATATTCACTATTGTTTGATAGCACAGTCAGGTGGTCTGTTTTTTTACTTTTAAACCTAATGTTTGTTTATTCCTGATCAAGTTTATGAATTTTTTGTCCTCTTACACATTTTATTTTTTCTAATGAACAAAAGGGAAAATGACTAAACTAGCAATTTCTTCAGTGATTTTTTTTTTTTTTTTTTTTTTTTTTTTAATGGAATATCCATTTTCAGAAAATGTGCTTTATTACTGGCAGCCATACCCAGCTGGCCGATCAGAAAAAAGCATTCAATTAGAATGGAGCAAAAACAGCATCATGTTTAGTTGTAATAGAGTCTATCTTCAATTACTTTAAAGTACTTTCATTAAAAAACATTTTGAATTAATGCAATTACTGATATAGCAGAAGTATTATTCAATGAAAGTTAGCTGAGGACATAAAGGGGTAAAACAGGCAACTTGAAGAGCCACTTCAGACCACAATTATTAGTTTTTGAAATTCACTTTGTCAGTTTGCTACCAGATGTAAAAGAGGATACATTTATAAAGCAATTGTTAAGTTTGATGAAAATTGGTTGAAAGATCAACAAAAAATAAAAGAAACCAGAAAAACCAGTAAAAATGACCATTTTTTTTTTTGCTATTTATGCAGGTTTTCACTACATGGGTGAACTCAATTATCAAGTTAAACGACTGTTAAACTATCAATTTATTGTTGGCTACAATTGAGTGAAGTTTGTATTAGATTGCTTGGAAATTGTGGGAGTTTTTAGTTGAAAATTTGTGTTAAAATTGATTTTTCTTTTTTTTGCGGTTTTTCACTGAACGCAGTGGTGTGGAAATAAAAATGAGTTATTGTTGAGCTCATCATGATGTAAGTAACCTACATGCCAAGTTTTAACAAAATTGGAGGAAAAAAAGTTGAATTTGTCTATTTTTTATTTATTTTTTTAAATTATCAATTTTTTACATTAATCTATCGCTTACATTGTACAATGTACATGCCAAGCTTGATCAAAATCGATTGGATGGATCTCGAGTGAAAAGGTATCACACAGACATCCTCTGTTTTATTTGTACACACACACACACATATATATATATATATATATAGATAGATAATTGGACTATTGTCCTTATCCTTGTTGTTATTATCACAGTGATTTGGCCTTTGTGCCCTCGAGCCTCCTTATCTGTTAAGTGCCATACGGGATATGCACTTGAGCTAGCATGTCTCTTTGAATTTATGCCTGACTAGGCAGAAGATTTTCCTACAGTAGATTGCCGTTTCATCCTATGGTAGACTAGTTGCCACCCAAGGCTATAGGACCCAGCCCTGCTATTCAATCCATAATTTGGGGGAGAAGAGATGGATTTATACCTTTGCCAAGGGTATATGTATGTAAGTGAATGCAATAAACCTGACTGGAATTCGAACTCAGCTATCCAATTTCTCATTCCAAGCCGCAATCCATTACACCACCCACACATCCAGCCTCCTTACAGTCTAGGGAATTAATCCTTTAGCATTCAAAACATTCAAACCCTATCTGTAAATATTGACTCCCAAAGTCTTACTGTTTGCATGATTTCCTGTGTCGTCATACATTATTGCAGATTATACATAGGGCAGGTTGAACATTGGGAGCCAATATTTACAGAGGCAGGTTGGACATTGGGAGCCAATATTTACAGAGGCAGGTTGGACATTGGGAACCAATATTTACAAAGGCAGGTTGGACGTTGAGAGCCAATATTTATGTGGCAGATTCGGGCAGGTTCAACTCTAAAGTGTTAAATCATTGGTTCATGAATTTGATGACATAGTAATTGTGAGTTCAATCTCTGGTCAGGGCATACAATAATTGAGCAATACTAAATAAGAAGAAAACAAATATGGATAGTGGAATTAGAACAATCTATCCCCATACATTAAATAAAGAGATTCCCTGAAGGTCACTCATATCAACATACATACACACATATATATATATACATATATATATATATGAAGTCCGGAGCACTCAATGGCTGAAATATTGTGGTAATAACACTAATGATAAGGGTAATAGTTTGATTGTAAATAATGATAGCTCCTCATCCCAGAATTTTAGCTAAATGTATACACTTTGTTTTATTATTAGGTTGGTGCAAAAATAATGTCGTTTTCTCACATGAAGTTGAACGTCAAAAAACGACATTATTTTTGCACCAACCTAATAAATCGTGAAAAGTTCATGAAAAACATAACTGCTGTTGTCAAAAATATTAATGTTAAAAACGTTTTTTTTTCTTTTTTCCTACTTTCATAGGCACCATACCTCAACATCAGGTGCTACAAACGAGTCATTTGGTATGACATCGTCAGACAGTAAAACTGTGAATAAGGCTAGGAATCCAGATAGCCAGCCAAGGATGTCAAGTTCTGACTACTCAACCAGAAGAAGTAGCAGTAATGCAGACAAAAGACGCTCCAATCAACGTGAGTCTGGAGCAGATAAAAGTAGACATTTTCAGATGGAGCGTGGCAACTACAGCTCTGACAACAGGAAGCGTGAGAGGCAGACACGGAGAAGTGAAGAACGTCACCACAAGCAAGAGCACTGTGATGGCAGGGCTGGTGAAAGGCGAGTCAGGAACAATGAGGATAAAAGAAACTTTAAAAGCAACTGCGGTAGTAATGAGCAAGAGAGATCTTATGAAAGGGACAGACAAGAAGAAAAAAGGAAAGCTCTCGACGAAAACAGTATGAGAAGAGAGGACCAGAAAAGATCGAGTGGAAGTGAAAGATTTTGGACAAGAGTCGATGACCATGAGAGCCAAACATTTGGGAGGTCCTCGACTGAGTCTGATAAGCAACGGATCGGTCACAGGTTTGATACACGTGGCCCTGAGAGAAACAATAGAGGTCATTCTGTAGTTAATTCTGGATCAGCTACAGACAAAATGAAATGCAATTACCAAGAGTCAGAATTAAGCTACCTTGAAACTTCAAACAATAACAATTTTAGAAACAGTAGAAACTCCAACGAAAGGATGTTCAATCGGGCCAGTATAAACGATTGGGGAATAATTGAAGACAAAGGATTATTTTCATCCAGTGAGCATGAGAATAACAGATGGAAGAAAGAAGATAGAAGAATGACCCAGGAACAGCAAAGAATCTCAATTGCAGATCATGCAGCATATAACAAAGGATCCTTCATGGATCAAAGCAGATTTAATGGTGGACCAAACATGAGTCAAGATAGTTTTGATAGGAATCAAAATAAGTATCATAATATGCAACAGGATAGAGCCAGTATGGGTTCAAACATGGACCAGGAGCGATTTAATCAAGGCCCAAATATAGGTCAAGATAAATTCAGTATTAATGCAAATATGTCTTGTGGCAGATTCAGTAACTATTCAAATATGGATCAAGATCAGTTAAGTCAAAATTCAGTTATCAATGAAAGAAAATTTGGTAATCTAAATGTGGATTATAGAAAATTTGATCACGGTCCAAATTTTGATAATACTACCATGAATCGAGAAAGATTTCAGATAGATTCCAATATAGACCAAGGGAGATTTGATAGGGATTCAAATATGGACCAAGGAAGATTTGACAGGGGTTCAAATATGGGCTTAGGAAGATTAAATAGGGGTTCAAATATGGACCAAGGAAGATTTGATAGGGGTTCAAATATGGACCAGGGAAGATTTGATAGGGGTTCAAATATGAAACAGGGAAGATTTGATAGGGGTTCAAATATGAAACAGGGGAAATTTGATAGGGGTTTAAATATGAACCCGGGAAGATTTGATAGTGGTTCAAATATGGACCAGGGAAGATTTGATAGTGGTTCAAATATGGACCAGGGAAGATTTGATAGGGGTTCAAATATGGACCAGGGAAGATTTGATAGGGGTTCAAATATGGACCAGGGAAGATTTGATAGGGGTTCAAATATGGACCAGGGAAGATTTGATAGGGGTTCAAATATGGACCAGGGAAGATTTGATAGGGGTTCAAATATAGACCAGGGAAGATTTGATAGGGGTTCAAATATGGACCAGGGAAGATTTGATAGGGGTTCAAATATGGACTGTAGAAGTACATCTGCTATGAATCAAAGAATGTCTAATGGTAGTTTAAATGTAGACAAGGATACATATATAAATATCAGTGCATTTCCTCATAATACAAATGTAGAGAAAAATTTTGCCAAAGGCACTAATGGAAATCAAAATAGGCTTAACAGAGACTTGAGAACAGATCAAATTAGATTTGATAGTGGGTCAAATATGAACCAGAAAGGTTTTGATAAAGGTCCAAAAATTGACTTGAGTATATTTGGTAGCACTCCACACATGGATCAAAACAGATTTGATAAGGGTCCTAATATGAATCAAAATAGATTTGATGACTGTCCAAACCAGGATCAGAATAGATTTTATATGAGTCAAAATACTGATAAGGATAGATTTGATATGAATATCAACATTGATCAAAATAGATTTAAGGGTTTAAACATGGATCAAAATAGATTAAATTGGGGTTCAAATATGGATCAATGTAGAGTTAATAATGATCTAAGCCTGAGCCAAAACAGATTTGATAATAATGCAAGTCTCAGTGAGCTTAGTAAAAGCTGGAAATCAAACGATCAAAAATTTGGGAGAAATAACAGGGAGAGAGAGGCAGGTTTCAAAAGTAACTTTAATGTTGATTCACAGCAGTGCTGGGCTGGGCCAAATATGGATCGAGTGCAAAACAGACAAGGGATCAGTTCGAACAGATGTTTTGATCAGTTAAGCAGTCCGCCAGAGAAAAGAACATTCAATGAGATGGCAGCAGAAAATCAATGGAAATGCAATACATCACTCGGGAATTTTAGACAGGAAACTCCTGAAGGAATTAACCAAGAATTTCCCAACAAAAGACCTCGAAGAGACAGCACCAGTGGTGGCTATATGACGAATAGCACTAATAACTCTTGTGGTCAGAATAGTCAGCTGATGAATTCTTATCCATTCCATGCTCCACCACTTCATCTTCCACCGCCACCACTCTTATCATCCACACTCCCAGTGATGAAACCATCCATCACACAACAGAATCAATTGATCCGTAACCATTGCCTTTAATCTCACCTCATGACCACAATTACTAAACTCATAATCTCAACTGGTGCACAAATTCCTACTTATGGAGTATATTTGATTACTGGTACTGTAGTGTGTGTATGTGTGCACGCATCTCCCTTAATTTCATTATTTAAGTAATATAATGTTGAAAAAGCTATTTAATTAAATTTAAACAAATTTTCAGTAATTTCTCTTTATTTATTTGCTTTCTTTTATCTTTTTCCTTTTTTCACTATTTGCAGTTTGTTTTTAAGCGCTGTGATAATCATTTTTTAAGTCTAATTCATATTCTGTATTAGAATATAATATTATATAACATATAGAGATGATGAGACAAACTGGGAGAGCTATAAACATGTTTCATTGACAGCCTGTCTGTTTCATTTGCCGCCTTCAGGTTAGAATGGAAGACGAAATTGTATCTAAGGGAAAATGCATTAGGATTTCTGAGGATAAAAAGGGGGCGATAAATCAAATTACCATATCGCATTTGATGACCAGGCACCACCGCCAGAAGTTATCTGTTATGTACGGTGGAGTAATGGATAGTGGCTCGGATTGAAGAATAGGAAAGCCGAGTTTGAATTCCAGTCAAATCCATTACATTCACTTACATGCTAATACCCTTGGGAAAGGTATGAATCCTCTTCTTCTCATGGGTAAATAGCAGGACAGGCTGGGTTCTATAGCCTTGGATGGCAACTAGTCTAGGAGAAGGACAACTCTGAATTCAAAACCTGCAGAGGACCTTGTGGCACGTAGTGCACCAGGTCTCTGTATTTGGCTCTTCAAAAAGTGTGAATGGTTCTGTACAAAAGCTTCACCACTATAATCAAATCTCATATGCTGGTGTTGAGTTTTCGGTTCCTAAGAACTGATCTGCTTGACCCTTATATGTCAAATTCGACGGGAGAGTCGATTTTTATACATGTGTGTATATATATACATATATATATATATATGTATGTGTATATGTATATATATGTATGTATGTGGTGCAATGGATAAATTATGCAAAAATGAAAATAACACAGACATGTCATTTTAACAGATATATTTCCAAAATTACAAAAAAATATCTTGAAATACTAAAGAGTAAATTTATTCAATAAAATCATTGGCTTCAATCACGGCCTCCAGACGACTTCAGAATTTCCTGCAACTCTTTTGGACAGTCTCCTTGTTTAAGTTGGTGAATGCTGTCAAAATCCTTGCTTTCAGTTCATCTTTGGTGTTACAAGGAATCACTCAACTGCACCCCACACATAATAATCAAGGAAGTTGCAGTCTGGGGAGTTAGGTTACATGTTGCAGAGTCCTGTTGCCAGATACAGGGTCTTCCAGCAGCCACCCTCTTATCCCAGGGCAGCACTACCTCCTCAAGGCATGATGTAGGCCTCCATGTTGAGTCTGAGGCCCTGTGGGAAGATGAATGGAGGTATAACGTCACCATCACTAGTGATCACTTTAAACACCGTCGTAATCATCATTAGACTCATCCAACTCTTTCTAAATCCTCTGCACTCTCCTCAGATTGGCACCCAAACACACTGAAATATTCATATTGGAGGTTCTAGCATGAATGCCAGACAGTACAGAATGCTGTTTCCAAATTTCTGGCAGAGTGAATTGAATCATGATGCTCTTTTTCTCACAGATGGTGCCCAACTGACCCTACTATACTATGAAGTTGACAAAATCAAAAACAAACAATGCACATGCGTAAAATTACAACTGTAAAATGTCAACAATTTACCCATTGCACTCTCATTTCTCTCACTCCATATATACACACACACACACACACACACACACACACACACACACACGGTTTTTTTTTTTTTTCACAAGGCCCAAGGGCCACTCAAGATATCCGTTAGGACTTCATTGTATGAAATTTGTTATGTTGGTGTGACTATACATGCTCATGAATGAAGGACGCTGGGAATCTTTAATTTCTTCTTTTTTTATTTAATCTAACCAATTTCATTTAGATTCTTTCTCTTTTTCTTTTCTATCACTTTTGTTATTAGATATCCCACACTTTGATAATAGAACTTCTGCCAGG